>NC_069404.1:64259963-64302463 GCF_026875155.1 Cherax quadricarinatus
CAACAGCTTTGGGCCTCCTTATCTGTGCATACTCGTTTCTGGCTCTCTGATTAATCTCTTTATTTTCCTGGGACCTTTTTCAGATGTACTTTTTCCATTCCCTAGTGCACTTAGTTTTTGCCTCCCTACACCTCTGGATAAACTTAAGGCTCGTTCTGGTCTGCCCATTATTTCTGTTGCCCTTGGGAACAAACCTTTCCTCTGCCTCCTTGCATTTTGTTGTCACATAATCCATCACTTCGTTTACTGATTTTCCTACCAATTCTCTTTCACTTTTAACCTTCTGCAGGAAGTTCCTCATGCCTGTGTAGTCCATTCATTTCTAGTTTGGCTTTTTCCATCCTACTCCTGTTACCCTCTCCACTTGTAACTCTGCTATATATTCAAAGCTCAGAACCACGTGATCACTAGCTCCCAGGGGGCTTTCATACGTGATGTCCTCGATGCCGGAGCTACTCAGGGTGATTGCGAGGCCCAGTCTTTGATGGTTCATCCTCACCTCTGTCTCTGGTAGTGTCCCTAACGGTTGATGCATGAGGCTGTCCAATACTACATCCATCATCCTGGCTCTCCTTGTCTCAGGACCCCCATGTGGATCCAGGTTATTCCAATCAATCTACTTGTGATTGAAATCACCCATAACTAGTAACTTTGCTCTGCTGGTATGAGCTCTTCTTGCCACCTCAGCTAGTGTATCAACCTTTGCTCTGTGGCACCCTTCATATTCTTCTCTTGGCCTCCTGCAGTTCCGTAACTGGTTGTACATCACTGTAATGATTACTTTATGTTCCACAGACTGAATTGCACCTGCTATGTAGTTCCTTTTGCTCATTTTGTCCATTCCTTCCATTTCCTCAAATCCCCACCAGTTTTTAATGAGCAGTGCAACTCCTCCCCCTCTGCTCCCTTTATCTTTCCTCAGGATCTGATATCCGGGTGGGAAGATTGCGTCTCTTATAATCCCGGTGAGTTTTGTTTCTGTGAGTGTTATGATGTCTGGGGATGTCTCATTGATTCTTTCATGCCACTCCTCACATTTGTTATTCTATCTGCATTCGCATACCAAACCTTCAATTTCTTTTCTAAAACTGTAGTCTGGGGAGAACGTTTGGATCATGGGAGCAAGAGACCTGGCAGGGAACTATTGGGAGGTTGCTGTGGGGGTGGAGTTTGTGATGAGGATGGGGACAATGGCTACAGTGTGTGGGTTTTGGGTTAGATTGTCCAGTTGCATTGGGGTTGTCATGGTTGAGGTCCTTCTGTAAGTGGTTCTGAGGGAGGTTGTATTTGTTCTTCCACCTGAGTCTGGGTTCTCCTGCTCATCTCTGTCATTGCCTCTCTTTCCTCCTTGAGTCTTTTTACCTTCTCTTTCAGTTTCTGTCTTTGGTCTTGTGTCCTGTTGTGGTCGAAGTACACCCTCCGGTAAGTCGGTATGACCCTTAGTCGTGCTTACTCTGCAGGAGCCTGTTTCGAGCTGATTCTGCCTTGAATATCATCGATTTGCAGTTTTTTTTCCTCTTGCAAAGCACCCTTTTCCCAAAAAACCCTTGTCATTTTTGTTCATGTTTCCTTTTTCCTATTGTTTTCAGGTACTTTAAAATGTTTTTTTCTCCTCCTTCTTTTATTTCCTTTAATTTTTTCCCTTAAAACTTTCGGGAAGTCCAAAAAAAAACTACCTCCCCTTTAGTTCCCCCACTCCCCTTTTCCCTTTGCATCCCCTGACCCGTTTATTTGCCCCCATTGCAGCATTCCTTCCTTCAATACCTTCTTTAACCCTTTTTGTCCCTGTCCACAGTCTTCTTTTTTTTTCAGTTTTTCCCGGGCCTTTCTCTTTCTGTTTAGGGCCCCCTTGCATATAGCTGCCTCCTTCATTTTCTTCAGTCCCTTCTTTTTACCTTGGTGTGCTCCCCTTTTTTTTTTCTAAAGGCTCCGAAGGGGGTCTGAAAAAGGCCTCCAAAATAAAATTATAACCCCCTTTGGTCCTTACAGTCCCCCTCTTTTTGGGGGACGATTAGCAGTTCCCGATTCATACTCGTACTGTTCTTTAGTTTTTTGGGGCTTTTCAGATTTTTTAGTTCCTCCTCAAAAGCTCTGATCTCAGTTTCTCTTCTCAAAGTTTTTTAAACTCTCTCAGCTACCCCTCTTTTTCCCCATTTTCTTTGCAAAGCCTTCTAGCTTCCTTCCCCACAATTCAAGTTTCCCTTTCCCCACAAATTTTTTTCCCCCTTTTCAAAACTTGCTACCTAATCTTCCCTCCCAGACCATCTACCAGTCCCCGGGTTCTCCGCCCGCTTTTGGGAAACCCAAATTTTTATTTTTTTTTTTCTTTTTGGCCCACCACAGAAAACTTATGTTGGGTTTTTTTGTGGGAATTTTATGTGTGTTCATGTGTGTGTGTGTGTGGGACTCACCTAATTTTTAAATCACCCATTTGAGTTTTTCGGGGGGCGGAAAGGGGGCCGACCCTGGCCCCCCTCTTCACCCCATCGCTACAAAGGGGCACTCTCCCCGAACCCTAACTTAAACATACCTCTGCTTAAAGCTATTAAAGGGTCCTGCCTCCACTACATTTGCTTCCCAACTATTCCCTTACGGCTACTCGTGGCTGAAAAATACTTTCCAAAAATCCCGGGGGGAACACGGATTAGCCCCAAATGTTCCCCTTTTTACTGTGTCCCCAACCCTGGGAAAATCCCTGTCTTTTTCCACCTTGCAATTCCTCTCATATTTTGTATGTCGTTTTTCATGTCCCCCCATCTCTCCTGTCCTCCATGTCAGTCAGGTTTTATTTCCCTTAACCCCTTTCCCCGTAGGACATACCTCTTAGCTCTGGACTAGTCTTTTTGCAAACCCTTTTCACTTTCTCTAGTTTTCCCTTTACTTTCTTTGGGTTAAAGGGGGTGGGTTCCAAACTTTGGGGCCGCATACTCCAATAAGGGGCCCAACTACACGTGTAAAAGGGTCCCGAATGAATTTCCTTTTTTAAATGCGGAATGCTGTTCTGAGGTTTGCTAGGGGCCCCAATGCTGCAGCAATTTTTTGGTTGTGTGCCTTCCCGAATTTTCCGGGGTTTTTTTCTCACCCCAAGATCTTTTTCCTTGAGTGAGGTTTGTATCTTTTGACCCCCAGACTGTACCCCCATCGCGGGCCTTCTTTTCCCTTCCCCAATCTTCAAGACTTTGCACTTGGGGGATTTGGGTTTCCCCAAAAAAATTGCTGGTCCAGGGCTGCAGCCGCCAGAACCCCTTTTTTGTTCTGGCCGGGGCTTCGATCGGGGGGAATTCTTCTCATAACTTTACGTCTCTGCAACAGGGACACCTCAGAGTCTATTCCTTCCGTCATGTCGTTTTACAAATACCAGAAACAGCCTGGTCCTAACGACCCCTCGGGACCCCGCGGTCACAGGTGCCCACTCTGACACCCCGCCACTACCAGACTCGCTGTTTGTGTGTGTGTGTGTGTGTGGTGTGTGTGTGGGGTGTGTGTGTGTGTGTGTGTGTGTGTGTGTGGTGTGTGTGCGTGCGTGCGTGTGTGTGTGTGGGGTGTGTGGTGTGTGTGTGTGTGTTGTGTGTGTGTATGTGTGTATGTATGTGTGTGCGTTGTGTGTGTGTGTGTGTGTGTGTGTGGTGCGTGCATTTTTGTGTGTGTGTGTTTTGTATGTGTGTGTGTGTGTGTGTGTATGTGTGGGGTGTGTGTGTGTGTGCACGAGCGCGAGCATTTACTGTCATGCTTTCTAAAGCAAGTATGTGAATTAATTGGTGTTTTGTTTGATTTTTCTTTTTAAGAAATTAGATTTGTGATCTGGCCACTGTAGCAAGTTACTGCTCAGTAATGTATCTTAACACGACCTGGGCAGGACGGGTGTTATGACCTAATTATCCTGGGTCAATTTGTTCTGATACGAGACTGGTTGTCTCAAGGCGCTGCAAGTGTAATATTAGGCTGGTAATGTTCAGCCAGAATACGAGAAGTTATTTCAACAAAAAAAATTCATTGTTTCTATGTTTCAATGTATATATGGTGTGTGTGTATGTATGTAATGTGTGTTATGTAGCATTAATGTATGCATGAATTCTTAGTTATATAATATGGTCAAAATTTCTCCTTTTTCTCTTTTCTTCCTTTTTCTCTCTCATATACAATTTTTATTGCCCCGCTCTGAGATGATAGAGTTTCCTTCTTTAAAAATCTTTTTTTTTTTTTTTGGTGTGGTAACGCGATAGGCCATTCTGAAAAACAGTAATCCCAAGTAACAGTAACCCCAGCTCTGCTGGAACAAAACCTCAGACGCTCCCCTTAACTGAATACTGGACTGTACCCGCATTGCCTTACTAAAGGTTTTCCTAGCTCAGGCTGACAGATTTCAAAGCTATGTTCGAAATCTATTCGCGTATGAAATATACAGAGTAGTTTAATGCCTAATGTATGCCAAAAAAAAACATTCCCTATGGAATGGACCGGGCCGCAGGGGGCGTTGACCCCGAAACACCTTCCAGTTATACACCAGTACGCCACCTCCATCACCTAAAACCCATTGACATGAAATAGATGACCCAAAGTTTCATTTTGTTTACGACAGACACTGACCTTATACCATTCACATGTCTCACAGAAATCGCGTTTCGCCAGACTATGAAAACCCTCGTACAGAATAGGACCTCAGCACATCGCAGAATTTTAATAGGGCCCCTGACCACGACAAGGTTGTCCGTTATCTGCTCACCCTGTGTACTTTTGGTGTACTCTCTCTCTCTCCTTCTATAATAGTTATCAAGTGGCTATCACTTGAGGTGTGGCAGTGAGAAATATGTTAATGAGGTGCCCTTGAGAGACCTGGTTGCTATGTAGGGGCAAGATCAACGGGGACGATGGTGCTTGATAAAGGAGGAAGTCTTGGTTTAATGTAGTAGTGCTTAGACGTGATGAAGTGCCCAGGAGGACGACGAGGATGGAGGAGAGGAAGAGGGGAGGGGTAGAAAAGAGGAGGAAGATGGAAAAGGGGAGGGGGAGTAAAAGGGAAAAAATGAGAGGAGAAGGTGGAGTTGGAGGGGGAAAGAGTAAGAAAAAGAAAAGGATGAGGAAGAGGAGGAGGAGGAGGAGCAGCAGCATGAGGAGGACGTGAAGAAGCATAAGGAGGAGGAGGAAGATAAAGGAAGACGTCATAGCGATGGGGAGGACAGAATAAAGACCCGGAAGAGGAAGAAAAGGACATAAGGAGGACTAGGGAAGGTGAGAGGAGAATAAGGAATGGTAAGTTGGGAAAATGAGTTTAAGGAAGAACCAGAAAAAAGTAGAGGAAGAATGAAGGGAGAGAGGGAGGAGAGAAAGAAGAGAGAGAGAAAAGAGAGAGGAGAGAGAGAGAGAGAGAGAGAGAGAGGAGAGATGAGAGAGTGAGAGAGAGAGGGGAGAGATGAGAAAAGGGAGGAGAGAGAGAGAGAGACTGCTTGACAGAGTAGAGAACAGAGCAAGACGTCTCATCTCTCGCCGGGACCCATCCTGGATAGATTCTGCCATTTCAGCAGAGCCTTCAACATAGGAGGGATGTGGGTGGCCTTACTGTTATGTACAAGGCCAATATTTTTCAAAATACCACATTTGGATCCACTTCGAAGACAGCGTGAAAAAAGCTTTTATGCCACAAGACGGGCAGAAAGCAGCAACTTCACTCTGGCTGTACCCTTCTCCAGAACATCACTCCATTAAAGATCCTATATACCCGGGATGACTCGAGTATGGAACAAAATACGTACAAAATAATGATGTCAACGAGATAAAGTCAGTTGATCAAATGAAAATGCTGGCCCACAGTGGTTTCCAACTTCACCCTGTTCCCTACTTGTATGTCTCTTAACAATAAAAATGCTTTCAAATGAGCGATGTAGGAAACCCGCTCTTAGCTTGTCAATAAAGTTTGGGGATCCTTAACCTTGTAAAATCCCTGTTTTTAAAAAAAAAAAAAAAAAGAGAGAGAGAGAGAGAGAGAGAGAGAGAGAGAGAGAATGAATGAATGAAAGAAAATGTCAAGGATGAATTGGCAGCACTTTGGGTTGAGTAGAAATGCGCACTATAGAAAACCCAAAGACATATTATTATTAATTATTATTATTATTATTATTATTTTTGAGGAAAGCGTTGAACTGTAGGGGTGGTTTCATACGAGCTTGGGGGGGAGGGACGGAAGACACTCGAGTTCGATCCGCGATAGGAAAAAATATATTTCCTTCTGTGGATCAAGAGCCTCCCCCCCCGGCCGACTCAGGCACTACCGGAGCGGCCACGGGAGGGTGGAGACCTACGCTCCAGCAGATTACCTGACTTATTCTCAAACTTTTATTCCGGAAATCCTCCAGTTTTTCCTTCCCATTTTTTTATTATTTTTTTTATTTGGCTCGGTTAATCTAGTTTAATTGGGTCGTTGCATAAGATTTGATAAAAAAACGGTTTTTTTTATTATACCACACTACTAAGGGCTGCCCATATTGTCTGGTACACAGACTGTGCTGTCAGTGCGTGAATGACAGAACAGTGACGCTGTACCCTGGTTTGAGAAGACTGTGCTGTCACTGACGTTGGAAATTATTTAATCAAGAAACGCTAAAGACAAGGTCATACAGCGCTCGGGGCAGAAATATTGTTTGAGTCGGAAGACGGGGCAGCATGGCTAGATCCCTGTGTTGACGGAGAGTGTTGTCCACAAAGATAGTTAAATTAATTCGTTTTTTATATGATGTCCTAAGATCAGAGACATTTTTGCATATATGTATTAATGTTGGCTAATTACCGAAAATCGTTAGGTAAAGGACTTATGTGCAATAATGTACATTTTATTGTGGCACGTTTCTCTCCAGACTTTGTCAAGCCGTTACAAAAAATACAGGGAACAGGGGGTTTGTATATATATTAATTATATTATTATATATATATTATATATATTATTATATTATAGTATATTTTATATATTATATATAAAATTTGAAAAAAAAAATAGTTAAAAGATGGGGTGGTAGGGAAGTGGAATATTCAAATGGCTTCAGGAAGAAATCCAAATATTCTTCCTTGAAGCCTTTTTGATCCACTTTCCGAGGCTAGGGTCCCACAATTTACACCGAGGTGGACCCCATCCTATATATTTTATAAAATATAGTAATTTTTATATATTTTTATTTTATATATATTATATATATATATATATATATAATATATTTTAAAATATATATTATATATATATATATATATATAAAATAATATAATATATATATATATATATATAAAATTATTAAAACTGAGGCGTCAAGTGTTTTAAATTTTAACATGACAAATCAGGTGACGTCTACTATCACAAACTGCTGATGTGGTGGGTGTGTTTTTGCTGTCGTTGACATTTGACAGCGGGATTGCTGTTGATAAGCGACAGCTGATTTTTTTTTGACATATAACAGCTGATTTTTATTGACATGCAACAGTTGGCAACTGACAGCTATTGCATGCCAACAGCTGACTCGTGTTGACATACAACAACAGTACTGTTCAAGGTCTTTATATTCATTTAACTGACACTGTTTAAGACTTACGGCTGATATTTATTGAAATGCAAAGTCTAATTTCGTTCACATAGAACAGCAGATTTTGCCTACTGACAAAGTCTGACTTATCTTGCTTTAAGAGCAGCAGCTGATGGAAAAAATAAGTGATATTTGCCTGCATGAAATGGGCCCAATTTATCTTTACTGGCACCAGGTGACGCTGTCAGCGTCGCATCGACTGATTCATCGTTAACACAGCATATGGTTCCAATCACATACAACTGCTGCTCTTTTCATGGGTTTTAACATTTGGATTTTGTTCACGGGTGAAGGAGTGGTTTATTAAGCGCCAGATAATGCTCTCTTCTTGCACGTAATATTTGTTTACATATCACAGCTGATTACTGTTTACATATCACAGCTGATTTCTGTTTACTGACCAACGCAGGTGGCGAACCCGACCCAGCGCACACCCGGGATGACGCGGCTCTCACTCTGACCTAAATACAAGGTGGGAAATTGGCCATTACAAGAGCTAAGTACAATTTTTGTAGCTAGTACAATGCGTGCCTCTGCGTAGAGGGCATTTATCCTCTGGATTTAAATGGAATTGCGCTTGAGGAGGAGAAGAAGAGTTTCTTCACTAATTAACTAGTGCATACCAAGCAACACACACACAGGTAAACCTCAGTCACTACCTCCAGTATATCACCTGGGCAGGTCAGTGCACACCAGGGCACACACAGAGGTCATACAGGTAGCGCTCAGCCCGTCTCTCCAGCACAAACACCCGAACATACGTTGAGTATAATTCCAGACACGAGTGTAGCTTTTACTGTAGCACCCGCGACGTAACTCTTGCACAGAGTGTTGTTTATTGTAAGTCAATAAGCAAGACATTCTCATGGTTTCTGTCAGGAACCCAGCGACTCAGAGAGAACCTTATGAAGGTCTCAATACCGAAATAAATACTACTACTACTGTGTTTGGTAATTGGTTTTATCAGACTAATACAAAGAAGAATGCTGAAGGTCAGAAATTTGAGGTAATCAGTCCCTCAGCCTGGGGTCGACTCCAGGCTGAGGGACTGATTACCTCAAACTTCTGACCTTCACCATTCTCCTTGGCTTGGACTGATGAAGCCCCCTGTGTGGCGAAACGTTTCTTTAGTTTAAGACACCCAAGTGTTGCACATGTTTCTAATTTACAACTACAACTGCTGCTACTACTACTACGAATTTAAAAATAATAATAATAATAATAATAAAAATAATAATAAAATAATAATAAAATAATAATAATAATAATAATAATAATATTAATGTAATAAAAATAATAATAATACCAGTATCATTATTTAAACTCAGATGACAATTAACCCAAAATTAAAATAATCAAAGGCTTCTGGACATTATCAAACATACAAAATATAATTCACATCGCTATCCTCACATAAAAATCATTCCTAGAATGTGATACACACTTGACCGTCCCTCGCAGTGCCTCTCAAGACCGATTATCCATGATACACACTTGACCGTCCCTCGCATGCCTCTCAAGACCGATTATCCAGTGATACACACTTACCGTCCCTCGCAGTCCTCTCAAGACCGATTATCCAGTGATACACACTTGACCGTCCCTCGCAGTGCTCTCAAGACGATTATCCAGTGATACACACTTGACCGTCCCTGCGTGCCTCTCAAACCGATTATCCAGGATACACACTTGACCGGGCTCGCAGTGCCTTCAAGACCCATTACCAGTAGAAAGCTCGATTTTTTGCTTGTTGCATTATTATACAACCAAAAAAAATCAATGCATTTAGTGGCAATCGGTCTTGAGAGGCACTGTGAGTGACAGTCAAGTGTGTAAAACTTCTGGGAATAATTTGTAAATATTTCACTTGGCTTCCCAAGCATCGAGGAGTGCATAAGAATTTAGAAAATAAGAAATGGGGAAAACCCGTAAATGGAGGAATGAGGACTTGTGCAGCATCTGGGTATCTTTCAGTGGCTTCTTCAGTCCCATACAAAGAACAACGGTAGAAGAGAAGAGTTTCAGGTAATCGGGTTTTTCAGTAAAAACTCCTGTTCTTGCACAGGTCTCATTTTTCAACTTGTCGGTTTTCTAAAATCATTATCGCATACATGAGGAGCATCAGCAGGCTACTGGGCATGCTAGCAGTGATCAGGCCCACTGTCCCCTGCTAGCAGTGCTAAGGCCTACTGGCCCATGCTAGGTCAACTCACACCATACTCTCACCCCTCATGCGCGGGCCACCATTTTTAAGCCACCCAAAGTCTCACTTCCAGGACGTACACGGCGTCCGTTCCACTCATCCACAACTCTATTTCTGAATCTAAATTTGTCAACTTGTGGGTGTACGACCCCAAAATACTGGGAAAGATGTGGGTTTGCTCAGAAAGTCTGTTTGATGGTACTCTGGGAATGGTGCTAATTCCTTAGGGGAGTAAATGGGGTCAATTTGGATTAATACAGTCGCGAAAGGCCTGGTCAAGAATGGGCCCCGGAGGCGTTGAACCATGGTGGCCAAGGGACATTGGTGACGGTCAAGGCCTAGTTCATGAGGAAAAAAGGGTGACTTTTCCATTAAGTTTATGTGCAAGTGTCTGGAAGAGGAACACCAGTGATTGGATGAATCCAGTGATTGGATGAATCCAGTGATGGATGAATCCAGTGATTGTGAATCAGTGATGGTTGAATCCAGTGATTGTGAATCCGCGTGTTATGTTTTGGTATTATTACATATAATGTGCATCTCCCTGGGCAAATAATAATATATAATAATAATTATTATAATATAATAATAATAATTTTTTTCCAGTAAGTTAAATTTCATACAATGTTTTTATAACGGTTAATATATATTTTATATATATATATATATATATATTTAATATATATTTTATATTTTTTTATTATATATATATATTATATACGTGTGTGGGTGTGTGAGTGTGTGTGTGTTGTGTGTGTGTGTGTGTGTGTGTTGTGGTGTGATGTGTGTGTGGTGTGTGTTGTTGGTTGTGTGTGTGCGTTTATGTATGTGTGTGTGTGTGTGTGTGTTTTACTCACCTATTGTGGTTGCAGGGGTTATTTCACCAGCTCCAGGCTCCGCCTCTTTGCTGGACGCTACAAGATCCACCCTCTCATGGCCTCCAAGAGCCTTATCGTACCCCATGTTATAGCTATGTATGCATCCTGCCTCCACCTCTTAAACTCTGTGTGTGTGTGGTGTGTGTGTGTGTGGGGTTGTGTGTGTGTGGGGTGTGTGTGGTGGTGTGTACTACTAGTTGTACTCACCTGTTTGGGGTTTCGGGGGGGAGTAAGAGCCCTGGCCCCCCTCTTCATGATCCTACTAGGTCACTTCCCTGAGCCGTAGCTTTATCTACCTCTGCTTTAAAACTATGTTGGTCCCGCCCCCACTACATCGTTTCCCAAACTTTTCCCATTTACTGATAGTGTGTGGTGTGTCTCCCCAGTTGTATACCTAGTTGAGGTTGCGGGGGTCAGCCCGAGCTCCTGGCCCGCCTCTTCACTGATCGCTACTAGGTCACTCCCCCTGACCCGTGAGCTTTTATCCTTGTTTAAAAAGCTATGTATGGATTGCCCCCAACATCGTTTCCCCAAATATTCCACTTCTGATACTTGTGGCTGAAGAAATACTTCCTAATCCTGTGATTCATCTGTGTCTTGTTTCCCAACTGTGTCCCCTTGTACTGTGTCCAATCTCTGGAACACCCTGTCTTTGCCCCACCTTGTAATTCCTCTCAGTATTTTGTATGTCGTTTCATGTCCCCCCTTTCCCCTGTCCCCAGTGTGTGGGTTTGTTTTCCCTTTAAAACCTCTCCTCGTGGACATCCCTCTTGCCTGGACTAGTCTTGTTGCAAACCTTGCACTTTCTCTAGTTTCTTCACATGTTTGGGCTAGGTGGGGGTTCCAAATGGTGGCTACTCCAATATGGGGCCTAAAATACACGGTGTACAGGGTCCTGAATGATTCTTATTAGAGTCGGAAAGTGTTTGAAATTTGTAGGCGCCCCTTGCTGCGAGTTATTGGTGAGGCGCTTTTTAGGAGTGTGTGGTGTTATATCCCCAAAGTCTTTTTCCTTTTGGGGGGTTTGTAGTCTCTGCCCCCCAGGGGCTGTACTCCGTCTGCGGTTCTTTGCCCCCCCCAATTTCATGACTTTGCACTTGGTGGGATGCTCCCGGAGCCAATCGGGGGCCAGGGCTGCAGCCCGTCCAGATCCCTTTGTAGTTCTGCCTGGTCTTATCGAGTGTTTTTTCACAAAATTCACGTCATCTGCAAACGGGAACTCAGGTCTATTCCCTTTGTCTGTCTTCACAAACCCGAAACAGCACTGGTCCCAGGATGACCCTGCGGGACCCCGCTGGGCCAAGGGCCCACTTGACCTCGCCCGACCATGATCGCTGCTGTCTTCCCGACAAATATTCCCTGATCCATTTTTAGGCCTTCCCCGTTTTCCCTGCTTGGTCCCCGTTTTTGCACCAAATTTTTGTGTGGAACGTGCAAAGCCTTCTTGCAGTCCAAGAAAATGCAAACCCCCCACCCCTCTCTTCTTGTCTTTTTGCGTCCCTGTCTGAAAATCCGTAGGTTTTTGGGAAAAGGATTTCCCGTCCCCGAAAAACCCTGTTGGCTGTTTTGATGAGATCATTCCTTTCTAGGTGTTCACCCTCTTTCCTTATAATCTTTCCATGATTTTGCATACTATACATGTCAGTGACATGGTCTGTAGTTTAATGTTCTGTCTGTCTCCTTTTTTAAAAATTGGGACTACTTTTTCTGTTTCCCCTGCCCCAGGCAATCTCCCCGTTTTGATAGTGTATTGAATATTGTTGTTTGGGGTACACATAGCGCCTCTGCTCCCTCTTCAAAACCCATGGGGAATGTTATCTGGCCCCCTGCCTTTGAGGTATCTAGCTCACCCAAAGCCCCTTCACTTCTTCCCCGGTTGTGTGCACTGTCCCCGACTTGGGGGTGTGCCCACCTTCCGCTTTCTGGAGTCCCTTCTGTTTTCCCCTGTGAACATTCTTTGAATCTCTTTTTGAGTGTGTGTGTTTTTGGGGGTGTGTGTGTGTGTGTGTGTTTTTGTGTAATCTGTAATTATGGGAGACCAGAACTGAGCTGAGGTAATCTTAGGTGTGGCCTTACTAATGGATGTATAAAGCTATCTTATAATCGCGTGGACTTCGTGTAGCTTACACTTTTTGATTATAAATCCCAAGTAATCTATGTGCCTTTTGTGTTACAACTTAGGACATGCTGTCCGTGTCTTGGTTTAAGGTTGACTGTCTTTACCATAAACCCCCAAGTCCACTCCTTTTGCAGTCTGTATGGCTAGTTCTACATAATTAAGCTGATATGTGCTAGGGTTATCAAACATTCCCAGCTTTATAACTTTGCATTTTATCCACTTGAACTGATCGCCACTTTTCCGTTGCGAGATTGAGTTTTGTTCTGTAACTCCTCCTGAAGTTCTGTGACATCTATGTTTTGATCAATTATCCTACCTGATCTTCGTGTCATCACGAATTTGCTCATATACATAGTAAATCCTGTAAGGTCATTTGATATATATTATGACCAACAACGGGCCTTAAAACTGATCCTGTGAATGCCATGTTACAGATCCCCACTCAGATTAAACTCCATTTATGCACACTTCTCTGCTTTCCTTATTGGTGAAGCATGAACGATCCATGACAGCCTTTTCCCTCAGTACCATTGGAAACTGCCACTTTCTTTGACAGTTCTTCTGTTGTGGTACTCTATCCAAAAGCCTTACTAAAATCCACATAAACAATATCGAATTCTTTATCATGACAACGCCTCAAAAGCTTTTACTGAAGAAAGTTAAATTATTAAGTAGGAACGGCCTCGTGAATCCATTGCTGAGTAACATTAATCAAAATTATGGTTTATAAGGAAAAGCTTCTTTTATTTATCAGACATATACTGATCTAATATTTTCCTACAATAGAGGTTAGGCATTATTGGGCAGTAATTTGCGGTAACGAATGTCCTCCTGCTTTATAATAATAGGAATTACATTGGCCATCTTCACAAATCAGACATACATTCTGTTTGAAGATAAATTTAATTATTGTCAATGGTTCTCAGTTGATCAAATGAAAATGCTGGCCACAGATGGGCTCCAACTTCATCCGTCCTACTAGTATGTCCTTATAACAATAAAAATGCTCTCAAATGAGCTGTGTAGGGTAACAGCTCTTGCTTGCCAATAAAGTTAGGAATCTAACTTGTAAATAGCTGTCAATTAAAGCTTAGGACCCCTTTAACCTTGTCAAACCCTTACCTGGAGCACTGGACGCCCTTACCTGGAGGTTATTTCGGGGTCAAACGACCCGCGGCCGGTACATGACCAAGGCCATCACGATGAATCAGGGCCTGATCAACTAGGCTGTTACTGCTGGCCACACGCAGTCCCAACGTACGAGCCACAGCCGGCTGATCGGCACTGATTAGGTATCTGTCCAGCTCTCTCATGGAAGGGCTGCCACAGGGTTTATTGGCAATTTCCCTAATGCTTGATGAGAGGCTGTTGAACAGTCTTTGGCCCGGCATTATGGTGTTTTTTCTTAGTGTACCTTTGGCCGCCCTACATTTTAATTGGGGGCATTTGCATCGCCTGCCCATCTTTTACTTCGTTGGGAGTGATTTCTGTGTGCAAGATTTTGGACCTGTTTCCTTCCAGGATTTTCCAAGTGTAGATTATGATATATCTCTCTCTCCTGCGTCACTTGTAAAAAAAAGAAAAAAAGATCTTCCCTTATGAGGTTTAGACTGAGGTCCTGAATCTGCACTCTTAGAAAGGGTAGAATTAGGGGGGATGACTGAGGTTTATAAATGGAAGGACAGGAATAAATAAAAGGGGATGTAAAATACCGTGCTGAAAATATCTAGCTAGACAAGACTGTAGCAATGGTTTTAGTTGGAAAAATTCAGATTCAGGAAGGATGTAAGAAAGCACTGGTTTGGTAATAGGGTTGTGGATGAGTGGAACAAACTCCCAAGTACAGTCATTGAGGCTAAAACGTTGTATAGTTTTAAAAATAGGTTAGATAAATACATGAGTGGGTGTGGGTGGGTGTGAGTTGAACCTGATTAGCTTGTGCTACTAGGTCAGTTGTCGTGTTCCTTCCTTAAGTGAATGTGACCTGCTCTGACTAGGTTGGGGATTGGCTTAAGCCGGTAGGAGACTTGGACCTGCCTCGCATGGGCCAGTAGGCCTGCTGCAGTGTTCCTTCTTTCTTATGTTCTTATGTTCTTAAAATGAATATTGCGTGTGTAAATGTACGTTCTAAATTTATGTACAATATTACGTCGAGAGAGAGAGATAGAGACGTGAGGCAAGACAGAGATATGGAACATATGTCGGGTTTTCCAGCAAGGGTGTGTGCGTGTGTGTGTGTGTGTGTGTGTGTGTATGTGTGATTGTGTTGTGTGTGTGTGTGTGTGTGTGTGTGTAGTGTGGTGTGTGTGTGTGTGTGTGTGTGTGTGTGTGTGTGATCTGGGGTTGGTTGATGTGGGTGTGTCGGCGGCGGTTGGTTGGAGGTGGGGTGGTGAGTCGGGGGTAGGGGGGTAAAGTTGGTCTGGACATCACCACCACCCACCACAAGTCTGGCCATGTGAAGGAGGGGGGGGGATGATAGGGGCAGGTGCGAGGGAGCTAAGGGTTTGGGCATGGTTCAGGGGATGGAGGGAGGGGGATGGGCGTGGGGTTCATAAGGGGCATGTCATGGGCCTCGGGGGCCGGCAGTGGGTAGAGAGGGTAGAGGGAGGTGATGGGGCAAGGGAGTGGGCCTGGGTGGCTGAGGCTGGACGACACACTGGCGCCACCGCTGTCGACACAGTCGCCAGGTGGGAGGGCGGACCACGCATAATTGAAGGCCTTTCGTTTTCATTTCAAGCACCATCAATTATACCCCGAAGTTTTATATTTTTTAACAATGTAAATCTCTGATCGGGTGTGTAAGAGGCCCAGGTGGGCGTGGGTGGAGGGCGTCGTGAGGGCGCGTGCTGCCACCAAGGGGCTGGGAAAGGCCTGAGCAGGTCTGGTAGGCCCCCTTTTTTTTTAATTGATGAAGGTGTTGCACATGCCCGCAGTTCTCTCCTCTCCCAGCATCACCCCTTATCCCCCTTCCTTACACCACTCCCTCCCACTAACACACACACTCACACAATACACTGACTCGTCCATCTGCCCCACACACATAGCAACTTAACAGGATGGTTTATCTTGTCCGCATATCAGCTCCCCCCCTCTTCTTCTTCTATCCTCTCTCTCTCTTCTCTCTCCTCTCTATCTACTCTCTACTATTCTATATATCATATATATATATTATATATATTATAATATAACGATATTATATATATATATATACATATATACTAGTACCTGGAGGTTAGACTGGAGGTACCTGGGAGGTTATTCCGGGGATCAACGCCCCGCCGGCCGGTCCTTGACAGGGCCTCCTGATGGATCAGGGCCTGATCAATAGGCTGTACTGCTGGACGCACGCCAAGTCAAACGTAGAGCCACAGCCCGGCTGATCGGCACTGACTTTAGGTATCTGTCCAGCTCTCTTTGAAGGCAGCAGGGGTTTATTGGCAATTCCCTAAATGCTTGATGGGAGGCTGTTGAACAGTTTTGGGCCGGACAACTTTGGTGTTTTCCCTTGTTACAATGGCGCCCCTACTTTTTTGTGGGGGCATTTTGCATCGCCTGCTGTCTTTTACTTTCGAAGGGAGTGATTCTTTGTGAGCAGATTTGGGACCATTCCTTTCCAAGCTTTTCCAAGTGTAGATTATGATATATCTCTCCCTACTGCGTCCACGAGTACAAGTCAAGTTGCTTCCAAGCGTTCCCAGTAGTTAAGGTTGCTTGACAGAACTTATACGTGCAGTAAAGGATCTCTGTACCACTCTCTAGATCTGCCCGATTTCACCTGCTTTTGAATGGAGATGTTGATGTTACAGCAGTATTCCAGCCTAGAGAGAACAGTGATTTGGTAAGGATCATTCATGCGACTTGGTATTCTCGTTTTGAAGTTCTCTTATCCATCTATAAGTTTTATTTGAAACGACATGCGACGTGGCCACTGTTGCTGATCCTTAAAGTGAGATTCCTCAGCATTACTACTCCCATATATATATATATATATATATATATAAATATATATCTATATATATACATATATATATATAATATATATAAATATATATCTATATATATTTATATATATAGTTATATATATATATATATAATCGCAGAAGGGCAATCCTAATAATGCAAGACAAGCACGGGGGGTTGGAACTCTTCAGGTCGATAGTCTTTCAATGTTTTCGTGCGTCTTCAGAAGCTATACAATGTTGCAAGAACAGCAACAGGTTGGAATGACGGGAAATTTCTTCAGAGTAAGGTAGCATGGTATGCCAGCCACTCCCAGTAGTCAGAAATTTTATAGCTCCTGATGAGCACGGAGACGTGTTTAAAAGATCTGAGACTGAAGATTTCCATATCCTCCCCCCGCCGTGGCTTGTCTTGGTCCATACACACATATTATATATATCTGTATATATAAAAAATATAGTGTATATATAAATATATATATTATATATATATATATATATATATATATCTATATAATATATTATACATATATATATATACTATATATTTATATATATATATATATATATATATACTTATTTATATATGTCTTGCCGAAATAGCAGAATTTGAGATCTGGACTTAAATAACAACGTTCATCTGCCATATAGGACAAGGTGGTGAAAATTTTGTGGTATGCCAATAATTTCTCCAAATAATCATTTGAACATTACGAAAAAAATATATTTCACTGTGTTTGTTTAGTATTAAATTACTGTAAACAAAATCTAAAATACATTTAGTTGGGTTAAGCTAAAAATAAAAATTATTCTTTTTATTATAAGGTAAGGTAAGTTTTCTAAAGAATTCTTTTGGTCAAAATTAAAATTTTTACATTAACATAACGAAATAAATATATTCTTTAAACGTATAAGAGAAAATTTTAGAACGGACTTAATTTTAAATGAGTTATTGCTAATTGGACCAGTTTTACACCTTATTCGGCACGACATTTAGATATATATATTTATATATTATATATATATATATATATATAATATATATATTATATATATATATATTATATATATTATATATGCAAACAACACTCTGAAAGAATAGAGAAAATTCTAAGCGGCTTCGTGAATACTCACCTTATCAAGGAACTTGTTCCTTGATAATAGTTCCTTGATAATGTGAGTAGTCACGAAATCGCTGGGGAATTTCTCTAATCTTTCGATGGTTGTTTTGCAATTCTGAAATCACAGTTTTACTGTGATTTATTGCATATATATTAATATATTAAATATATATATATATATTATATATATATATAGATTATTATCTCTATATATTTATATATATATATATTATCTATATATATATATTATGTATACAACACACACACACAATATTGATATATATTATATATATATTATTTATTATATATATATATATATATATTATATATATTTTATATAATATGCTGATTAGTAAGCCCGGAAGGCTAGTTAAACCTTGGATAACCAAGAAAGTCAAGGAAATGTGCCTTATTTTCTCTGGAAATCCATTATGCAGCAAGAGAAAGCCACCCACAACGTCGACTTAAACTCCTAGGAATATTTGTGGATTCTGTGTTGCACACATTTGTTGATCTAGATTAAAGGATGTCCTGATCGACTTCACGTAGGCGAAAAAGGTCAATTATTTGTGAGGTGGTTACCTTTGTGAGCAGGGAAGTAATACCCAAACTACTTAGTATCTTGTTCCTGACATAAAGGTCTATGGGTCGTTAAGGTTAGGTTACCTGAGTGAGTTTAGATGGCCCCGGTGTTGATGTTTCCAGGAGGCAGGTAAAGAGTTTGCTGATAACTTCCGGCAAGTTTGTGTGTTGCACTAACTATACCTGATGTAACCGATGAGATTCACGCGGCGCCAGACTAGTGAAACCCCCCAATCATTTATTTTCTGACAGGGACGTAAATGCCTTGATCATATTTAATCACTGTTTTGGGTACTGTTAAACAGGACAAATGCAGACTTCCTCTTTTTCTGAACGAAGTATTAGCAATTAGTTCAACCTCGAAAAAATTTACCCTGACATTCACATAGCAGCCGTGAGTTGCTGCCAATTCTTTCATCTTATTTTTCCCTACCTTTGACCAGATCCTCTGGCCTTGAACCCAGACTCCTCTGGGCCCTTGAACCAGACTCCTCTGGCCCTTGAACCCGACTCCTCGCCCTTGTAACGATCTCTGGCCCTTGAACCAGACTCCTCTGGCGTTGAACCAGGACTCCTCTGCCCTTGAACAGACTCCTCTGGTAGCATCACCCCCCTCCGGTTACCAGAGGTGTTGCTGCTGGTGCGCTGCCCACATATCTATCACAGCCTGGGTTGAACGGAAACTGGAGGAGATACTTGCCCAGTTTCCTCTTGAAGGATTTCTGCACTTTTGTCCCAGCAGTGTTTGTATTACTATTCCTGGTAAGGATGTTTTGAATAATCTGGGACCACGGATGTGGATATAATGTTCTCTTATTTCGACCACGGCGATCCTACTTTTCACTGGGGTTTATTTTTGCTTTCCATCCCATATCTATCACTCCAATACGTTGTCATTGCAGGTGCAGATTTCTGGGACTAGACCTTCAAAGTGTTTCTTTTCAAGTGTATTTTATCATCTCTTTTACGTCCACTGAGAAACATATTTGGAATTTAGAGGCGTTTCCATTAATTTAATGCTTTATTGGCTCTATGCGAGCCGTAAATGAGAGATTCCAAAGGTGATCCAGCTCTGAATCTTCCTGCCTTGAGCGGGCGTAAATATTGGCCAATATTCGAACTAGAGTGTACGAGCAATTTGAAACTAATCACCATTGTCACTATTTTCCTTTTTTCAAAGTTCCATATCCATCTATTCATCTTCTGGCTGTTTGACATCTGCCTTACTGAGTTCATTGAAAGAAAAGGCGAACCGACATTAATAACTCTCAGGTCTTTCACATATTCTATCGTTTTCTTTATGACGCTCCTCTTGGTGTTTATACATAGCGTCCATTTTAGTCTCATCTTTCCAATGTAAGCAGCTGAAATTTACCACCTTGAACGTCAAGTTGTTTCCACTGCCCACTGGAAAACCATGATTATATCTTCCTTGCAATTTTTCTTTGTCTTTTACAGAGGTGACTTTCAAGCCTGTTTTGGGGTCGTTCTACTATTATTGCTACTGCTACTACTAAATACACATTCGCGTTACTGCTTCCTTTCACCTACATAAACATCTCTTTACTGCTAGGTGAGCTGGGCAGCGAGTTCTTCCAGCAGGGAAAGAAGCGTAAAAAACTGAAGTACGACGTAAACAAAGAACTGAATGAGACGAACATCAGTTTAATAAACTGGGCGGAAAAAAAAAAAAAAGTTTCAGGATGGACACAGGGGTTGATTTTGACGAAGAGTTAGAATTTGAGTGGCGTGAGTATTAAGTTGGACCTGATGGCATGGGTCAGTAGGCCTGCAGCAGCCTCTTTCATTTCTTATATTCTTGTGGGATTAGTTGAGTGAGAGTAACTCAGATCTGGTCCTAGTTAGAAGACCTTTTGCAGTGATCATTTCGTCTTATGTTCTTAAATTTAATAATAATAATATTTATTATTATTATTATTATTATTAAATATTATTATTATTATTATTATTATTATTAATAATTATTATTATTAATATTATATATTATTATATTATTATATTATTATTAAAATTAAATTCATGAGCAGGTGGAATAACATGTCAAGGTTATAAAGCTCTCGAAAAATTAGGCTTGATCCTAGGAAAATGAGTGCAGCTATTGTTCCTTGAAATCAAGTGCCCTTGATAAGGTCCTTGCAATGTTGTACTATCCAGTATTGTGTAAGTTAGAGAAAGATTTAGTCATGCCGTGTGTATATAGTTTGGTGGGTGAACTGGGTTTTAAAGTCAAACAACTATACGGGGTCATCAAGGCTGCACTGTCACCTTACTACCTATATAGGATATTTTAATCCCTGAAATAGGGATTAAAAGATACGCAGAGAGACAATACACACTCGGTTCACATATTCTTGAGAGAGACGTGTCTACATAGGTTGGGCTCTTTATCTAAGCTTCTCGCCTCGGTAGCAAAGCTCCTTCTGGACTCCTCAGCTTTCTCACACACACACACACACACACACACACACACACACACACAACACACACACACACACCACACACACACACACACACACATACACACACAGGAAGTGGAATGAGTTCTAGAGTAAGTGATATAGTGGAGGCAAGGAACCATACATAGCTTTATGAAAAGGTATGGTAAAGCTCACGGACAGGGAAAGTGACTAAGTAGTGACATTGAAGAGGCGGGCCAGGAGTTGTGACTCAACCTTGCAAACCACAATTAAGTTAATATCACACACACTCACACTCACACACCAACACACACACACACACACACCACACACACACACACATACACACACAACACAACACATACACACACACACACACACACACACACACACACACCACACACACGCACCACACACCACACACCAGAATTGACTCGCGCAGGTAAGAAAGGGGAGCCAACGACAATGCGAAAAATGGACATAGCAGCGAAAAGGCCAACTCAGACCACAAAGCTGTGTCAGCCATATCAGGAGGAAAACAACCGTCAAAGGACCAGGTAATCAGGAAGGAAGGAGGGAGATCGCAGAAACGACCGAGAAGTATGAGAGGAGCTCAAACATGAGATTTCAAGAAGTGTTCACAGAGGAGACCAGAAGGGACTCCAGAAAAGACAGAGAGGTGGGGCACACCACCAAGTGTTGGACATAATGCATACAAATGAGGAATACGTGAAGAGGGCGCTGCGGAGCGAGCTAGACCACCTCAACAAGCGATGGGGGGACAGATCTAATATCTCTCCATGGGTCCTGAGAGAGGGAGTGCAGAGGGCGCAATGTGTAACCCTAACACAATATTTACACACTCTATGAAACGGAGATTTGCCTGAGGCATGGAGACAGCAACTGTGTCCCAGTATTTTTTTTAAGATAGACAAGAAGCCACTAAACTATAGACAGTGTCTTTGACCATGTATAGTATGCAAAGTCCACGGAAGAAGGCTTATCAGAAGGAGTGTTGGAACACCTAGAAAGAAATGAGCTTATAACAACAGCCAACACGTTTCAGGGACGGGAAATTCCTATGTCACAAACACTGGAGTTCTATGACATGGTGACAGAGTAGACAAGAGAGACAGGGGGGGTGGGTTAGTTGCAGTTTCTTGGACTGTAAGAAAGCGTTTGACTCGGTCCACACAGAGATTAGTGCAAAACATGGAGGATCCAGCAGGGATAACAGGGAAGGCACAATGGATCAAGGAATTACTGTCTGGGAAGACAGCAGCGATGTATGGGTACGAGGGCGAGCGTGTCAAGTAGGCGCTGTATGACGTTTACGGGGTTCCACAGGGGTCGTCCTAGGACTGGTATTGTGAACGTCATGAAGGAAGGAATAGACATGAAGTGTCCCTATTTACAGCTGATGTGAAGATGATGAGAAGAACTTCAATGGACGAGGGACCGGCAGAGCTACAAAGGGATTGGACAGACTGCAGGCCTGGTCCATCCAATGGGCTCCTGGATTTCAACCTCACCAAGTGCAAAGGTCATGAAGACTTGGGGAAGGCAAAGAAAGACCGAAGGACAGAGTACAGTCTAGTGGGCCAGAGGACTACAAAACTTAGCTCAAGAAAAAGGATTTGGGATGTGTATATACCAGGGCAACATCTCCTGAAGGCACATCAACCAAATAACTGCTGCAGCTATGGGCGCCCTAGCCAAACCTAAGAGCAGTATTCTGCCATCTTAATAAAGAAATCGTCAGGACCTGTGCCCCGTGTGTTAGACCCATATTGGAGGGTATGCGGCACCAGTTTTGGAACCCACATCTAGCCAAGCTGTAAAGAAACTAGGAAAGTGCAAAGGTAATGGAACAAGACTAGTCCCAGAGCTAAGGGGTATGTCCTACGAGGAGAGGGTTAGGGAAATCGAATGCGGGACCTGGAGGATAGGAGGATAGGGGGGATATGATAACCACATATAAAATACCGGAGAGGAATTGACAGGTGGACAGAGACAGTATGTTCATGAAGATGGGGGGGGGACACAGCAACAAGGGGACACAGATGGAAGTTATAAGGACAACAGATGATTCACAGGGATGTTAGGAAGTATTTCTTCAGTACAGGAGTAGTCAAGAAGTGGAATAGTTTGGGGAAGGCGATGTAAGTGGAGGCAGGATCCATTCATAGCTTTAAGAAGTGGTATGATTAAAGATCATGGTGACGGGAGAGTGACCTAGTAGAAGTGGCCAGTGAAGAGGGCGGGGCCCAGGAGCTATGAATCGACCCCTGCACCACAACTAGGGAGTACACACACACACACACACACACACACACACACACAACACCACACACACACCCACACTCTCCCAACACACCCACCCACACACACACACACACACACACACCACCCATACCCACCCACACACTTCTCAAACCACCACACACACACACACACACACACACACACACACACACACCACCCACACACACAACACACACACACACACACACACACAACACACCACACACACACTACATTCCCCACCCACCCACACACACAACACACCCACCACACGCACACAACACACACACACACACACACACACCACACCACCCCACACACACACACGCACACACCAACACACACACACCACCACACACCCACCACACACACACCCACCCACACACACACACACACACACCACACACAAACACACACACACAACACACACACACACACACACACACACACCACAGCAACACACTCACAAACACACACACACACACACACACACGCACACCACACACACACACACACACTCACACACAACACTAACCACACAACACACAACACACAACCACACACGCACACACACACACACACACACACACACACACACAACACCCACACACACACACACACACTTGCTTCTCCCCCTCCCCATCACTCTCCCCACATAGCCACAGACTTCCTCCTTCCCTCCCCCCCCCACACTCTGACATACACACTACTAACCCTAACCAGAATTTACGTAGGTTTCCCACTCTGAGGCAATTAGGATAAAACAAAAATGGGTTGCCAGAGAGCAACAAGAAAAACCAAGGGACAGGAGGTGGAAGCTGCAAAGGAAGATTGGGCAGCAGAGCTCATTAAAAGGGAACAGGAATGAGGAAAAGAAACTAGAAGAACGTAGCATGGAATGGAAGAGAGGATTAGCTATGGAAAGCAGGAAGTTGGAGGGCAAGTCAAAGCAAGCAGAGGCCAGGATACAGATTTAGAAGAGGAAATGAAAAATCTGAACAGCCTAAAGAACTAAAGAACATTTTTGGGATTGTGACAACAGAGGACTGCTTCCTCAAGTCGCAAATAAGGGGACTGGTAGAGAAAGAAGAAGTAGCAAAACTGCATGTAGGGAAGCTCTATCAGTGGAGGCTTCTAGTAAATGAAAGAGCTAAGTATATGTGGAGGCCCTAACAGACCACTCAGAGCCCAGGGAAAGCCGAGAAGGGAAAAAATGACAGGCCTACTGGATTTACTGAGCCCAAGTAACATCAGCTAGTGAAACTGAAGAAATGAAGCTGCATGGAGGAAATCAAATTGATATGAGGGGATACACAGGGGTTATATGCAGGTGGAGAATGAAAGGGTGAGGTCAGTCTTTGTGTATAGGCTCCAGGAAGTTGAGGAAAAACATATGAAGCCAGAAATCACAGGGGGAAAAAGCAATTGAAAGCATCATGAAAAGCAAGAGGAGAAGATGACATGACCCAGCTGGAAAATTTTCAGATAATAGGGGGGTTTGTAAAAAACAAAGAACCCAGCCAGTGAAAGTGACCTTCAAGTGCAGATCGACTCGGAACAGGATCCTGAGGAGAAAGCACGATTAAGGGACATGCGGCATAAGGAAGGTGTATCTCGACCGTGACAGAACACAAGAAGAAAGGCCGGAACTGAGAGAGATGGTACAAAGGGAAAGGAGGGAAAGAGAGTGGATGGAGAAAGAAGACAGGAGGAGATCCAGACACAGGAAGAAGATCAAATACAGCCTACCCTCACAACTTCCTATAGGAAGCCTTCCCACCAGGTCAACCCCAGTACAACCAACACTCAAACCAAACACCATTGCCACATCCAAGTGCCTCACCCACTGGCTTACAAACTCCACCCCCACAGCAACCACCCATTGTCCTTATCAGGTCTCCCACTGCCCCAACCCCATACACCTCCCAGACCACAGTCTTAGAAAAGAAGTTGAAGGTGTGTGGTATACAAATGCAGATGGAATAACAAATAATTATGAGGAAGTGGCACGAAAGAATCAAGGAGACCTCCCAGACATAATAGCACTACAGAAAAACAAAACCAACCGAAGAAATAACAGATTCACTCTTTCCATCTGATATCAAATCTCAGGAAAGGACAGAGGGAGGAGAGGTGGGAGGAGGAGTTGCACTGTCATTAAAACCAGTGGGGTTTTGAGAAAAAAATGGAGAAGGTCTGGATGGCACGGGTGAAAAGGTATACCTAGTAGGAACAATCCAGTCTGAGGGACATAAGGTGAAAATTGCAAGTAATGTACAACCCACCACAGAACTGCAGGAGGGCCAAGAGAGAATATGAATGAGAGCAACAGAGCAATGGTCGACACACTCGCCGAGGTGGGCCAGGGAGCACACATGGGGCGGGGAGCAAAGCTACTAGTTATGGATGATTTCAATCACAAGGGATTGACTGGGAAAACCTGGAGCCATGGGGGTTCAGAAACATGGATAGCCCAAGATGATGGTGTGGTTACTGGGAAAACCTTCATGCATCAACAAGTTAGAGACACTACCAGAGAGAGGGAGAGGATGAATAGCAAGACTGGGCCTGTAATTCACCTTGAGTAAGTTCGAGACATCGAGGATATTATGTATGAAAGGGGGCCCCCCTGGGCGCTATGTGATCATGTGGATTTGTGTTTCGATACATAGTTGAGCTCAAGTGGAGGAGAGTGCAGGAATTGGGTGGGAAAAAACCAAACTACAAAAGGGTGGTACTACTCAGGCTATGAGGGAACTTCCTTCAAGGACATTCAGTGGGCGAGGGAACTGCCAGAAAAAACCAGTACAAGAAATGATGGGGGCTATTTGGCCAACAAAATGCAAGGAGGCAAGAGGAGAGGTTTGTTTCCCAGGGGAACAGAAATACTGGGATAAACAGGAACGAGTCCTTGGTTCATCCAAAGGTGTAGGGAGGCAAAAACTAGGTGTAATAGAGAATGGAAAAGGTACAGAAGGACAGAGGAACTCAGGAAATAAAGAGATTAGTCGAGAGCCACAAACGAATATGCACAGATAAGAAGGGAGGCTCCAGCACAGTATGAACAATGACTATCATCGGAAAGTCAAGGATGACCCGAAGTGGTTGTACAGCCACATCAGAAGGAAAAACAAACAGTCCAGGAACCAGTAATCAGATGAGGAAGGGTGATGGGGAAATTCACAAGAAACGGCCCCGAGAGGTGTATTGTTCAGGAGCTCAACACGAGATTTAAGAATGTATTTACAATGGAAACCAGTAGGACTCAGGAAATTAGAACAGGGGGGGGGGTTACACCAGCAGTGCTGGATGAGGTTACATATTAACCAAGGAGGAGGTGAAGAAGTGACCTATGCGAACTTGACCCTCAAAGGCGGTGGGACCAGACTACATCTCTCCATGGGTTCCTTAAAGGGGGGAAGGGAGCAGAGATAATGTTGTGTGCATTACCAAAGATCTTCCAACACATTCATTTGAAACGGGCAACTCCCGAGGTATGGAAGATGGCAAATGCTGTCCCAATTTTTCAAAGGGGAAGACGACGTGAGGCACTTACTAAACTACAGACCTGTATCACTAACGTGTATAGAATGTACAAGGTCATGGAGAAGATCATCAGGAGGAGAGTGGTGGGACCTAGGAAAGAAACAAGTGTATAATTGACAACCAACACGGTTTAAGGGGAGGAAAATTCCTGTGTCACAAACCTGCTAGAGTTTTATGGACAAGGTGACAGAAGTAAGACAAGAGAGGAGAGGGGTGGAATCGACTGAATTTTTGGACTGCAAGAAGGCATTCGACACAGTTCTTCACAAGAGGATACTGCACAAGCTAGAGGATCAGGCCACACCGAACAGGAAAGGCACTTTCACATGGATCAGAGACATTCATGCAGGGAAGGCAACAACGAGTCAGGTTACGTGGACGAGGTGTCAGAGTGGGCGCTGTGACATGCGGGGGTCCACAGGGATCAGTCCCTTGGACCTTGTGCTGTTCTTGGTTATATGCGAACGAACATACGGAAGAGATAGACCTCAGATGTGTCCTTGTATGCAGATTGATGTGAAGTTAATGAGAAGAATCACAACGGATGAGAATTAGGAGGACTACAAAAGAGACCTGGCCAGGGCTACAAGCGCTGGGCTCCAGCAACTGGCTCTTTGAGTTTAACCCTTGCCAATGCAAAGTCATGAAGTTTGGGAATGGGCAAAGAAGACCGCAGAACACAAAATAGTTTAGATGGCCAAAGGACTGCAAGACCTTCACTCAGGGAAAATAAGGATTGGGGTGAGTTATCACCGAGCAGATATCTCCTGAGTGCGCACATCAATCAGATAACTGCTGCAGTCATCGGGTGACTGGGATAAACCTACGGATAGCGTTTCCGATACCTCAGTAAGATTCGATCAAGGACTATGTATACACATTTACGTCAGGCCATACAGGGTATGGCAGCACCAGTTTTGGAATCAACACCTAGTCTAAGCACGTCAAGAAATTAGATAAAATGCAGAAGTGTTTTGCAACCAAGATAGGTCTCCAGAGCTACGGGGATTGTCTACGAGAAAAGGAGCGGGAAATCGGCCTGCCGACACTGGAGGGACAGAGGTAGGGTCAGGGAAGACATGATAACGACATATAAAATACTGCGCAGAATAGACAAGGTGGACAAAGAGGGATGATCCAGAGAAGGGACCACAGACAACAAGGATAGCAGACATCGCGCAAGGATTTCTCAGTCATAAGCTGTAGTCAAGCCGTGGGAATAGCCTAGGTAATAGTTGACGTTTAGTGGAGGCGGGAACCATACCATAGTTTTAAGGCGAGGATGTTAAAGCTCATTTGGGCCAGGGAGAGAGCCGGACTAGTAGCAATCAGCGAAGAGGGGCAGGGCCTAGGAGCTATGAATCGACCCCTGCAATCCCACAAATTGGTGAGTAGACAAATAGGTGGTCCACACACACACACACACACACACACACACAGCAGAACACACAGACGTGGGCTCCACGCTGCGCTGCTTGCAGTTCCGTGTATAGTGAAGATATGGACGATGCTGTCATTGCGATTTTCAGCTCGCTGTTCCAACTCGGGAATGGGAACTAACGTTCTGTCGCGGTCACGCAGACTCGATATAGACTGTGACCCATCACGCTGTAGAAAAGAATCTGTCTGTGAGACAACGTTCGATCTAGGTGATATTTTTTTTTCCCAAATTGCAGTGAATAAGTCTTATAAAGGATTCTTAAACTACACGTGTCTCTATTCATCGATTCCTCTCAGCAGAAATTTTTTTTTACACTGATCTGTTTAAGTTCATTTCAAAGCAGTGCCCACACTGGGCAGGTCATTCACTAAATTCAACCCATACTAACGAATACGTATTTTTCCCAACCCAGTTTAGTTCTACTTCTTAACAAAAAAGCGTGTGATAATTCCACTAGCTCATGTTGCAAGTTCACTCAAATCCAGCCCTCTCATCATGTCTTTAATCCAACCTAAATTTGTAACTACCCAAGGTTTTAGCTTCAGTAACCCGACTAGGCATGCTGTTCCGCTATTCAAACCACCCTCTTTCCAACCCAAATACTTTCTATATCTTTCCTAAACATCAAATTTTATCTGATTTGAACCCATTTTTGGGGGTTCTCTTTGGGAGAGATATCCTAAAGACCTTTTTTTATATCCCCTTTGTTAATACCCATCTTCCACTTTAACACTTGGGGCATTTTCCCCCCTCATTTTCTCTTAAAATGAAGAATTTAAAGGGCCTTCAATTTTTTTCTTCATACGGAAGTTTTTCTAATGTTTGTATTAATTCTGTTATTCGTTGCTGAATGTTTTCTAACGAATTTATGTGTATTCTGTAATATGGAGACCAGAACTGAGCTGAGTAATCTAGGTGAGGCCTTACTAATGATGTATAAAGCTATCTTATAATCGCTGGACTTCTGTTGCTTACACTTCTTGATATAAATCCCAGTAATCTATTTGCCTTATTGTGTACACTTAGGCATTGCTGTCTTGGTTTAAGGTTGCTGCTTACCATAACCCCCAAGTCCTTTTTGCAGTCTGTATGGCTAAGTTCTACATTATTAAGCTGATATGTGCTAGGGTTATCAACATTCCCAAGCTTTAGAACTTTGCATTAATCCACATTGAACTGCATCTGCCACTTTTCTGACCACGAATTGAGTTTGTCTAAATCCTCCTGAAGTTCTGTGACATCTATGTTTGAATCAATTATCCTACCTATCTTCGTGTCATCAACGAATTTGCTCATATCACTAGTAATTCCTCGTCAAGGTCATTGATATATATTATGAACAACAACGGGCCTAAAACTGATCCCTGTGGAATGCCACTTGTTACAGATCCCCACTCAGACTTAACTCCATTTATGCACACTCTCTGCTTCCTATTGGTGAGCCATGACTCGATCCATGACAGCACTTTTCCCTCAGTACCATGAACTGCCACTTTCTTTGACAGTCTCTGATGTGGTACTCTATCAAAAGCCTTACTAAAATCCACATAAACAATATCGAATTCTTTATCATGATCAACGGCCTCAAAAGCTTTACTGAAGAAAGTTAAATTAGTTAAGTAGGAACGGCCCTCGTGAATCCATGCTGAGTAACATTAATCAAATTATGTTTATCAAGAAAGCTTCTTATATTATCAGACATAACTGACTCTAATAATTTGCCTACAATTGAGGTTAGGCATATTGGTCAGTAATTTGACGGTAACGACTTGTCCTCCTGCTTTAAAAATAGGAATTACATTGGCCATCTTCCACATATCAGACAATATATCTGTTTGAAGAAATAAATTTAAATTATTAGTCAATGGTTCAGAGTTCCATTTTGCATTTCTTAAGAACCCTTTAAAAAAAGCTCATCAGGACCCGGTGATTTATTTTGTTTCAGTCGGTCTACTTGTTTCATAATAATTTTGCTAGTGACTGTGAATTATATAATTTATCTTCTTAAGGCCCACTATAAAAATTAATTACTGGGGGTATTGTTAGTGTCTTGCTGTGTGAAAACCGAGAGAAAATAATTATTAAAAATCGAGCACATTTCATTCTCCTTGCCAGTAAGATGCCAAAGAGTTATTTTTAAAGGGACTTACATTTTCTCTAACTTTTGTTCTTTAAACCTGGAAAAAAACTTTGAGTTAGTTTTCGATTCCCTAGCAACTCTAATTTCATAGTCCTGTTTAGTTTTTCTTATCCCCTTTTTTTACTGATTCATAAGATGACCCTCACCTCTTCTGATGCACCAATAAATTCCTTTTTTTCTGTCCTAAAAGATATTTGAGCCTATTATTCATCTATTTTGGGTCATTTCTATTGGAGTCCAGCTTGCGCAAGCTGGACTCCAAGGTATTGGTCCAGTGTGGGTAGATTGGTAAAGCACTGCGTACCTTGTTCCAAGGTTCGTAGGTTCGAGTCTCCTTCAGCCAGACATCAGTGTTTGTGTATATTTCGCCTGCTCTTGCGAATTCCTTGTAATATATATATATATATATATATATATATATATATATATATATATAATATATATATATATATATATATGCAAGGAATTCGCAAGAGCAGGCGAAATATACACAAACCACTGATGTCTGGCTGAAGGAGACTCGAACCTACGAACCTTGGAACAAGGTACGCAGTGCTTTACCAATCTATATATATATATATATATATATAATATATATATTATATATATATATATATATATATATATATTTTATATATATATATATATATATATATATATTATATATATGACGGTTGGAGGCAGTGGAGATGTCCTGTTTAAGGGCAATGTGTGGTGTAAATATTATGCAGAAAATTCGGAGTGTGGAAATTAGGAGAAGGTGTGGAGTTAATAAAAGTATTAGTCAGAGGGCAGAAGAGGGGTTGCTGAGGTGGTTTGGTCATTTAGAGAGAATGGATCAAAGTAGAATGACATGGAAAGCATAAAATCTATAGGGGAAGGAAGGCGGGGTAGGGGTCGTCCTCGAAAGGGTTGGAGAGAGGGGGTAAAGGAGGTTTTGTGGGTAAGGGGCTTGGACTTCCAGCAAGCGTGCGTGAGCGTGTTAGATAGGAGTGAATGGAGACGAATGGTACTTAGGACCTGACGATCTGTTGGAGTGTGAGCAGGGTAATATTTAGTGAAGGGATTCAGGGAAACCGGTTATTTTCATATAGTCGGACTTGAGTCCTGGAAATGGGAAGTACAATGCCTGCACTTTAAAGGAGAGGTTTGGGATATTGGCAGTTTGGAGGGATATGTTGTGTATCTTTATGTGTGTATGCTTCTAGACTGTTGTATTCTGAGCACCTCTGCAAAAACAGTGATAATGTGTGAGTGTGGTGAAAGTGTTGAATGATGAAAGTATTTTCTTTTTGGGGATTTTCTTTCTTTTTTTTTGGGTCACCCTGCCTCGGTGGGAGACGGCCGACTTGTTGAAAAAAAAATATATATATATATAAATCTTAATGCCAAACATGTTCTAACTTTAAACCAGAATAAAGCACGCATTTCGGGCCCAAATAAGAACAGGATGAGAGACAATTCCAGCTTGTAAAATATTGACTCGAAGAAAGAACAGGTGTTTGTGCTTTATGGAACGAGTCTAACCTGACCAGTAGATAAGAGTGGGAGGAGGAGTGGAGGCGGAGGAGGAGGAGGAAGAGGAGAAGGAGGAGGAGGAGGAGGAGGAGAAGAAGAAGAAATTGGAGGAGGAGGAAAATGAGTTAGGCATAAAATTTAACGACTTGGCTTCAACGTTACAAGCTGAATTATTTTCCATTATAATGGTGCTAATGTTAACCTGCGAGAACAAACCTGACTCCATGATCATTACTGATTCTATGTGATTACTGATCACTTGACTCACATAATGACTAATAACATGCTCATTTGAGAACCGAAGAATAGTTTAAAAAAAAACCGAGATAAAAGATTTAATGTACAATTCTTGCTCATTCCGTCACACATTAAATCACCTTTCACGATCAAGTTCTGAAATTAGGCCACAAAATACCTCGTAGGAAGAAAGATGAATATAACTTCGGTATATCTGTATTCACCTGTTTGCGGTTGCAGGGGTCGAGTCGTAGCTCCTGGCCCTTGTCAAGCATTAGAAGGAATATTAGGAGAGAAGTGAATAATGAATAACAATGTCACGGAAATTCGGTTCGAAGTCTGAGTAGATCCACAACTCACTATAATAAAATGAAAACTTTGTAGATAAGCTCGTTTATCGAACAGTTCTTCAATGTAAACTGACTGATGTTTTAGTAACCAGTCTTAGACTTGTTGACAAGCACTTCAGGCAGTCAGGTATATGCACATCTTGAACACGATGTGCTTGACTGTTCACTTACTGAGTAACATAAAGGGAGTTCAATAGCCTATGTGATATGTCCGTGTATCTTATTAATAAAAGTAAGATACCAGACATTTTCAGCAAATATCCTAAATTTGTTCGTAACAAATAATGCATAAATGTTAATATATATCAGGATGCACTCACGTTAATTTCTGGGGACCTAGTTCCTAGGGCCTTTGTGTATCCATATGCTATTGCGCAATCGTCCACAAGATGGATATGGATATGAGGTGCACAATGAACTAGTTACTTCGGGCCCAAAATCTAATCTTTTTCCTTTAATCCCCGAAGGATGACGTCCGTTGTCAAGGGAAAACAATACCAAAGGATAACCTAACCTTCTGTCCTCCTCATGGAGATCTATAAATCTCTCTCCTCTGTCTCCCTCTTGCTCTGACCTGTGTCTAGGAAACCCTTGACTTTAATTGGAAACCCTTGACTTTCTGTAGAAATCCTTGGTCTTTCCTGAAAACTCTTGGCCTTCCAAGGAAATCCTTGGCCTTCCCCTGGAAACCATTGGCTTTCCCTGGAAACCCTTGGCCTTCCCTGGAAACGTTTGCCTCCCCTTAGAACCTTTGATCTACTTAGAAAAACTTCCAGCAGATACCTTTATCTGAGGGGATAAATAAGTCAGTGGAATCCAAGACACTTATCAATAAACAAAAATATTGAATGAAGTTCAGTAAATGAGTTATAAGACTCTGTCTGATTTATTAAAAAAAAAAAAACTCATGAAATAACCAGGACACATTTATTAAGATTTTGCAAATAAAAAGAAAATAAATAAATAGATAAATAAATAAATAAATAAAGTAAATAAATAAAATAAAAGTCCGTCTCATAGACCATGTTACTAAAGTTACTTTTGGGCCTCAATAGTAAAGTTACTGTCGAATAAAAGACCCAAAATAGCGTAAGTATTTATTATCACGACTATTCACAAATAATCCACACATAGGAGAGAGAGAAGCTTACGACGACGTTTCAGCTCGCCGGTATCGTGCCTTTTTGTTCATTATGACGACTTTTCGCTCACGTTATGGACTACATGTTTGTTGCAATATATGTTAACGCTGCTTCACGTGTCTCTGTATCATCTAGTCGTCGCTATTTAAAAATACAAATACATTATAGGACAGTCTGATATCCCAGCTCAGACACTGGACACTGGACGCTGGACACTGGACACTGGACACTGGACACTGGACACTGGACACTGGACACTGGACACTGGGTGGGGTCACGAATACCAGTCGTACAACTTCGCAGGGTTTTTATATGACACATAAACGACGGTAAAAACAATAACTTAGAAAGGTTGCCGTTGTAAGGGGATCTATTCGAACGCACTTGAGGTGAAAGGTCAGAGGGTCAGGCGGACGATTATTTAGGAAGCAGGAGGGTGAAGAAAGGTGTCACGGGGACTAGCTACTAAGCCGAGATCACGGGTGAAACGTCGTCCTGATAAATGATTCTTGTACTACATATATCTATGTTCATCATTCCTGTCATCGGAACATCTATGATTCTTTTTTGTTTTTACACATTAGTTTTATACACCTATACAGGGGGAGTTGAATGATAGCTCTAGGTCTTTCGTTTTGCAATCAATACATCATCAGGAGCCGAGCTAGAACGTCCCTCGGAACTAAACTGCTTGGACTTACAACTCATTTCTGCAACATTGCCAGCTCCTGATGCAATGATTACAACACAAAAGGCCTAGAGCTATCATTCAACTCCCCCTGTGGTTTTCCATCTTGTATCGCTTGTTCGCGATTACTGCATAACGTGAAGAGAGATATGCACTGGTTGTCTCCTTCCCTCCGTTCCCTTCACTTTTTACCCTATAATCAGACATTACCCCAAATGGCGACAATAGCTGAGGGATGAAACGTTGCAGAAACAAAGCTCACACGTGATCAAAGTTTCGCTCTGACTTGATAAAGTCCAACATAGGGCGTACTGAAACGAGTCTTTTCACCCACAAAAAAAGACCTATCAGTCACTCTTAAAACCCGTGCACCAGCAAGAATGCTCGAACCCTCAACCTTTCATCCACTAACAGTCTCGCTCTCCACTCCATCATGCATCGTATACTTAGTCGAGTTTCCCCTTTTGCGTTTGCGTTGTATCTTACCAGAGATCTTTCTATGTATAATTAATTTATAAGTCTATATTACGCAGAACTTAATAAATAACCAGCAACCTTTAATGTTTTTTTGTTGATATTTATTATTAATTAATTAAAGAGACGTATCTGATAAATTACTTAATTTTATTCTTTATATGTTTGTTTAACATTATACATACATACATAATACTACATATATATATATATATATATTATATATATATATATATATATATATATATATTTATATATAAATATTATTTTATATATATTTTATATATATTTTATATATATATATATATATATATATATATATATATATATATTATATATATTATTTTCTATATATATATATATATAATATATATTATATATATATATATTAATATATATATATATATATATATATATATTATATATATATTATTATATGTCGTGCCGAATAGGCAGAACTTGCGATCTTGGCTTAAATAGCAACGCTCATCTTGCCATTATAGGACAAGTGAAAATTTGTGTATGCAATAATTTCGCCAAAATCTTTCTGAACCTAAACGAAAAAAAATTATTTAAATTGTGTTTGTTTAGTATTAAATTACTGTAAAACAAATCTAAATATATTTAGTTGGGTTAGGCAAAATAAATTGTTCTTGTTATAATAAGGTTAGGTAAGTTTTCTAAGATTCTTTTGGTGCAAAATTAAAATTTTTTACATCAACATTAATGAAAAAAATATATCTTTAACGTAAAAGAGAAAATTTCAGAAAGGACAAAATTTTAAAAATGAGTTTTACTAATTGACCAGTTTTACATATTGGGGCACGACATATTATTATATATATTTATATATATATTTTTATATATATATTTATATAATATATATATATATATATATATATTTTATACAGTGGCCTCGTTTTTCGAAATTAATCCATTCCTGGGGGAGCTACTGTAAACGAAATTTTACTATTTGCGAATCAATTTTCCCCATAAAAAATAATGAAAATACAATTAACCCGTTTCTGCCCACTCAGAAGTTTTAAAACAAAAAAATTTTTTACATGAAATATACATGTAGTACATAAACAGTACAATGGGAAATGATGAATGAAACATTAACAGCATAACACTTACCTCTTTTGGAGATTCTTCTTAGTGTATGGGAGACTGGAGGAGGAGAGAGATTGGATTGTTTACCGTTTGGAAGGGGAACCCCTTCCATCAACACCTCAGGTACCAATTGCTTCTCTGGGGTTGCTTCTCTTCTCTGTTTCTTAATGCCACTAGGACCACCTTAAGAGTCACTCTAGTCCTGTCTCGCAAAGTAACTGGAGAGAGCTCTGTTTCTGGCGTCTCTTTAACACTTCCCTAAAATGGTACAAGACTTTGTCACTACATATTTCTCACCTTCTTTCACACAGGCTTGGCACTAGGAGCCCTTTTTTTGGAGCCATGGTAGCTTATTTAGTATTGCAAGCACTAAAAAGAGTGGGGAATTTTTATGAAATATTTCGTAGGAGCATTGGGGGACCTTCTTTCACTGAGTAAACAATGCCAGACTGGCTGGGTAGGGAGGCCTCCCCGGCTCAACACCGTGGCCTAAGCGTCCTGGACGAATACTATTCGCGATCAACCTATGAAAAACGGTCTATGTTTATTCGAAAATACCCCCATGATTGGCGAAATTTCGATTGCCGAGAACTACGAAAAGCGAGGGACCACTGTATGTATATATATATATATATATATATATATATATTATATATATTTTATATATATATATATTAAATATATATATATATATATATATAATATATAATTGTACCCACAGAACAAGTGGAATTGATCAATAACAACACTGCACTAGCCAAGGAGTCGAACCCATGCTGTTTTGGCCTGCCTCATGGTGAGAGAAAATGCTTGACGCTTTAAACCACTAGACCACACAATCTTTAACAACATCTAGGTACAACATCCAGCCAAGCTAGATGTTGTACCCACCATCGAAGGACATACAGTGATGTGAACGCCTCTGAGCTAATTTCATTCTACTCCCTGTTTGTGTACTAGCTCAACAAGCAGTATATTATATTATTGTGCAACACTTCTTCTCACCACGGCAGCCACGTGACCACTGAGTCACTGTGGAGTGTAGCGGCAGGCCATGACGTCATGCTAACGGCTGCTACCCGGCTTATTGCACTGAGCTCCTCACATACTTCTTGGTCATTTCATGTGATCTCCCCTCCTTCCTTCCTCAGCCTGATTACCTGGTCCTTGACTGTTGTTTTCCTTCTGATGGGGCTGTACAACAGCTTCGGGTCAGATTTGGCTTTCGCTGCTACGTCATTTTCGTATTGTCGTTGAACCTCCCTCCTTACCTGTGCATATTCATTTCTGGCTCAAAGACTGCTCTCCTTATTCTCTTGGGTCCTTTGCCTTCTATACTTCTTCCATTCTCTAGTGCACTTGGTTTTGGCCACTCTACACCTTTGAGTGAACCAAGAGATCATCCTGGCCTTCTCGTTATTTCCCTTGCCCTTAGGTACAAAAACCTCCCCTCAGCTTCCTTGCACATTGCTGTCACATATTCCATTATTTCATTTACTGACTTCCCTGCCAGTGCTCTGTCCCACTGAACCTCATGCAGGAAATTCTTCATGACTCTGTAGACTCTTCTGTTGAAGTTTGGTTTCGTTTGTCCTGCCCTCCCTGCCTCCCTCTCTACTTGTAACTCTACTGTGTATTCGAAGCTCAGCACTACATGGTCACTGGCCCCGAGGGGTCTTTCATATGTGATGTCCTCAATATTTGCACTACTCAAGGTGAATACTAGGTGCAGTCTTGCTGGTTCATCCTCTCCTCTCTCTCTTTTAGTGTCCCTTATGTGTTGGTACATAAAGTTTTCCAGTGCTATCTCCATTATCTTAGCCCTCCATGTTTCTGAGCCCCTACTTGGCTCCAAGTTCTCCCAGTCAAATTCTTTGTGAATGAAGTCACCCACAGTCAGTAGCTTTGCCCTGCTCGTATGAGCCCTTCTGGTCACTTCAGCCAGTGTGTCAACCATCGCTCTGTTACATCATACTCTTGTCATGGCCTCCTACTGTTCTGTGGTGGATTATACATCACTGCAATTACCACCTTGGGACCTTCAGACTGAGATGTTCCTATTATTTAGTCACTTGCTTCTCCTCTGCCTCCTCTCTCCAGCTCACCAAAATCCCATTGGTTTTTGATGAGTAGTGCCACTCCTCTACCCCCTCTGTTCCCTCTGTCTTTCCTCAGAATCCGATATCCCATTATAAAGACTGCATCTGTTATCATTCCTGTGAGGTTGGTTTTGGTAGGAGCTATGATGTCTGGTGATGCCTCTGATTCTTTCGTGCCACTCCTCCCACTTATTCATTGTTCCATCAGCATTGGTGTACCATACCTTCAGTTTCCACCACCACAGACCCCCCAGAGGGAGGTCTGTGGTGGCACCTGGTAGTGTGCTGTGGGATTCTACAGCATATTGAGGGGTAGGGACTTCAAGTGTGAATTGTGGTTTGTGTTGGGATAGCATGTTTGGCTGTGGGGTTCTGATGGTGGTTCTGTGTGTGCTTGTACTTATTGCACTGCCCAGCTCTGGTTGCCCTCTAATGACTCTGTCCTTGTCTCTCTTCCTAGCCCCTTTCGTTTCTGTGTCTTTTCCCTCAGCTGCTGTTGTTCTGCTCTTGTTCTGTCGTTGTCTAGGAACACCCTCTTGAGGTGGAGAAAAGAGTAATAGCAGGATAGAGGGAGAGAAAGAGGGGAAAGGGAAGGAGGGCAAGAGGAAGGAAAGCAGAGGGAGGGGAATGGGGGAAGAGAGAGAGAGAGAGGAAAAGAAAAGGGGGAGAGAGAGAGGAAAGAAGGAGGTGTAGGGAGAAAGGAAAGAGAGGAAAGAAAGAGAGCGGTGTAGGGAAGGGAATGGGTAGGGTACTATCACGTCACAGTGAGGTGTTAATTGGCCTGTGTGGTGTATATGTGTGTGTACATTTGTGCTTCTGTAAGCATTAGTTGTGAACATGTGTGTATTTTGCGTGTGTATGGCCACTCAGAATGTTTGCACGGAGTGTGCCTGGAAAATAACCCTCCTCGCTTACTCCTTAGCCAATCTACCTGTCAATGGTACTAAGTCTCTCTGCTTCTACAAGTGCCTGAAGAAACATGTGCATGTATGTGTGTGTGTGTGTGTGTGTGTGTGTGTGTGTGTGTGTGTGTGTGTGTGTGTGTGTGTGTACGTGGGTACTTGCAAGTGCACTTTCGTTTGTGTGTACTGGTAGAACCCTACAGTAGCTTACAGTCATGTGCACTTTAGTAAATGCTCTTAAGTGCTGGTAAATTATATTTATTCTAATTCTGATAGCTTTCAAGAGTGACCCTTAGTTTCTAACATGCAGAGACTGGTGCTATTGCAACCCCATGCAACACCAACAAGATGAATGTTACGTGCATCTGGCAGAGAAGTGGTGGTCTAGTTGTTGCTGCCGCTCCCTCGCTGTGATCCTATGCAAACATCTTGACTTTCTGACTTTAGGTATACTTGTCCTTGTAAGTTGATTATTTTTAGCTCTGTGGCAGCAGGAGCCTCCTGCTAGGCCTCTAACAGGCTTTGGTACTTTCAAATTTCCTGAAATTTCAGTCTTCCTCTTGCCTACTTCACTTTTAAGACTTCGTTGTCACTTGTGGTTGTTTATTGACCCAGACACTATCACTGGCCTCTGCTAAGAGCTAAAACGCACCCGAAAAGCACTAAAATTCTGGGAGCCTTGTTGCCCCCACACTGTGTGTGTGTGTGTGTGTGTGTGTGTGTGTGTGTGTGTGTGTGTGTGTGTGTGTGTGTGTGTGTGTGTGTGTGTGTGTGTGTGTGTGTGTGTGTGTGTGTGAGTGTGTGTGTGTATGTGTGTGTGTACTCACCTATAAACTCACCCATAAGTGGCTGCAGGGGTCGAGTCATAACTGCTGGCCCTGCCTCTCCGCTGTTTACTTCTAGGTATGTTCTCTCCTACCTTCGAAAGATCTATCATACCTATTCCTAAAACTACCTACTCACCTATTTGTGATTGCAGAGGGATTATATATCAGCTCCTGACCCTGCCTCTTAAACTGTCACTTGATAGAATTATTGCCTACTAAATTCGTAGGCCCTGTCATACCTTTTCTTAAAACAACATATGAAACCTGCCTCCACTACATCATCGTCCCGGTCACTCTACTTCCTGAGCATCCTGAGGCTGAATGTATACTTCCTGACATCCATGTAACTCATGCGTGTGTTTTTAAATTACTCCCTTTCTGCCTGTCCCTATCGCAAAATCCTTTTATTCTCCAGGAAGGTAGACTACAGCCACATTTGCTTGTCTTCCAGTACATCTAAGACTGTCATGATGTGTCAACAATTGCGAATATCAGCAGATACTCGCTTTAAAGCCATGTGGTTGGTTATGCAATGTTTGTTTCCCTTGAAATCAGCAGTTTGCTTCTTAATGCCCTTTCAAAGATTATGATAATGTGGGGGTTAGCGGAATCAGCCTGTAGGTTTCTGTAGTTGCTTTACTCCCCTAGGATGTGAATGGAGATTAACCCTCCGCAGTAAGACAAATGCATTCGTGTTTTACTGGGGATTCCCTCGGCAAAAGGCCCCCACTGGTATTAATGCCCCCCATGTGTGGCTTAATGAATAAATTCTATGACAAAAAAATCATTTTAAAGTTTTTTTTTATCCCCCCCTCCCCTGATGGGAGCTAACAACCCCGGAGGCCCCTGTGACAGACAAGGGGGCAACATGATAGCGGCCTGGAGCCATCATCTGTGTTTGTTTTCTTGGCCCGCCTTAAAAGAACACACAGACGAGGAGGTCCCCCAGGTCTTCCGCCTTTATCTCCTCATCCCCCTCCTCCCCTCTTCCTCCCCCTTCCCCCCCTCCCCTTCCCCACTCACTGGGTTCTTACATGACGCTTCGAGCGAGTGATGGTGTGTGGTCACAGGAATGGGCTTCAGTTGGTGCCCGTGGTGGTCTCAGGAATGGTCTTCGTTGGTGCCAGTGTGGGTTCAGGGAAAGGTCTCTCGTATGGCGCCAGGTGTGGTCTCAGGAATGATCTTCGTTTGGGGCCCGGTGTGGTTTCAGGAAAGGTCTTCCCGTTGGTGCCCGTGTGTGGTCTCAGGAATGGCTCTCAGTTGGTGCAAATGTGTGGTCTTGGAATGGTCTCTCGTTTGGGGCCAGTGTGTGGTTAGGATTTGGGCTCTCAGTATGGACCAGTGTGTGGGGGTTTAGGAAAGGCTCCAGTATGGTGGCAGTGTGTGGTTCCCGGAATGGTCTTCAGTATGGTTCCGTGTGTGGGGCCGGGTGGTCCCCCAGTGTGTGGGTTTAAATGGTCTTCAGTATGGTGCCCGTGTGTGGGTTTCAGGAATGGTCTCTCAGTATGGTGCCCGTGTGTGGTCTCAGGAAGGTCTCTCAGTTGGTGCCGTGTATGGGCTCAGGATGGTCTTCAGTATGGGCCGTGTGTGGTTAGGAAAAAGGGCTCTCAGTATGATGCAGTGTGTTTGGGGCTGGAATGGTCTCTCGTTTGGGGCCAGTGGTGGCTCGGGAATGGTCTCTCAGCATGGTGAGTGTGTGTGGTCTCGGGAATGGTCTCTCAGCATGGTGAGTGTGTGTGGTCTCAGGAATGGTCTCTCAGCAACTGTTTACCCAATAATGTGTAAATTCACTACTAATTCACAGACTGGAAATGAAAAATACGCGATATTTCGTCAAGTCTAGAAAACTAAACTGCAATTCTCGTCTAGGACAAAACTGGACGACGTTTCGCACTCTAGGACAAAACTAGACTATGTTTGGTCGACCTCTGATAATTACTTAGACGACGTTTTGTCGCCCAGAACGGAGTGATACGTTTCTGACATACTTAAAAAATTCAGTGACAACCCTCATGTAATTAACACAACTGATGTTCTGATATTGTTGAGAAAAAGTATAAATTAAATGTTCTGTCCAAAAGAATGCTGACACTGCAATTTAGATTACCCTCCGAGAGCAGCATCCCAACTATCCATCTTTCCTTCAGAGTGCAGGCACTGCCCACTTTCCCTAAATGCCTTCATAAACCTTACCTTACTCACACTCTCACAGCACACTCGTTAAAAATCATTATCTCCAGTCACTCCTAACACTCCTAACAAAAGCCTGTTGTAAGCTCAAGCCCTTAAAACTCAGACTCTTCTATCCCTACCCCTCTAACCGTTGGGATGACTCCTACCCCTCTACCGTCCACCCCAGATTTAATTATACACCGTCTTTGTCATCCTATCCCTCTCCGTCCTCTCTACATGCACAAACCATCTCAACAATCCCCTCTCAAACCTCTGATTTATTCTCTTGGTAACCCCATAAAGCCTTTTAATTTCTACGCTCCGTATTCTCCGCATGATATTCACATCAGACCTTAGTCTCAACCATGACATCACTGCATCTAGCCTTGTCCTTGCTGCAATATTCATAAAATATGTCTCACACCCATATATATTAGGATTTGTTTTAAGCCGGTTTACTGTACACTTTTATTTATGTTTTGGATATAGAAAAACTTTAGCGCTGTTCTCTTCATCCATCAGGAGCCACTCTAAACAAGAGTCCTCTTGTTATATGTTATATTAAATATATGTTTTGACTAAGAAATCTTTCAATCAGGTCTAACCATTCAACTTGCACTCACATGGTACATCACTATTCAACTTTCCTCACTTCAAGTATCTGTTCTTGCCTGGCCTTTAAGAT
>NC_069404.1:64307463-64332410 GCF_026875155.1 Cherax quadricarinatus
AGAAGGTTGCGTCAGTACGTGCAGTCACGTTAGTAGACTCAGTGAGATGCACAGAGGTACTTTAGCGAGAGAGTAGTAGTAAGCTAAGTAAGTAGTACAGCATTAGAGTATGCGGAGAAGCTAGTACAGTAGAGCAGAGCAGTAAGTAGCTCAAGAAGCAGTAGTAGTAGCAGGTTAGATTCAGAAGCGCAATATGTGTTAGTCTAGGTGAAACATGCTTAGTCATAGCAGAATTCAGCAGTCATACAGCAGGATCAAGAGCAGCAGTAGTAGTAGCAGCAGGAGTGGCAGTAGTGGTATCTTAAAAGCAGTCCATAAAATCGTACTTGTCTTAAATTACTGTTACATCACTTACTAACTGGATCTCCTGGAACAATGCCAGACAAGATTTCCTTCCTCCTTTATAAAACAACTAACAACTGCCCTTGAAGATGCGCACTTATTTTTAAATAGTTCAAAGGTGTTTGTTCTGTGCAATTACCACATCACCTCTAAGTGTACCACACTCACTGTATTATACACTAAAGAGGTTAACATTTATGCAGTAAGAGAGTTCTCTATATTTTTATTTAAACCTAAAAGTTTAATATGAACGCATTAAGCAAGTTAATGGGAAGAGATGACACAGAGATGAGACGCAGAAGGGCTTCAGAGGATGCTGACGGTGTAGACTAGGATCTAGAATTCTAGAGTACGGCTGTCAAATATTTTGTGTTATCTCCTAGGGGAAACATCGGCTATAAGCATAAAGAAACATGTACAACGTCTCCACCCGCTCCAGGATCAAACCCGGATCCTTGCAGTTGTGAGTGGAAGACCGCCAGCCACTGCCCATTGGCATACAGATTTTTGGGTCATACTTCGAAAATCAGCATTTTTAACAACGCTCTTCAGATCTCTGGTACTTTCCTGTCACATTCGCGTCCAGAAGAGTGATCTGCCGTAAGTTTATTCGTAAACAAACCACAGACATTTTTTGCCCAAAGTTTCAGAAGCCTTTGATTCGTCCAGTCAGCGGGTTGTCAGTCACTGTTCTGTGACTCGGGGTTGCAGCTCACCAGACGGCTCTGATGACAGGCGGCGGCGACGACGACGACGACGGCGGGAGCAGCACGCAAACGTGAATCAAACTTTAACACGATTAGCGGATCTCCAGAGTTAAAGGTACAGGTAGACTCGAGCCATGAAAAGTAAAACTGGACTCTATATACTTCGAAGTATACAGTCCAATTTAGGCGACAGTAGCGATAAATACATGCAAATCATCGCGAATCTGGCGCTTTCAGGCCCAGGGAATTACATCACCGACATGATTCTTCATACAAGAATTTCACGTAATTCGAAGCCAGCGGTCGTAAATCCCAGAATTCAAGCCCACCTTGTGGTCAACAGAGGCTCCAATACGCATGAATTACCATCTATAAACTGCTGGCATATTCACAGGCAATTTAAACCCTGTTTTGAGCTTTCACAGTCAAGACAAGTCACGCAATGTAGCCGAGTAAAGTATTGTGCTGTTCATAGATTTGTACTCACCTGCTCATAGATTTGTACTCAGCTGCTCATAGATTTGTACTCAGCTGCTCATAGATTTGTACTCAGCACCTTTTTTTTTTTTTTTTTTTTTTTGCAAGGATCGAGTCTCCACTCATAATTTTTTTCTTAAATCTACAAATCGACCAACGCTGTTACTTTCTGGGAATCTGGGCCATAACATACCTACCCTTGAAATTGGGTAGGGAAATGTTTTCTTCCACATCTTCGTCAGCTAGGTAATTCCATATTTTTCCTCGCTGAAGAAGCATGTCCTAACGAAAGTGTCTCTCTTTTTTTAGCTTCAGTCTATGCAGGAAAACTGTCGGTGTTCAATGCATGTTATTCTGTACCTGTACGTTCTGTCAATTCTTCTAAGTATTATATATGTAGCAATCATATGACCTAATGAGCTTGTTTCCTCCACAGGGTTATCAGTCTTGATTTCTCTGATGAAGCCACTGTGTGGCGAGACGTTTCCTCAGTAAAGATTCCCAAAGATTCTGACAAGTATCTCATTCTTCAACTTGTCGGTAATCTAAACCATTTATCACAGATTCCTCTATTTCTTCGTAGGTTCTCAGCTCAGCTCTCTCGTCTTCTCTAGTTCCTCTTTTTCTAAAGATCCTTTACGTGTCTACCTAGTCTATCCCTGAGAGTATTTTAAATGTCGTGATCTTATCCCCTCTTCTTTCTTTTCTGGCAAAATCTGAGCCAGTGGACTTCGAGATAACAAATCACATATTCTTAAATTGTGATACATAGATTTTTAACATATATTTACTTTTACTGGCTGATAGCTCAGAAGAAATTAAAAAGTTACTCCCGCTTTAAGGGGGGAAAAGCCTGTAAAATAGTTAATTTATTCTTTGCTTGCAAATAAGAATGTAATTTTTCCTGCAAGAAGTGACCGAGTCTGTGGCCTCGGCTCTGGCACCTGTGTGCTTGCAAGCCTTTGGCCTTTCTCGAGTTTGTTTCTACGTTCGACAGGAAGAAAGTTCAACGATAGAGTTGAATAGTCAAGAACTGAAATGTTTGTCCTACGTCTTCTCAATGCCTGGGGGTAACCTGGAAAATAGGTTGGATAAATATTTCATTTAGGTTCTTATTTGCGAAGGACATCCTTAGTGTGTGGAAGCAGGCCGGCTGCAGGTGTCCCTTCAGTGTTATTTACCAGACTCTGAAAGTCACATACACCTTACTCGAATACATGAAGACAATGAGGTGGTCAGTCCCTGAGGGACCACTTAATGGGGTTGAGATCCAGCAGCTACTTGATGGGGTTAAGATCCAGCAGCTACTTGATGGGGTTGAGAGCTACTTCTCGGTATACGTACACTAAAAGGAATACTTATCGATATATTCACTGAGGTACTCACCTTGGCATATATTCAAGAGGGAACACACACACACCTCTGTATAATTTAAGTAAAATGTTCAGGTTACCGCTCTGCTGTAGCAATGAGGCACTCACACCAGCTGTTGCTACCTGGGGGTATAGTCCTTGGAGCTGTAATAATCACCTGGAGAGGAGCGATATCCTCTAAATCATACGGAATTCTCAGCAAAATCTGAGAATACACTCATAAAAAATCGAGTTGTATGTTTTTAAAGCACTAGAAGGATCCATCCAGCAGTGGAAGATGCATTAGCAATGAGGTGGCCGTAGGCCGTTTAGCCTCATGTTCAGCTTTCGCATTCATGGAAGGTGGCTTTTTTCGTTTAGCATCTCCTGGAAGAGTGTCTGCTGCGGGAATGGAAGATGAGATCAGGGCCAGTCGTCCTCGCCACAGTTAATGGCGTGTTCCACCACGGTTAACAGGAGAAAAAAAAAAATAGTGTAACTGAGGGATAGTTCTGTCAGTGGGTGTGGGGGTAGGGGTAGCGGGGCATGGTGCCTACAACAAATGTGTGGGCGTGATGTGGACGGCTGGCAGGAGGGTAATGTCACACCAAGATGGATTCTCTTGTCGTGTGAGATCTTTATCTCACGTCAGGAAGCCTCCGGGAAGAATGTGAGTGCTATGTATATTTAGCATGGTGTTCCAAGCTTAACCCCACGCGATGTTTTGCTCGTGTGGGGGGGGAAGGGCCTCAAGTCTTTACTTTGGTGGGGGCTAAAATTCTTCGGTCGAGTGGGAACTCAAAAGTCTTCTTTCTGCTCCTTTCTGAAATCACCTCTACTTTCTTCACCCCCCTTGATCGTCTTTCTTCTCCTCGTCTGCCGTTTTCACTTCGTTCCACTTTTGTTTTTCCCGCGTGTATTGGTATTGTTTTTCCTGCATTTACTTCAATTCTTTTCTTTCACGAAAAGAGTTAATTATTATTTTTTCCTCTTCGCTCAGATTTTCGTATCACTGCCTGACACAATTACCTATACTATTAAATCATGATTCTTCTTCTTCTTCTTCTTCTTCTTCTTCTTCTTCTTCTTCTTCTTCTTATTATTATTATTATTATTATTATTATTATTATTATTATTATTATTATTATTATTATCACATTTACAAGGAAGCGCCTGAGAAAAGTTTATTGTTGATCCGAGGAACGGAAAGGCCGGCTACACTCTTTTCCAGGCTGAGGGACTGACCACCTCATATCTCAAAGGCTGATGGACTGATTACACCAGCTTTATTTCACTTCTACACCTGCTGCCTCTGTATTTGACTGAATCCCAATGTGTAGGCGAAACGTTTCATCAGGTGTCATAATCTTCAACTTGTCGGTATATTATACCACTTTCAACATACGTTTTCCCATACCTAGTGTGGGAATGACCCGTCATTATTTTGGCATTGGTTTCAGTGGCAGTGACCTCTTAGACCCAGTGCCAGGTGACAGGCCGCGGTGGAACTGGTCTGGTGGTACTGTCAGGTTACAGGTGAGAAAAAGAACTGAATGAATGCACTGCCTAGTGCGTAAACCAATAGCTTATGCACTGACCTGGAATTTTACGACTCACTTACCATGGGTTCTAACCCCACCCGTACCGTGGCTTGTTTGCAATCGTATTATTATGATCTCGTGAGTAATGTATGCACTGACAAGACGTTTATTAAGGAAACGTTTCTCCACGAGTGGTGCTTCCTGGGTCCTCCTCCAGACGATCGTTGACTTCTTCGCACCGTAGGAGGACTGAAGAAACCACTCGTGGAGAAACGTGCTTTTAATAAACGTTTTGATCAGTGCATTCGTGACTTTTATCCTACAAATAGTCGCTTCCCCCATTATGGATCCAGCCGCAGATTGCCGCTGCATCACCCCATGCATTAGAGGACCATACGGCACAAGCCGTCGTAGCCCTATAAACAGAAACACCTACACATACATACATTACCGCCGTGTATATCCGTTACGTGAAGCAAACAGCACAAGCTTGACGAAGAGAAGATAACAGCAGACATCCTGAAGAAGAGAAGATAAGAGCAGACATCCTGAAGAAAAGAAGATAACAGCAGACATCCTGAAGAAAAGAAGATAACAGCAGACATTCTGAAGAAGAGAAGATAATAGCAGACATCCTGAAGAAGAGAAGATAAGAGCAGACATCCTGAGAAAAGAAGATATACAGCAGACATCCTGAAGAAAGAAGATAACAGCAGACATTCTGAAGAAGTAAGATAATAGCAGACATCCTGAAGAGAGAAGAAATAGCAGACATCCTGGAAGAGAAGATAAGAGCAGACATCCTGAAGAAGAGAAGATAATAGCAGACATTCTGAAGAAGAGAAGATAACAGCAGACATTCTGAAGAAAAAGATAAGAGCAGACATCCTGAAGAAAAGAGATAACAGCAAGACATCCTGAAAAAAGAGATAACAGCAACATTCTGAAGAAGAGATAATAGCAGACATCCTGAAGAGAGAAGAAAATAGCAGAACATCTGAAGAAGAAGATAAAGAGCAGACATCCTGAAGAAGAAGATAATAGCAGACATTCTGAAGAAGAGAAGATAACAGCAGACATTCTGAAGAAGAGAAGATAAGAGCAGACATCCTGAAGAAAAGAAGATAACAGCAGACATCCTGAAGAAGAAGATAACAGCATGACATCTGAAGAAGAGAAGATAATAGCAGACATCCTGAAGAAGAGAAGAAAATAGCAGACATCCTGAAGAAGAGAAGATAAGAGCAGACATCCTGAAGAAGAGAAGATAATAGCAGACATTCTGAAGAAGAGAAGATAAGAACAGACATCCTGAAGATGAGAAGATAACAACAGACATCCTGAAGAAGAGGAGATAACAGCAGACATCCTGAAGAAGAGAAGATAAGAGCAGACATCCTGAAGAAGAGGAGATAACAGCAGACATCCTGAAGAAGAGAAGATAAGATCACACATCCTGAAGAGGAGGTAACCATCACACAGGACTACATCGATATTTAACGTAGTTACTAGCACTGACGCAACATATACCATTCATCACACAATTTAATGTTTTTCTGTGACACTCGGTGTTGACCTGAGATTTCTATTATGTTGTTGATCAATGTTTTGCGTGTAATGAACGCGTCTTGTGTTGCCACAACAAATGAGCTGAGATTACTGCAGTAATCACTACACTGCAGCCACGCCCGCTTACACGACAAACACATCTGTACTTACCGCAGTATCGCCACACCGTAGCCACACCCGCTACGAGGTAATTGATTTTACAGTGATTGTTCTTAAAGAATAGGTATGTGTAGGTGGGTAGTGATGGATTGCACAGATAAAACTATGAGGAGATAGAAAGGTACTTAATAATAATAATAATAATAATAATAATAATAATAATAATAATAATAATAATAATAATAATAATAATAATCATTTCTACAAGTACACGTATAACGTATACAGACGTAGCTGACATTAATTACATACTATATAGAAAGTCCCTTGTTATACAGTGCATTTCGGGCAACTTAGGTTAGTTTTGTCTCCAGGATACCACCCATACCAGGCAGCTATTTTACTGCTAGGTGAACAGGGACAGCAGGTGTCTTAAGGAAACACGCCCGAATGTTTCCACCCATACCGGGGATCGAACCACGGACACTCCATGTGTGAGCTGAAATGTCTGTCTGGTTATGAAATTTCATCCATCTAAATCATTTCTATCTCTAGGTGTAATTTTTTATGTATTTATGTACAGTTTTTAAGTATATTGAGAAAAGCGATGTCTTTTAGTAGACATTTGTATCTATCTGTTATTACGATTTATTTTAAGCGTTTCCGTTTTCATTCATTTCTTACTTCCCAGTGTTTGTGTTCAGTTTACTTCACTCCCTCGACACACTTTTAAGATATATTTCGTAATATAACTATGCCTTGCTTTTTTTTTTTTTAATTCCATTTACGCCCTCTTGTTGTTGTTGCATCCCTGGACAACAGCCGATTCTTGTCTTCTCTATTTACGCTACCATAGTATTTTTAATGCCATAATCATTCTCTCTTCGTAGCTCATTGAAATAACTGTGTATGTATGTATGTATGTGTGTGTGTGTGAGAGAGAGAGAGAGAGAGAGAGAGAGAGAGAGAGAGTCTTTGCTCGTGGTGTCCCATTGTAATGCTGGTGCAGTAGTAAGGATGAATGGGAGGATGTTGGCACCTGGAGAAGAAGTTGATATCCTTGGGGTGAAATTTGACTCCAAACTAACCATGAAGAACCATGTTGTAAATCTTGCAAACAAGGTAGCCAGGAAGCTTACAGCACTTCGCCGTATCTTCCATCTGCTTGACAGTAGGGGTTGCAAGATCCTGTACGAGGCACAAGTACGCTCGCACCTTGAGTATGCTCCACTTTCTTGGTTTGCCTGCCCCCCCTCTCATCTGCGACTGCTTGACAGAGTAGAGACGTCTCATCTCTCGCCTGGACCCATCCTGGATAGATCTGTCATTTCAGCAGAGCCTTCAACATAGGAGGGATGTGGGTGGCCTTACTGTTATGTACAAGGCCAATATTGTCAAAATACCACACTTGGATCCACTTCGAGGACAGCGTGAAACAAGCTTTTATGCCACAAGACGGGCAGAAAGCAGCATCTTCACTCTGGCTGTACCCTTCTCCAGAACATCACTCCATCTGAGATCATACATACCCAGGATGACTAGAGTATGGAACACATTCGTACAGCATAATGATGTCAACGAGATAAAGTCAGTTGATCAAATGAAAATGCTGGCCCACAGATGGCTCCAACTTCATCCTGTTTCCTACTTGTATGTCTCATAACAATAAAAATGCTTTCAAATGAGCTGATGTAGGTAACAGCTCTTAGCTTTCCAATAAAGTTAGGAATCCTTAACCTGTAAATAGCTGTCAATAAAGCTAGGGATCCTTAACCTTGTCAAACCCTGTGTAAAAAAAAAAAAAAAAAAAAAAGAGAGAGAGAGAGAGAGAGAGAGAGAGAGAGAGAGAGAGAGAGAGAGAGAGAGAGAGAGAGAGAGAGAGAGGAGAGAGAGAGAGAGAGAGAGAGAGAGAGAGGAGAGGAGAGAGAGGAGAGAGAGAGAGAGAGAGAGAGAGAGAGAGAGAAATTACCTCTTTGTACATACAGTAACAGAGTCTTTGCTCGTGGTGTCCCATTGTTTTTTTTTTTTTATATTTTTTTCTATGGTTGCAGCACTAACTCATTCCTGTTTCAGTGCACTCTACTCGATTATTTTATCTGAAAAGAAAAAAATTGCTAATGTCTTTTCCACCAAACAAACACACACACACACGCAACACACACAACACACACACACACACACACACACACACACACACACACACACACACACACACACACACACACACACACACACCACACACACACACACACGCACACCACACAAAACACACAACACACACACACACACACACACACACACACACACATACACAAACCTAACCTAACACATTAGCTCATAAATCCCCCACCACACACACACATTTTTAAGATAAGCTGAAGCAGCTAGAACATCCCAACAGGATAAAAACAAAATGGGCTCTCAAAAGGGAGGACGTAAAGGCAAGGGAACCGATGATGGCTGGTCGAAAAGGAAGAATGGGTAGAATGGCTCAAGAACAAATTGGAACAAAATTGGGAGAGAAGGTTAAACGAGCTATGCAATAACATGTTAGAGCAAATATCTGAAGAGAGCAAGAAGTGGGAATCACGAGCTGTAGTAGTTGAGGCAAAGATACAGAGATTGGAGGAAGAAATGGACGTGCTGAAGCAGGATCTAAAGATGAGGTCTGAAAGGAGCAAGATGACTGAAATGGGAACATCAGCAGGCAGTGAGGGGACTGAAGGAGGGGATGGAGCTAAGCAGACTTTTGCAGCAGTAATATCAGGCCAGCATGGTGTCTGGGAGATGATTAGGAAAACAGCAAAGGAGATGCTTAAATCAGATCCAGAGATACAGAGGGAAAGAAATGGGAAGAGGAGAGGGAGAGGTCAATAATTATTCATGGGTTTCAGGAGGCTGATGGGCAGAGCTATGATGAAAGAAAGCATTGGGAGAAAACAGAGATTAAGAACATCATTGCAATAACAGGAGAGAGGGACATGTCTCAGGTAGAAAATTTTCACAGACTTGGGGGGTATTCGAGGGAAAAAATCGACCAATCAGATTGACATTCAAAACAGATGTGGTATAGAACAGGATACTACAACAGAAACCACTGTTAAAGGACTCTCCAGGTTATCAAAAAGTGTTCCTCAATAGAGACAAAACAGGAAAGGAAAGGAAACAACTGAAAGTGAGAGCAAGACAAAACCAGTGGAAGGAAAGTGAGACAGGACAGGTAACGACAGACAGGAAAGCTCAGCCTATGGGGGAACATCAAACACAAATGCTTACAGAAACAGGTCAACCAAACACTGTAAACAGAAACGAACCTCACTCCATAGCCACCACCCACCTAAGCACTAATTCCACAGTCACAGCAGCCTCCCATAATATTTTGCCCTGCCTCCCACCCTCCCAGCCTGCACCTTCCACTTCCATCTCCCAAAATACAGTAATGGAAAGGAAGCTAAAGGTATGGTACACCAATGCAGATGGAATAACAAATAAGAGTGAAGAGTGGCAAGAAAGCATCATTGATGCATCACCTGACATCATAGCACTAACAGAGACAAAACTTACAGGGATGATAACAGATGCAATTTTTCCACCTGGATATCAGATTATGAGGAAAGACAGAGATAACAGAGGAGGGGGAGTAGTAGCATTGCTTATAAAAAGAACCAGAGGAGTTTTGAGGAGATGGGAGGAATGGAAAGAAGGGAAACAGACGACTTCATTGTAGGAACACTTCAGACTGGTAGTCCAAAGGTGATGATAGCAGTGATGTATAACCCACCACCTAACAGCAGGAGAACAAGAGAAGAGTTTGATGTACACAATAGGGCAATGGTGGATATACTAGCTGAAGTGGCCAGGAGGGTTCATATGGGTTGGACAAAATTGTTTATAATGGGGAATTTCATTCATAAAGAGATTGACTGGGAAAACCTAGAGCCACATGGGGAACCAGAAACATGGATGGCTAAGATGTTGGAGACTGTATTGGAGAACTTCATGCACCAACATGTTAGGGATACAACCAGAGAGAGAGGAGAGGATGTTGCAGCAAGGCTGGATCTCATATTCACCTTGAATAGTTCAGACACAGGGGATATCACCCACGAAAGACCCCTTGGCGCTAGTGATCATGATGTTCTGAGTTTTGAATATCTTGTAGAGTTAACAGCGGAGAATGCAGCAGCACGAGAACAAAAAGAGAAACCGAACTTCAAAAAATGGGACTACATAGGGATGAAAAGTTTCCTACACAAAGTACAGTGGGAAAGAAAACTAGATGGAAAGACAGTAAACGAAATGATGGAAATAGTGACCACTAAGTGCAGGGAGGCAGAGGAAAGGTTCATACCAAAGGGCAACAGAAAAAATGATAAGACCAGAGTGAGCCCATGGTTTAATTGGAGGTGTAAAGAGGTGAAAGCCAAGTGTGCTAGAGCATGGAAAATGTATATAAGGCAAAGGACTCAATAAAACAAGGAGATGAGCAGAAGAACCAGAAACGAATATGCAGGGATAAGGAGAGAGGCCCAGAGGCAATACGAGAACGACATAGCATCAAAAGCCAAATCTGAACCAAAGTTGTTATACAGTCACATTAGGAGAAAAACAACAGTCAAGGACCAGGTAATCTGGCTGAGGAAAGAAGGAGGGAGCTGACGAAGAGTGACCAAGAAGTATGTGATGAACTAAACACAAGATTTAGAGAAGTATTCACAATAGAGTCAGGAATGCTTCCAGCAAACTGTGGAGGTAGGGTGCACCAGCAGGCGCTGGACACAATACACATAACCAAGGTAGAGGTGAAGAAACTGCTAGACGAACTCGAAACCTCAAAGGCGGTTGGCCCAGATAACATATCTCCATGGATACTGAGAGAGGGAGCAGAGGAACTGTGTGTGCCATTAGCAGCAATCTTCAGTAATTCTATCAAAACAGGGCAGTTGCCTGAGGCGTGGAAGACAGCACATGTAGTTCCAATTTTTAAGAAAGGGGACAGACAGGCAGCATTAAACTACAGACCAGTGTCACTGACTTGTATAGTATGTAAAGTCATGGAAAAGATTATCAGGAGAAAAGTAGTGGAACACATTGAAAAGATTGGGCTCATACATGACAGTCAGCACGGCTTCAGAGATGGGAAATCCTGTGTCACAAATCTACTTGAGTTCTACGATAAGGTAACAGAAGTAAGACAGGAGAGAGAGAGGGATGGGTAGAGTGCATCTGTTTAGACTGCAAGAAGGCTTTTGACACAGTACCACACAAGAGACTGGTGCAAAAATTAGAGGAGCAGGCAGGAATAACGGGGAAAGTACTGCAATGGATCAGGGAATACCTGACAGGAAGGAAACAACGAGTGTTGGTACGTGCTGAAGTGTCGGAGTGGGCGAATGTGTCGAGTGGGGTTCCACAAGGTTCAGTCCTAGGCCCGGTGTTGTTTCTTGTATACGTGAATGACATGGTGGAAGTAATAGATTCAGAAGTGTCACTGTTCGCTGATGATATGAAACTGATGTGGAGAATACAAGTGGGAGAGGATCAGTTAAGATTACAAGGGGATCTGGACAAACTACAAGTATGGTCTGACAAATGGCTCCTGGAGTTTAACCCCAGTAAGTGTAAGGTCATGAAGATTGGGTAAGGACACAGAAGACTGCAGACGGAGTACGGGTTAAGAAACCAACAGCTGCAAACGTCAGTTAAAGAAAAGGATCTTGGGGTAAGCATTATAATGAACATGTCCCCTGAGGCACACATCAATCAAATAACTGCTGCAGCATATGGGAGACTGGCAAACCTGAGATTGGCGTTTAGACATCTGAGTAAGGAGTCATTCACGACATTGTACACAATGTACGTAAGGCCTATACTGGAATATGCAGCGCTAGTATGGAACCCTCACTTAGTTAAACACGTCACGAAATTGGAGAAATTGCAAAAATTTGCAACACGATTAGTCCCGGAACTGAGGGGTATGTCTTATGAGGAGAACTCAACCTGATGACACTAGAGGATAGGAGGGATAGAGGGGACATGATAACAACGTATAAAATACTATTGAGGCATTGATAAGGTGGACAAGGATCGAATGTTTCAGAGATGGGATACAGAAACAAGGGGACACAATTGGAAGCTGAAAAGCCAGATGAGTCATAGGGATGTTAGGAAGTATTTCTTTAGTCTTAGAGTTGCCAGGAACTGGAATAATCTGGAGAGTGAAGTAGTGGAAGCAAGTTCCATAAATAGCTTTAAGAAGAGGTATGACAAATATCATGGAGCAGGGAGAGAGTGAATTAGTATCGACCAGTGAAGAGGCGGGGCCAGGAGCTATGACTCGACCCCTGCAACCACATACAGGTGAACACATACACACATACACACACACACACACACACACACACACACACACACACACACACACACACATGGAGCAGGGAAAGAGAGGACCCAGTAGCAACCGGTGAAGAGGCGGGACCAGGAGCTAAGACTCGACCCCTGCAACCACAAATAGGTGAGTACACACACACACACACACACACACACACACACACACACACACACACACACACACACACACACGCACACACACACACACACACACACACACAACCGGTGAAGAGGCGGGGCCAGGAGCTAAGACTCGACCCCTGCAACCACAAATAGGTGAGTACAAATAGGTGAGTACACACACACACACACACACACACATGCTGTAAAAAGGCCTTTGACATAGTTCCACACAAGAGATTAGTGCAAAAGTTGGAGGACCAAGCAGGTACAACAGGGAAGGTCCTGCAGTGAATCAGAGAATACCTGACAGGAAGGCAACAGTGAGTCATGGTACGTGACGAGGTGTCGGAGTGGGCGCCTGTGACGATTGGGGTTCCGCAGGGGTTAGTTCTAGGACCGGTGCTGTTTCTGGTATACGTAAATGACATGGCGGAAGGAATAAACTCAGAAGTGTCTGCAGCCGATGTGAAGTTAGTGAGGGGAATTCAATCTTAGGATGACCAGGCAGGACTACAATGGGATCTAGACAGGCTACAGGCTTCGTCAAGCAACTGGTTTCTGGAATTCACTCTAACCAAGTGCAAAGTCATGATGATCGGGAAAGGACAAAGAAGACTGTAAACAGAATACAGCCTAGGGGGCCAAAGACAACAAACCTCACTCAAGGAAAATGATCTTGGGGTGAGTATAATATCTAACATATCTCCTGAGGCGCACATCAACCAAATAACTGCTGCAGCATATGGGCGAGCAGCAAACCTAAGAATAAATATCTTACGGTATCTCAATAAGGAGTCGTTCAAGACTCTGTACAACGTGTATGTCAGATCTATATTGGAGTATGCAGCATCAGTTTGGAACCCACATCTGGGCAAGTACGTCAGGAAATTAGAGAAAGTGCAAAGGTTTGCCACGAGACTAGTCCCGGAGCAAAGGGGCGTGTCCTTCTTCAGTCGCAGAGTTGTAAGGAAGTGGAATAATCGGGAAAGTGAGGTGGTGGAGGCAGGTGCCATGCAAAACTTTAAGAAGAGGTATGATAAAGCTTACGGAGCAGGGAATGAGTGATCTAGTAGCGACCAGTGAAGAGAAGGGGGCTAGGAGCCATGAATCGACCCCTGCAACCATAGTTGAGTATACATACACACACAGACACACACACACACACACACACACACTTCACTCCGTACATCAACTCAAACATTCCAGTGAATCTGTAAACAAAACGCGAGCAGTGAGTCGCACGCAGAATAATAATATACTACTACAGCCATCGCCAGATCCCACGAAATTTGTCTCATCTTAAAGATCACGTATGAGTCTCGTCATGGTTTTAAATTGCATCTTTTGGTTTAAGTTACATTTACGCGATGTGCTTCCGCGACAACGTAATGGCTTACAAAACATTTTCTTAACATTATCGCAACATAACTATGTTATTCTCAGCCCTTTTTATTTTTTCTTCACGAAGTTATCTTGAAGTATTTATTCTTGGTTATGTGCACAGGGTATATACACCAAGAGACGGATTTCTCTCCTCGAATATATGATGAGAGTTTACTTTAATCCCTAATTTAGGGAGTGGAGTGTTCATGTGTGCGTGCTTTAAACCCCACTAACCAGCCCAGTGATCTTGCTCACTTCTCGCTTTTATTTACCAAAAGCTGAATACATTCGCAGTGTGCTGGTACCAAGCCTCTTCACCATTAGAGTTTCTGTAAAAATTGGTATTAACATACCCCTACCCCCCAGTGAAAAGGAGGGGCGCCACTGGTACACTAAAACACAATAAGTGTCTGGAGCCCAAGACTGCTCAGCAGCCTCCCACCAGCCATAAGGGGAATTACCAATAGACCCCTGGTTGTCTCCAAGCGGCAGCTGGATAGATACCTAAAGTCAGTGCCGGATCAGCCGGGCTGTGGTTCGTACGTTGGGCTACGTGCGGTCAGCAGTAACAGCCTCGTTGATCAGACCGTGATCCACCAAGCCGTGGGGACGTTGATCCCCGGAATACCCTCCAGGTAGACCAACTAACTCCAGGCCGTCTTCAAGAGGGAACTTGATCAGCCTCTAAAGTCGAATTTTAGTTAACGAATCTGTGGTGCATACGTCGATCTGCGTGCTGCTGGCACCAACAGCTTAGTTGATCAAGCGAGTAACCGCGAGGCCTGGCCTGGAACCTGGCCTCGGGGGCGGTGACCCCTGTAATCATTAGCAACTAACCTCCAGATAAAGCAGAAACAGCCTGGTAATCATCTCGATAAAAAATAATTTACGCCGAGAGTCTAAACAAAGATTGACAAACCCTCGTTCTTGTTAAATATTTTCTTATACATCGAGTCATTTGAGTGTAATATTTCACACTAAGTCTTCTGTAAGACTGTTCTACTTGTTGATATTTTCACTTAGACATCAGCTGTTATGACAGCTGTTGCTGCTAATGCTACGTTCCTTTCTGCTGCTTTTATACTCAATATCAGATAAAATTATACCTACTGCTGTTAATGCTGTGCTTATCTCTACTGTTTTACTATCTATCCTGGCATTAACTATAATTTGGTTAACTATCTGTTCTTCACTTACTTTAAATTTTGATTTTAACACTTTTACGGGATTCCAGGTGTGTCTCGCTGCCTCGCCGCTGGTTAACTTACGTCTCTCCAGACAAAACGTCAACTGAAGACCTTCTCTCAGTAACGGAATCCCTCGCCCACCATGCAATTGTTCCTCACCACGACCCAGACAGCGCACCAGCATCATACAACACCTTACCAGCAGCTGTCAGTTCCACGAACATTAGTATGGATCATTCTCACCGCAGCTGACACATTTTTTTTATTTACAGAAAATATGTTCCGTGAGGTGTCTATATTATGAGAATTTTATTGATTAAAGTAACCTTGACTGGCAGTGTCAGTGGATGGGTTATGAACCTAACAAACTAGATATAACAAACTTGACCCTTGGTCGAGTTTATGAAAGGCTTGTGATGGGAATTTCTCCCTTGTGGAAGAATACAGATAACATGTTTTTGCCTCATCTCCGTGTATGGTCAATATAAGTCTGGTAATTTCACAGAACAACGACCATAACTGCACCGCTACAGACGTCTCGATTTTCATATACTGTATTCTCACCGAGTCGTGTTTGCACTGGTTGAGTCTCAGCTCCTGATTCTCCTTCCCTTAAACTACTAACGGCCTACTTGATTAGCACCTGGCCTTTTGGACTGTCATACCTACTCTTGCAGCTGTGTATAGAGCTTACATTCCTACCTGTAATTATGCTTTTTTTTTATCTCTCATCCATGCTACAGTGTCCATTCCCTAGGCGTCGTATGACCCCGGAGAAAAGTATCCCTGTATTGCATAACCCCAGCCCCTGTACCGCAGTGAACGCGAAAGGATTAGTGCAGAGTGCGGCATAAGTTTATAATGTAAAGTTAAGTATTATCGTTGAAGACTTGAAGCTACTCAGATTTGGAATTGACAAGTTATCATATGGAAACTAATCCCACTCCTTTTTTTTCAATAAAAAATGAAAAATTAGGACACATACAACCCTAAACTAATTCAAACCTTCCACTAAAATGAAGACCATAGGGGACCTAACCACCTCACACTTCTTCTCCAGATTGAATGACTGATCTCATATTTACATCTTTGCTACTGCTGCTGTTTCCTCTGCGTTTCAACTGAAGAAGCCTGTTGAACAGGCCAAACGTCACGTCAATACAGATACCAGACTGTTGCACAGGTGTCTTGTTGACCTTACCAGGTCTATGCTGTCACATAAAATACAAAGACACACAGGAGAGAGTGCTGACCGACCAAACTAGTCTTGTTAAGTACACAACTCGACTCTGAAGGACTGTCTCTACAAGCGAATGGTGGGGGGTGGGTAGGGCTGCCGGTGAGGGGAGCTCTTGATCTAAGGAACTGGAGCTCTTCGATGAAACTGAGACCCCCACGCACTTTGCAGCCACACAGAGAGACATAAAATGTCCCTGGGCCTTGTATGTGTCTCTGTAATCTTCTGACTACCGCCCACAGGATGGGTATGGGCACAATACCGTGACTGGAACAATACACAAATAACCCGCACATAGGAGAGAGAAGCTTACGACGACGTTTCGGTCCGACTTGGATCATTTACAGAGTCCCGCTAACACACACAACCCAGTAACAATATGAACTTTTCTCTGAGTACTACACATCTGCGTTCAAAGGTTTGAAGCCGGTAAGGAGAGGCATTCTCGAGTTATCCCATTACAACCCCGGAGGAAGAAAATAATCCAACGACTCATGGTAGGCATCCCCTTTTGGGAGGATACCAAGGTCTAAACTTGTTTATCGCTCAGGAAGTGGGAGAGATTTCAGCCAAACCATGAATCCATCTACTGCAGGGATGCCCTATACGTACTGTTCTGTGTACTGTGCTTAATATCCTGTGTACGTGATGTGATGTCGCTGTGATGTACACAATTAAGGACATATAAATGCCTGGCGTACTTGAGAGGATATTTAAGATTCGGAATTGCGTCACTTACAACCCACATAGTGTTGCCGGATGGGTGAAGGCGTGTTTAAAAATGGCTGGGTCGGTATACATATAGAACACAAGATATACTCTGTGAGGTGTATTTCTCTCTATACATGCTGAGAGTTTACTTAAATCCATATTTTAGGGATTAAAGTATTCATGTCTAGTGGTGAAAAGGTCATAAGAGCAGCCTTAATGACCTTAGTATAGCCGATGAGATTTAAACCCCTTTAACTTACCATACAGAACTGTGAGTGTACCAAATTGTACCTCTCAGTGTATGCACAGTGCATGCCTTTTTCAGCACATATATACCTAAATAAGTGTATCTCTGAGTGTATATATGCATTGAAAAGTGTGTCTGTCGTTGTATATACACCGAGATAGGTATGTATCTATCTGTATGTATATACACACTGAGACGTGCATCTCCGAGATTATGTAAAGGGAGAATTTAATCCTTTTTATATTTATTACGTTACTGTTGCTGCTAGTGCAGAATGATTGCTCCCACCCCCCACCCCACCCCCATCACCACCACACCACCAACAACCACCACACACCACCCCACACACCACCACCACCCCCCCCCCCAAACCCCACCACCCCCCCACCCCCACCACCCCCCACCACCCCAAACCCCACACACCCCACACCAACCCCCCCCCAAAACCCCCAAACCCACCAAAACCCCCACCCCACACCACCCCCCCACCACCACACCCCATACCAACCCAACACCCCCCCCCCCCCCCCACCCCACCCCCCACCACACCCCCCCACCCCCCCCACACCCCACACCCCCCCACCCCCAACCCCCAAACCCCACAACCCCACCAAAACACCCCCCACCCCCCCCCCCCCACCCCCCCCCAAAACCCCCCCCAACCCACCCCACAACCACCCCCCCCCAAACCCCCCCCACCCCACCCCCAACCCCCCAAACACCACCCCCACCACCAACCACCACACCCCCCCCCCCCCCCCCCCACCCCCCCCCCCCCCCCCACCCCCCCCACCCCCCCCCCCCCACCCCCCACCCCACCCCCCACACCCCCCCCCCCCCCACCCCCCCCCCCCCCCCCCCCCCACCCCCCCCCCCCCCCCCCCCCCCCCCACCCCCCCCCCCTTCACCCCCCCTCCCCCCCCCCCCCCACCAACCCCCCACCACCCCCCCCCCCCCCCACCCCCACCCCCCCACATCCCCAAACCACCAACCCCCCACCACCACCCCCCCACCACCACCCCACCACCACCACCACCATCCCCACCACCACCCCCCACCACCCAACACCAAAAACCATCCCCCCACCCCCCCCCCACCCCCAAACCATCACCACCACCCCCCCTTACCACACCCCACCCCCACACCACCCACCCCCCTCCCCCACCCACCCCACCCCACCACCAAAACCACCACCACACCCACACCACCACCAACCACCACCATCACCCCCACCACCCCACCCCACCACCCCCCATCACCCCCACCACCCCCACCCACCACCCAATCACCCCCCCACCACCCATCACCCCACCCACCCAATCACCACCACCCCCACCACACCCCCCACCACCACCATCACCACCACACCACCAAAAACACCACCACCACCCCACACCCCCACCACCCCCACCACCCACCACCACCACCTATCCCCAAAAAAACCACCACCCCCAACCAAAACCAACCAAAAACCACCCACACCACCACCATCACCACCCCCCCAACCACCCCACCACCACCACCAACACCCCCAAAACCCATCCCCCACACCACCCCCCCCACACCAAACCCCACCAAATACCCCCCCCCCACCCCCAACCCCCCCCCCACCCCCCCACCCACCATAAAACCCCACCACCATCACCCCACCCAACCCCCCCCCAAAAACCACCCAACCACCACCCACCACACCCCCACCACCACCCCCCCACCCATCACATCACCCACCCCCCCACACCACACCCACCACCATCCACCACCCCCAAAACACCACCACCACCCAACCACCACCCCCCAACCCCACCCCCACCACCACCCCCCAAAACCACCCCCAAAATTCACCCCCACCCACCCCCCACCACCACCACCACCTCCCATCACCACCCCCCACCCCCTAACCTCCCCAAACCCCCCCACCACCCACACCCACACCCACCCCCATCACCCCACCCCACCCCCACCCCCCCCACCCCACCGGCCCCCCCACCCCACCCACCCCCACCACCACACACCACCCCCATTTACCTACCCACCCCACCCACCCCCCCCACCCCAAACCCACCACCCCACCAAAACCCCCAAACCCCATCCCACCCCCACCCCCCCCCACCCCACCCCCCCCACACCACCACCACCACCCACCCACCACCTCCCCCCACCCCCCCACCCACCCCCACCGCCACCCGCCACCCCCCCGCCACCGCCACCCCACCACCACCCCACCACCCCCCAACCCCACCGCCCGCCCCCGCACCCCACCCCCACCCCCCACACACCACCCCACCACCACCCCCAAACCCCCGCCCCCGCCCCCACCACCACCACCCCCCCCACCACCCCACCACCACCATCAGCACCACCCCACCCACCACCACCACCACCACCACCACCCCCAAACCCCCCCGCCACCACCCCCACCACCACCCACCACCATCACCACCACCACCACACCACCCCACCACCCCACCACCCCCACCACCCCCACCACCACCACCACCACCGCCACACCACCACCCCCAAACACCCCACCACCACCACCTCCCCACACCCCCACCACACCACCACCCCCCACCACCACCCACCACCACCCCCACCCCAACCCCCACACACCACCACCACCACCACCACCACCACCACCACCATCACCACCACCACCCACCCCCACACCCACCACCACCACCACCACCACACACCACCACCACCCCACACCACCCACCACCACACCACCACCACCCCCAAACCACCAACCACCACCACCCCCAAACCACCACCACCACCACCACCCCACCACCACCACCACCACCACACCCCACCACCACCCACACCCCACCACCACCACCACCACCACACCCACACCACCCCACACCACCACCACCCCCACCACCACCACCACCACCACCCCACACCACCACACCACCACCACCACCACCACCACCACCCCCAAACCACCCCCCACCACCACCACCACCACCCACCGCCACACCACCCACCACCACCACCACACCACCACCACCCCCACACCCCACCACACCACCACCCACCACCACCCCCCCACCCCACCACACCACCACCACCCCCAAACCACCACCACCACCACCACCACCACCACCCCACCGCCACCACCACCCCAACCACCACCACCACCACCACCACCCACCCCACCACCCCCACCACCACCATCCCCCATCACCACCCCACCCCACCCCACCACCACCACCACCCCCACCACCACCACCACCACCACCGCCACCACCCACCACCACACCACCACACCACCGCCACCACCACCACCACCACCCCCACTTATTGTTAAGTCTTCATAATCAATTAATTATATTATTTATATAACAAGAGAAGCGTCTAGCTGCACTATGATCCATTGCGCTTTTTACACCTCATTTGTTTTCTTCATTATCATCTTTGAATTTCTGAAAAATCTTCAGGTGTATATAATGAAAGAGGGAAACATTTTTCCTCCTCACAGTTCGACCCCATTAATTAGTCGGTGCTTTAATAAATAAAAGAAACCCCAGTCGAAGATTTTAAGGGCTACGATAACATGTGTCATATAATTCTGCCACGTATTGCTCTTGTTGTTGATATTAAGGGTCATGGCGGCTTGTGCCGTGAGAGCCTGTCATGTATTACTGTTGTTGAATTTTAGGTCTACGAGAGCTTGAGCCGTGTGAGTCTAGAAACTTGAAATCAATAGTGTTGACTTGAGCAATCACTCTGCGCTTCTCCCCTTTTCACGCTTGTAAAATATGTCGTAGTCTCGATACTCTTCCATAAATTTATCCCTACTGGTTTCTCTGGGACCATCTGCTTAGTGCTGTCATGTATAATTCGGGTGTACGTCTGCCCCTTCTAATAATTTTCTGGGCGATCACTGTCGGTTGAAGAATGAGAAGACACTTGAGTGCCCTTCACATACCACGCTCCATATATTCTTACACTTACAACCGCCTATTTGTAAACATAAAACTCATTATGACACTACTTCATCTTTGAGTTTTTGATCCTCTGATGAGGCATAAGATGTCCCTTTTCCTTTACGTTGCTTATTTCCTTCCATTAACCTCCCCTACCCCCGAAAATTTAGAGTGCGTGAAGAGTTTTTTTTTGGAGAGAGTGTTGTCTCCTGGCCCGGTCCCAGAGTAGGTTCACCAGGTTGATCAGAGTGGCTGGTGGTGCTCGATGCATGCAGTCGAAGGTAACCATCACAGCTCGGCTTATCAAGAACTTGCATTAAGAACTTATCTGTTTTCTCTTGACAACAGTATGAGGTCTAGTAATAATTCCCCTTGTGATTGAAGGGAGGCTGTTGAAAAGTCTTGTACTCTTTATGACTATTGAGTTATCTTTCAGTGTACTTATGGTACCCTTGATCTTCATTGGGATTAGTTAGCATAGAATGTTATTTCTCAACTTCAGGAGCAGCATCAGTATGCAGATCTGGAACTAAACCCTCCAGCATCTCTAATTTAAAAATTACGAGTGTTTCTCTTCTGCTTTCTAGGGAGTCCTACTTAAAGAAATTTAGACTTTTTAAGTAATTTATATGCTTGGCATAATTTATATGCTTGGCATAATTTATACGAATAATCAAGTTTTTCTGTACATTCACTAGATGCAGTTTTATTTGCTTCTCCTCTTCCATTTCTCGGAATCGTCGGTGCATAGCAATATTTGAAGCTAGAGAGAACAAGTGCTTTAAACTTAATGTAACAAGTGCTTTAAACTTAATGTAACAAGTGCTTTAAACTTAATGTAACAAGTGCTTTAAACTTAATGTAATGTAATCTAACTTAGTGTAACTGATAGGCTTTAAAATCCCATTAACGAAGAAGTTGTTTAAAGAGCATCTGAACTGGCATCTCATCTCCACTCTTGAAGATTCTTGTTATCCTAATTATATTCTTTTTGAAGCTGTGTTGTAACAATGTCGTTTTTCTTGAAAATAAGAGGGAAGAAAAGGAAGGGGAAACAAAGGGGAAAGCGAAGAGGAAAGCGAAAATGGAGGAAGAAAGTGGAGGTGGAGGACAAACAGAAACAAGAGAAGAAAGGGAAGGGTAGAGCAAATAAAATATATTTATTCAGCCATAACGCCGTACATAAACAAACAGTTACGTTTTGGCCCAAACGTCTATAGTTGAATGAAATGGCGTGTGTATTCCCAAGAAGCCTAAAGACAAAGACACAACGTTTCGTTCAGCGAAGATCTTAATTACTTAAAGCTGCAAGCAGAGCGAAACGTTGCCTCAGTTAGAGCTTGTTCTGCAGTGTGTGTCTTGCCCTTCCGTCTTCTGGATACCTCTCATGAGTGTCTTCATTATAAAGTTTTGGCAGCAGGAACCTCCATACTGGTACACTATAAAGGTGTCACTCTGTGGTGCTGAGGCACCATCTGGCTGCAATATATGGGCCACTCCCAGGCCCTGTTTACCACCATAAAGAAACGAAAGGCGCTACATTTTTTCCCTCCTGTGTGTAACCTGCATATTTGTGGAAATGGCGTGTGCGTGCGTGTAGAAAGAGAGAGAGAGAGAGAGAGAGAGAGAGAGAGAGAGAGAGAGAGAGAGAGAGACAGACAGACAGACAGAGAGAGAGAGAGAGTTGGGGATGTTTTCATTTTGCATAATATCAATCTGTTCCACATATAATTTGCATAATAAATATTTCTCCACTACCCCTCAGCTTCACCTGTGAGCACTGCACCAAATACCATCACAACACCTGCCTCTTTACGCTCACATGCTCACTAAAACACCCGTGACCTCGTCAGTCACACTCCCACGGCCATGTCTCCATTATCTGATAACTAAATATGACTCAATCATTCCCTGACGTCGCCCAGCTGATCTCTGTTTACGTTGTCGCCATCAGCTGATTACCACACAGCTGATATTTGTTTACGTTCCGTCTCCATCAGCTGACTGTCGACCAGCTGATCCCCGTTCACCATTTTTTGTTTCCATTAAATGACTGTCACACAGCTGGTGCCTCTTTGTTTACTTTTTATAGTCACTTCATGCATTCACTTTACCTGCTGGACATGTGTCATCTCTCGTCTAAAGGAATGCACGTGGGACTCTGGAGTAATGGTACAGGTAGCGCCATGTTGTTACTTGAATCAACAGCATCTATGGGGAAGGAGGACTGTTGTTGTTGTCGTTCTCGTTGTTGTTGTTGTTGTTGTTGGTGGTGGTGGTGGTGATATTGTTGTTAGTGGTGTTGGTATTGTCTGATGGATTTCTATATTATATCTAAATCCAAATTTTTCAAAACTGAACCCATTGCTGCGAGTTCTGTCCAGATTAAATATTTTTAAAGCGTTAATTATATCTCCTTCACGTATTCCTGTCTTTCATTTATACAACTCAATCGTATCATCCCTACTTCTACGCCTTTCTAGAGAGTGCAGATTCAGGGTCCTCAGTCTGTCCTCGTAGGGAAGATTTCTGATATATAGGATCAACATTGTCATCTTTCTCTGTACGTCAGGTAAATGCACACAGACGTATGTAATGTGACATTTTATTGAGGTATAGTTTCGCTCTCCAGGAGTTTTGTCAAGCCGTTACACAGCTCCTGGAGAGCGAAACGTTGCCGTTAATTTACCTTACAGTAAGTCCGTAATTCTACCATTATTACTTCTCTGTATGTTTTCCAGCACTCTCTGTATTTTTTTCTGTTCTTACCATGTCTCTCACATCCTGTCCCACTCATCATCTGGAACTCAGTCATCTGTTCAGCAGAAACGTTGCTGTGGACATCAGCGACACTCCCTTGAGTGATGCCTTCTGATGTCTACCATCTGCTATCTCCTCTCTCTCTCTCTCTCTCTCTCTCTCTCACCACACACTATTAGTGACAACTCAAGCAAAAACTGTACATTATTGTATCACCTCTTAGTGTTAGTGCTTGAAGACTAGCGGAAGTGAAGAAAGGGAGAGTGTGTACTCACCTAATTGTGCTCACCTAATTGTGGTTGCAGGGGTCGAGACTCAGCTCCTGGCCCCGCCTCTTCACTGATTGCTACTAGGTCCTCTCCGTATCTGCTTCCTGATCTTTGTCATACCTCTTCTTAAAACTATATATGGTTCCTGCCTCCACTACTTCACTTGCTAGGCTATTCCACTTCCTGACGACTCTATGACTGAAGAAATAATTCCTAACGTCCCTGTGACTCGTCTGAGTCTTCAGCTTCCAGTTGTGACCCCTTGTTCCTGTGTCCCCTCTCTGGAACATCCTATCTCTGTCCACCTTGTCTATTCCCCGCAGTATCTTGTATGTCGTTATCATGTCTCCCCTGACCCTTCTGTCCTCCAGTGTCGTCAGTTCGATTTCCCTCAACTTTTCCTCGTACGACATTCCCCTGAGCTCTGAGAATGTGTGTGAAGGAGAGTGTGTGTTAGGAAGAGTGTATGGAGTGGTAGAGTGTGTTCACAGGGGTCACGTTTGTTGTATCTTGCGTAGGCGTCCCAGTTCTGAGGAGCGGGATAATTATTAGGTATTGGAAGACAGTTGCAGTATAAGAGACACTACGCAAACCACAACAGTTTGATGAATTAAACTCCAA
>NC_069404.1:64337910-64345410 GCF_026875155.1 Cherax quadricarinatus
GTAGACAGATGTCCTTCCCTCCTTCAAGCGCGGGCACTCACACACACACACACACACACACACACACACACACACACACACACACACACACCACACACACACACACACACACACATACACACACACACACACACACACACACACACACACACACCACACACACTCACACACACACACACACACACACACACACACACACACACACACACACACACATACACACACACACACACACACACACACACACACACACACACACACACACACACACACACACACACAGTACACTTGAGAGAACAATGCCGAAGATATGTGAAAAATATTTCACGCACAAGCAGAAAAAAAATAAAGTCCTGTGAGAGCTTAACACTAGTTAATGTTTGGATATCACGAACACATCTTTGTGCTTGAACTACGTATAGACAATCACCAGGAATAAAAGATACTAAGGAATGTGCGTAGCAAGCCTGTGTACATAATGAAAAACAAAATGGCACAATACCATGACTGGAACAATACACAGAGTGACTAGTAAATGGTCCAAGTTGGACTGAAACGTCGTCATAAGCTTCTCTCTCCCTTGTGCAGGTTATTTATGTACCGTGTACTGATGATTGCAGTAGGTCTGCACTACCGATCTTTGCGGTATAGGGCCGTGTTGTGATTATTGTAGTGAGCTTGCGTTACGATGCTTGGCGTTGGCCTCTGCTATAATACCTGTAGTAAATATGTTTTGTGATACTTGGTGTAGAACAGCGTAGTGATGCTTGCAGTAGGCCTGTGTTATGATGATATCAGTAGGTCTATGTTGTGTGCAGTAGTACTGTATTGTGACGCTTTCATTAGGACTGTGTTGTGTGAAAAAGGACTGGTTGTAATGTTTGTAGTCTTCCTCTGTTGTGGTACTTGCAGTATTCTTGTGTGGTGATACTTGCAGCATTCCTGTGTTGTGATACTTGCAGTATTCCTGTGTGGTGATACTCGCAGCATTCCTGTGTTGTGATATTTGCAGTATTTCTGTTGTGATACTTGCAGTTTTCCTGTCTTGTGATACAGTCTTCCTGTGTTGTGATACTTACAGTCTTCCTGTGTTGTGATACTTAGAGTCTTCCTTAACAGTGGGGTGCAAAAGCTTTTGTCAACGCCATCTATATTGCGTGTACGTATGTTGATAAACTCTATCATCACTGTCGTGTATTTAATGAAATTCTTCCCATAGAGTAAACATCTTTACAGAATCTTAACCAAACATCGACACAATGACATATGGAAGGTTATTCCCTAGTAGTTGTACGACACGTACAGGTTCTTCTCTTTCCCTGGAATATTAAAAAAAATATATATATAATAAACCAAGGAATTGGTGGAGTTTGAACTCATGGCGAGTGAGTCGTAAAACTCCAGGCCCATTCCGTGGTTTGTTTGCAGTCGTGTTTTACGATTTCGTGAGATATGATCATCAACTTATAGCGTATTAACATAAATAATGGAATCCTCACGCGAGTGAACATACAGGTTATTTGCTTTTTGTGTTATAGGTAATAACGGTGGTTTATTTATGGGGAAGCAGGACAAGTGTCTCACGATACGGGTCTCAGATGATGACCAATAATTTCGTTCACGACTCTGCTTGCCTATACCAGCCAGCTGGGATTTTCCCCACATTTAAACGTAGATCTACATTTGGACAGTTCGAGGGTTAATCTGAGGATTGCTGCCTAGTAGAGTCATGTAATGGAGCCATTAGTACAGTTGGGAATATAGTGATAGTTAATGTGGCCTTATTTGATTCTTCTGTTGATTCACGGAGTAAATATTTTAAGTTTCTCTCTCTCACTCTCGTATCTGAATCACTGTCTCTCTTTCATATTTGAATCTCTTTCACCAATTCGTTTCTGGAATAGCTTCATTTGCAAGTTAGTTGCCGTTGCAATACAAACACAGTATAACACTTGTTTTTCCTCTCTAACTTTCAGGAAACTTCTTGTTTTTTCCACAGAATCAATAAAGTTTCAATTATTTTTTCTTTTACGAGTAATATTTATTTATTATTTTTTTTTTTACTTTTTAGATTTTTTTTACTCTTGCTTCTCAATCTTTTCGTTTTTCGACAGTTTCTGTTTATTTAGTTGACCACAGTTGATGAGGTATTTTTTTTCAGTTACCCCTGTGTTAGTAAGGGTAAAGATTTACGGTAACGCGGACTCTTGTGTTAGCACTTACCCCTGTGTTAGCACTTACCCCTGTGTTAGCACTTACCCCTGTGTTGAAAAGGAACAACTTTACATATAACGGTAACGTTCAAGAGAATAAGCTGCCCGCTGGTCCCAGCGTTAAAAATTGGATACAGTTGAACAAGAGGTCTTCATAGTGAAATGGAGTGGTTTCAGTGAGCCTAAGCGAACCCAAACATATCCACGTGAACCCAAGTGGTGTCACGTGAACCCATGTGGTTTTTCTAAGGAACCCAAGTAAATTCAAGTGACTCCTCGTGATCCCTAGTGAAACCAAAATGCAATTCAAGTAAACGTGCCACATACCCACGGGATTCAAGTTGTGCTATCATTCACATGGACGCGCATCAACTTAATGAACCCATATGAACTTGGATTTACCCTTAATTAACTAGAGAGCAAAAATGATGATGAAAGTCTTAGACACAGGATATATACACAGAGAAGCATATGTCTCTCAGCGAATAAATGCTGAGAGCTTGCTTTAATCCCTATATTAGCAATTGAAGTACATATTTTGGTTTGGTAGTGAAAAGGTTACGTACATCCTTAGTGACCCTAAAGTAGTCTATAAGCTTTAACCGTTCCCCTCTCCTCCCACCCATTAATCAACCAAACAATTCATAGAGATACTGGAACGTTTAACCGAGTATCTTCATCAAGAGTAGTAGATTAAGTTAGAAATACCAAGTTGACAAGCTAGTAGAAATTAGTCCGGCTATCAAGCTTGAATGATTCCTTCGGCTAGCAAGCTACTTTAGGCCCAGATATACACTGTCATGAAAGATGCGATTATATTTAATGTTTGTGGTCCACTCAGAACATTTTGGTAATTCAGCTTACTTGCACGTTTATCAAGTCACTCAAAATCTGCCTGAATGATTCGTCAGTTGTTCTTAGTTTATTCATTAGGGGAAAATTCTGAAAAGGGTCTTTGTCAAAAAATAAAGAATTTAGTAAAGAATTCAGTAAGAGTGAGAGGGACCAAGACTTCAACAGCCTTCCTTCATGCATAAAGGAAACTACCCATAGACTCTTGGCTAACTTCAGGTGGGATTTTCATCAGTTTCTCAAGTCAATTCCTGACCAATAAGGGCTGTGGTGTAAACGTTGGGCTGCGTGAGGCTAGCGTACAAAAAACTAATCAGTCAGGTCAGCAACCAAGCCTGGTCTAGAACCGGACAGCATGTGGGGGTGACCAACCAGACCGTCTACTGTCCTATGGCTGGGGAGAATGGAGATAGTGCACTTAAAGACAATGGAAGAATAGCTGATCCCTATGGGAAAGAGAGGTCACGCTATTTGTGAAGCCTCATGATAGCGACCACTGGATTTCTGATGCTGGACTCAGTGAAACGTGAATCGTTAACGTGACTCACGAAATCGTAGTAACACGACTGCAATAAATCACAGAATATTATTAGAGCCACCTGGCCAAGTGGTTAGCGTATTGGCCTGCGAGTTTTAAGACTCACCTGCCATAGGTTCAAGCCCCACCCGCTCCCTGACATGAGTCGTCAGTTTGTAGTGTTATTTGCGTCAGCCATGAGCAACTTACAAATGACTGACCTCTCCACCAAAGATTGCACCATGGCTGCTGTAACTGCCTTTGGACGTAGACAAATTAATTTCATTTAGAAAAGACACGGATAAAACGCAGGCTTCTATTATAACAAAGTTTCGTTTTTTTTAGAGAATTATAAGGAATTCAATTTATCAGGGTTTGGTGTGATAAGGTTCTACATAAAGCCACACCTGTGTTATTTCTTCATATCGGCAGTGAGCCTTTGTACCCGGGATGGGGTACGGAACACGACATGTCAGCAAATTGGGCCAACATGTATGGTGCAAAGGTGAAAGGCATCATATTTAGGCATGTTTACCATCATATCAAAAACATAAATTAGGTTAAATAATTTAGCTCCGTCCATTAGGCTTACCCTTTAAATGGAAAGCAATAATATTTTACTTTTCCTGAAAATAATGATAAACAACTCTTTGTTAAGGTATTTATATATTTACCTTACATGAACGTATATATATATATTTATATATATATTATATATATATATATATAATTATATATATATATATATATATATATATATATTATATATATATATAACAAACTGCGACTGGCCGTAGATCGAACCAGTGTTGTTTTAGCCCACCTCATGGTGAGCGAAAATTCACGACCCTCTAACCCACTGGACCATACAATCCTACAAAGATCACTCACCCAGCAAAGTTAGGTGTTGTACCATGATCAGAAGACATACGATGGTGTGGGCACCTCAGAGCTAATTTCATTCTACTCCCCGTTCGGTGTACTAGCCTCCACAAGCGGTATACATATTATTGTAACCACGAGCAAGTGGTATTTAATCAATAACAAAGCCGCAGTTTGTTACTGATATATATATATATATAATATATATATATATATATATATATATATATATATATTATATATATATATATATATAATATATATATATATTTAATATATAATATATATATATATTATATGCAAAACAACCACTCTGAAAAAATAGAGAAATTCCAAGCGCTTTCGTGACTACTCACATTATCAAGGAACTATGAAAGTAAATCATACAAGGAAGCTATATAAGGGGTCAGGCCAGCACCTCACTATCAGATCCCACAACGGTTAAACACCTGACGCGCGCCGACCCAACTTGGATAGGTCCTTTGCACAACTCATCCCACAAGCTATTCTACCCAAGAAAATTTAAAAATTATTTGTCCAGTGTATTATTAAATTCTTCCCAAATTATTTTAATTATAAATGGATCTAATTTATATAAACCAAAGGAAATATTCATATTATTGTCAAAACTGCTTTTTATGAAACAAGATTCAATTATATTCCTGTCGACCATGGACTTGCTTGATACTACTTTCTCAACTTTTTGAAATCAATTGGATGGTTAAAATCTCTTACATGAATAAATAGAGCATTGGAATCTTCTCCCAGTTCTAATGCTATTTTTTATGTTTTTAATCTTAGTTCGAGTTTTTTTACCATTTGACCGTAATAAACTTTATCGCAAATTTTACAGGGAATCATATAGACACATCCATCAGCATTTTGGGGGGAATTCTTTATCAAAATTTTTTTTTAACTGTATCAAGATTTTGAATACAACTTTAATATTAAAAGTCTTAAGAAGAGAAGGCATATCAACCAAGTTTTCATGGTAAGGGAGAACCAACATATTTTTAGTTGAATAAGGCTGGTTGTCCCTTTTTGGATTGTAAAAAGTATTTCTAGCAACTTTAAAAGATTTATCAATTGCATTTCTTGGGTATTTTAAATCATTACCTATTTCATAAATTTTGGATATTTCCTCATCTATGAACTCAGGACTACAAATTCGTAAAGCTCTCAAAAACATTGATGAGAAAACAGACAGTTTGACTCTATCTTGATGCGAGGAATAATAGTGGACATAGGAACAGTTATTTGTAGGTTTTCTGTAAATTTTAAATTTGAATTCATTATTACCCTTAATAATTAAAACATCTAGAAAAGGCAATGAGTTATTTTCTTCAAACTCAACAGTAAAGTTTATAGAATGGGCTAAGCTATTTAATTTTCCAAGGAAATGACCAGCCTTATTCAACTAAAAATATGTTGGTTCTCCCTTACCATGAAAACTTGGTTGATATGCCTTCTCTTCTTAAGACTTTTAATATTAAAGTTGTATTCAAAAATCTTGATACAGTAAAAAACTTTTGATAAAGAATTCCCCCCAAAATGCTGATGGATGTCTATAAGATTCCTTGTAAAATTTGCGATAAAGTTTATTACGGTCAAACTGGTAAAAATCTCGAACTAAGATTAAAACAACATAAATATAGCATTAGAACTGGACAAGATTCCAATGCTCTATTTATTCATGTAAGAGATTTTAACCATCCAATTGATTTTCAAAAAGTTGAGAAAGTAGTATCAAGCAAGTCCATGGTCGACAGGAATATAATTGAATCTTGTTTCATAAAAAGCAGTTTTGACAATAATATGAATATTTCCTTTGGTTTATATAAATTAGATCCATTTATAATTAATAGAATTTGGGAAGAATTTAATAATACACTGGACAAATAATTTTTAAATTTTCTTGGGTAGAATAGTTTGTGGGTGAGTTGTGCAAAGGACCTATCCAAGTTGGGTCGGCGCGCGTCAGGTGTTTAACCGTTGTGAACATCGAAATGTTACCTCACTAGTATTGCACCTCATTCTGAGCCTTTATATACCCTCTGTGTCCATGTATTGTTTGTAATGGCTTGATAAAGCTCCTGGAGAGCGAAACGTTGCCACAATAAATGTCACATTAGTTGCACTTGTGTCCTTTTACTTTACATATTGTCGGTAATTCTACCAACTTTATTATGATAGTGAGGTGCTGGCCTGACCCCTTATATAGCTTCCTTGTATGCTTTACTTTCATAGTTCCTTGATAATGTGAGTAGTCACGAAAGCGCTTGGAATTTCTCTATTTTTTCAGAGTGGTTGTTTTGCATATTCCGAAATCACCTGTTTACTGTGATCTTATTGCATATATATATGTATATATATATATATATATATATATATATATATATGTATATATATATATATATATATATATATATATATATATATAAATATATATATATATATATATATATATATATATATATATATAATATATATATATATATATATAATATGTATATATATAAATATAAAATATATATATATATATATATATATATATATATATATATATATATATATATATATATATGTATATATATAAATATATATATATATATATATATATATATATAATATATATATATATATATATATATATATATATTATATATATATATATATATATATATATATATATATATATGTTTTCACATAGAATATAAAATACAGGGGGTGGTAGGAGAAGAAAATATTCAAACAGCTCCGGGGAGAACCTTGAGTTTTCCCTGAGGTACGTTTATTGTCTTCTCTGAGGATGAGGGTCCACATTAGAGCTATAGAGGTGGTACCTCCCTATATTTATATATTATATGGCTTCGAGAAAGGCAAGAATAGAGTAATTGCGAAAGCTTCTGTGCTGATGGGAGTCGTCAGTAGGGTTACAATCAGTGCTCTAAGAATGTCTGAAACACAAGAATGACTAATTGTTAATAATCTTATTATAAAGGGAAAATAAATATTTCAGAAAAATAGGAAGAAATA
>NC_069404.1:64350410-64355657 GCF_026875155.1 Cherax quadricarinatus
TAGACCTCATTTAGACTATGCTGCTCAGTTCTGGTCACCGTATTACAGAATGGATATAAATGCTTTTGAAAACGTACAGAGGAGGATGACAAAGATGATCCCATGTATCAGAAATCTTCCCTATGAGGATAGACTGAGGGCCCTGAATCTGCACTCTCTCGACAGGCGTAGAATTAGGGGGGATATGATCGAGGTGTATAAATGGAAAACAGGAATAAATAAAGGGGATGTAAATAGCGTGGTGAAAATTTCCAGCTAAGACAGGACTCGCAGCAATGGTTTCAAGTTGGAAAAATTCAAATTCAGAAAGGATATAGGAAAGCACTGGTTTGGTAATAGAGTTGTGGATGAGTGGAACAAACTCCCGAGTACAGTTATTGAGGCTAAAAAGTTGTGTAGTTTTAAAAATAGGTTAGATAAATACATGAGTGGGTTTGGGTGGGTGTGAGTTGGACTTGACTAGCTTGTGCTGTTGGGTCTGGTGTAGTGCTCCATCCTTGAGTGAAGGTGGCCAAACTGGGTGGGTCATTGGGCTTATCCGGGGGAGGGGGGTCATTGGACTAATCCGGGGGGGTGGGGACATGGACCTGCTCCGCATGGGTCAGTAGGCCTGTTGCAGTGTTCCTTCTTTCTTATGTTCTTTTGTTCTTAAATAACTAATTAAAAAAGGGAATAATAAGAATAAATATGTAAACCAGGTACATAATACTGACAAGTTGGGGAATTAACACATTTCTAAACATTTAAGACATTTCGGACACGGACCTTGTTCACTCTGATTTACAGTCCCAGGATCGAATCGTTTCGTACTGATTACCTTAAGTATTTGCAAATTTTCTTTCCTCAATAACAACATTAAAAATAATAATAATAATAATAATAATAATAATAATAATAATAATAATAATAATAATAAGAAGAAGAAGAAGAAGAAGAAGAAGAAGAAGACAAGGAGGAAGAAGAAGAAGAAGAAGAAGAAGAAGAAGAAGAAGAAGAAGAAGAAGAAGAAAAAGAAGAAGAAGAAGAAGAACAAAAAATATAAATATAAATAATAATAATATATATTGTTCTTAAAATAATAAAAATCATAAAAATAATGTAATCAAAATATGATGGGAATTAATAATAATAATAATAATAATAATAATTCACAGCCTGTAAAGCATTTCCTTTCTGAAATTCCACTTGATTGTAAGGCATAAGAGGGTTTTTCTGAACGCCCACCAATGCAGAAGATTTTAATGACGAGTAATTTGGTAAGAATATTTGACAGTGATAGTTGGAAAATAATGATCGGGAAAATGATAAAAATGTGTCGATACTGTAGATGGGTTAATAAGTAATGTGTCCGTTATTCGACTTAATGTAGGCGGGATACTACACAGTGTTATTTGTCTTATTGTATATGAAATGTTACATCGTGTGTGCTGTATTTCATTAATTATATCTGGATATTTATGGATGATGAGTAGGCTAGAGAGCTGGGTTATTTTTTTATTTGCTATGCAGTATGAAACCGTCCTCACTCAAAGGACCTCTCTCTCTCTCTCTTAACATCACACCTGAAATGTAAGCAGAACTGAATCCTGTTTATATTTTGCCGTGATACCTCGCAGTCAAACCCTTCGCGTTTTTTCTTTAATTTGTGGTTTTATATATATGTTTTTAAGGTAAATATAGCTTACCTTAACCTATCTCAACGTAACCTAATCTAACCTTAAATGGCTTGCATAAGAGTACGGTCATACAGGTACTAGGCTGCAGTTGGAGGCGTCAAGTACTTGAGAAAGAGATATAATTTATCGTTTCACTCAGTAAAGCTTCTAGTGGGCGAAGCATCTTAATTCTAAAAGGGTCTCATTTGGGCTACACACACACACACACACACACACATGCGATCATGTGGTGCTGAGTTTTAATTATATAGTAGAGTTACAAGTGGAGAAGGTAACAGGAACTGAAGGGGTCAGGCCAAACTATAAAAGGGGGGACTACACAGGTATGGGAAACTTCCTGCAGGAGGTTCAGTGGGACAGAGAAATGGTAGGAAAATCAGTAAACGAGATGATGGAATATGTGGCAACAAAGTGCAAGGAGGCAGAGGAAAGTTTTGTTCCCAAGGGAAACAGAAATAATAGGAAGACCAAAACGATCCTTGGTTTACCCGAAGGTTTGGGAGCAAAAACTAAGTGCAACAGAGAAATGGAAAAGGTACAGGAGGCATAGGACCCAGGAAAACAAGGAGATTAGTAGAAGAGCCAGAAACGAGTATGCACAGATAAGGAGGGAGGCCCAGCGACAGTATGAAAACGACATAGCATCGAAAGTCAAATCTGACCCGAAACTGCTGTATAGCCACATTAGGAGGAAGACAACAGTCAAGGACCAGTGATAAGGATGAGGAAAGAAGGTGGAGAACTCACAAGAAACGATCAAGAGGTATGTGAGGAGCTCAACACGAGATTTAAGGAAGTTTTACAGTAGAGTCAGGAAGGACTCTGGGGGGAGAGACCAGATGGGGACACAGCAAGGAATACACCAACAAGTGTTGGACGACATACATACAGATGAGGAGGAGGTGAAGAAACTGCTAAGGGACATCGATACCTCAAAGGCAATGGGACCGGACAACATCTCCCGTGGGTCCTTAGAGAGGGAGCAGATATGTTGTGCGTGCCACTTACCACAATCTTCAACACGTCCCTGGAAACTGGGCAACTACCTGAGGTATGGAAGACGGCAAATGTAGTTCCCATTTTTAAAAAGGAGACAGAAAAGAGGCACTAAACTATAGACTGTGTCATTGACGTGTATAGTATGAAAAATTATGGAGAAGATTATCGGGAAGAGAGTGGGGGAGCCCCTGGAACGGAACAAGAGTATAAATGCCAACCAGCATGGATTAAATGGAAGGCAAATCCTTGTCAAAAAACCTTTCGGGAGTTTTATGAAAAATTAACGGGAAGTAAAAACCACAAAGAGAGGGGGGGTTTGGGAATTGCATCTTCTTGGCTGCAAAAAGGGCCCCTTTGCCCACAGTTCCTCACAAAAAGTTAAGTGCAGAAGCTGACCCTTCGGGCCATTAACAGGAAGGGCACTGCAATGGATCAAAAGAATCCCTGAAAGGGAGCCCAACAACAAATTCATGGTACGTAAATGATGAAATCCCAGTGGGCACCTGTACGAGCGGGGTTTCCCCAGGGGTCGGCCCTTTAGGACCTGCTTTTTTTTGGTATAGTAAACGACTGAGGGAAAGGGGTTAGACTCAAAAGTGTCCCTTTTTTGCAATGAGGGAAAGGGTTAATGAGGAAAATTTTAAAAATCTGATGGGGGCCCAGGCAGGATTTCAAAGAGCCGGGGACAGACGGGACCCCTGGCCCCACCAAAGGGGCTTTTTTTGAATTTAATCCTCCCAAATGCAAAGTCATAAAGATGGGGAAGGGCACAAAAACCCCAAGGGACCGGTTTTGGGCTAAGTGGCCAAAGACTGAAAACCCTCACTCTAAAGGGAGAAAGATCTTGGGGGAGTATAAAACCGAGCATGTCCCCGGAAGCACAAAATCAACCGATAACTGCTGCAGCATAGGGGGCCCCTGGCAAAACCGGGAGAACGAAATTCCTTTACCTTAGAAAGGAATCGTTCAAGCCAGTAAAACCGTGTATGTCAGGCCCATAGGGAGTATCCCAGCACCTTTTTGGGAAACCCCGGGCATTTTGAAAAAAAGCACGTCAAAAACTAAAAAAAGAAAAAAAGTTTGCGAAAAGGTTAGCCCCAGAGCAAAGGGGAAGTCCTATGAAGAAAGTTTTAAAGGGGAAATCGGCCTGGGGACACGGGAGGACAGGAGGGTCGGGGGGAGACATGAAAACGCATTAAAATACTGCGTGGAATAACAAGGTGGAAAAAAGACGGGATTTTCCGGGGAGGGGACACAGAAACAAGAGGCACAATTGGAAATTGAAAACACAAATGATCAGAGAGATAGTAGGAAGTAAATTTTTTCAGTCTAGATTTTTGTTTAAAAGGGAGTGGAATAAACCTAAAAATTGCGTAGTGGGGCGGAACCATACACAGTTTTAAGACGAGGGTTTTTTATAAAGCTCATGGAGCGGGGAGAGAGAGGGGGCCCCGTAGCCCAAACCCGGGGAAGAGGCGGGGCCCCGGAGCTAAGTCGAACCCCCGCAACCACAAAAAGTGAGTACAATTTGGTAGTACCCCACACACAAAACCCCAACACACCCCCCCCACCACACACACACAACCCCACACACACACACAAACACACACACACACACACACAAAACACACAAAACACACCATTTTTATAAATATATATATATATTTTATATATATATATTTTATATATATAAAATATATATATATATATATTTTTTTTTCAAAAAAGTCGGTCGTCTCCCACCGAGGCAGGGTGAAACCCCCAAAAAAAAAAAAGAAAAACCCCAAAAAAAATACTTTCATCCCTCATTCAACACTTTCAAAACCCCACTACACATTAAACACTGCTTTTTCAGGGTGCTCAGAATATAACAGTTTAGAAGCATATACGTATAGAGATACACAACAAAATCCCTTTAAAATGCCAAATCCCAAACCCCTTTTAAATGCAGGCATTTTAATTTTCCCCTTTTTCCCGGACTCAAGTCCGACAAAATGAAAATAACCGGGTTTCCCCCGAAACCCTTCACTAAATATTAACCCCCCGCTCACACTCCAAAAGATTCCCGGTTTCCCCAAATATCCCTTCGTCTCCATTTTACTCCTATTTTAACACGCTCATGCACCCTTGCTTTGGGAAATCCCCAAACCCCCACCCCCAAAACCCCCCTTTAACCCCCCCCTTTTTTCCAAAACCCTTTTGAGGCGACCCCTACCCCTCTTTCCCTTCCCCCATAGATTTTTTTTAAATGCGGTTTTCCCGTCTTTTTAAAATTTATCCATTCTCTCTAAAAGACCAAAACCCCCTTTAACAACCCCTCTTCTGACTAATGCTTTTTTAACTCCCAAACCCCTTTTCCTAAATTTCCCCCCCACTCCGAAAATTTTTTGCCCTAATATTTACACCCCCACATTGCCCTTTGACAGGACATCTCCACTGCCTCCCAAGTCTCCTCGTTGCCCGCATTTACCCCCCAAGCTTCACATCCTTTTAAGGTGTTGGTACAAAAATACTTTCATACATTCCCTTTTTTTTGCCTTCCCCTAGATAACGGTTTTTTTTACCTCCACAT
>NC_069404.1:64356157-64372206 GCF_026875155.1 Cherax quadricarinatus
ATATATATATATATATATATATATATATATATATATATTATATATATATATAAATTCCCTCTTTATTCAATGTTCTTCTCCAGTGAAGAACCTCATCTCGTTCACCATCTATCGCACGAGAAGCACTTTGTATGACGTGATCATATCCTCTCTGGTTCTTAGATATTTTTTCAGGTCATCGCACTCAACTCCGAGCACCATCCTGGAAGCAATTTTTCTATTTTTGTATAATATAAAATTGTGTTTGACGTGCTCAAGAATAGGTCACGCTGGTGTTACGTGCTCAAGAATAGGTCACACTGGTGTTACGTGCTCAAGAATAGGTCACACTGGTGTTACGTGCTCAAGAATAGGTCACACTGGTGCTACGTGCTCAAGAATAGGTCACATTGATGTTACGTGCTCAGGAATAGGTCACAGTAGTGTTACATGCTCAAGAATAGGTCACACTGGTGTTACGTGCTCAAGAATAGGTCACACTGGTGTTACGTGCTCAAGGATAGGTCACACTGGTGTTACGTGCTCAAGAATAATCACACTGGTGTTCCGTGCTCAAGGATAGGTCACACTGGTGTTACGTGCTCAAGAATAAGTAACAATGGTGTTACGTGCTCAAGAATAAGTCACACTGGTGTTACGTGCTCAAGAATAAGTCACACTAGTATTACGTGCTCAAGAACAGGTAGCACTTGTGTTACGTTCTCAAGAATGTAACAACAGTGTTACGTTCTCAAGAAAAGGTAACACCGTTATTATGTGTGTGTACTCAGAGACTAGCTGTGTGTCGGGTAGGAGCCGAGACTTAGCAACTAGCGGATCTTAGTGTACCTATTTGGAAACAATAAAGAGTTTCCTGCACCAGACCTTCATCTTCCTCATCTCTTCTCTGCCACTCTGGCACTAAATAAATATTTCACATAATCTCAACTGCTTATCTTTAGTTTGTGTCTGTGCTGCTTCCTTGCCCGTGGTCCTCTCCAGATCTCTGTGTCTGTTTACCTTGTCGATCGCAATTATGTCTCTCCTCTCTTAGTCCTGTTCCTGTCCCTTTCGTATACCTATGTACAGGCTTCCTCACTCTTGTATTAGTGTGACTTCGTAAATGGTCGAAGCCGGATGCAAACGTCGTCATAAGTTTTTCCCACTCCTATTTTCTGGTTATTTGTGTATTGTTCCAGTCACGGTATTGTGCTTTTTTATTCTTTATGTCTCACTTATTTCTCCTCTCCAGGACTACCAAGTTAGTATCTTTGTTATCCGTAGCTACTGCCTTGGTAGTGTGTGTGTGTGTGTGTGTGTGTGTGTGTGTGTGTGTGTGTGTGTGTACTCACCTATTTGTACTCACCTATTTGTGGTTGCAGGGGTCGAGTCCTAGCTCCTGGCCCCTCCTCTTCACCGGTTGCTACTAGACCCTCTCTCTCCCCGCTCCATGAGCTTTATCAAACCTCGTCTTAAAACTGTGTATGGTTCCTGCCTCCACTACGTCATTTTCTAGGCTATTCCACTGCCTTACAACTCTATGACTGAAGAAATACTTCCTACTATCTCTCTGACTCATTTGTGTCTTCAACTTCCAATTGTGGCCTCTTGTTTCTGTGTCCCCTCCCTGGAACATCCTGTCCTTGTCCACCTTGTCTATTCCACGCAGTATTTTATATGTCGTTATCATGTCTCCCCTGACCCTCCTGTCCTCCAGTGTCGTCAGGCCGATTTCCCTTAATCTTTCTTCATAGGACATTCCCCTTAGCTCTGGAACTAACCTTGTTGCAAACCTTTGTACTTTCTCTAGTTTCTTGACGTGCTTTATCAAGTGCGGGTTCCAAACAGGTGCTGCATACTCCAGTATGGGCCTGACATACACGGTGTACAGTGTCTTGAATGATTCCTTACTAAGGTGTCGGAATGCTGTTCTCAGGTTTGCCAGGCGCCCATATGCTGCAGCAGTTATCTGATTGATGTGTGCTTCCGGAGACATGCTCGGTGTTATACTCACCCCAAGATCTTTCTCCTTGAGTGAGGTTTGCAGTCTTTGGCCACCTAGCCTATACTCTGTCTGTGGTCTTCTGTGCCCTTCCCCTATCTTCATGACTTTGCATTTGGCAGGATTAAATTCGAGAAGCCATTTGCTGGACCAGGTGTCCAGTCTGTCCAGGTCTCTTTGAAGTCCTGCCTGGTCCTCATCAGATTTAATTCTCCTCATTAACTTCACATAGTCTGCAAACAGGGACACTTCTGAGTCTAACCCTTCCGTCATGTCGTTCACATATACCAAAAATAGCACTGGTCCTAGGACCGACCCTGTGGGACCCCGCTCGTCACAGGTGCCCACTGTGATACATCATTACGTACCATGACTCGTTGTTGCTCCCTGTCAGGTATTCTCTGATCCATTGCAGTGCCCTTCCTGTTATATGCGCCTGATGCTCTAGCTTCTGCACTAATCTCTTGTGAGGAACTGTGTCAAAGGCCTTCTTGCAGTCCAAGAAGATGCAATCAACCCACCCCTCTCTCTCTTGTCTTACTTCTGTTATTTTATCATAAAACTCCAGAAGGTTTGTGACACAGGATTTGCCTTCCGTGAATCCGTGCTGGTTGGCATTTATACTCCTGTTCCGTGTGTGTGTGTGTGTGTGTGTGTGTGTGTGTGTGTGTGTGTGTGTGTGTGTGTGTGTGTATGTGTTGTGTGTATGTTGTGTGTATATGTGTGCGTGTGTGTGTGTATGTGTGTGTATGTATTTGTGTGTGTGTATGTGTGTGTATGTGTGTGTATGTGTATGTGTGTGTGTATGTATGTGTATGTATGTGTGTGTCCCAGTCATCGGTGACTTACACCAACAATCACTTTCGAAACACTCTTCTTCGTTTTTTGTTTCTGTTTGGAGGACGAAACAGCAGTTCCATTCAAGTTTAGTGTGATAGCTTTACCATGTACAACATTACCATCCTGTAAGCGGCAGTGAAAAGATTACAGAGGCTGGTAATGGGTCCAGTTACTGGGCCCCAACACTCTGTTAGCATGGCACCTTATACCAGAAATCACATACTAAACAATCGTTTATTCAATAACCGCACTAATATCTTCTTTACACAGAGTTGAAATTTTTCTACGGTCGTTGGGGAGAGTCGTACACTGACCCTGGGGAGGGTACTTGTGTCCTGCGCTGCCTGTGTCCTGCACTGCCTGTGTCCTGAGCTGCCTGTGTCCTGTGCTGCCTGTGTCCTGTGCTGCCTGTGTCCTGCACTGCCTGTGTCCTGCGCTGCCTGTGTCCTGCGCTGCCTGTGTCCTGCGCTGCCTGTGTCCTGAGCAGCCTGTGTCCTGCGCTGCCTGTGTCCTGCACTGCCTGTGTCCTGAGCTGCCTGTGTCCTGCGCTGCCTGTGTCCTGCGCTGCCTGAGTCCTGCTGTGCCTGTGTCCTGCTGTGCTTGTGTCCTGTTGTGCCTGTGTCCTGCTGTGCCTGTGTCCTGCTGTGCTTGTGTCCTGCTGTGCCTGTGTCCTGCTGTGCCTGTGTCATGCTTTGCCAGTGTCCTGCTGTGCCTGTGTCCTGCTGTGCCTGTGTCCTGCTGTGCCTGTGTCCTGCTGTGCCGTGTCCTGTTGTGCCTGTGTCCTGCTGTGCCTGTGTCCTGCTGTGCCTGTGTCCTGCTGTGCCTGTGTCCTGTTGTGCCTGTGTCCTGCTGTGCCTGTGTCCTGCTGTGCCTGTGTCCTGCTGTGCCTGTGTCCTGCTGTGCCTGTGTCCTGCTGTGCCTGTGTCCTGCTGTGCCTGTGTCCTGCTGTGCCTGTGTCCTGCTGTGCCTGTGTCCTGCTGTGCCTGTGTCCTGCTGTGCCTGTGTCCTGCTGTGCTTGTGTCCTGTTGTGCCTGTGTCCTGCTGTGCCTGTGTCCTGCTGTGCCTGTGTCCTGCTGTGCCTGTGTCCTGCTGTGCCTGTGTCCTGCTTTGCCAGTGTCCTGCTGTGCCTGTGTCCTGCTGTGCCTGTGTCCTGCTGTGCCTGTGTCCTGCTGTGCCTGTGTCCTGTTGTGCCTGTGTCCTGCTGTGCCTGTGTCCTGCCGTGCCTGTGTCCTGCTGTGCCTGTGTCCTGTTGTGCCTGTGTCCTGCTGTGCCTGTGTCCTGCTGTGCCTGTGTCCTGCTGTGCCTGTGTCCTGCTGTGCCTGTGTCCTGCTGTGCCTGTGTCCTGCTGTGCCTGTGTCCTGCTGTGCCTGTGTCCTGCTGTGCCTGTGTCCTGCTGTGCCTGTGTCCTGCTGTGCCTGTGTCCTGCTGTGCCTGTGTCCTGCTGTGCCTGTGTCCTGCTGTGCCTGTGTCCTGCTGTGCCTGTGTCCTGCTGTGCCTGTGTCCTGCTGTGCCTGTGTCCTGCTGTGCCTGTGTCCTGGGCGGCCAGGTTCAGCCTTCACATCTGGCAACTTTTGTTCTCTTCCCATTTTTTAGACCCAAATTTGGTGAGAGTTTTAACCGCAGCTACGAGAGGCTGCGGCCACGAGAGGCTGCAGCTACGAGAGGCTGCAGCTACGAGAGGCTGCGGCCACGAGAGGCTGCGGCTACGAGAGGCTCCAGCTACGAGAGGCTGCAGCTACGAGAGGCTGCGGCTACGAGAGGCTGCGGCTACGAGAGGCTGCGGCTACGAGAGGCTCCAGCTACGAGAGGCTGCGGCTACGAGAGGCTGCGGCTACGAGAGGCTGCGGCTACGAGAGGCTGCGGCTACGAGAGGCTGCGGCCACGAGAGGCTGCGGCCACGAGAGGCTGCAGCTACGAGAGGCTGCGGCTACGAGAGGCTGCGGCCACGAGAGGCTGCAGCTACGAGAGGCTGCGGCTACGAGAGGCTGCGGCCACGAGAGGCTCCAGCTACGAGAGGCTCCAGCTACGAGAGGCTGCGGCTACGAGAGGCTGCGGCCACGAGAGGCTGCAGCTACGAGAGGCTGCGGCTACGAGAGGCTGCGGCTACGAGAGGCTGCGGCTACGAGAGGCTCCAGCTACGAGAGGCTGCGGCTACGAGAGGCTGCGGCTACGAGAGGCTGCGGCTACGAGAGGCTGCGGCTACGAGAGGCTGCGGCTACGAGAGGCTGCGGCTACGAGAGGCTGCGGCTACGAGAGGCTGCGGCTACGAGAGGCTCCAGCTACGAGAGGCTGCGGCTACGAGAGGCTGCGGCTACGAGAGGCTGCGGCTACGAGAGGCTGCGGCTACGAGAGGCTGCGGCCACGAGAGGCTCCAGCTACGAGAGGCTCCAGCTACGAGAGGCTGCGGCTACGAGAGGCTGCGGCCACGAGAGGCTGCAGCTACGAGAGGCTGCGGCTACGAGAGGCTGCGGCTACGAGAGGCTGCGGCTACGAGAGGCTCCAGCTACGAGAGGCTGCGGCTACGAGAGGCTGCGGCTACGAGAGGCTGCGGCTACGAGAGGCTGCGGCTACGAGAGGCTGCGGCTACGAGAGGCTGCGGCTACGAGAGGCTGCGGCTACGAGAGGCTGCGGCTACGAGAGGCTCCAGCTACGAGAGGCTGCGGCTACGAGAGGCTGCGGCTACGAGAGGCTGCGGCTACGAGAGGCTGCGGCTACGAGAGGCTGCGGCTACGAGAGGCTGCGGCTACGAGAGGCTGCGGCTACGAGAGGCTCCAGCTACGAGAGGCTGCGGCTACGAGAGGCTCCAGCTACGAGAGGCTGCGGCTACGAGAGGCTGCGGCTACGAGAGGCTGCGGCTACGAGAGGCTGCGGCTACGAGAGGCTGCGGCTACGAGAGGCTGCGGCTACGAGAGGCTGCGCTCTGCACGTCATATGTTGTAGTCACCCAAAAACACAACAACAAATATCAAACAACAAACAATAATAACAAGAATCATTAACAAACAACAGCAAACATGCACAAATAACCCGCGTATTGTACCAGTCACGCTGTTGTTCACTTGTGTTCTTCAATAACAATGTTACAAAAAAACGCGATTTCTAATAAGCTTAGAGATCTTCAGTAAATACTAGAAAGGACTGCCCTTCTAGCATCCAGCTTGTTACTGGGTTTTCGTAACAAGTAGTCAGTATCCTGGTCCAGTTATCCATTAGAATTCAATAAGAGTTATTAGTGCTTCAGGATTTCAACTGGTAGACTACTAACTAGAGAAATTAAAATTTAATAAGTTTATTAATAACAGTCTAGAGGAATATGATCAAAGTAAATTAATATAAACAAAATAATAATAATCACTTCTCTCGTGTACAGTAGTATTGTGCTGAAGGCACATATCTCATTTATACGTCTTAAGTACCGTCTGGTACATTAACATTTAATAATAATAATAATATATATATATATATATATATAATATATATATATATATATATATATATATATATATATATTATATATATTATATATATATATTATATATATATACAAATAATTTTGTGTGTATGTGTGTAAGTGCTCTAAGTAGTTCGCTATGTCTCACGACTCTACTAGACTCAAACCAGTGACTGACAAAGTCCTCACATAAACTAACTTCTTGACCACTTGGCAATCAGAACAGCTTGCTTGAACAATAAACGACTGCTAAGGCCAATAGCAATATAACAAGCAACTGCGACACAGAATCAGGAACAAGGAGATAATATAACGACACTAAGTAGGGACTATCAGCAGATCCTCCACAAAAGTCACAAAACTCCCATACTACTGAATCTAAGTTCAGCATAAGAAAATCCCCGACTGTGACAGTATACAGATACCAGTACAAGTTAGGTCAGAAGCTGCAGCTCAGGAGCTGAGTTGTTCAGAGTGTCTATGCGACACACAACCTCAGTACAACGTCGAAAATCACTAAGTCTAGACAATTTTCTGTGAATAGAGTTCCACAGAATCTACAACAATAAAGCGACAGAGACGGTCTTTCAACAAGGGCCAATAAGGCAGAGTTAGGCACGTCTTGTCAGGAATACATCCAACCACCAAGAGAGTCTAGCCCAGACTGACTACTCCAGGTGAGGTGTGAACACCCCCCTCTATCACGTGATAGCTCCGTGGACAGTTGCTGCCCAGCAACACCGAGAAGCCAGCAGAGCAACGAGCGATAATTACAGTAGTTAGACAATCAAGACTTGAACTATGAGCACATAATAATAATATATGAATGTTACATCCTACCTAACAATATAACTAAGTCAAATAATAATATAAAGCAATATATTTACGATTTAGCTATTATCGCAAATATAAGCAATATAAAATTATATGAAAAATTAATATACATTATATACATTGTGACCCATTCAGGGGTTGCAACAAACAACAACTAAGATCAACAAACAGAAATAACAAGAGCAAGTCGAACTTGTTTGTTGTTGCTTGTTGTTGTTTTGTTATTGCTTGCACTTATTAATATTTGTTGTTGTTTGTTGTTTGTCACTGACAACAACCAACAACAACAACAATCACAAACAATAACAACATATCATATTTCACCAAGTGTGTTCCAATACTTGATTAAACACTTTGAAATTATGGATAGAAAAATGTGTTTATAATTTACTGACAGGAACTGTGAGGTAATTACTAGCAACTTACAAACCTACAGACACTGATCAACTTACTTAATGTGATCCATAGTTGTTTGGTTGCTCTCTCTCTCTCTCTCTCTCTCTCTCTCTCTCTCTCTCTCTCTCTCTCTCTCTCTCTCTCTCTCTCTCTCTCTCTCTCTCTCTCTCTCTTTCTCCCCCTCTCAGTGAGTGTAGTGGCCAGTAGTACACTTGCTTTAAAACCCAGAAATCGTTGGTTCGAATCCCATTTGAAGTGGAACTCCTTGCATGAGGTGCCTTTACTGCATCCACCCCAGTGCAGCCAGCAGTGACTAGCCACCTGTGCAGCCAGCAGTGACTAGCCACCTGTGCAGCCAGCAGCGACTAGCCACCTGTGCAGCCAGCAGTGACTAGCCACCTGTGCAGCCAGCAGTGACTAGCCACCTGTGCAGCCAGCAGTGACTAGCCACCTGTGCAGCCAGCAGTGACTACCTACCAGTGCATCTAACAGTGACTAGCTACCAGTGTATCCAGCAGTGACTAACCACCTGTGCACCCCACCCAGCAGTGACTAACCACCTGTGCACCCCGCAGTGACTAACCACATGTGCAGCCAGGAGTGACTAGCCAACTGTGCAGCCAGCAGTGACTAGCTACCAGTGCATCCAGCAGTGACTAGCTACCTAGATATAATCAATCAGCTGGTGGTGTCCCGGGGACAACATAGTGTGGTTGAGGTGGAGATGGCTGATTCTCGACTCTTGGCCCAGAGGTTGTGAGGGACGCCAAACAGGAAGCAGGTCGCTGCCTGCACAACCTACAGGCAGACTGTTCTTCCTCCCTAACTCGATTAAAAAACACGAGGATCATCTCTCTCTCTCTCTCTCTCTCTCTCTCTCTCTCTCTCTCTCTCTCTCTCCTCTCTCTCTCTCTCTCTCTCTCTCTCCTCTCTCTCTCTTCTCTCTCTCTCTTTCCCCTGTGTGTGTGTGTGTGTGTCCCTTCACCAACCCCTCATTGCTATCTTCACAGTGATGTCATAACCAACATCGCAAGTAACTCATTTTGATAGCATTTTAACAGAACTGACTCACTGAGGCAACAAGGTGTTGCGGTTATGTAATCCGAGAAAGTTATCCCCTCATCCTATAAGCCCAGCCTCCTCTACCTCAGCGTATAACTTACTAATGAAATTAAATGTTATCAGTGCAGATTTGAAGCCAATCAGAAGAGACATTGACGAGTCATCACGTGGATATTAATATTCCGATTTTTTCAGTCAATATGGCAAGCTAGCACCAAATTAGCCCACAATTATTTCTAATCTTCCGCTAAAATACATCAATTGTGAAAGATTGAAGGCAATCATTAGAAACTTCATATAGCTAATGAACAAAGACCAGGTCCCGACATCACTGGCAACTCGGATGAGGTACATCAGGGAAAATAACTCTCAAGATTACTTGTGTACAAAGTTGAAGCTGACTGGAAGAGTTTAAATAACTGTATAAAAAAAAAGTATTTAAATTGGTACAAAACCTCGATAATGTGTACACAAATGGCTTAGAAACAGGTGAGAAACACCAAGTGTCTAATAAATATCCATGTTCGCTCAATTCTTTAAAGTATTTAAATTAACGTATTCTCAACTTGCACCTACATTATTATTATTATTATTATAAATCAAGGGGAAGTAAACACCGAGAGGTCTATAACGCCTGGGGGGGGGTTGGAAGGCTCAAGCTTATTGGAATGAGCACAGATCAATTTAAATTCAGACCCCTTCCCAACATAATGGAACCTTCTGAGGGGTTGCACCTACACAGCCTAAGTCAATGCAAACTTTTCTCAAAAAAAAAAGAGAGATACACCAGTTTCTAACACCTGAAGTCATAGGAATCAGTCTCCAACGAAAATCAGTTTGCTTAATAAAACTTGCAAATTAAAACTTAAGCAAGCCAAAATAAATGTAAAGCTTCTTTTGGAAAAATACAGTAGCGCTAAAAGTTTCAAGCCAACAGGAAGCTGTATTCTCCAGTTAACCGCATAAAATCCAGTAAACTGGTAAATTTGCATCTACCAGACATGATCTCAAAGGATAATTTCTTTATTTATAAGATGAATCAGCCATTAAAGGCTAAACTGGCTCAGAAGAAACATACTTAAATTATTTTACAGAGTTAAGTTTCCATTCCATTTTCAAAATATAACAGGCCAAATAGCTTCCTCAATTATACACACAATAACAATGTGAATATACCTTGTAGGAGGATACATTCTGACGAAAGTTCATAAGCCATTCAGAAGAACTTCCTCAATTGTGAAAATGAACCCACATCGGGAATGTCGTTGAAAAATTGACTAGGATGACCGTGACGAACCGAAAGTTCCATGAACTTTCGTTCTGTGTTACTTTGCAATGTTGAAATTTGAAGTCGAAACAGATGAGTATGTCAGATTCTGAACAGAAATTCTTGAGGAGAGCAGAGAGGAGGAAGAAGAGCATTCTGTCCCGATTCTTATTTCCAGTTTTCAGAGTAAAGCAATGAAACAGGATAGTTTAAGGTTAAACCATTGAATTGCATGTATCACAGTCACAATTAAAACTGCTTTTCTCAATATTAGTCAGTTTTCTTTCAAGTTATCTCTATTTCAAGAATTTTCTTTCAGTCCCATATAGAACAAATATTTCATTTTAACGCAGTTGGAATTTGCATAGTTTTATTATCCACATCAGCAACTTACAAACATTTTTCTTTTCTTATCGGTTTTCATTTTAACGTTTCCTCGTAATTTTACACCAGACCAATTTTCTGTTTTCATCACCATATTCTCTCACGCAACACCTATTTTCTTCGCATCCCGTTTTCTATACGTTGCTGCAGCTCGTCTCTTGAGCACAAACAACTCTATAATGAAGATGCACTGTGTGTCTGGGGTGCTCTTTTTCCCCAGCAGGAGCCAGACCACGCCACCAAGGACGTGCTCCAAGAAGCAATCAACAGTAAATATTTAGAACACCAAATTCTTCCTTACGACGAGGGAAAGAAGGAGGGATGGTGGAGGGTAAAAAATAGAGAAGAGAGCAGAGGTGAGGAAAGAAGGAAGGGCAAAGGAAAAGTGATTTGAAAATTTGTGTACTCACCTATTTGTACTCACCTAGTTGTGGTTTCAGGGGTCGATTCATAGCTCCTGACCCCGCCCCTTCACTGGTCGCTACTAGTTCCTCTCTCTCCCTGCTCCATTAGCTTTATCAAACCTCGTCTTAAAACTATGTATGGTTCCTGCCTCCACTACATCACTTGCCAGACTATTCCACTTCCTGACAATTCAACGACTAAAGAAATACTTCCTAATATTTCTTTGACTCATTCCAGTTTTCAACTGTCATTCGTAACCCATTGTTTCTGTGTCCCATCTCTCGAACATCCTGTCTCTGTCCGCCTTATCAATTCCTCGCAGTATTTTGTATGTCGTTATCATGTCTCCCCTATCCTTCCTGTCTTCCAGTATCGTCAGGCCTATTTCCCTTAATCTTTCTTCATAGGGCATTCCCTTTAGCTCTATAACTACTTTTGTTACAAACCTTTGCACTTTCTCTAATTTCTTGACGTGCTTGACCAGGTGTGGGTTCCAAGCTGATACTGCATACTCCAGTATGGGCCTGACGTGCACGGCATACAGGGTGTTGAACGATTCCTTACTGAGGTATCGGAAAGCTATTTTCAGGTTTTCCAGGCCCCCATATGCTGCAGCATTTATATGGTTCATGTGCACCTCAGGAGATGTGCTCGTTATTATACTCACCCCAAGATCCTTTTCCTTGTCTGCAGTCGTCTTTGCCCTTCCCAGATCTTTATGACTTCGCATTTATGGGGTTAAAGTCAAGGAGCCAGTTGCTGAACCAGGCTAGTAGCCTGTCCAGGTCTCTTTGTAGTCCTGCCTGATCCTCATCCTATTTAATTCTCCTCATTAACCTCACATCATCTGCAAATAGGGACACTTCTGAGTCTATCCCTTCTGTCAAATACCAAAAACAGCACTGGTTCTAGGACTGATCCCTGTGGAACCCTCCTCGTCACAGCCGCCCACTCTGACACCTCGTCACGTACCATGACTTGTTGTTGCCTCCCTGTCAAGCATTCCCTGATCCATTGCAATGCTCTTCCTGTTATGTGTGCCTAATCCTCTAGGTTTTGCATTAATCTCTTGTGAGGAACTGTGTCGAAGGTCTTCTTGCAGTCAAAGAAAATGCAATCTATCCACCCGTCTTTCTCGTGCCTTAGTTCTGTTACTTTGTCATAAAACTCCAGTAGGCTTGTGACAAAGGATTTTCCTTCCCTGAATCCATGCTGGTTGTCGTTTATAAGCTTGTTCTGTTCTAGGTGCTCCACCACTCTTCTCCTGATAATCTTCTCTGTGATTTTGCGTACTATACACGTCAGTGACACTAGCCTGTAGTTTAGTGCCTCATGTCTGTCTCCTCTCATAAAAATGGGGACAACATTTGCCATCTTCAGTACCTCAGGGAGCTGCCCAGTTTCAATGGATGTGTTGAAAATTGTTGTTAGTGACACACACAGCATCTCTGCTCCCTCTCTAAGGACCCATGGAGAGATGTTGTCCGGTCCCACCATCTTTGAAGTATCAAGTTCACTTAGTAGCTTCTTCACCTCCTCCTCGGTTGTGTGTTTCATACAGTTGGTATATCCCTCGATGGTGTACCTCCCTAATCTGACTTCCCAGAGTCCTTTCTGTCTCCATTGAAAATACTTCTTTAAATCTAATGTTGAGTCCTAGCATACTTCTTGGTCGTTTCTTGTGAGCTCCCCACCTTCTTTCCTGAGCCTAATTACCTGATCCTTGACTATTGTCTTCCTCCTGATTTGCTATACAACAGCTTAGGGTCAGACTTGGCTTTCGATGCTATGTCGTTTTCACACTGTCACTGGGCCTCCTTCCTCATCTGTGCATACTCTTTTCTGGCTCTTCGACTAATCTCTTATTTTCCTGGGCCCTTTGTCTTCCATGCTTTTTCCATTCTCTAGTGAACTTAGTTTTTCCCACCCTCCACCTTTGGGTAAACCAAGGGCTCGTTCTGATCTCCCCATTACTTCTGTTGCTCTTGGGAACAAACCTCTCGTCTGCCTCCTTGCATTTTATTGTCACGTAGTTCATCACTTTGTTTACTGATTTTCTTACCAGTTCTCTTTCCCACTGATCCTCTGGCAGAAAGTTCCTCATGCCTGTGTAGTTTCCCTTTTTAGCAGTTTGGCTTTTCCCATCCTGCTCCTGTTGCCCTCTCCACCTTTAACTCTACTATGTATTCAAAGCTCAGAACCACGTGGTCACTAGCTCCGAGGGGTCTTCCATATGTGATGTTCTCGATGACTGAGCTACTCAAGGTGAATATGAGGTCCAGGCTTGCTGATTCATCTTCACCCCTCTCTCGGGTAGTGTCCCTAACATGTTGATGCATAAGGTTTTTCAGTAACACATCCATAATTTTTGCTCTCCATGTTTCTGGACCCCCATGTGGCTCCAGGTTTTCCCAATCAATCTCCTTGTGATTAAAATCACCCATAACTAGATGCTTTGCTCTACCCGTGTGAACTCTTTTGGCCACCTCAGCTAGTGTATCCACCGTTACTCTGTTGTTCTCTTCATATTCTTCTCTTGGCCTCCTGCACTTCTGTGGTGGGTTTTACATCACTGCAATGACTACCTTATGTCCCCCAGATTGAACCGTTTTTAATGAGCAGTGCAACTTCTCCTCCCCCTCTGCTCCCTCCATCTTTCCTCAGGATTTGATATCCAAGTGGGAAGATGGCGTCTGTTATCATCCCGATGAGTTTCGTTTCTGTGAGTGCCACTCCTCACATTCATTTGTTATTCCATCCACATTCGTATACCAAATCTTCAACTTTTCTAAAACTGTGATCTGGGGAGAACATTGGGTTAGTGGGTGGGAGACCTAGCAGGAGACTATGAGGAATTTCTGTGGGGGTGGAGTTTCTGATGAAGGGATTGGGGGCAGTGGGTACAGTGTGTGGGCTTTGGGTTAAATTGTTAGGTTGCATTGAGGTTGTCGTGGTTGAGGTCCTTCTGTAGGTGGTTCTGAGGGAGGTTGTATTGCTCTTCCTCCTGAGTCTGGGTTCTTCTGCTCATCTCTGTCTTTGCCTTTCTTTCTTCCTTGCATCTCTGTACCCTCACTTTCAGTTTCTTCTTGTGTTCAGTCACAGTCGAGGTACACCTTCCAATATGTTGGTATGTCCCTTAGCCATGCTTTCCCCTACAGGGTCCTGTTTAGAGCCGATTTTTGCCTTGATAATCACTTTGACTGGCCGGTTTTTTCCTCTTCCAAAACCCCCTGTGCTCAGAAAATTTGTCAACTGGGTCATGTCGTCCTCTTGTATTGCTTTCATGGTACTTTCAATCACTTTTTTCTCCTCCTCTCTTCTTAATTCATATGTTTACCCTTCAGATTCCTGGAGCCCATAAATAAAAACTGACCATTCTCTTTCATCCTCCCACTGTGTGTGTGTGTGAGTGTGTACTCACCTATTTGTAGTTGCAGGGGTCGGTTCATAGCTCCTGGCCCGCCTCTTCACTAGTCGCTACTAGGTCCTCTTTCTCCCTGCTCCATGAGCTTTATCAAACCTTGTCTAAAACTATGTATGGTCCCTGACCCCAATACATCACTTACCATACTATTCCAATTTCTGACAACTCTATGACTAAAGAAATACTTCCTAACATCCCTTTGACTCATCTGAGTCTTCAACTTCCAACTGTGTGCATGTGTGTGTGTGTGTGTGTGTGTGTGTGTGTGTGTGTGTGTGTGTTTGTGTGTGTGTGTGTGTGTGTGTGTGTGTGTTTGTACTTACCTAATTGTGGCAGCAGGGGTCGAGACTCAGCTCCTGGCCTCACCTCTTCGCTGGTCACTACTAGGTCCACTCTCTCCTTGCTCCAAGAGCTTTATCGAACCTCTTCTTAAAGCTATGTAAGGATCTTGCCTCCACTACATTACTCTCAAGATAGTTCCCCTTCCTGACAACTCTATGACTGAAGAAATACTTCCTAACATCCTTGTGATTGATCTAAGTTTACAGCTTCCAGTGTGACTCCTTGTTGCTATGTCCCGTCTCTGAAAGATTCTGTCTCTATCCACCTTGTCAATTCCTCTAAGTATTTTATATGTCGTTTTCATGTCTTCCTCTATCCCTCCTGTCCTCCAGTGTCGTCAGACTGATTTCTCTTAACCTCTCCTCTTGGGACATACCCCTTAGCTCCGGGACTAGTCTTGTTGCAAATCTTTGAACTTTCTCTAATTTCTTGACGTGAAAGTTAAGACACATGTGCAACATCTGGTTATTTTTATTGTAGACGTTTCGCCATCCAGTGGCTTAACCAATACAAATTCTAGGACATAATTAGAAGACAGAAGAACGATATACAAAAGATGAGGTAATGAGTCCCTCATCCTTGGAGTCGGTGTTGAGAGCACCGTGGTAGTAAAAATTCATCTTGTCGGTATTGTATACCTTTCTTGCATAATTTCTTGACGTGTTTGACCCAGTGTGGGTTCCAAAATGGTGCTGCATACTCCAATATGGGCCTAACGTACATGGTGTACAGTCTTGAACGATTCCTTAATCAGGTGTCGAAACACTATTCTTAGGTTTTACAGGCACCCATATGCTGTAGCAGTTGATGTAGCCTCAGAAGATGTGCTCGGTATTATACTCACTCCTTTTTCTTGAGTGAGATTTGCAGTCTTTGGCCCACTAGCCTGTTGCGGCCCCCTGCCAAACTAGCGGTTAAATAGTTAACCTGCCGGCCGGCAGTACCACTGGGTATGTCATCAAACCCAATGTGGGGACTGCTGAGCCGGCCTTAGAGCAGTAAGTTCCTGAGTGCCTCACGGTGCACATCTAAGCAGTAGGTACCTGACCACCTAAGGGTACAGTCTACTGGCTTTATTAACAGTATGTACCTGAGCGCCTCAGGATACGCACCTAAGCAGTAGGTACCTGAACACCGAAGGGTACACGTCTACTGGCTTCAGCAACATTAAGTACCTGAACTCCTCAGGGTACACATCTACACAGTAGGTACCTGATCACCTAATCGTACCTATCTACTGGCGTTAGAAGAACCGCTCACCGCAGCTCACTGAGTCTGTTGGCCTCAGTTACTTGACGGCCGCATTCAGTGAGCTTGCAGCATGGTGTTCGGCTAGCGGTGTGTCAACCGGCTTTGGAGAGGATTTACTGGACTACTGGTGATGTCTGTGGACTCACCGTCTACGTTGATCAACTGTGGGCCGGAATCATCAGATGCTGTTTAGTGGGACATTACATGAAGAAAAGGTTGGAGTGTTACACTGAACTGGGCCAGGACCGTAGTGTGACACTTAGGGACGTATGATGGAGTGGAACACTGAGATATGCACAGGACCATAGTGGAACACTGAGATGAAAAGGGTGTCGTGGGACACTGAAGTTGGCCTGGTTGTTGTGTACACTGAATAGTGTCATGTGACTGGCTCTGTCGTGAGAAGCAGTTT
>NC_069404.1:64372706-64402706 GCF_026875155.1 Cherax quadricarinatus
ACGGAGCAGGCTTCTACAGTTAAACCTGTACGGAAACAACGGAGCAGGCCTTTCTACATTAAACCTGTTCGGGGGCCCACGGAAACAGGGGCTTTTCTAAAAGTATACTGTACGGGAAACAACGGAGCAGGATTCTACCTTTCCCTTTTACGGGCAAAGGAGCGGCTTTACAGGGGTCCGTAAAGGAGTTCGGGGAAAGGGTTCTTCAGTTCCCCGTTCGGAGCAACGGAGCAGGCTTTTACAGTATCCTTGTACGGGAGCAACGGAGCCCGGCTTCTACAGTGTCCTGTTTGGAGCCCCCGGGCAGGTTCTACAGTATCCCCGTTTCGGAGCAACGGAGGGAGGCTTCTACAGTACCTGTACGGGCTACGGGCTGGGTTTCTACAGTATTTCCCGTACCGGGGGCTACCCGGGGGGGTTCTACAGTATCCTTACGGGGCTTTCGGAGCAGGCTTCCCCAGTATCCTGTCGGGGGCAAAAGGGGGCAGGCTTTAAGTATCCCGTACGGAGCAAAGGAGCAGGCTTTTACAGGGGTCCGTTTTGGACAACGGAGCAGGCTTCTAAAAGGTTTCCCGTACCGGGGCTATGGGGCGGGGGGTTTTACAGTATCCCCCCGGGGGGACGGGGCCCAATTTGAAGGGAGGGTTCTAAAAGTGTCCGGCGGAAAACGATGGAGCGACGTCTACAGTGGGCCTGTACGGGAGCTAACCCGAGCAGGGCTTCGACAGTAAAACCCCCTACGGGGCCCAAAGGAAACAGGCTTCTACAGTGTCCTGTTCGGAGCCGGGGCAGGCTTCTTTCAGTTCCCGTACGGAGCTTTCGGGCAGGCTTCTAAAAAAAGTTTTCCCGTACGGAGCTAGGGGCAGGGCTTCTACAGTGTCCCTTTTTTCGGAGCTACGGAAACAGGCTTCTACAGTGTCCTGTACGGAGCAACGGAGCAGGCTTCTACAGTGTCCTGTACGGAGCTACGGAGCAGGCTTCTACAGTATCCTGTACGGAGCTACGGAGCAGGCTTCTACAGTGTCCTGTACGGAGCTACGGAGCAGGCTTCTACAGTATCCTGTACGGAGCTACGGAGCAGGGGTTTTTCCCCGTTTTCCCCGTATGGAGCTACGGAGCAGGCTTCTTCAGTATCCTTAAAGGAGCACGGAGCAGGCCCTTTACGTGTCCCGCGGAGAAAGGAGCAGGCCCTTTTTTTTACAGTGTCCGGGATGGAGTACGGAGTTTGGCTTTTACCTATCCTTTTAAAAGGAGTACGGGCAGGCTTCGAAAAGAAAAATGTACGGGGCAAAGGAGGCAGGGGTTCGCAGTATCCCGTCGGGGTACGGAGCAGGGTTCTACGTGGCTTTTTTTGGAGCTACGGAGAGGCTTTTTTACAGGGAAAACCGTTCGGGCAACGGAGCAGGGTTCTACATTTCCTGTACGGGAGCAACGGAACAGGCCCCTTTTCAGTGTCCTTTTTTAAAAGGGGCTACGGAGGGAGGTTCTACAGTATCCGGGACGGGAGCAACGGAGCAGGTTCCCACAGTTTCCTGTACCCGGGCAAAACGGAGCAGGCTTCTTCGTATTCCCCGTACGGGGGCAAGGAGAAAGGGTTCTACAGTTTCCTGTACGGGGGCAAAGGGGCGGCTTCTACAATGGGCCCTTTTTAGGAGCCCACGGACCGGCTTTTACAGTAAAACCCGTAAAGGAAACAACGGAGCAAGGGTTCTACAGTTTTCCCGAAAGGAGCAACGGAGCAGGCTTTTTACAGGTCCCGTTGGAGCAACCCGGGGCCCGGCTTCTACAGTATCCTTAAAGGAGCAACGGAAACAGGTTCCACAGTATCCTGTACGGGCTTTCGGAGCAGGCTTTAAGTATCCTGTACGGGCTACGGAAGGGTGGGTTCTTTCAGTAAACCTGTAAAGGGGCTACGGACAGGCTTTCTAAGGGATACCCGTACGGGAGCAACGGGAGCAGGGGTTTAAAAGTATCCTGTTTCGGAGCAACGGGGCAGGCTTTTTACAGTGTCCCCGTATGGAGCAAAAGGAGCAGGGTTTTACAGTATCCGGGACGGAGCAACGGAAACAGGTTTTTTACAGGGATCCTTTACGGAGCTTCGGAAAAAGGTTCTACAGATCCTGACGGAGCTACGGAAACAGGCTTTTTACGTATTTTGTTTCGGGAGCTACGGAGCGGCCTTTTTACAGTATCCTGTACGGAGGGGAACGGGGGCGGCTTTCCCACAGTATCCGTAGGAACGGGCAGGGCTTTAAAGTGTCCCCCTTTGGAAACAACGGGCAAGGGCTTCTACAGTATCCTGTACGGAGCCAAAGGGCAGGCTTTTTAAAAAGTTTCCCCGTACGGGGGCTACGGGGGCAGGCTTCTACAGTATCCTGTACGGGGCAAGGAAAAAAAGGGTTCTACCATTCTGTACGGTCAACGGGGGCAGCTTTACAAAAGGGCCCTTTTAAAGGGGCAACGGAAACAGGCTTCTTCAGTATCCTGTACGGAGCTTTTCGGAAACAGGGTTTTTAAAATTTCCGTACGGGACTACGGAGCAGGGGTTCTTCAGTATCCTTACGGAGCTCCCGGGGGGCCCGGGTTCTACAGTATCCCGTACGGAGCTACCGGGGCAGGGTTCTTTCGTACCCCTTAAAGGAGCCCAAAAGGGGGCAGGCTTCCTTTCTTTTCCTTTACGGGCAAAAGGGGGCAGGCTTTACAGTGTCCTGTATGGAGCAACGGGGCCCGGCCCTTTTACAGTATCCTGTACGGAAACAACGGGGCAGGCTTCTACGTATCCTGTTTCGGGGGGCTACGGAAGGGAAAGGTTTACAGTATCCTGTAAGGAAAAAGGAGCAGGCTTCTACTTTTCCGTTCGGAGCAACGGGGCAGGGTTCACGTGGGCCTGTTTGGAAAAACGGAGCAAAGGGTTTTTACGTATCCTGTACGGAGTACGGAGCAGGCTTCAAGTATCCTGTTCGGGGGCCCCGGAGCAGGCCCTTCCCATTATTCCCGTACGGACTACGGAAACAGGCTTCTAACAGATCCTGGGACGGAGCTAAAGGGGCAGCTTTTTACAGTTTCCTGTAAGGGGCAACGGAGAGGGTTTACATCGTCAAATTATTTCACTCTTAAAGTTGACGGGGGTTTTTTCCCCCAAATATATATATAAAAATATATTTTATAATATATATAATAAATTTTATAAAATATTTATAAAATTTTTAAAAATATATATATATATATATATATATATAATATATATATTTATTTAAATATATTTTTATAATTTTAAAAATTTTTTTTATATATTCCCCTTTTTAAAGGTTTTTTTCTCCCAAATGAAGAAAAACCCCCATCTCGTTCCCCCATCTATCGCCGTAAACACTTTTTATGACGGATCATATCCCCTCTGGTTTTTAGATATTTTTTTTAGGGCATCGCCACTCCCAAATCCGAGCACCCTCCCGGAAGCCATTTTTCTATTTTTGTTTTAAATTTAAAAATTGGGGTTTGGGCGTGCTCAAGCAAAAAGGTCCCTGGTGTTAGGGGCTCAAGAAAAAGGGGGCCTGGTGTTTTCGTGTCCAAGGGAAAATTTTTTCACACTGGTGTTACGTGTCAAGAAAAGGTTAAAACTGGTGTTCCCTGCTCAAGAATAGGTCACAATGGTGCACGTGCTCAAAAATGTCCAGGTGTTACTGCTCGGGAAAAGGTCACAGTAGTGTTCATCTCAAGAAAGGTCACACTGTGTTTCGTCTCAAGATAGGCACCTGGTGTTACGGCCAAAAATAATCACACGGGGGTTTCGTGCCAAGAATAAGAACAATGGGGTTTTGTGCTCAAAAATAACACACTGGTGTTCTGCTCAAAAAAAAGTCACACTAGTTTACGTGCTAAGAAAGTTAAAAAGGGGTTACGTGCTCAAAAAGTAAACTGTGTTACGTTTCCGAATAGGCACACTGGGGTTAGTGCTCAAAAATAATCACACTGTTTAGTGCTCAAGAAAAAGTAACAATGGTGTTATCCAAGAATAATCACAAAAATACGTGCTCAAGAACAGTAGCACTTGTTTACTCTCAAAAATGTAACAACATGTTTTCGTTCTAAATGTAACAAAAGGTTACGTTCTCAGAATGTAACAACAGTGTTACCTCAAAAAAACCAGTTTTTCCCAGAATTAAAAACATGTTCGTTTCAAGAATTAAACAAAGGCTTCTCAAGAAGTAACACAGTGTTTTCCTTCCAAGAATGTAACAACGTTTACTTTTCAAAAAAATAACACCGTTAAAGTTTGTGACTCAGAACCCAGCTGTGGTCGGTAGGGGGCCGGACTTTAGCAACTAGCGGGTCTAGTGACCATTTGGGAAAAAATATAAGTTTCCTCACCAACCTTCATCTTCCCATTTTCTCTCTGCCCCTCTGGGGAAAATAAATATTTTTTCCCTAATCTCAGCTGCTTTTCTTTAGTTGTGTCTTGCTGCTTCCCCTTTCCCCCGGGGCCCTCCCAAACTCGTGCTGTTTACCTTGTCGATCCAATTAGTCCTTCTCCCCTAGTCCGTTCCTGTCCCTTTAGTATACCACGTACAGGCTTCCTCACTCTTTTATAATGGACTTTGAAAAGGTCAAGCCGGAGCAAACTCGTCTAAGTTTTTTTTCCCACTCCAATTTTCTGGTTATTTGTGATTGTTCCAGTCACGGTGTTGTGCTTTTTATTCTTTATGTCTCACATATTTTCCTCTCCAGGACAACAAGTTAAGTACTTTGTATCCGTAGCTACTGCCTTGGTAGTGTGTTGTGTTTGTGTGTGTGTGTACGCCACCTATTTGTACACACCTATTTGTGGTTGCAGGGGTTCGAGTCCTAGCTCCGGCCCGCCTCTCACCGTTGCTACAACCCTCTCTCTCCCCGCTCCATGACTTATCAAACCTCGATCATAAAACTGTGTTATGGTTCCAGCCCTCCACTACGTCATTTTCTAGCTATTCCACTGCCTTACAACTCTATGACTGAAGAAATACTTCTACTATCTCTCTGACTCATTATGTGTCTTCACTTCCAATTTGTGCCCTCTTGTATCTGTGTCCCTCCCGGAACATCCTATACTTGTCCACCTTGTCTATCACGCAGAATTTTATATGTCGTTATCATGTCTCCCCTGACCCTCCTGTCCTTCAGTGTCCGTCAGCCGATTTTCCCTTATCCTTTTCTTCATAGGACATTCCCTTAAGCTCTGGAACTAACTTGTTGCAAACCTATGTACTTCTCCGAGGTTTCTTGACGAGCTTTATCAAGTGCGGTTCCAACAGGTGCAGCATACTCCAGTATGGGCTTGACTACACGGTGTACATGTCTTGAATTGATTCCTTACTAAGGTGTCGAAAGCTGTTCTCATGTTGCCAGGCGCCCATATGCTGCAGGCAGTTATCTTGATTGATGTGGTGCTTCCGGAGACATGCACGGTGTTATACTCACCCCAAGATCTTCTCCCTTGAGTGGAGTTTGCAGTCTTTTGGCACCTAGGCCTATACTCTGTCTGTGGTCTTCTGTGCCCTTCCCTATCTTCATGACTTTGCATTTGGCAGGATTAAATTCCGAGAAGCCATTTGCTGGACCAGGTTCCAGTCTGTCCAGTCTCTTTGAAGTCCTGCCTTGTCTCATCAGATTTAAATTCTCCACATTAACTTCACATCATCGGCAAACAGGAACACTTCTGATCCTAACCTTCGCATGTCGTTCCACATATACCAAAAAAATAAGCACTGGGTCCTAGGACCGACCCCTGATGGTACCCCGCTCGTCACAGTGCCCACTGTGATACATCATTACGTACCATGACCCGTAGTTGCCTCCCTGTCAGGTATTCTCTGATCCATTGCAGAGCCCTTCCTGTTATAAGCGCCTGATGCTCTACTTCTGCACTAATCTCTTGTGAGGAACGGTGTTCAAAGGCGCTTTTTCTGCAGTCCCAAGAAGATTCTATCAACCCACCCTCTCTCTCTTGTCTTAACTTCTTTTATTTTATCAAAAAACTCCAGAATGTTTGTGACACAGGATTTGGCGTCCGTATGCCTGCGGGGTTGCATGTATACTCCTGTTCCGTGTGTTGTTGTGTGTGTGGTTGTGTGTGTGTGTGTGTGTGTATGTGTGGTGTATGTTGAGTATAGTGTGCGTGTGTGTGTGTATGTGTGTGTAAGTATTTGTGTGTGAGTATTGTGTGTAATGTGTTGTGTATGTTATGTGTGGTGAATGTATGTGTATGTATTTTGTGTGTCCCAGTCATCGGTGCCTTACACACAATCTCTTTTCGAACACTCCTCTTCGTGTTTGTTTCTGTTGAGGACGAAACAGCAGTTTTCCATTCAGTTTAGTGTGATAGCTTTACCAAATGTACAACAATACCATCCTGTAAGCGGCAGTGAAAAGATTACAGAGGCTGGTAATGGTCCAGTTACTGGGCCCCAACACTTCTGTTTAGATAGCACCTTATACCAGAAATCACATCTAACATCGTTTATTCCAATAACCGCATAATATCTTCTTTACACAGAGTTGAAATTTTTCTACGGTCGTTGGGAGAGTCGTACACTGACCCTGGAGGGACTTGTGTCGCTTCCGCTGCCTTGTCCTGCACTGCCTGTGTCCTGACTGCCTGTTCCTGTGCTGCCGTGTGTCCTGTGCTGCCTTGTCCTGCACTGCCTGTGTCCTGCCTGCCTGTGACCAGCCTGCCTGTGTCCTTGCGCTGCCTGTGTCCTGATCATCCTGTGTCCTGCGCTGCCTGTGTCCTGCACTGCCTGTGTCCTGATCTGCCTGTGTTCCCTGCGCTGCCTGTGTCCTGCGCTGCCTGTGTCCTGCACTGCCTGTGTCCAGCACTGCCTGTGTCCCTGCGCTGGCCTGTGTCCCCTTTGCTGTGCCTGTGTCCTGCTGTGCCTTGTCCTGCTGTGCCTGTTGTCCTGCTGTGCATGTGTCGCGTGCCAGTGTCTTTGCTGTGCCTGAGTCCTGCTGTGCCAGTGTCCTGCTGTGGCCTGTGTTCCGCTGTGGCCTGTGTCCCTGCTGTGCCCTGTTCCCTGCTGTGCCTGTGTCCTGCTGTGCCTGTTCCTGCTGTACTTGTGTCCTGTTGTGCCTTTGTCCTCTGTGCCTGTGTCCCTGCTGAGCCTGTGTCCTGCTGTGCTGTGTCCTGCTGTGCTGTGTCATGCTTTGCCAGTGTCCCAGCTGTGCCTGTGTCTGCTGTGCCTGGTCCGCGGCCTGTTCTCTGTGCCTGTGTCCTGCCTGTCCTGTGTCCTGATGTGCTTGTGTCCTGCTGTCCTGTGTCCGCTGTGCCTTGGTGGACCTGCTTGCCTGTGTCCTGCTGTGCCTGTGTCCTGCTGTGCCTGTGTCCTGTTGTGCCTGTGTCCTGTCTGTGCCGTGTCCCTACTGTCCTGTGTCCTGCAGTGCCTGTTCCTGCTGTTCCTGTGTCCTGCTTTCCTGTGACGCCTGCTGTGCCGTTCCGTGCAGTGCCTGTGTCCTGCTTGCGCTGTGTTCCTGCTGTGCCTGTGTCCTGCTGTGGCCTGTGTCGCAGCTGTGCTTGTGTCCTGCTTTGCCTGTGACCTGCTGTGCCTGTGTCCTGCTGTGCCCTGTTGTCCCCTGCTGTGCCTTGTCCTCTGTCCGTGTCCTGCTTGCCAGTGTCCCTGCTGGTGCCTGTGTCCTGCTGTGCCTGTGTCCCAGCTTGTGTCCTGTGTCCTGCTGTGCCTGTGTCCTTTTGTGCCTGTGTCCTGCTGTGCCTGTGTCCCTGTGATTCCTGTGTTCCCAGCTGTGCCTGTGTCCTGTTGTCCTGTGTCCTGCTGTGCTGTGTCCTGCTGTGCCTGGGTCCTGCGTGCCTTGTCCTGCTGTGCCCTGTGTCCTGCTGTGCCTTGTCCCTGCTGTGCCTGTGTCCTCTGTGCCTGTGTCCTGCTGTGCCTGTGTCCTGTTGTGCCTGTGTCCTGCTGAGCCGTTCCTGCTGTTGCCTGTGTCCAGCTGTGCTGTGTCCTGCGTGCCTGTGTCCTGCTGTGCATTGCCTGGGCGCCAGGTTCAGCCTTCCACATCTGGCAACTTTTGTTCTCTTCCCATTTTTTTAGACTCCAAATTTGGTGAGAGTTTTACCGCAGCCTACGAGAAGGCTGCGGCGCACTGAAGGCTCAGCTACGAGAGGCTGCACTACGAGAGGCATGCGGCCACGAGAGGCCGCGGCTACGAGAGGCTCCAGCAACGAGAGCTGCGGCAACGAGAGGCTGCGGCTACGAGAGCTCCACTACGAGAGGCTGCAGCTACGAGAGGCTGCGCTACGAGAGGCTGCGGCTACGAGAGGACTGCGTCTACGAGAGGCTCCAGCTAGAGAGGGCTGCGCTACGATAGGCTGCGGCTACGAGAGGCGGCGGCTACGAGAGGCTGCGGCTACTAGAGGCTGCCGGCCACGAAGGCTGCGGCCACGAGAGGATGCAGCTACGAGAGGCTGCGCTACGAGAGGGCTGGCGCCACGAGAGGCTGCAGCTACGAGAGGCTGCGGCTAACGAGAGCTGCGCCAAGAGAAGGCTCCAGCTACGAGAGGCACCAGCTAACGAGAGGCTTGCGCTACGAGAGGCTGCGGCCACGAGAGCTGCAGCCACGAGAGGGCAGCGGCTACGAGAGGCTGCGGCTACGATAGGCTGCGGCTACGAGAGGCTCCAGCTAACGAGAGGCTGCGGCTACGAGAGGCGCGGTTACGAGAGTCTGCGGACTACGAGAGGCTGCGCTACGAAGAGCTGCGGCTACGAGAGGCTGCGGCTACGAGAGGCAGCGGCACGAGAGGCTCCAGCTACAAGGCTGTCGCAAAGAGAGGCTGCGGCCTACGAGAGCTGCGGCTACGAGAGGCTGCGGCAACGAGAGCCTGCGGCTACGAGAGCGCGGCTACGAGAGGCCCAGCTACGAGAGGCTGCGGCTACGAGAGCTGCGGCTACAGAGCTGGCGGCTACGAGAGGCTGCGGCTACGAGAGTGCTGCGGCTACGAGAGTCTGCGGCCTACGAGAGGCACCAGCTACGAGAGGCTTCGGCTCACGAGAGGCTCCAGCTACGAGAGGGCTTGCGCTACGAGAGCACGCGGCTACGAGAGGTCTGCGGCTATGGCGAGAGGATTTGCGGCTACGAGAGGCTGCGTTCTACGAGGAGGCTGCGGCTACAAGAGCTGCGCTCTGCACTCATATGTTTAGTCACCCAAAAACACAACAACAAATATTCAAACAACAAACAAAATAACAAAATTCATTAACAAACAACAGCAAACATGCACAAATAACCGCGAATTGTACCAGTCCACGCTGTTTATCCACATAGTGTTCTTCAATAACAATGTTACATAAAAACGCGATTTTCTAATAAGCTTAATAGATCTTCATAAATACTAAGAAAGGACTGCCTTCTAGCATCAGCTTGTTACTGGGTTTTCGTAACAGTAGTCAGTATCCTGGTCCAGTTATCATTAGAATTCAATAAGAGTTTATTAGTGCTTCAGGATTTCAACTGTAGACAACAACAGAGAAATTAAAAATTAATAAGTTTATTAATAAACAGTCCAAGGAAATGAACAAAGTAAATTAATAAAACAAAAATAATAATAATCCCTTCTCTCGTGTACAGTGTATTGTGCTGAATGCACAATATCTCATTATACTCTTAAGTACCGTCTTGTACATTAACATTTAATAATAATATATATATATATAAATAATAAATATATAATATATATATCATTATATAAATATATATATTATATATATATAAAATACAAATAAATTTTGTGTGTATGTGGTAAGTGCTCTAATTAGTTTCGCTATTTCTCACGACTCTACTAGACTCAAACCAGTGACTGACAAAGTCCTCACATAAACTAACTTCTTGACCACTTGGCAATCAGAACAGCCTTGCTTGAACAATAAACGACTGCTAGGCAATAGCATATAACAAGCAACTGCGACACAGAATCAGGAAACAAGGAGAAACTATAACGACACAAAGTAGGGACTATCAGCAGATCTCCACAAAGTCGACAAAACTCCCATACTACTGAATCGTAAGTTCAGCATAAGAAAAAAAAAATCCCCACTGTGACAGTTATACAGATACCAGTACAAGTTAGGTCAGAAGCTGCAGCTCAGGAGCTGAGTAGTACAGAGTGACAATGCGACACCACAACCAGCAGTACAACGTCGAAAATCACTAAGTCTAGACAATTATCTGTGAAAGAGTTCCCACCAAAAAAAGAAAATTCTACAACAATAAAGCACAGAGACGTCTTTCCAACAGGCCAATAAAGGCAGAGTTAGGCACGTCTGTCAGGAATACAGTCCAACCACCAAGAGAGTCAAGCCCCAACGACTACTCCAGGTGAGGTGTGAAACACCCCCTCTATCACGTGATAGCACCGTGGACATTGCTGCCCACAACACCGTAGAAGGCCAGCAGAGCACCGAGCCGATAATTACAGTAGTTAGACAATCAAGACTTGAACTATAGCACATAATAATAATATATGAATGTAACATCCTACCTAACAATATAACTAAGTCAAATAATAATATAAAGCAATAAATAATACGAATTAGCTATTATCGCAAATAAAAGCAATATAAAAATTATATAAAAGTAATATACATTAATATACATTGTGACCCATACAGGGGTGCAACAAACAACAACTAAGATCAACAAACAGAAATAACAAGAGCAAGTCAACTTGTTTGTTGTTGCTTGTAGTTGTTTTTTATTGCTTGCACTTTATTAATATATGTTGATTGTTTGTTTGTTTTCACTGACAACAAACCAACAACAACAACAATCTCAAACAATAACAACATATCATATTTAACCAAGTGGTGTTCCAATACTTGATTAAACATTTGAAATTATGGATAAAAATGTGTTTTATAATTTACTGACAGGAACTGTGAGGTAATTACTAGCAACAACAAACCTACAGACACTGATCAACTTACTTAATGAGATCCATAGTTGTTTGGTCACTCTCCTCTCTCTCTCTCTCTCTCACACTCTCTCTCTCTCTCTCTCTCCCTCTCTCTCTTTCCCCCCTCTCAGTGGAGTGTAGTGGCCAGTAGTACACTTGCTTTAAAACCCATAATCGTTGGTTCGAATCCCATTTGAAGTGGAACTCCTTGCATGAGGTTGCCTTTACTGCATCCACCCCATTGCTGCCAGCAGTGACTAGCCACACTGTGCAGCCAGCAGTGACTACCACCTTGCAGCCAGCAGCGACTAGCCACCTGTGCACCAGCAGTGGACTAGCCACCTGTGCAGCCAGCAGTGACTACCTACCAGTGCATCTAACAGTGACTAAGTCACCATTGTATCCAGCGAGTGACTAACCACCATTCACCCACCCTGCAGTGACTACCACCTGTGCACCCCGCAGTGACTAACCACATGTGCAGCCAGGAGTGACTAGCCAACTGTGCAGCAGCAGTGACTAGCAACCATGCACCAGCAGTGACTAGCTACCTAGATATAATCAATCACTGGTGGTGGTCCCGGGACAACATAGTGTGTTAGGTGAGAAGGCTATTCTCGACTCATGGCCAGAGGTTGTGAAGGACGCCAACAGGAAGCAGGTCGCCCTGCCTTCACAACCTACAGGCAGACTGCTCATCCTCCCTAACTCGATTAAAAAACACGAGGATCATCTCTCTCTCCATCTCTCTCACTCTCTCTCACTCTCGTCTCACTCTCTCTCTCTCTCTCTCTCTCTCTCTCATTCCCCTGTGTTTGTGTGAGTGGTGTCCTTCCCCATCCCCTCATTGCAATCTTTCACATGATGCCATAAACCAACAACGCATTAACTCATTTTGATAGCATTAATATCAAAACACGGGGGGACTGAGGCAACAAGGTGTTGCGGTTAATAAAATCCGAGAAAGTATCCCCTTATCCTATAAGCCCAGCCCCCTCTACCTCAGCGTATAACTTACTAATGAAATTAAATGTTATCAGTGCAGATCTGAAGCCAATCAGAAGAGACATTGACGAGTCATCACGTGGATATTAATATTCCGAGTTTTTCAGTCAATATGGCAAGCTAGCACCAAATTAGCCCACAATTATTTCTAATCTTCCGCTAAAATACATCAATTGTGAAAGATTGAAGGCAATCATTAGAAACTTCATATAGCTAATGAACAAAGACCAGCGTCCCGACACACTGGCACTCAGGATGAGGTTACTCAGGGACTCAACTCTCAGATTACTTGTGTACAAAGTTTGAAGCTGACTGGAAGAGGCATTTATAAATAACTGTATAAAAAAAAACATAGTATTTAAATTGGTACAAACCTCGATAAGTGATACCAACAAATTGGCTTAGAAACACAGGTGAGAAAACACCAACACGTGTTCTAATAAATACGTCCCAGTGTTCGCTCACATGTCTTTTTAAACAGTATTTAAATTTTCCCGTTTTCTCAACTTGCACCTACACATTATTATTATTATTATTATAATCAAGGGGGAAGCGCTAAACCCGGAGGATTATACAGCGCCTGGGGGGGGGATGTGGAAGGCTTGGGCTTAATTCGGGAACTGGAGCACAGATCCAATTCCCTAAATCAAGAGCCCCTCACCAACATCAAGGAACCTTCCTTGAGGGGTTGCACCTACACAGCCTAAGTCAATGCAAACTTTTCTCAAAAAAAAAAGAGAGATACACCAGTTTCTAACACCTGAAGTCATAGGAATCAGTCTCCAACGAAAATCAGTTTGCTTAATAAAACTTGCAAATTAAAACTTAAGCAAGCCAAAATAAATGTAAAGCTTCTTTTGGAAAAATACAGTAGCGCTAAAAGTTTCAAGCCAACAGGAAGCAGTATTCTCCAGTTAACCGCATAAAATCCAGTAAACTGGTAAATTTGCATCTACCAGACATGATCTCAAAGGATAATTTCTTTATTTATAAGATGAATCAGCCATTAAAGGCTAAACTGGCTCAGAAGAAACATACTTAAATTATTTTACAGATTAAGTTCCATTCCATTTTCAAAATATAACAGGCAAATCAGTACCTATACACACACTAATAACAATTTAACTACCTTGTAAGGAGGATACATTACTGACGAAAGTTTAAAGCCGATCAGAAGAAGCTTCCTCAAGTTATGACAAAGAAACCCACATCGGGAACAGTGTATATAAAATTGACTAGATGACACCTGTGCACACCGAAAGTTCCATGAACTTTCTTCTGGTTGTACTTTGCAATTGTTGAAAATTTGAAGTCGATCAGATGAGGTATTGTCAGATTCTGAACGAAATTCTTGGAGGAGGAGGAGGAGGAGGAGGAAGAAGAGAGCATTCTTCCCGAGTCTGTGTTCCGGTTCAGGAGTAAAGCACATGAAAACAGGATAGTTAAGGGCTCACAAAACTCTTGAAAGATTCACAGTCCATAAAACTGCTGGTTTCTCAATATTAGTCAGTTTTCTTTCAATTATATTCTATTTCAAGTTTTCTTCAGTCCACTAAGAACAAATATTTCATTTTAACGCAGTTGGAATTTGCATAGTTTTATTATCCACATCAGCAACTTACAAACATTTTTCTTTTCTTATCGGTTTTCATTTTAACGTTTCCTCGTAATTTTACACCAGACCAATTTTCTGTTTTCATCACCATATTCTCTCACGCAACACCTATTTTCTTCGCATCCCGTTTTCTATACGTTGCTGCAGCTCGTCTCTTGAGCACAAACAACTCTATAATGAAGATGCACTGTGTGTCTGGGGTGCTCTTTTTCCCCAGCAGGAGCCAGACCACGCCACCAAGGACGTGCTCCAAGAGCAATCAACAGTAAATATTTAAAACACCAATTCTTCCTTACGACGAGGGAAAGAAGGAGGGATGGTGGAGGGTAAAAAATAGAGAAGAGAGCAGGTGAGGAAAGAAGGAAGGGCAAAGAAAAGTGATTTGAAAATTTGTGTACTCACCTATTTGTACTCACCTAGTTGGGGTTTCAGGGGCCCGATTCATAGCTCCTGACCCCCCCTTCATGGTCGCTACTATTTCCTCTCTCTCCCTGCTCCATTAGCTTTATCAAACCTCGTCTTAAAACTATGTATGGTTTTCCTGCCTCCACTACATCACTTGCCAACTTTTCCACTTCCTGACAATTCAACGACTAAAGAAATACTTCCTAATATTTCTTTGATCATTCCAGTTTCAACTGTCATTCGTAACCCATTGTTTCTGTGTCCCATCTCTCGAACATCCTGTCTCTGCCGCCTTATCAATTCCTCGCAGTATTTTGTATGTCGTTATCATGTCTCCCCTATCCTTCCTTTTCTTCCAGTATCGTCGGGCCCTATTTCCCTTAATTCTTTCTTCATGGCATTCCTTTAGCTCTATACTACTTTTTTTTACAAACCTTTGCACTTTTCTCTAATTTCTTGACGTGCTTGACCAGGTGTGGGTTCCAAGCTGATACTGCATACTCCAGTATGGGCCTGACGGCACGGCATACAGGGTGTTGAACGATTCCTTACTGAGGTATCGGAAAGCTATTTTCAGGTTTTCCAGGCCCCATATGTTTGCAGCATTTTATGGTTCATGTGCACCTCAGGAATGTGCTCGTTATTAACTCACCCCAAGATCCTTTTCCTTGTCTGCAGTCGTCTTTGCCCTTCCAGATCTTTATGACTTCGCATTTATGGGGTTAAAGTAAAGGGGAGCCAGTTGCTGAACCAGGCTAGTAGCCTGTCCAGGTCTCTTGTAGTCCTGCCTGACCTCATCCTTTTTTAATTCCCCTCTTTAAACCCTCACATCATCTGCAAATAGGGACACTTCTGAGTCTATCCCTTCTGTCAAATACCAAAAACAGCACTGGTTCTAGGACTGATCCCTGTGGAACCCTCCTCGTCACAGCCCCCCCACTCTGACACCTCGTCACGTACCATGACTTGTTGTTGCCCCTGTCAAGCTTTCCCCTGATCCATTGCAATGCTCTTCCTGTTATGTGTGCCTAATCCTCTAGGTTTTGCATTAATCTTTTGTGAGGAACTGTGTCGAAGGTCTTCTTGCATCAAAGAAAAGCAATCTATCCACCCGTCTTTCTCGTGCCTTAGTTCTGTTACTTTGTCATAAAACCCCCAGTAGGCTTGTGAAAAAGGATTTTCCTTCCCTGAATCCATGTGGTGTCGTTTTATAAGCTTGTTTCTTTTTCTAGGTGCTCCACCACTCTTCTCCTGATATTTTCTCTGTGATTTTGCGTCTATACACGTCAGTGAAAATAGCCTGTAGTTTAGTGCCTCATGTTGTCTCCTCTCAAAAAAAATGGGGACAACATTTGCAATCTTCAGTACCTCAGGGAGCTGCCCAGTTTCAATGGATGTGTTGAAAATTGTTGTTAGTGAAAACACAAGATCTCTGCTCCCTCTCTAAGGACCCTTTGGAGAGATGTTGTCCGGTCCCACCATCTTTGAAGTATCAAGTCACTTAGTACTTCTTCACCTCCTCCTCGGTTGGGGTGTTTTCATACAGTTGGTATATCCCTCGATGGTGTACCTCCCTAATCGACTTCCCAGTCCTTTCTGTCTCCATTGAAAATACTTCTTTAAATCTAATGTTGAGTCCTAGCAACTTCTTGGTCGTTTCTTGTGAGCTCCCCACCTTCTTTCCTGAGCCTAATTACCTGATCCTTGACTATTGTCTTCCTCCTGATTTGCTATACAACAGCTTAGGGTCAGACTTGGCTTTCGATGCTATGTCGTTTTCACACTGTCACTGGGCCTCCTTCCTCATCTGTGCATACTCTTTTCTGGCTCTTCGACTAATCTTTTATTTTCCTGGGCCTTTGTCTTCCATGCTTTTTCCATTCCCCTAGTGAACTTAGTTTTTCCCACCCTCCACCTTTGGGTAAACAAGGGCTCGTTCTGATCTCCCCATTACTTCTGTTGCCTTGGGACAAACCTCTCGTCTGCCTCCCCTTTCATTTTATTTTCACGTAGTTCATCACTTTGTTTACTGATTTTCTTACCAGTTCTCTTTCCCACTGATCCTCTGGCAGAAAGTTCCTCATGCCTGTGTAGTTTCCCTTTTTAGCAGTTTGGCTTTTCCATCCTGCTCCTGTTGCCCTCTCCCCTTTAACTCTACTATGTATTCAAAGCTCAGAACCACGTGGTCACTAGCTCCGAGGGTCTTCCATATGTTTATGTTCTCGATGACTGAGCTACTCAAGGTGAATATGAGGTCCAGGCTTGCTGATTCTCTTTACCCCCCTCCGGGTAGTGTCCCTAACATGTTGATGCATAAGGTTTTTCAGTAACACATCCTAATTTTTGCTCTCCATGTTTCTGGACCCCCATGTGGTCCAGTTTTCCCAATCAATCTCCTTGTGATTAAAATCACCCATAACTAGATGCTTTGCTCTACCGTGTGAACCCTTTTTGGGCCCCCTCAGCTAGTGTATCCACCGTTACATGTTGTTCTCTTCATATTCTTCTCTTGGCCTCCTGCACTTCTGTGGTGGGTTTTTCATCACTGCAATGACTACCTTATGTCCCCCAGATTGAAACCGTTTTAATGAGCAGTGCAACTTCTCCTCCCCCTCTGCTCCCTCATCTTTCCTCAGGATTTGATATCCCAAATGGGAAGATGGCGTCTGTTATCATCCCGATGAGTTTCGTTTCTGTGAGTGCCACTCCTCACATTCATTTGTTATTCCATCCACATTCGTATACCAAATCTTCAACTTTTCTAAAAATGTGATCTGGGAAACATTGGGGTTAGTGGGTGGGAGACCTAGCAGGAGACTATGAGGAATTTTTTGTGGGGGTGGAGTTTCTGATGAAGGGGGTTGGGGGCAGTGGGGTACAGTGTGTGGGCTTTGGTTAAATTGTTAGGTTGCATTGAGGTTGTCGTGGTTGAGGTCCTTCTGTAGGTGGTTCTGAGGGAAAGGGTTTTATTGCTCTTCCTCCTGAGTCTGGGTTCTTCTGCTCATCTCTGTCTTTGCCTTTCTTTCTCCTTGCATCTCTGTACCCTCACTTTCAGTTTCTTCTTTTTGTTCAGTCACAAATCGAGGTACACCTTCCAATATGTTGGTATGTCCCTTAGCCATGCTTTCCCCTACAGGGTCCTGTTTAGAGCCGATTTTTGCCTTGATAATCACTTTGACTGGCCGGTTTTTCCTCTTCCAAAACCCCCTGTGCCAGAAAATTTGTCAACTGGGTCATGTCGTCCTCTTGTATTGCTTCATGGTACTTTCAATCACTTTTTCTCCTCCTCTCTTCTTAATTCATATGTTTACCCTTCAGATTCCTGAGCCCATTTAAAAAAAAACTGACCATTCTCTTTTCATCCTCCCACTGTGTGTGTGTGTGAGTGTGTACTCACCTATTGTAGTTGCAGGGGTCGGGTTTATAGCTCCTGGCCCCGCCTCTTCACTAGTCGCTACTAGGTCCCTTTTTTCCCCCTGCCCCAGACTTTAAAAAAACCCTTTTGTCTAAAACATTATTGGGCCCCCTGCCCCCCAAACATCACTTACCATACTTTTTCCAAATTTTTCCTGAAAACTCTATACTAAAGAAATCCCTTTTCCAAACCCCCCTTTGACCCACTGAGTCTTAAAACTTCCAACTTTTTGGGAAAGGTGTGGGGGTGTTTGTTTTGTGTTGTGGTGGGGGTTTTGTGTGTTTTGTGGGGGGTGTGGGGGTTGTGGGTGTGTTTTGAAAATTACCTAATTGGGCACGGGGGTCGAAACGCAGCCCGGCCCCTAAACTCTTTTTCCTGGTCCCCTATAGGTCCATTTTTCCCCCTTTGCCCCAAAGCTTATTCGAACCTCTTCTTAAAGCTTTGAAAAGGATCTTGCCTCCACAACATTACTCTCAAGATATTCCCCCTTCCTGCCCAACTCTATGACTGAAAAATACTTCCTAAAAACCTTGGTTTGATCTAAGTTTACAGCTTCCAGTGGACCCCCTTTGTTGCTAGGTCCCGTCTCGGGAAAGATTCAGCCCTTTATCCCCCTTTTCAACCCCTCTAAGTATTTTAAAAGTCTTTTTCATGTCTTCCTCAAATCCCCCCTTTCCCCTCCTTGTCGTCAAAAACTGATTTCCCCTTAACCTCTCCTTTTGGGGAAAATACCCCTTAGCCCCGGGGACTAGCCCTTTTTGCAAATTTTTTGAATTTTTCCTTAATTTTTTTTTAAAAAAACGGGGAAATTTAAAGACCCATGTGCAACATCGGGTTTTTTTAATTTGTAACGTTTCCCCATCCATGGTTTCCCCAAATTAAAAAATTCTGGGAAAAAAAAAAAAAGAAGACAAAAAAAAAAGATATACAAAAGATGGGTTTAATGAGTCCCTCACCCTTTTGGAGCCCGGGTTTGAAAGCACCGTGGGTAAAAATTAAACTTGTCGGATTGATACCTTTCTTGCATAATTTCTTGACTTTTTTTGCCCATGTGGGTTCCAAAAGGTGCGGGCATACCCAAAAAGGGGCCTAACGTCCCAGGGTTTACAGTTTTTGAACGTTTCCCTTTAACCCCAAGGTGTCGAAACCAATTTTTGGGGGTTTTTTACAGGCCCCCAAAAGTGAAACCCTTTTGATGTGCCTCAGAAGGATGTGCTGGGGTAAAATACTCACTCCCTTTTTTTTGAGTGAAAATTTGCCTTTTTTTGGGGCCCACAAAGCCTTTTCGGCCCCCCTGCCAAACTAGGGGGTAAATATTAAACCCTCCCGGGCCGGCAGAAACCCATTTGGGTTTTTCATCAAACCCAATTTTGGGGACTGCGGGACCCGGGCCCTTTAAAGAGCAAAATTTTCCTGATGCCCCCACGGTGCACATCTAAGCTTTGGGTCCCTTGACCACCAAAGGGGTTTCAGTCTACGGCTTTTTTTAACAGTTTTTAAACCTGACCCTCGGGATACGCACCAAAGGGCAGTAGGAAACCCCTGAACACCAAAGGGGACCCCTCTACTCTTCAAAAAACCTTTTAAGACCTGAACTCCTCAGGTAAAAACCTCAACACAGTAGGAAACCTATCACCTAATCGTACCTATCAACTGGCGTTAGAAGAACCGCTCACCGCACCCTTCAGAGTCTGTTGGCCTAAAGTTACTTGACGGCCCCCAATTCAGTGAGCTTGCAGCATGGTTTTTCGGCTAGCGGTTTTCAACCCGGGTTTTGGAGAGGTTTTTCGGACTACTGGGGGAATTCTGTGGGACCCCGTCTACGTTGATCAACTGGGGGCCGGGAATCATCAGATCTGTTTATTGGACTTTTAAATAAAAGAAAAGGGGGTTGGGAGTTTTTAACACTAAAACTGGGCCAGGAAAAAATTTGACCCCTTAGGGGAAGTAGGATGGAGTGGAACACTGAAAATATCACAGGACCAAAGTGGAACACGAGGATAAAAAGGGTTGCGGGGGACACTGAAAATGGCCTGTTGATTGTACACGGGAATAGGTCATGTGCCCTGGCCTCTTGTCGTGAAAGCATTTAAATTTAAAAAATTTAAAATTATAAAAAATTGTTTTTAAAATTTATTTTTTTTAGCATAGAGATATTTATAAAATATAAAATTTGACACAGTAGTTTTCCAAAAAATTGTACCCTTTTAAAGGGTTACGAATTATTTTTTTAAAAAAAAAGCAATTTAAATAATTTATTATAGAAAACATGAACATTTTAATTTTTTGTTATTTTCCAATACCTCTAGAAAAAGGGTAGTTAAATTTTTTTAAAAATTTTAAAAAGATTAATTTTTTAAATTTGTGTGAAATTTTATGAACCCCAACCTTTTTTATTTACAAAAAAAAAGTAAATCTTACCTTTTATTTTTAAAAAATTCCTTTTTGTAATAAAGGGGGGCCCTGCCCGGGGATTTGAGCGGGGACTTAGAAAAAGGGGGTTGACTTAAGGTAAAAGCTCGTACAGGAACATTTTTCACTTGCGGGCTGCATTGCTTTTACAAATTTGCGGCCCATTTTTAACAGCCTGTTGGGTGGGGAAAATTTTTGCACACCCTTTGCTTTATGGTATTCCAATCACTGTGCATAGCGAATAATTTTATGCCCCTAGACGAGTCAGACGCCCCGGGTTTGGGGCATATACTTTGCAAAACCTACCAAATTTTTGGGCCCCTAAAAAAGCGTTTTTTGGAAAATTGCTCTTTTCCTTTGGCATTAAATATAAACGCACTCTTACAGCTCGCAACTGCGTTCATTTTTTTTTGGGCGACAAATTTAATAGAAGAGATGGCACATAAATTTTTTTTCCCTCTAGGGGAGCTGGGGCAAAAACTACTATGTTCCGAAAGGGAAGAGATAAAACCTAGGGAGCAAAATGGTCATATAGTGAGCGGGGGTGCTCAAGTGAATCAGGTCTTTTGGCACTTAGCGGCAAAAATCAATCTTGAGCAAACTGGGGAACAAGGCATTCGAAAGGGGAAGGGATTTGAAAAGGGGAAAAAAAAAAGGGGGCCGGGTTTTCGCATTCGGGTAAAAAATTTTTAGTTTAAAAGAAAGCAGTAAGTACAGTTTTTTTTCCCCCCCCCCTTCAAAAAGGCCGAACCGGGAAAATTTTTTTTCGAAAGTTTCGAAAACGGGCTCGAGCCTTGAGGGGGCCCCCGGAACAGCTTTTGGGCATCTTTGGGGTTAAATAAAAGGTTTAAATTGGGAAAGGGCACAGGAATTTTTTCCGCCCGTTTTAAAATTGACGCTAATTTTTTCTGATTATAATTTTGAAGACCACAGTTTTTGGGAGAAATAACATGATCCCAGCCAAATAAAAAAAAAAAATTTTTTAAGCTGGGCAGACGACAGTTTGGTCAATCCCTAGTGGACTTTGTGAGACAGAAAACCAAAGCTTTTACCAGCTGGTATAAAGCAAGTGGTGTCTCTACCTTTTGAGGAGCGGGTGAGGCTTATTCTGATTAAAACCTGCTGGAGTCTGGGGGACCAGAGGTTCGAGTTTTTCTGCAGGATCTCGTAACAAACCACTGCTTTGGGAGGCACCAGGTTGGCTGATACCTTCAAAACAAACCCCGCTCCTTTTTCCCGAGGGGTCCCCCCCTTTTTTAAAAACAGCCGGGCATGAGCAGAGAGGCAACCTTGAAAATTTAAGTGCCAGCCGGAGGGAAAAGTCTACGCAGCCAACTAAGTCACCGGGTTGACCCAAACACTTCTAAACCCAATAGGTCCACCTGCGGAGGGGCCCAAACTACTCATGGGCTTCTCGAAAAAACAGTATCCAGAGAGAAAACCAGCCAGAACGACACCCTTTTTGAAAACTCAACAGGGAGAAAAGGGAAACCTGTCGGTCTGCTTCGGGTGCAATAAATTTGGGGTCCCATCATTCCAACTGCCCCCAAAAACCCCCAAACCCCTTTTGGGAAAATCTTTTATACCCCTTTAGAAACATCTCCCCTAGAAAAGTAGAAAAGGTATGCCCCTTTTTAATTGCAAAAGCTTTTTTCCCCCTTCAGGAAAACTCAGAAACAACTAAATAAAGACCTTTGGGAGAAAACGGGACAATTGCCCCATTTGAAGAGGGGGAATTTCCCCCTTTTCAGACAATACTTTTTTTAAAATTCCTCTGTTTTTTTTTGGGAAGTTTTTGGAGGAGTTTATTTTCCTGCCCTTTTTGGCCAAAAAATTTATGTACAGTGCAAAAAATTACCCCGGGTACTTGACTGTAGGTGCCCTAAAAAGGGTTCCCCCATGAAAATGCATGTTATTATTTGGGTTTAAAAACATTACTACTGTTAGTTCGTGTCCTGCCAAAAAATGTTTAAATTTCTTCTCCGGTTTTGGCCATAACTCGGCAAACACCCCCAAGGTTGTCGGGAAAAATTTGTTGACCTATCCTTGACATTTCCGATCTGGGAAATTCCTCATTTTTTTAAAGGGGGGGAAAACTGGCCAAAACCCCTCGTAAAACAAGTGAACAGACCCCAAACCAAAGCCTTCCTATTCCCGGGTTGCGGGTTTTGCCAGGTGTCTCTGTTTCCTTTGCCCAGGGACTTTTCCTTCCCGGGGGAAAAAACGAAAGGACCCTTTTTCTAAAAAATTCCTTTTGAGGCGGCCATGGGAAAATCCCTTTGGGTCACCCCGTCAAGTATGAAGAAAAAAAACGATTTTTTGGGATCTGCACTAAAAATAAAAAGGGAAAGATAGGGGGCCCGGGGCAATTTTTTTTTAAACAGGTTTAGGGGTTCCAAAAAAGTAAAAGACCCCAAAAAGAAAAAAATTCCTCAAATACGTCTTGGGAGGTCACTTGGAATTACAAAAACCTTTTATAGAATAAACAAAAGTTTTTTAAATTCCCAAAAATTTAAAAAAAGAAAAAAAAGAACATATTAGGTGTTCCCGGGAAATGTCAGAAATTTGGAAAACCTGGACTTTCCCCTTTTTTTTAAAAACCCTGCCATTCTCCCAAACCTATACCTGCTGATGGAGAACCTTTTTGGGAGATATTAATTATAGAATTTTGTAAGGGCCACTCCTAGGTCAAAGTCCCGGAAATCAAAAAATTTTTTTAAAGAATTAAAGGATAAAGTAACCAAATAAACCCCGAAGCCCAATTTCCCAAAGCCTAGTAAATTAAAAACCAAAAACTATTCTCAAAAACTTTAAAAAACCCAAAATTTCCCTTTCTTGTTTTTGGCATTTCCCAAAACTATTCAAAGTGATCAAGGTAAATAACTTTTCTGCCAAAACATTTTGGGGAAATATTTAAATAGGTTTTGGGGTTTAAACCACAACTTACCACCCGCCTATCCCTCCTCATCCCCAAAGGGGCCCCTTGGGGAAAAATTTTCCCTCAGACGTTAAAACTATGATGAGAACTTTTTACAGCACTTTCCAAACTGGGGTGAATCGCAACCCCCCCCTTTTTTGCTTTCTCCAGTACAGGGGACGGGGCAAGAGTCAAAAAGGGTTTTTGTCCCCCTTTGAGCCCGATTTTTTGGGGACAATGTACGAGGTCCCTTCCCTTTGGGTGCTCAAAGGGGGCTGATGGGGGGGTTTTTGTATGGTACAGACAAACCCAAGGTGAATGAGGGCACAATTAAAAGATCTTTTCCCTCTTCCTCCGGAAAGACGTAAAATTTACTTTGGGGGGTAAGGCTACTTTTGTTGCCCCAAAAATTTAATCTTTCCCTTAAAAGGTTACTATCAGGGACCTTTTTTCGGATAAAAGGCCCAAGGAAAAACCTGCCTTTGTAATTTCCTGGAGGTCAAATTTTCAATACACAGTTTAACCCCCTTTGAAAAGAAATTCCCCCTCTTCATTCCCGAAACTTTTCCCTTTAGGCCCCAATAAGGGGCTTTAAGGCACGGGACGTACAGATGAAATTTTTGGGTGTCCCCCATAAATTGGGGTCAACACCTACATTTTGACTTAAGGCCTTTTTGAGACCTTTTAGAGTTCCCATTTAAAGTTAATTTTATCTAAATCTTCCTTGGGGCCCGGCCACGTCAAATTTTTTTAGGGCCCGAAGAGGTAGTGGTAAAGTTTCACCTAAACTTGCTAAAGGGTTTTTTTCTATTAAAGAATTTTTCCCGTTTTTCCCCATATAGGAAAACTCTTCAAAGTTTCCTAGGCAAGATAGGATTTTACAGAAGATTCTGTTTAAAAATTTCTTTAGATATTTTTAGCCCCTCTTACCCGTCATAAAGTTTCCCCTTTTAAAATTTGGGCGCAGATTGTAACACTGCTTTTAATAAAGCAAAAAGATTATTGTGTACTGCCACCCATTTTTCTTGTCTCCAGGGCTTCTCCAAAAAAAATTTTTTCATTTCAGTTGATGCTTTTGGGGTTTGGGGGTTGGGGGAGTACATTAAAAAATCGGGGAAAAAGGATTGCCCGCCGGGAGGGATACTTTTCACCAAGTTCCCCCCGCATCAGAGGGGCTTATTCTACCATTGAAAAAAGAAGCCCTCCGCCGGTACTGGGTTTGGGCAAAATTTTGATGTTTATGTGGGCCAGAAAATCGCAGGGGGGCACAGCTACAGTGATCCCAATCCTCTAGTAAACCCCCAACCCCTGAAGAACCACAAAACAAGGGTTATGCCGGGCGCTCAGGGGCAGCCCTACAAAATTTTTTTTTAAATAACATTGCCGGGAAAGAAAAAGTTTGGCGGACTCATTATCTAGAGTCCCAATATTTTTTTTTTATTTTGGTTTGGATTTTTTATTATTTTTTGGGAAAAAACCCCCTTTTACCTCTTTTTTTTTTTTTATCCCCTGTTTTTGGGTTTTTTTTTTTAGTGAGGGGGGGCCTACCCCCGCCTGTTCTTGGACCCCATCTAGCCTGACTGACTACCCGTCTCACTTTGAGTTTAGGGTTTTGGGTTTTTTGTCACGGAAAAACTGATCTAACTAAGATTGGATGGGCGAGAAAGGGAAAGGGGGGGTCCCTTAATTTTGTTTCCATGTGGGACAGTTACCACTGGGGGGCAGCCCAATCCTAAGCCTTCCCCGGGGTGGGGGGGTTTGGGACTGCCCAAAAAGTACGTTTAACCCCTTTTTTAGGGCGCCCGTACCCCCCACCCCCATTTACAGGCCTATCCCCCAACCACCCAACCAGATTGCTAAGGTTGATGTGGGGCCCCGCCCTTCAACTAGTGGCCAGGTTCTAACCCTTTGGGGGGGGGCGGGTTTTTTTCAATCCCCAAGGTTTTGTGGGTTTTCCACTTTTTCCCGTCGCCCTTTTCATTCCCCCCTTCTAAAATGGGTTTTTGCACGGGCTGCTAACTTGTGGGTTCTATTTCTGGGCCCTTTTTTTTTCCCGGGGAAACGCACTATACTTAAACCCCTGTACATATGTACCCTATTGCTTTCCCCAAAATTGGGGAAAAGGGTAATATAAGTCCAAACTTTTTCTGCTGTGTTTTTTTTTGCTCCCATTAAAAACCCGGGATAAAAGGCCCTTTGGAAACCCCGTGAAAAAAGGCTGATAAGGGGTTTCGGGTGTTACCCAAATACCGAAAATGAAAAGAGGTCACAAAATTTCAGATGCCTTTACCCCCCTTTCCTCGTCTGGGATGACGTAAATTGGAAAAAATTTTGGTAAGGCTACTTTTGTTTCCAAATTTTAAACTCCTCAAAAAGGCTACAAAACAGGGGACCTTTGACAGATAAGGCGAAAGGAAATCCTGCCCTTTGTAAATTCCCGGGAGGGCCAATTTCAATACACCGTTAAACCCCCCTTTGAAAGAAAAATTTCCCCCCCTTTATTCCAAAACTTTTCCATCAGGCTATTTAAAAGGGCTTTAAGGCACGGGCCAGGTACCCAATGATATTGTTTGGGGGGTTCTGATACTTGGGGGTCAACACCTACTTAAACTTAAAAGGGCCTTTTTGAACCTTTTAAAAGTTCCCCCTTTTAAAAGTTAATTTAAACTTAAAACTTCCTTTGGCCAGGCCCCCGTCACTTTTTTTTAGGGCCAAAGAATAGGGAGTGGTAAAGTTTGCCAAACCCAAACCCTTTCTAAATTCTTTCTAAATTAAAAAATTATCCAATTCCTCAAGATAGGGAAAAACTCCCTTTAACGTTTCCTAGGCATGATAGATTTTTCAAAATTCTGTAAAAAATTTCCCCCGATTTTTGACCCCCCCTTACCTTTTCCTTTTCCAAATCAAAAAGTTCCCTTTAATTGGACGTCGACTGTAAAAACCCGCTTTTTAAAAAACAAAAAAAAAATTATTTTTACTGCCAAACCCCTTCCCCTTTTTCCCCCAGACTTCTCCAAACCTTTTTCATTACAAAGGTTTTAAGCTTTTGAAAACTGGGGTTTGGGGGGGAATACTATTACAAATCGGGAAAAAAGGAAATTTCAGCTTTGTCTTCGCCCCAAACTTCAAAATTTTGCCTTTTGGGGTTAAAAATCCAAAACCATTTTTGGACCCAGGCTTGGGAGCCTGTCCCAAAACCCCTTTGTAGTTCTACCCCGAAAAACCCGGGGCACCTCTAAAACTATCACTTCCGTAATGTCATTCACAAACCAGAAACAACACCGGGGCCCTAGGGGTGACAAATTGGGGGAACCTTTGGGACGTTTCAGCGCCCACCCCTGAAAAACCCCTTCCCCGTACCATTACTAGTGTTTCTTTCCTGTCAGGGGGAAACTCTGATCCCCCGTAGAGCCTTTCATGTTATTTTCTTTTGTGGAACTGTGTTCCCAAAGCCTTCCCCAAAAAGTCCAAGAAAATGGGAAATCTGGGGGACAGAAGGTTTGTGACAAAAGGGTTTAAACCCCCGAAGGCGTGCTAGTTATCATGCTGCTCATTTCTTTTCTAGGTGGGCAAACCCGTCCCTTTTCCCGATAATCCCATGACTTTGCCCCAAAAAATACCCTCAGTAACACTGATTTTTATTAAAGTCCCCCCTTTTTTCTTTCTTTTTCCCCCTTTTTTAAAAGTGGGACTACAATTGCTGTCTTTTACCCGGCCCAGGGAATTTCCCCCGGTTTCCCATAAAAAAGTGTTGAACATTGTTGTTAGGGGGCCCCACATTTTTCTTCTTCCTTTCCCCCTCTCAGGAACCCCGGGAGAAAATGTCCCGGTCCCACCACCTTTGAGGGCCTATTCACTTAGCATCTTTTTCACTTTATCCTTGGTTTTTCTTATATTCCCGTCCAGCACCTCTGGGGTAAACCTTTCCCCTCCCGTTTGCTGGGGGTCCCCTTTTTGTTCCCCCCACTGAAAAAAAACTTCCTTTAAAAACTTGTGTTTACTTTTCAGATACTTCAGGTCGTTTCAATTTTTGGGTGTGGATCTCCCTTCTTCCTCAACCCATTACCTGATCCTTGCAGTTGTTTCCCACCTGATATTTCTGTACAACAGCTTTGGGTCAGATTTCGCTTTCGATGATATGTCATTCTCGTATTGCCGCTGGGTCTCCCTTCTTATCTGTGCATTTTCGTTTCTGGCTCTTCGGCTGTGTGTGTGTGTGTGTGTGTGTGTGTGTGTGTGTGTGTGTGTGTGTGTGTGTGTGTGTGTGTATGTGTGTGTGTGTGTGTGTGTGTACTCACCTAGTTGTACTCACCTAGTTGAGGTTGCGGGGGTCGAGTCCGAGCTCCTGGCCCCGCCTCTTCACTGATCGCTACTAGGACACTCTCCCTGAAACGTGAGCGTTATCATACCTCTGCTTAAAACTATGTATGGATCCTACCTCCACTACATCGCTTCCCAAACTATTCCACTTACTGACTACTCTGTGACTGAAGAAATACTTCCTAACATCCCTGTGATTCATCTGTGTCTTCAACTTCCAACTGTGTCCCCTTGTTACTGTGTCCAATCTCTGGAACATCCTGTCTTTATCCACCTTGTCAATTCCTCTCAGTATTTTGTATGTCGTTATCATGTCCCCCCTATCTCTCCTGTCCTCCAGTGTCGTCAGGTTGATTTCCCTTAACCTCTCCTCGTAGGACATACCTCTTAGCTCTGGGACTAGTCTTGTTGCAAACCTTTGCACTTTCTCTAGTTTCTTTACGTGCTTTGGCTAGGTGTGGGTTCCAAACTGGTGCCGCATACTCCAATATGGGCCTAACGTACACGGTGTACAGGGTCCTGAACGATTCCTTATTAAGATGTCGGAATGCTGAGGTTTGCTAGGCGCCCATATGCTGCAGCAGTTATTTGGTTGATGTGCGCTTCAGGAGATGTGCCTGGTGTTATACTCACCCCAAGATCTTTTTCCTTGAGTGAGGTTTGTAGTCTCTGGCCCCCTAGACTGTACTCCGTCTGCGGTCTTCTTTGCCCTTCCCCAATCTTTATGACTTTGCACTTGGTGGGATTGAACTCCAGGAGCCAATTGCTGGACCAGGTCTGCAGCCTGTCCAGATCCCTTTGTAGATCTGCCTGGTCTTCGATCGAGTGAATTCTTCTCATCAACTTCACGTCATCTGCAAACAGGGACACCTCAGAGTCTATTCCTTCCGTCATGTCGTTCACAAATACCAGAAACAGTACTGGTCCTAGGACTGACTCCTGTGGGACCCCGCTGGTCACAGGTGCCCACTCTGACACCTCGCCACGTACCATGACTCGCTGCTGTCTTCCTGACAAGTATTCCCTGATCCATTGTAGTGCCTTCCCTGTTATCCCTGCTTGGTCCTCCAGGTTTTTGCACCAATCTCTTGTGTGGAACTGTGTCAAACGCCTTCTTGCAGTCCAAGAATATGCAATCCACCCACCCCTCTCTCTCTTGTCTTACTGCTGTCACCATGTCATAGAACTCCAGTAGGTGTGTGTGTGTGTTGTGTGTGTGTGTGTGTGTGTGTGTGTGTGTGTGTGTGTGTGTGTGTGTGTGTGTGTGTGTGTGTGTGTGTGTGTGTGTGTGTGTGTGTGTGTTTGTGTGTGTGTGTGTTTGTGTGTGTGTGTGTGTGTGTGTGTGTGTGTGTGTGTGTGTACTCACCTATTTGTACTCACCTATTTGTGGTTGCAGGGGGCGAGTCCTACTCCTGGCCCCGCCTCTTCACCGGTTGCTACTAGGCCCTCTCTCTCCCCGCTCCATGAGCTTTATCAAAACCTCGTCTTAAAACTGTGTTGGTTCCTGCCTCCACTACGTCATTTTCTAGGCTATTCCACTGCCTTAACAACTCTATGACTGAAGAAATATTTCCCTACTATCTCCGACTCATTTGTGTCTTCAACTTCCAATTGTGGCCTCTTGTTTCTGTGTCCCCTCCCGGAACATCCTGTCTTTGTCCACCTTGTCTATTCCACGCAGTATTTTTAATGTCGTTATCATGTCTCCCCTGACCCATCCTGTCCTCCAGTGTCGTCAGGCCGATTTCCCTTAATCTTTCTTCATAGGACATTCCCTTAGCTCGGAACTAACCTTGTTGCAAACCTTTGTACTTTCTCTAGTTTCTGACGTGCTTTATCAAGTGCGGGTTCCAAACAGGTGCTGCATACTCCAGTATGGGCCTGACATACACGGTGTACAGTGTCTTGAATGATTCCTTACTAAGGTGTCGGAATGCTGTTCTCAGGTTTGCCAGGCGCCCATATGCTGCAGCAGTTATCTGATTGATGTGTGCTTCCGGAGACATGCTCGGTGTTATACTCACCCCAAGATCTTTCTCCTTGAGTGAGGTTTGCAGTCTTTGGCCACCTAGCCTATACTCTGTCTGTGTCTTCTGTGCCCATCCCCTATCTTCATGACTTTGCCATTTGGCAGGTTAAATTCGAGAACCATTTGCGACCAGTGGTCCAGTCTGTCCAGGTCTCTTGTAGTCCTGCCTGGTCCTCATCAGATTTTTAATGTCTTCCCATTAACTTCACATAGTCTGCAAACAGGAACTTCTGAGTCTAACTTCCGTCATGTCTGCACATATACCAAAAATAGCACTGGTCCTAGAACCCGACCCTGTGGGACCCCGCTCGTCACAGTGCCCAACTGTAATACATCATTACGTACCATTGTGACATCAGCGTTGTTACGGTGATCCTGTCAGGTATTCTCGGATCCATTGCAGTGCCTTCCTGTTATATGCGCCTGATGCACTAGCTCTGGCACTAATCTCTTGTGAGGAACTGTGTCAAAGGCCTCTGCAGTCCAAGAAGAATGCAATCAACCACACCCCTACTCCTCTTGTCTTACTTCTGTTATTTTTATCCATAAAACTCCAGAAGGTTTGTGACACAGATTTGCTTCCCGTGAATCCGTGCTGTTGGCATTTATACTCCTGTTCCCGTTCCCCAGGTGCTCCACCACTCTCCTCCTGATAATCTCTCCATAATTTTGGCATACTATACACGTCAATACACAGGTCTATAGTTTAGTGCTCTTTTCTGTCCCTTTTTTGAAAATGGGAACTACATTCCGTCCTTCCAACCTCAGGTAGTTGCCCAGTTTCCAGGGATGTTTTGAAGATGGTGGTAAGTGGTATGCACAAGAAATCTGCTCCTCTCTAAGGACCCCATGGAGAGATGTTTTCCGCCCATTGCCTTTGAGGTATCATTCCCTTTACATTTTCTTCACTCCTCCTCATCTGTATGTAATGTCGTCCTACACTTGTTGTTAT
>NC_069404.1:64407706-64461601 GCF_026875155.1 Cherax quadricarinatus
TCTCAAGGCCAGGTGGATGGTACCTCCTGACACTCTCAAAGTCAGATGGATTGGTGTCTCCTGACACTCACGAGGTCAGGTGGATTGGTGTCTCATGACACTCTCAAGACCCGGTAGATGGTGTTACCTGACACTCTCAAGGTCAGGTGGATTAGTGTCTCCTGACAATCTCAAGGCCAAGTGGATTGTCACAGACCGGGCCGCTGGGGAGTTGACCTCCGGAACTCTCTCCAGGTAAACTCCCAAGGTCAGGTGGATTGGTGTCTCCTGACACTCTCAAGGAGAGGTGGATGGTGTCTCCTGACACTCTCAAGGCTGGGCGGATGGTGTCTCTTGACACTCCTCAAGGCCAGGTGGATGGTGCCTCCTGACATTCTTAAGGTCAGGTAGATTGGTGTTTCCTGACACTCACAAGGCCAAGTGGATTGGTGTTTCCTGACACTCTCAAGGCCAAGCGGATTGGCGTCTCCTGACACTCTCAAGGCCAGGTGGATGGTACCTCCTGACACTCTCAAAGTCAGATGGATTGGTGTCTCCTGACACTCAAGGTCAGGTGGATTGGTGTCTCATGACACTCTCAAGACCCGGTAGATGGTGTTACCTGACACTCGCTCAAACTCATCAAGGTCAGTGGGAATTAGTGTCTCTGACAAACTCAAGGCCAAGTGATGTCACAACCGGGCACCCCCCCACCCCGCTGGGGATGGACCTCCGAACTCTCTCCAGTAACACCCAAGGTCAGTTGGATTGTGTCTCCTGACACTCTCAAGGTCAGGTGGAATGGCGTCTGCTGACAAACTGTTAAGGGTCAGTAGGACAGTGTCCCCCCTGACAATCCTCAAGGGCAGGTGGATGGTGTCTGCTGACACTTTTAAGGTCAGGTGGACTGTGTCTCCCTTCATTCTCACGCTCAAGTGGATGTAGTTCCTGACTCTCTCAAGGGCCAGAATGGATTGGTGTCTCCTGACACTCTCAAGGCCAGTTAATTGGAGTTTCTAACGACACTCTAAGGTCAGGTGGATTGGCGTCTCCTGACACTCTCAAGGCCAAGTGGACTGGTGTCTCCTGACACTCTCAAGGTCAGCTGGATTGTGTCTGCTCACACTCTCAAGGCCCGGTAGATGGTGTCTCCTGACACTCTCAAGGTCCGGTAGATGATGTCTCCTGACACACTTAAGGCCCAGTAGATGGTGTCTCCTGACACTCTCAAGGCCCAGTAGATGGTGTCTCCTGACACTCTCAAGGTTCGGTAGATGGTGTCTCCTGACACTCTCAAGGCCCAGTAGATGGTGTCTCCTGACACTCTCAAGGTTCGGTAGATGTTTCTCCTGACCACTCTCAAGCCCATAGATGGTGTTCCTCCTGACACTCCTCAAGGTTCGGTAGATTGGTGTCTCCGACACTCTCAAGGTTCGGTAGAGATGTCCTCCAGACACTCTCAAGGCCCAGAAATGGTGTCCTCCTGACACTCTTCAATTTCGATGATGGTGTCTCTGACAACTCCAAGCCGCAGTAGATGGTGTCTTCCATGACACTCATCAAGTGTCGTAATTGGTGTCTTCCTCTGACACTCTCAAGGCCCAGTAGATGGTGTCTCCTGACACTCTCAAGGTTCGGTAGATGGTGTCTCCTGACACTCTCAAGGCCCAGTAGATGGTGTCTCCTGACATTCTCAAGGTTCGGTAGATGGTGTCTCCTGACACTCTCAAGGCCCAGTAGATGGTGTCTCCTGACACTCTCAAGGTTCGGTAGATGGTGTCTCCTGACACTCTCAAGGACCGGTGGTTTGGTACCTCCTGATAATTACTGCAGCAGGTCTACCGCCCGTGGCAGCATGAACAGTAACTTGCTGTCAGGTGACGGTCGGGTTTATCGTTTCAAGGAGGAATCGTGATAGTGCTTCGGACATAACGAATCTGCTTTTGCTTAACGTAATTGAGTCTCTCATTAGTCACTCTTGTGTCCGTTTCCTGGCACATCTTCATTCGCTTGCCCTGGGTGCTGTCTGATCGGTGGTGTATTGTAGAGGAGACAAGTAGGCCTAGATGTTTCTCAGAAGTGAGAGCAGGGAAGCTACTCTCAGAAGTAAGAGCAGGGAAGCTACTCTCAGAAGTGAGAGCAGGGAAGCTACTCTCAGAAGTGAGAGCAGGGAAGCTACTCTCAGAAGTGAGAGCAGGGGAAGCTAGCACTTGTCAGAGAGAGGAGCAGGGAAGCTACTCTCAGAAGTGAGAACAGTGAGCTACTTCTCAGAAGTGAGAGCAGGGAACTACTCCTCAGAAGTAAGAGCAGGGAAGCACTCTCAAAGTAAGAGCAGGAAGCTACTCACGAAAGTAAGCAGCAAGGGAAGCTACACGCAGAAGTAATAGCAGGGAAGCAACACTCAGAAGTGAAGCAGGGAACTACTCTCAAAGTGAAAGCCAGGGAAAGCTACTCTCAGAATGAAGCAAGGAAGCTACTCTCACAGTAAGAGCAGAAGCTACTCTCAGAATAAGAGCAGGGAAGCTACTCTCAGAATTGCGAGCAGGGAAGCTACTCTCAAAGTGAAGCAGGGAAGCTACTCTCAGAATAAGATTCAGGGAAGCACCTCAGAAGTGAGAGCAGGGACGCAACTCTCAGAATGAGAGCAGGGAAGCACTCTCATAATGAGAGCTGGGTAGCGAGCTACTCTCAGAAGTGAAGAGAAAGCTACTCTCAGAAGCGATTAGCATGGAAGCTATGCTCAGAATGAGAGCAGGGAACTACTCTCAGAAGTGAGAGAGCAGGGAAGCTACTCCAGCAGTAAGAGCAGGAAGCTACTTCAGAAGTATAGCAGGGCAGCTTACTCTCCGAAGTGAAGCAGAGAGCTACTCTCGAAGTGAGAGCAGGGAAGCTACTCTCAGAAGTGATAGCAGGGAAGATACTCTCAGAAGTGAGAGCAGGGAAACTACACCAGAAGTGAAGCAGGGAAGCTACTCTCATGAAGGAGAGCAGGAAGCTACTCCAGAAGTGAGACGGAAAGCTAACTCTCAGAATTGAAAGCAGAAGCTACTCTCAGAATGAGAGCAGTTAAGCTACACTCAGAAGTGAGAGCAGGAAACTGAGTCTCACAGAAGTGATATCCTGGAAGCGTACTCTCAGAAGTGAGAGCAGGGAAGCTACTCTCAGAAGTGAGAGCAGGGAAGCTACTCTCAGAAGTGAGAGCAGGGAAGCTACTCTCAGAAGTGAGAGCACGGAAGCTACTCTCAGAATGAAAGCAAGGGAAGCTACCTCAGAAGTGAAGCAGGAAAGGCTACTCACAGAAGCGAGTGGCAGGAATCTAGCTCTTTGGAAGTGAGAGCAGGAGCTACTCTCAGAATGAGGAGCAGGGAAGCTAGCTCTCAGAAGTGAGAGCAGGAAGCACCTCAGAATGAAGCAGGGAATGCTACTCCTCAGAAGTGAGAGCAGGAAGCTACTCTCAGAAGTGAGAGCAGGGGAAGCTACTCTCAGCAGTGAAGCTTGGAAGCAACTCTGCAGAAGTGAGAGCAGGGAAGCTACTCTCAGAAGTAAGAGCAGGGAAGCTACTCTCAGAAGTGAGAGCAGGGAAGCTACTCTCAGAAGTGAGAGCAGGGAAGCTACTCTCAGAAGTGAGAGCAGGGAAGCTACTCTCAGAAGTGAGAGCAGGGAAGCTACTCTCCAGAAATGCGGAGCAGGGAAGCTACTCTCAGAAGTTGAAGCAGGGAAGCAACTCCTCAGAAGTGAGAGCAGGAAGCAACTCTCAGAAGGAGAACAGAGAAGCCTACTCTCTAGAAGTGATAGCAGGAAGCTACTCTCAGAAGTGTGAAAGCAAGGAAGCTACTCTCGAGAAGTGAAGCAGGGAGCAACTCTCAGAAGTGAGAGCAGGGAAGCTACTCTCAGAAGTGAGAGCAGGGAAGCTACTCTCAGAAGTGAGAGCAGGGAAGCTACTCTCAGAAGTGAGAGCAGGGAAGCTACTCTCAGAAGTGAGAGCAGGAAAGCTACTCGATCAGAAGTGAGAGCAGGAAGCAACTCTCAGAAGTGAGCAGCGGGAAGGCTACTCGGAGTGAGAAGTGAGAGCAGGGAAGCTACACGGCAGAAGTGAGAGCAGGGCAAGCTACTCGACAGAAGTGAGAGCAGAAAGCTACTCTCAAATGAGAAGCAGGAAGCTACTCTCAGAAGTGAGAGACTGGAAGCTACTCACCAGAAGTGAGCAGGGAAGCTCACTCTCAAGAATAAGAGAGCAGGGAGGGAAGCTACTCTCATAAGTGAGAGCAGGAACTACTCTCCAGAAGTGTGGAGAGCAAGGAGCTACTCTGACTCTCAGCAGTGAGAGCAGGGAAAGCTACTCTCATAGTGAGAGCAGGAAGCTACTCTCAGAAGTGAGAGCATGGGAGACAGGCTACTCCACAAAGTAGAGAGCAGGAAGCTCCCTCAGAAGTGAGATGCGCGGGAAGCTACTCTCAGAAGTAAGAGCAAGGGAAGGGTCTACTCTCAGAAGTGATAGCAGGAAGCTACTCTCAAATGTGAGCGCAGGGAAGCTACTCTCATAATTGAGAGCAGGGAAGCTAGATCCTCAGCATATGAGAGCAGGAAGCATACTCTCGAGAATTGAGAGCAGGAATCTAATTCTCAAAGTGAGAGCAGAAGCTAACTCTCAGAAGTGAGAGCAGGGTAAGCTATCTCGAGAGAAAAAAAAGAAAAACCTCCGATCAAAGTGAGAGCAGGAAGCTACTCTCCAGAATGAGAGCAGGTAAGCTACTCTCGAAAGGTGAGGAGCAGAACTACTCATCAGAAGTGAGACAGGGAAGCTACTAACAAAGTGTGAGAGCTGTGGGAAGCAACTCCCTCAGAAGTGAGACGCATGGAAGCTACTCGTCAGAATGAGAGCGATGTGAAGCTACTCTCGCAGAAGTAGGCAGGGAAGATACTCTCACGTAAGTCAGAAGCAGAGAAGCAATCACCGAGAAGTGATATCAGGGAAAGCTACCTGCTCGGTAAAGTGAGAGCAGTGAAGCTGGCACTCAGAAGTGAGAGCAGGAAGCTAGCTTTCTCAGAAGTGAGCGTGCGTGCGCGCGGGAAGCTATTCTCAAAGTGAGAGCAGGGAAGCTACTCTCAGAAGTGAAAGCAGGGAAGCTACTCTCAGAAGTGAGAGCAGGTAAGCTACTCTCAGGAAGTGAGAGCAGGGAACTACTCTCAGAAGAAAGACAGGAAGCTACCTAGAAGTGAGGAGCAGGGAATGCTACCTCAGAAGTGAGAGCAGGGAAGCTACTCTCAGAGAGTAAAGCAGGGAAGATACTCGGTGCAGAAGTGAGGAGCAGGAAGCGGACTGTCCGAAGTGAGAGCAGGGAAGTGCACTCTCACAGAAGTGAAGCCGGAAGCACTCTCAGAAGTGAGAGCATGGAAGCTACTCTCAAGAAGGGAGAGCTGGGAAGTGGCTACTCTCAGCGAGTGAAGCAGGGAAGCTACTCTCAGAAGTGTGGAAAGCAGGAAGCTACTCTGCAGAAGTGTGCGGAGCAGGAAGCTACTCACAGAAGTGAGGGAGTCAGGTGGAAGCTACTCCGAGAAGTGAGAGCAGGGAAGGCAGACTCTCAGAAGTGAGAGCAGGAATCAACTCTCATAAAGTGAGAGCAGGAAGCGTACTCTCAGAAGTGGAGTGAGCGGGAAGCACTCTCAGAAGTGAGAGCAGGGGAAGCTACTCTCATAAGGAAGAGCAGGGAAGCTACTCTCAAAGTGATAGCGGACAGCTACGTCTCAGAAGTGAGGAGCAAGTGAAAGCTAACTTTCTCAGAAGTGAGAGCAGGGACAGCTACTCTCAGAAGTGAGAGCAGGAAGCTACGCTCAAAGTGTAGGAGCAGTGAAGCTATAGGCTCGAAGTGAGAGCAGGGGAAGCTAACTCAGAAGTATGAATAGCAGGGGAAGCTACTCTGCAGAAGTGAGAGCAGGAAGCTACTCTCAGAAGTGAGAGCAGGGAAGCTACTCTCACGAGTGAAGCAGGGAACTACTCTCAGAGAGTGAAGAGCAGGGGAAGCTACAACTCATAATGAGAGCTGGGACAACTACCTCAAAGTGAAGCAGGGAAGCACTCACAAGAATAGAGAGCGGGGAAACTACTCTCAGAAGTGAGAGCAGGAGCTAGCTCACAGAAGTGTGGAGAGCTGGGGAAGCAACTCTCAGAAGTGAGAGCAGGGAAGCTACTCTGCTGGTGAGAGTGAGAGCAGGGAAGACCTCAGAAGTATGAGAGCGCGGGAAGTGCTACTCTCAAAGTGAGAGCAGGGTGGGAAGCTACTCCAAATTAAGAGGCCAGGGAAGCTACTCTCAGGAGAGTGAGAAGCAGGGGAACTATCTTCTCAGAAGTGAGAGCAGTTAAGCTACGCTCAAGAAGTGAGAGCAGGGAAGCTACTCTCAGAGAAAAGAGCAGGTGGAAGCTACGTAGCTCAAAGTGAGAGTCAGGGATGCTCTACTCTCGCAGGAATGTGAAGCAGGGAAAGCGACTCTCGAAAGTAAGAGCAGGGTAAGATACTCTCAGAGAGTGGGAGCACGGGAAGCAAGTCTCACAATTGACGAGCAGGTATGCTAGCGCTCTCAGGAAGTGAGAGCAGGGAAGCTACTCTCAGAAGTGAAGCAGGGAACAGCTACTCTCGCTGAAGTAAGAATCAGGAGGCTAACTCCAGAAGTAGAGCAGGAAGCTACTCTGCAGAAGTGAGAGTGCGCTGAAGCAACTCGCATGCGCGGTGAGAGCAGAGGAAGCTACCTCGAGTGAAGTGACAGCAGAAGCCTAGCTCTCGAGAAGGTAAGAACGAGAAGCTACTCGTTCAGACGGTGAGAGCAGGAAGCTACTACTCTCAGAAGTGAGGAGCGAGTGGAAGGCAACTCTCAGAAGTGAGAGCAGGGAAACTACGCTCAGAAGTGATAGCATGGTGAAGGCGACTCTCACGAGAGTGAAGCAGGACGGCACTGCTCGAGAAGGTGAGATGCGGTGAATCTACTCTCAGAATGAAAGCAGGGAAGCTACTCTCAGAAGTGAAGAGCAGGGAATGCTAACTCTCAGAATGAGAGCAGAATCTACTCTCATAAGTGAGAGCAGAACTACTCTCAGAAGGAGAGCAAGAAGCTACTCTCAGAAGTGAGAGCAGGGAAGGTACTCTTTAATGAGGTTATTATTCAGCTTACAGTATATAAGGGCACAAGTCTACCGGTCTAATATAAAAGCAAAACCATCCTATTATCACTGTTGAATAATAATTTTATCAGTTAATAACTTGTCAGCATTTCTTAATTATTATTTATCATACATTAGGATTTTTGCTTCAAATTCTACACGAGATGAAGGAAGGGGCACAGCTGCCCCATGTCTCTTATACAGCTCATGGCTCTGTAGAGTACACGCCCATACATGCGTCTCTATGACTGCTATAAATTCTGTACTTATCACTGTGTATTCTTCCACTGCCACTCATCTTTTCCCTCATTACATGGCACGCACCTGGGAATATCACATTTGATATAAAATCTTTTAATTTTCGTTTCTGTTGAAAGCTATTTGTCCTGGTGACGCCAGTTTTGTTTATTCATTTAGTTAAATCGACTCTAATAGGTGAACCACATGTTTATATATATATATATATATAATATATATATATATATATATATATATATATATATATATCTATTATATATATATATAATATATATATATATATATATATGTAATTAATATATACAATATTTATATATATATATTATATATAAATATAATATATATATATATATATATAAATATATTAAATATAATATATATATATATATATATATAATATTTATATATATATATAGGTATATATATATATACATAAATGTATAGATATAAATATATATATATATATATATAATATAAAATATATATATATATATATATATATATATATATATATATATATATATATATATATATAAGAACCTCTCCGCTTGTTATGCGATTATTATTGTTGTAATGAATTTGTAATGTAGAGTGTTTGTAATGTAGTGAAGGTCCATAAAAATAGTGTTAGTACTGGACGCGTAGTGGACACGTTTGAGACAAGACAGAAAGTGATGTGTAAGAGAGTGACTAGAACAGTATTATTATTACAGTCAAAACTAAGCGCTAAACCCACAAGACCATAACACGTTTAAGAATTTTAAAACATTAATGCGCCTGTTTATCGTTATACTTCCCTGCAAGCATTTCTGCACTCTCCACAAATCACTCAGGTCCTACATAAATATCAGATTCCTGCCCAATGGTGGAGCAAACTTCAGAGTACAAAATTTTCACCTAAAAACAACCTATGACCTGAGAATTATAACAAAATAATCCAATGACTTCATCGACATGTTATCTCCAGCCAGATGGCAAGGCTCTGATATTTATGTAAGGACCTGTGAAATTAGTGAAAGTGAGAATGCTTGCATGTTTTTTGCCAGCAAGCTGGAGGCTGCCACGAAGTATGAACGAGGCGACTGGCAGGGACCATTAAATTGTTATATGCTTGATAGCCTATTATAACCCTTGGTGGGTTTAGCGTTTGGTTGTTGATTGGGTGATAATTATAATGTATCTTATTGTTTTGGTTAAAGTGGGGTAGTGGGTCTTAGTGGTGCTGAAGTGGTGGCGGGGGGGGGGGGGGGTGTGTTGGGGGTTAAGGAGATTTAGTTGGGTTGAGTGAGGGTGGTGGGAGTGAATTAAGTTGTTTAAGTTAAGTTTGGTATTGAATGTTGTGTATGCCTCTAGGGTAGGTAACTTGGTGGGTAGTATTGGGGTTTTTGAATATTGTATATCCCCTAACAACTTAACCCCTAGGCCCAGTTAAATTCATTAACCCTAACATATCTTTCTCTCGCTCTCTCTCTCTCTCTCCTTGATTTTACACAGGTTTGACAAGGTTAGGTTTAAGAATCCCGACTTTTATTGACCAGCTATTCTCTCTCCCCCCTCACAAACTTTCCACTAAAGCAACAAAAGAGAATCATTGCTAATTTTCAATCGACGTTTCTGTCCTCCTTGCTCCCAGGGGCCGACACCTCTCGCTCAAGAAGAATTGTCTTGTTTTCTTAAGAACACTTAAGGAGAAAGGAGAAAATAACGAGAATACGAGAACTACAAGAGCTAACGAGGGCGTGAACTAATGAGCAAGGTGTGGGGGGAGGAAAGAATCTTATACCGGGTAAAGTGGAAATCATAATCACGAGTTTTTAATTGGCTTAGTTGTGGTGAGCCGTGTGTCGTAGTGCTCCTGTCTCTGGTGAGTGTGCACTTAGTAGTGTGTCGTAGGTGCTCCTGTCTCTGGTGATGTTGCAACTTAGTAGTGTGTCGTAGTGTTCCTGTCTCTGTGAGTGTGCCACTTAGTCATTAGTGTGTCGTAGTGCTCCCTGTCTCTGGTGAGTGTGCACTTAGTTAAAGTGTGCCGTAGGTGCTCCGTCTCTGGTGATGTGCACTTAGTCAGTAGTGTGTCGTAGGTGCTCCTGTCTCTGGTGAGTGTGCACTTAGTCAGTAGTGTGCCGTAGGTGCTGCTGCCTCTGGTGAGTGTGCACTTAGTCAGTAGTGTGTCGTAGGTGTTCCTGTCTCTGGTGAGTGTGCACTTACTCAGTAGTGTGTCGTAGGTGCTCCTGTCTCTGGTGAGTATGCACTTAGTAGTGTGTCGTAGGTGCTCCTGTCTCTGGTGAATGGGCACTTCAGTCAGTAGTGGTGTCGTAGGAGTGCTCCTGTCTCTGGTGAGTGTGCACTTAGTCAGTAGTGTGCCGTAGGTGCTCCTGTCTCTGGTGAGTGTGCACTTAGAACAGTAGTGTGTCGTAGGTGCTCCTGTCTCTGGTGAGTGTGCACTTACTCAGTAGTGTGTCGTAGGTGCTCCTGTCTCTGGTGAGTGTGCACTTAGTCAGTAGTGTGTCGTAGGTGCTCCTGTCTCTGGTGAGTGCACCTTAGTATTGTGTCGTAGGTGCTTCCTGTCTCTGGTGAGTGTGCACTTATTATGTGTCGTAGTTCTCCTGTCTTGTGAGTGTGCACTTATATTGCCGTAGTGCTTCCTGACTCTGGTGAGTGTGCCACTTCGTCATAGTGTGGCTTAGGTGCTCCTGTCTCTGGTGAGTGTGCACTTAGAGTGTGTGTGTAGGTGCTTCCCTGTCTCTGTGCTGGTGCACTTAGTATGTGTCGTAGATGCTCCTGTCGCTGGTGAGTGTGCACTTTAGTCAGAAGTGTGGGCCGTAGTGCTCCTTCCCTCTGGTGATGTGCACTTAGTATTGTGTCGTAGGTTGCTACACTGTCCTGGTGAGTGTGACACTAGTAGTGTGTCCGGAGTGCCCTGTCTCTGGTGAGTGTGCACATAGTAGGGTGTCGTAGGTGCTCCTGTATCTGTGATGAGCACTTAGTAGTTGTCGTAGTGCTCCTGTCTCCAGGTGGGAGTGGCACTTAGTATTGTGGTCGTAGGTGCTCCTGACTCTGGTGAGTGTGCACTTATATAGTGTGGTCGTAGGTGCTCCTGTACTCTTGGTGATGGTGCATCTTATTATGTGCCTAGTGCTCCTGTCTCTGGTGCGTGGTGCACTAGTCAGTATGGTCGTAGGTGCTCCTGTCTCTGGTGAGTGTGCACTTAGTAGTGTGTCGTAGGTGCTCCTGTCTCTGGTGAGTGTGCACTTAGTAGTGTGTCGTAGGTGCTCCTGTCTCTGGTGAGTGTGCACTTAGTAGTTTTTTTTGTGCCGAAGGTGCTCCTGTCTCTGGTGAGTGTGCACTTAGTCAGTAGTGTGTCGTAGGTGCTCCTGTCTCTGGTGAGTGTGCACTTAGTAGTGTGTCGTAGGTGCTCCTGTCTCTGGTGAGTGTGCACTTAGTAAGTGTGTCGTAGGGAACCTGTCTCTGGTGAGTGTGCCTTAGTCAGAGTGTTCGTAGTCCATCCTCTCTGGTGATGTGCACTTAGTAGTGTGCGTAGGTGGGCTGTCTGTCTCTGGTGATGGCACTTTAGTATTGTGTCGTAGGTGCTCCTGTCTCTGGTGAGTGTGCACTAGTAGTGTGGTCGCAAGTGTGCACCTGTCTCTGGTGAGTGGTGCACCTTAGTAGTGTGTCGTAGTGCTCCTCTCTCTGGTGAGTGTGCACTTAGTAGTGTGTCAGTGCTCCTGTCCTCTGTGAGTGTGCACTTAAGTAGTGTGTCCGTAGTGCCTCCCTGTCTCTGGTGGAGTGAGCACTTAGTAGTATTGTCTAGGTGCTCCTGTCTCCAGTGAGTGTGGCACTTTAGTAGTGTTTCGTAGGTACTCCTGACTCTGGTGATGTGCACTATAGTAGTGGGTGTCGTAGTTGGCTCCTGTCTCTGGTGCGTGGTGCACTTAGTAGTGTGTCGTAAGTGGCTCCTGTCTCTGGTGAGTGTAAACATTAGTAGTGTGTCGTAGTGCTTCCCTGTCTCAGGTGAGTGTGGCACTATTAGTTGTGTCCGTAGGTACTCCTGTCTCTGGAGAGTGGTGCACTTAGTAGTGTGGTCGAAGTGCTCCTGTCCTCTGGTGAGTGTGCACTTAAGTGTGTGTGCGTAGGTGCTCCTGTCTCATGAGTGTGCACTTAGTAGTTGTTCCGTAGTACTCCTGTCTCTGGGATAGATCTATCTATCACACGTAGTGTAGAGATCGTGTCGCTTGGTTGAGCTATCTCTATATCTACTGAGAGTGGTGAACTTAGTAGTGTGTCCGAAGGTGCACCTGGTCTCTGTGAGTGTGCACTATAGTAGTGGTGCCGTAGGTGCTCCTGGGCCGCTGGTGAGTGTGCACTTAGTAGTGTGTCCGTAGGTGCTCCTGTCTCTGGTTGAGATGTGCACTTAGTCAGTATGTGTGCGTAGGTGGCTCTCCAGTCTCTGGAGAGTGGCACTAAGTCAGTAGTGTTCGTAGTGCTCCCTGTCTCTTGAGAGGTGCCATTAGTAGTGTGTCGAGGTGCTCCCTTCTCTGGAGTGTGCACTTATCAGTAAGAGTGCGTATGGGTTGCTCCTGTCTCGGTGAGTGTGCACTTAGTCATAGTGTGTCGTAGGTGCTCCTGTCTCTGGTGAGTGTGCACTAGTACAGTAGTGTCGTAGTGCTCCTGTCTCTGGATAATGTGCACTTATCGTGTGGTCGTTAGGTGCTTCCTGTCTCTGTGAGTGTGCACTTAGTCATAAGTGTGTAGGGTGCTTCCCTGCTCTGGTGAGTGTGCACTTAGTCAGTAGTGTGTCGTAGGTGCTCCTGTCTCTGGTGAGTGTGCACTTAGTCAGTAGTGTGTCGTAGGTGCTCCTGTCTCTGGTGAGTGTGCACTTAGTAGTGTGTCGTAGGTGCTCCTGTCTCTGGTGAGTGTGCACTTAGTAGTGTGCCGTAGGTGCTCTTGTCTCTGGTGAGTGTGCACTTAGTAGTGTGTCGTAGGTGCTCCTGTCTCTGGTGAGTGTGAACTTAGTAGTGTGTCGTAGAGCTCCTTCTCTGTAGAGTGTGCACTTAGTATGTGGTCGTATGCTCCTGCTCTGGTGAGTGTGAACTTAGTAGTTGTTCGTAGGTGCTCCTGTCCTCTGTGAGTGTGCACTTAGTAGTGTGTCCTAGGTTCCTCCTGTCCTCAGGTGGAGTGTGCACTTAGTATGGTGTCGTAGGTGCTCCTGTCTCTGGTGAGTGTGCACTTAGTCTGTAAGTGTGTCGTAGGTGCTCTTGTCTCTGGTGAGTGTGCACTTAGTAGTGTGCCGTAGGTGGCTCCTGTCCTCTGGTGAATGTGCACTATAAGTGTGTCGTAGTGCTCCTGTCGCTGGTGAGTGTGCACTTAGTAGTGTGGACGGAGGTGCTCCTGTCTCTGGTGAGTGTGCACTTAGTTGTGTTTCCGTAGGTGCACTTGGCCTCTGGAGATGTGAACTTAGTAGTGTGTCGTAGGTGAATCTTGTCTCTGGTGAGTAGGCACTTAGTAGTGTGCGTAGGTGCTCTTGTCTCTGGTGAGTGTGAACTTTAGTATGTGCGTAGGTGCTCTTGTCTCTGGTGAGTGTGAACTTAGTAGTGTGTCGTAGGTGCTCCTGTCTCTGGTGAGTGTGCACTTAGTAGTGTGTCGTAGGTGCTCTTGTCTCTGGTGAGTGTTCACTTAGTCAGTATGTGTCGTATGCTCCGGTCCTCTGGTGGGTGTGCATTCTTATATGGTGTCGTAGTCTCTTGTCTCTGGTGAGGTGTGCACTTAGTCAGTAGTGTTGACTAGGTGCTCCTGTCTCTGGTGAGTGTGAACTTAGTATGTGTCCGTAGGTGGCTCTTGTCCTCGTTGAGTGTGCACTTTAGTAGTGTGTCGTAGGTGCTCTTGTCTCTGGTGAGTGTGCACTTAGTAGTGTGTCGTAGGTGCTCTTGTCTCTGGTGAGTGTGAACTTAGTAGTGTGTCGTAGGTGCTCCTGTCTCCGTGAGTGTGCCTTAGTATGGTCGTAGTGCTCTTGTCTCTGGTGAGTGTGCACTTAGTAGTGTGTCGTAGGTGCTCTTGTCTCTGGTGAGTGTGCACTTAGTAGTGTGTCGTAGGTGCTCTTGTCTCTGTGAGTGGCACTTAGTAGTGTGGTCGTAGTGCCCTGTCTCTGTGAGTGGCACTTAGTAGTGTGTCGTAGGTGCTCCTGTCTCTGGTGAGTGTGCACTTAGTAGTGTGTCGTAGGTGCTCTTGTCTCTGGTGAGTGTGCACTTAGTAGTGTGTCGTAGATTCTCCTGTCTCTGGTGAGTGTGCACTTAGTGTAGTGTGTCGTAGGTTCTCCTGTCTCTGTGAGTTGTGCACTTAAGTAGAGTGTCCGTAGGACCTGCTCCTGTCTCGTTTAGTGTGCACTTAGTAGTGTGTCGTAGGTGCTCCTGTCTCTGGTGAGTGTGCACTTAGTAGTGTGTCGTAGGTGCTCCTGTCTCTGGTGAGTGTGCACTTAGTAGTGTGTCGTAGGTGCTCCTGTCTCTGGTGAGTGTGCACTTAGTCAGTAGTGTGTCGTAGGTGCTCCTGTCTCTGGTGAGTGTGCACTTAGTAGTGTGTCGTAGGTGCTCCTGTCTCTGATGAGTGTGCACTTAGTCAGTAGTGTGTCGTAGGTGCTCCTGTCTCTGGTGAGTGTGCACTTAGTAGTGTGTCGTAGGTGCTCCTGTCTCTGGTGAGTGTGCACTTAGTAGTGTGTCGTAGGTGCTCCTGTCTCTGGTGAGTGTGCACTTAGCATTGTAAACAATAATGATAAAGATAATAATTATATTATTTTTATTATTTATTACTATTATCATCATTCATCAGTATTAATATTATTTATTACTATTATCATTCATTATTGTAAATTTTTATCATTATTATTGTTCTTGTCATTATCATCTTACCAGAAAAACCCTGTGTAGTGCTCTGTAACACAGTGTTGCGGCTCATTAAAGATTAGTGTTACATCTTTTTCTACTATTGCCATAATTTCTTTTTGACAGGGGCCCTCAGCTCACAACTGAGGGAAACCGGGGCTCGATCCCTACACGAGTGGAAACATTGGAGGGTGTTTCTTTTTCCCCTGTTATTTTGTTCAGGTGGAAGTGAGCAGGCACCTGGTCTCATCCCATGAAAGGTATTAATGTACCATCAGCTGGGGGTGGGGGTAATGACTGAAATTGGATAAGACATCATTACCTATACCTGGAGTTACCTGGAGAGAGTTTCGGGGGTCAACGCCCCCGCGGCCCGGTCTGTGACCAGGCCTCCTGGGTCTGAATTCAACCGTGTAAAAAAAAAATTTATTAAGGGACCCATGTAGTAATTAAGGGCGTTTAAGTGCCCTGTTACCTGACCCATGAGAAGTTGGGAGGTTTTAAGTGTACTGTCTCTGGACTCCCACGTCAATAAAGACTTCTTAAGGCTCTGTCACCAGACTACCAGCCATTTAGGACCTCTAACTGCCCTTTCGTCAGACCAACAGGAAATAAGGTCCTTTAACAGCCCTATCATCAGACCTACAGCCATTAAACATCTCTGTCCTATCACCAGACCGACAGCCATTAAACGCCTCTAACTTCCCTGTCACCCTACAAGTGTAAAATGAGAGTGGCCTCTGTCTTCTTTAGTAAGAAGACACCTTTTGTTATGAAGGCAGACTGTGTGATGCCTGTAGGGAACTTAAGTGTCCAAGATTAATGGTTGGCAGCTGTTAACCTCAGAACTGCTCAGGTCCAGTAAGGAAAGGTAACCCGGGGGACTTAAAGAATGGTATCCCGGGAGACCTAAAGAAAGGTAACCCGGGAGACCTAAAGAAAGGTAACCCGGGAGACCTTAAGAAAGGTAACCCCGGAGACCTAAAGAAAGGTAACCCCGGAGACCTAAAGAAAGGTAACCCGGGTCACGTAAAGAAAGGTATCCCGGGGGACGTAAGGAAAGGTAACCCGGAGGACGCAGTGAGAACGTTAATTCTGTGCACAAACGTTTTACAAAACCAACAAGCTCATAAATGAGACACTTGTGCAACATTGGGTATCTCTATTCTGGAAACATTTTGCCACGCAGTGGCTTCTTCAGTCCATTGCAGAGAAAGGTGGAAGATGAGGAGGAGTTTGAGGTAATCAGTCCCTCAGGCTGGTGTCGATATGTTTAGTCTGGTCAGAACATATAGACTCCAGGTTGAGGGACTGATTACCTCAAACTCCTCCTCAGCTTCCACCTTTCTCTTCAGTGGACTGAAGAAGCTACTGCAAGGCAAAACCTTTCTAGAATAAAGATACCCACCGTTGCACAATTGTCTCATTTATCAGCACTAGGTTTTGTAAAGCAGACTTCGCCCTAGGAAGGACCACTCCTGGATAATGTGGATCAGAGTTATAAAGTTTAAGAAAAAATTTATAAACAGAATGATCAAAAAACAGTGGGAATCTTCAGACCAGGGGGAAGGTAAGAGTTGATCCAACGTACACAATAAGGTGCTGGTGTCCCATATCTCGGTGGTAGCGCATCAGTTTAACACTGAGTTAGTGGTTCGACCCCGGTCGGGTTTGAAACATTGGGGGGTGTTTCCTTAAGCCCCTGCTGTCCTGTTCCCCTAGCAGAAAAGGGGCACGTGGTGTACCGTGGGTGGGTCGACCCTGGAATAGCCCGAGGTTCCACTCCCTCTTGAAGACAGCAGGGATTTTGGAAATCCCCATAGTTTGCTAGGGGGACATTGAATATTTTGGGGCCCCCTTGGTGCTAAATTGTGTGTCTTTTGCTACTCATGGCCCCTCGCTTTTCATTAGGGGATGTTGCACAGCCTTCCGATCTATTGCTTTATGGGGAGTGTTTTCCCTTGTAGATTTGGAATTTTTAAGTGTATAGTACATGTCCTTTTCACCTGCGTTCCAAAAAAATACAGGTTGGGGGATTTAATCTTTCCCCAGTAATTTTGATGTTTTTTATTTAACGTGATGAAAAGTTCTCTGTATTTTCTCCAGATCTCAATTTCGGTTTTGAAAGGGGCCGTTGGTGTACAGAAATTCCACCCCTAGAGAGAACAAGCGATTAAAGAAACCATCATTGGTTACCATCCCTTTTTTGAATTTTTCATTATCCACCCTATCTTTTCCCCTGCAACGTGTTTAAAACATTGTGTTTTTTGAAAGGAGTCCTCTGACAAATTTCCCCAGGCCCTTTCACATTAGTTTGTTCTGTGTGGGGGGTTTTTTTTATATCGGATTCAGTTTTTATTTCCTCTAGTTTTCCTAGTAGGTAATTGAAATTGTCTTCATTTAAACTTCATATTGTTTTTAAACCCCATTGATTTTTGGTTGATGTCCACTTGGAGATTTGCAGTGTCCTCAATTGATGACACTGTTATGAAAATTCTGGTATTTTTTAAAAAGGAGGAACAGTGCTGTGCTTCATCTCTATGTCAGATAGAGGATGAAAAGGGAGGGGACAAAATTAACCTGTATATTTCCTAGCTTTTATTTTTTTTTTTTGTTTTTATTTAGTCCCTTTACAACCATTTTTTTTTCATGTGGCTATTCGGGGGTTTGTTTCTATTTAGCTTTTCTGTTGTATAGCTTCCATATACTAAAAAAATGGGTAGTTTCTAGTTTTTTCCTTGCTGCAACCTTTTTTTTTTTTTTTTTTTTTATTCTCTATATTTCTCCTACCACTTTTTGTGCCTCGCTGGCCCTAGTTTTTCTTTTTTGGAAATAAGTTTTTCATTGACTTTAAAAACATTGTGTCTAGTGTATTTACAAATTATCTTACGTTGTTTTTTTTCGAAACTCTCTCAAAAATTTCTCAAGTCTACTTACCTTCTCTTTCTAAATATGTGATCTTATTCCCTAATTTTTTCCCCCAGTTCCCCCTCTACTGTGTGGTCCTGTTGGTTTCTATTAAAATTTTTCCCCGATGTCGGATTGGTTTTAAATTGAAAATTAAACCGCGGCGTAGCGTCGCCCCCCAAACCCCATTTTGTACTTCCTCACGTGTTGACGTAAAGTTTTCTCTCCCTCCCTCCATTGTTTTACTCTCCTGTTTTCCCTCCCCCATCCACCCCGGTTTCACAATTAATTTTTTATGATTAAAATTCCCCTTATTTGTATTTTTGCGTTTTTTCCGCCCCCTCTCTCATCTTTTTCCTCTTCCCCTCCTTGATGAGGGTGACTGGGGGCCTTGTTTGTTTTGTTGTTATGGTGGTAACTGTGGTTGGACAATGGTGGTGGTGGCGAAAGTGTGGGTTTTTGGTGTTCACCTCCGACAGAGTAACCTATATGGAAAGGAAATTAGCAAGTGATGGCCGGGTCCCATCCGTGCCTCTCCCCCCAATCCCAACCCCCCACGTCTTCCCACCCCCCAAAGTCACACATCACCAGTCACCCCATCACCCCCCACAGTCACCCCATCACCACGTCATCACCATCACCAGTCCCCCCATCACCCCCACAGTCATCCCTCCCCACAGTCATCACCATCCCAGTCACCCCATCCCCCCCCACAGTCACTGAAACCCCACGCCCAACCATACCATCCCATATCCCCCCACCCATAAAACCCTCCCAACATATCCCTAAAACAGTCACCCCCATCACCCCCCCAGTCACCCATCCCCACGTATACCACCCCAGTCACCCCCACACCCACGTCATCCCATATAAATAACAAAAAGGCCAATCCGTGACGGGAACGATACACAAAAAAACCCCCCAATAAAAAAGAAGCTTACGACGACGTTTCGGTCCGATTTGGACCATTGACAAAGTCACCTAACGAGGGGGAGCAGGCGGTATATTAGGCAGGAAGAGGTGGAGGTAGTAGTATGGTAGTGGTAGTTAGTAGTAGTACAAGAATTGAAAAAAACCCACGGGATGAAATGACACAGCAAAACCCCCGGACCCCCACCGTGATTTTCCCCATCCAGCCACCATGGAGGGCAAAAACGTCCAAAACAAAGAAAAACCAAAAAACCCCCGACTGTTTTAAATTTTCTCAGTGTGTAGTAAAGAAGAAGGGGTGTAGTAGTGGTGTGTAGAAGTGGGAAAAAAGGGAAGACGACCAGTCAAAAAAAAGGAAGGGGGCATGAAGGAGAAAAACCCCCAAAAGGGGGGAGAGCAAGCGCCCCGAGGTGCGTAAAAGGGGGAAGGGGTGAAATAAAATAAAAAAGGGAAAACAGAAACACGAGACGGGAGAGAGAAAGACAAACCCAGAGGGAAAAGGAAGGGGAAAAGGGGGAAAGAGGGGAAAGAAAAAGAAAAGAAGAAAAGAAAAAAAAAAGGGTTTCAGGTTAGTCAGGGTTTTCTAAAGTTTGGACATTTTAAATGTAGGGGGAGGGGAAAGGGTTAAGGACGAAGCAGGGCAAGGTTATACAAGGAAAGTTTGTATTTAGAGAGGTTTCAACTAGCGGCGATGTTCAGGTTAAAAAAGGGGGAAGACATTTTTAGCAGAAGACCAGTAAAATAGGAGGTTATGACTTGACGTGACGAAAGAGCTTGTTGTGTCGGCAACCCTAACACTTTTTTGTGCTCCCTAAGTTGTCAGAAAGAGATCGACCGTTTCTCCAAAGTATTGAAGGGACAGGAGGAGCAAGAAATAGAGTGACCCCGGGAACATCTGTAGAGGGAGGAGAGGTTGAAACGAATTAGTGCGAAGAGTGTTAGTTGGCGGAAGGTAAGCTTGATGTCAAAGGGAGGAGGAAAATTGTTGAGATTAAAAACCCGGAAATGTAGGAAGGGGCAGGGGTGAAGAGTTCCCTGAGTAGGAGTTTGGGGAGAAGAAATTGCGTTTGCAGTGAGAGGGCAGAGTTTGAAAGGGAAGGGTAGCCAAGGGGGGAGAACGAATTATAAAGAGTGGAAATTTCGGGAAGGAAGAGGATCACAGAGCGGAGGGCACGGAAAAGGGGAAAAGAACATTTTTTTGACAGGGGAAGCATGATAGGGAAAAGTAGTGAATGTAATGCCACTGTGGGGTTTTTCGGTAAACGGAAAAGGGAAAAAACCTTATCTGAGCGGGGAAAGGCATAAGGGAAAAGGAAGAAGGAATTGATTCCCATTCGCTTTAAATTTAATGGGGGGGAAAGATTGTTAAAGCTTCAAGAAAAGGGTTTGGGAAAGGACTGAGCATGACCCCACAGAGCAAAGTTCACCCACATGCGGAGCCAGAGTAAAGGTTCACATGGGGGGTGGGAAAGAAAAACATCTCAAAGTTTTTCCATTAAAGAAGCAAGGAAAAAGGAGAGGGAGCCCAAGCGACACCGAAGGGTTTTGGGGAAATTAATATTTCCCGGGAAGGAAAAGGAGTTAAGTCCACACAGAGGGGGATCAGATAAAGGGAAAAGAATCAGTGGGGAAGGGGTTTGAAGAACCCTTCATGGGCCTTCTCTTAAGGAAATCAAGGAAATCATCAAGAGGGGGCATTGGTGAAAAGGGGTCAAAGTCAAGACTAAGCATTTAAGGTTTGGGGGAAGCGAACCGTTAAAAATCTTGAGAGTGAGGGGTGGGCAGGGGAAAAAAAACCAAGAAAAGGGGGTGAGGGTTTTGGCCAGCCCAAAAAGCAAGAGAATAAGGACAGAAAACCCCTAGAGGATATTAGGACGAAGAGGAATATCAGGTTTTTTAGTTTTGGGGAAGGGCCTAGAAATAGGGAAAGGGGGGACGATGACACGAAAACGTTGAAAAAAGGGGCAAAAATCAGGGGGGGACAAGGCGGAGGGTCCTTAGTTTTTTGTTTAAAGTTCTCTTGATGCGTTCAAAAGGGTTGGAAACGGGGGAGGAGGGGTGATTTGAGCAAGGCAAGACACAGTTTACGGAGGTAATCCCCCCGATCAAAAGGAAACTCGAATTACTTTGTAGAAATAGTATGACAATGTTATGTTAGATTTAAAGAAGAAAGGGCAATTGGGGAAAGGGTGGAAGGTGGTGTTTTGGAAAACAGAAAAAAAGAGCAGGGAAGGAGAGCAACGAAAAGGGAAAAAGTCAGGGAAAATTAGGAAACGAGATTGACGAAAGGATTCAAAAAAAACTACTTGCAAATATCTTTTGACAAAGGTTTCGGTGTTATCCTTTACGCGAGGATTACCTCCGTAAAGCTATGTCTTTTTCTCTGACTCAGCACCTACACTCCCCTGTTTCCAACCCTTTGATGTTTAAGAGAACTTTCAACAAAAAAATAAGGACTCTCCCGACCTTGTCCCCCTGCTTTGACCTTGTTCAACGGTTTCGTGTCATCTGCCCCCCTCTTTCCCCTTTTTTTGGGCCTTTCCCAAAAAAACATAAACCTGAAATTTTTCCCCTTCGTCCACATTCCCTAGGGTTTTGTTCTTATTCTCTTGCCTTGCTGGCCAAAACCCTCATCCCCCTTTCTTTGGGACTTTTTCTCCTGCCCACCTCCGTCCCTCTCAAAACTTCATTTAACGGGTTCGCCTTTTCCCAACCTGTAAAATGCTTTGTCTTGAGTTGAGTCCCTCTTCACCCAAAGTCCCTCTTTATGATGTCCTTGATTTCCTTAGGAGAAAGGGCCCAGAAGGGTTTTTTTATCTCCCCATCCCTGTGCTTTTTTGATCTGATGCCCCCGTGTGGCTTAACCCTTTTCCCTTCCCAAGGGGAAAAATTTTTCCCCCAAAACCCCGGGGTCGTATGGGGTCTCCTCTCTTCCCGTCCTTGCTAAACTTTTCTGGAATACTTCGAGACTGTTTTCTTTTACCCCGATGTGCAAAATTCCTTTCCGCTATGTGGTGACATCTTTTTTCTCTGTGGCTATGATCCAGTCTCTTTCCAACCTTTTCTTGAAGCTCTTAACAATCTTCCCTTCCCTTAAGTTTAAAAAACTGAAAGGGAAAAATAATTTATTCCTTTCCTTTATGTCCTTTTCCCCCGCTCAGATACAGGGGTTTTTCCCTTTTCCCTTTACCGTAAAATATGCACAGTGGGAAAGTACATTCACTACTTTTCATCATGCTTCCCGTCAAGAAAAGTGTTCTTACTCCCTCTTTCTCCGTGCCTCCCCATCTGTGATCCTCATTCCTTCCAGCAAAATTTTTCCCCTTTTATAAACGTTTTTCCCCTCTTGGCTACCCTCCCATTTCATAGACTCGCCTCTCCGTGCTAAACGCAATTTCTTCTTCCCAAACTCTTATCTTGGGGGAAATTTTATCCCCTTTCTTCCCTAAAATTGGTCTTTTAATCTCAAAAATTCTTGTCCCTTAGACATCAAATTTCCTTCCCCCGACTAAACCTTGCACTAATTTCGTTCTACCCCTCCTCCTTACAAATTTCCCGGTGTCTACTCTATTTCTTTCTCCTCCTGTCCTCTTCAAAACTTTTGGAGAAAAGGTCCCATCTTTCTGACAGATTAGGGAGCACAAAAATAGTGTTGGTTCCGCACTAAAAATGCTCTTTTCTGTCACTCAGAGATCATGCCATCCATTGTGGTTTCTGCTAAAATGTCTTCCCTCTTCCAAATTGAACAGTGCCGTCTGTTTAAACCCCTTTAATAACAACTTTCCTTTTAGAACCTTAGCCCTCTTTGTTCTGTAATCCTTTCTCCCATACATTGTAAAAAGTCCAAATTCGAACACCGTGACTTAAACCGAAACCCTTTTTTCTTCTTTTCTTTTCTTTTTTCTTCTTTCCCCTTTTCCCCTTTTCCCCCTTTTCCCTTTTTCCCTGGGTTGCTTTCTTCCCCCTGTCGTGTTTCTGTTCCTTCTTTATTTTATTTTACCATTCCCCCTTTTACGCACCTCGGTGGCTTTCTTCCCTCTGTGGGTTTCTAGTCTCTTGCAGTGCTCCCTTCCTTTGTATTGACTGGCTCGGCTTCCTTTTTTCCCCTTTACCATACCATTAAATAATCTTTTTTCTTCTATACATCTATATGAAATTAGACCAGTGCGGGGTTTGGTTGTTTTGTTGTGGACGTTTTGCCATCCAGTGGTGGGTGGGGTGGCGAAAACGTTCGGTGGGGTGCCGGGTGTTGTCTGTGTCATTTCATCCTTGGGATTTTATCAATTTTGTATACATATACTACCATCAATATAACCTCCACCTCTTCTGCCTATTAAGCCTCCCTCCCCCCTTTAGGTGACTTTGTCAATGGCCAGCGGGCCCCCAAAAGTGTCGTAAGCTTTGTTTTTATGTGCGGGTTATTTTTGTTCACCCTCACCCAGTATCACCCCACCGTATCACCCCTCCACCCCCCAGTCATCCCACCACCACGGCATTATCATCCCCAGTCACACATCACCCCCCCACATCACCATACCCCAGCCATACCATCACCCAACAGGGGGGGGTTCCCATCCCAGTCACCACCTCCCCCCACAGCTCACCCCCCACCCCGGCCATTATCATCAAAAGTCCCACCTCCCCCCACAGTCTCCCATACCACACCTACTATCACCACAGTCTACCCTCATCCCACAGTCATCACCATCCCCTAGTCACCACCATCCCCAGTCACCCACATCCCCACAGTCATCACCATCACCCTAGCACCCCATCCCCCCACGTCTCACCATACCCCACCATCACCACCCACATCACACCACATCCCCACAGTCATCACCATCACCCTATCACCACCCTCACCCCCCCCAAATCTCACCACAGTCACACCCACCACACACCACCCTCACCCCCCCAGTACCACCATCACCCCCCCAAATCATCACCTCACACTCATCACCATCACCCCAGTCATCACCTTCCCCCATCACCACCCTCACCCCCCAGTCACACCCCTCACCACAGACACCACACCACGTCACACCCTCACCCCCCCATCATCACCCCCATCACGCCATCACCCTCACCACATCACCACCCCAACCCTACAGCATACCATCCCACGTACCCCCTCACCCCCCCCCAGTATCATAACACGTCACCCCTACCCCCCCGTCTCACCCTCACCCCATCACCCCCATCTCCCAAAATACACCATCACCAAAATCATCAACCCAAAACAGCCACCCCCATCCCCCCCATCCCTCCCACAGCATCCCATCCCCCCAGTCACCACCTCACCACCCCAGTCACACCTCAAACAAGTCACCCCCATCACCCCCCCGTCATCACCATCAACACAGTCACCACCATCACCCCCCACAGTCATCACCATCACCACAGTCACCACCATCACTCCCACAGTCATCACCAACACCACAGTCATCACCATCACCACAGTCACTACCATCACCCCCACAGTCATCACCATCACCACAGTCATCACCATCACCACAGTCCCCACCATCCCCACATTACGTACCACCACTAACAGCCTGGTTGACCCGGGCTAAGTCGTAATATAATTATCAACGGTCAATTAGTACAAAGATAAAAATCAAAATTAAGATTACGTTAATTTAACCTAGTTCGTGAGATCCGAGATAATTACCTTTTATTACAAGTAATTTATTTATTAATTATCAAATTACGTGAGTAAATATGGTTAATGTAGGCTGTCAGGAATATTAACGCAGACAGCGATGAAGCTGTCAACTCGAAGCTACAAAGTATCCACCGTCTATAGGAGTTATATAATTTTTAAAGAGGTCTGGCAAGCCAGCGGAAAGCCTCGGTCAGATGACCAAAAGCCTCAGCTGCTGATAATCATATGACTATAGACCTGCGTCAGGAAACCACTTACCCTGTTTCCTGACAAACCTTACCTAGCCTGACCTCCAGGAGTAGCGGCGCTCTACACAGCACCACCACCGATAAACAACGAAATCTGAGAGTCTGCCGAATATAACCGAGCCTGGATTATTTATAGCAAATCCAGCGAAAGTGATCGACGTAACTCATTTACGTCAGTCAGTAGTCAGGAAAGACCCCCTTGCTATATGTCAGGAACATTACATAAAAAACACCAAAGAATACATTCTGAGTATGTGATAGCGAGACACCCATCAACCCAGGGAATTACCAGTAGACTTCTGGCTGCCTTCAAGAGGGAGCTGGACGGATACATAAAGTCGATATCGGATCATCAGGGCTGTGGTTCGTACGCTGGACTACGTGCGACCAGCAGTAAGAACATAAGAACATAAGAATGTAGGAACACTGAAGAAGGCCTACTGGCCCATACAGTAACAGCCTAGATGATCAGGCTCTGATCCACCTGGAGGCCTAGTCATAGACCTGGTCGAGGGGGCGTTGATCCCCGGAATACCTCCAGGTAGACCTTGTATGACCACATGCCAATGTTGCAAAAGTTATGCATCACATAATATCACCAGCATCACAGTCATGTTATAATATTACCATTCATCTGCGGTAATGAAATGACGACTCGTGTGGCAGAGTCGACATCGTTGTCTTCTGCACAGAACCCTAATTTTAAGTAATATCTACTTAAGTCCATGGGGAAGTGGAAAAGAATCTTTCCTCCGTAAGCCATGCGTGTCGTATGAGGCGACTAAAATGCCGGGAGTAATGGGCTAGTAACCCCTTCTCCTGTAGACATTTACTAAAAAAGAGAAGAAGAAAAACTTTATAAAACTGGGATGCTTAAATGTGCGTGGATGTAGTGCGGATGACAAGAAACAGATGATTGCTGATGTTATGAATGAGAAGAAGTTGGATGTCCTGGCCCTAAGCGAAACAAAGCTGAAGAGGGAAGGGGAGTTTCGGTGGGGGGAAATAAATGGGATTAAATCTGAGTATCTGAGAGAGTTAGAGCAAAGGAAGGGTAGCATTTAATGATGAAGGATCATTATGGAAGGAGAAAAGAGAATATGAATGTGTAAATTCAAGAATTATGGGGATTAAAGAAAAGGGTTGGATTGCAAAAAGTGGGTCATAATAAGGTGTAAGCACCTGGAGAAGAGATGAATGTAGGGGAGAGAGGAGAGATTTTGGAGATGTTAAGTGAATGTATAGGACCCTTTGAGCCAAGTGAGGAGTAATTGTGGTGGGGGGACCTGAAATGCTAAAGTAGGAGAAACTTTTAGAGGGGTGTGGTAGGTAAGTTTGGGGTGCCAGGTGTAAATGATAATGGGAGCCCTTTGATTGAACTTTGTATAGAAAGGAGTTTTAGTTATAGGTAATACATATTTTAAGAAAAAGAGGTTAAATAAGCATACAAGATTTGATGTAGGGCGAAATGACAGTAGTTTCTTGGATTGTATTGGTAGATAAAAGACTTTTTGAGTAGACTTCAGGTTTGTACACGTTTATAGAGGGGCCACAGATATATCAGATCACTTTCTAGTTGTAGCTACACTGAGAGTAAAAGGTAGATGGGATACAAGGGAATAGAAGATCAGGGAAGAGAGAGGTGAAGGTTTATAAACTAAAGAGGAGGCAGTTAGGGTAAGATATAAACAGCTATTGGAGGATAGATGGGTAATGAGAGCATATGCAATGGGGTCGAAGAGGTATGGGGTAGGTTTAAAAATGTAGTGTTAGATGCTCAGCAGAAGTTTGTGGTTACAGAAAGTGGGTTTGCGGAGGGAAGAGGAGCGATTGCTGTAATGATGATGTAAAGAGAGTAGTAAGGGAGAAAAAGTTAGATATGAGAAGTTTTTACAAAGTAGAAGTGATGCAAGGAGGGGAAAAGTATATGGAGAAAAAGAGAGAGGTTAAGAGAGTGGTGAAATCAATGTAAAAAGAGAGAAAAAATGAGGAGTGGGTGAGTGTTATCAACAAATTTTTTTTGAAAATAAGAAAAAGTTTTGGGGGTGGGGAATTAACAAGTTAAGGAAGCCTAGAGAACGAATGGATTTGCCAGTTAAAAATAGGAGAGGAGAGTATTAAATGGAGAGTTAGAGGTATGGGAAGATGGAGAGAATATTTTGAGGAATTGTTAATGTTGATGAAGATAGGGAGCTGTGATTTCGTGTAAGGGCAAGGAGGAATAACTCTTGTTTGGAGTGAGGAAGAGCCCGTTGTGAGTGTAGGGGAAGTTTCGTGAGGCAGTAGGTAAATGAAAGGGGGTTAGGCAGCCCGGGGTTGATGGGATAAAAATAGAAATGTTAAAAGCAGGTGGGGATATAGTTTTGGGAGTGGTTGGTGCAATTATTTAATAAATGTATGGAAGAGGGTAAGGTACCTAGGGATTGGCGAGAGGGTGCGTAGTTCCTTTGTATAAAGGCAAAGTGGACAAAGAGAGTGCAAAAATTATAGGTGGATAAGTCTGTTGAGTATACTGGTAAAGTGTATGGGAGAGTTATTTTGAAAGAATTAAGAGTACGACGGAGAATAGGATAGCAGATGAACAAGGAGGCTTTAGGAAAGGTAGGGGGGTGTGGACCAGGTGTTTACAGTGAAACATATAAGTGAACAGTATTTAAAATAAGGCTAAAGAGGTCTTTGTGGCATTTATGGGTTTGGAAAAGGCTTATGACAGGGTGGATAGGGGGGTTAAAGTGACAGATGTTGCAGGTGTATGGTGTAGAAGGTAGGTTACTGAAAGCAGTGAAGAGTTTTTACTAGGATAGTGAGGCTCAATTTAGAGTAGTAGGAAAGAGGGAAATTATTTTCCAGTAAAAGTAGGCCTTAGACAAGGATGTGTATGTCACCGTGGTTGTTTAATATATTTATAGATGGGGTTGTAAGAGAAGTAAATGCGAGGGACTTGGCAAGAGGCGTGGAGTTAAAGATAAAGAATCACACACAAAGTGGGAGTTGTCACAGTTGCTCTTTGCTGATGACACTGTGCTGTTGGGAGATTCTGAAGAGAAGTTGCAGAGATTGGTGGATGAATTTTGGTAGGGTGTGCAAAGAAGAAAATTAAAAGTGAATACAGGAAAGAATAAGGTTATGAGGATAACAAAAAAGATTAGGTGATGAAAGATTGGATATCAGATTGGAGGGAGAGAGTATGGAGGAGGTGAATGTATTCAGATATTTGGGAGTGGACGTGTCAGCGATGGGTCTATGAAAGATGAGGTGAATCATAGAATTGATGAGGGGAAAAGGGTGAGTGGTGCACTTAGGAGTCTGTGGAGACAAAGAACATTGTCCTTGGAGGCAAAGAGGGGAAAGTATGAGCGTATAGTTTTACCAACGCTCTTATATGGGTGTGAAGCATGGGTGATGAATGTTGCAGCGAGGAGAAGGCTGGAGGCAGTGGAGATGTCATGTCTGAGGGCAACGTGTGGTGTGAATATAATGCAGACTTCGTAGTTTGGAAGTTAGGAGGAGATGCGGGATTACCAAAACTGTTGTCCAGAGGGCTGAGGAAGGGTTTTTGAGGTGTTTCGGACATGTAGAGAGAATGAGCGGAGACAGAATGACTTCAAGAGTGTATCAGTCTGTAGGGAAGGAAGGCGGGGTAGGGTCGGCCTAGGAAAGGTTGGAGGAGGGGGTAAAGGAGGTTTTGTGTGCGAGGGGCTTGGACTCCAGCAGGCATGCGTGAGCGTGTTTGATAGGAGTGAATGGAGACAAATGGTTTTTAATACTTGACGTGCTGTTGGAGTGTGAGCAAAGTAACATTTTTTTGAAGGGGTTCAGGGAAACCGGCAGGCCGGACTTGAGTCCTGGAGATGGGAAGTACAGTGCCTGCACTCTGAAGGAGGGGTGTTAATGTTGCAGTTTAAAAACTGTAGTGTAAAGCACCCTTCTGGCAAGACAGTGATGGAGTGAATGATGGTGAAAGTTTTTCTTTTTCGGGCCACCCTGCCTTGGTGGGAATCGGCCAGTGTGATAATAAAAAATAAAATCTACTTAAGTAGTACTACTATTACTAACAACAACAACAATAATAATAATAATAATAAGAAGAAGAAGAAGAAGAAGAAGAAATAATGATTAACTGAAGGGCGGGTTTGGTAAATATTTTGTACACTGCCTATACTGCTCTCTGTATTATCTTATGTCTATATGACACCATCCATCTCCACCAGCACCATCAGCACCATCAGCACCACCAGCACCACCAGCACCACCAGCACCACCAGCACCATCAGCACCATCAGCACCATCAGCACCATCAGCACCACCAGCACCACCAGCACAATCAGCACCAGCACCACCAGAACCACAAGCACCATTACCATCAACATCTCCAACAACACTATCACCACAACCATTATCAAGACCATTAATAGAACAGCAACACGTTGATGAATAAGATAATTGTGCAACACCTGTCTTTATTGAGAGATGCATCGCAGGTGCATCACCTGGCTGTCTTTATTGAGAGATGCATCGCTGGTGCAACACCTGGCTGTCTTTATTGAGAGATGCATCGCTGGTGCAACACCTAGCTGTCTTTATTGAGAGATGCATCGCTGGTGCAACACCTGGCTGTCTTTATTGAGAGATGCATCGCCTGTGCAACACCTGGCTGTCTTTATTGAGAGATGCATCGCTGGTGCAACACCTGGCTGTCTTTACTGAGAGATGCATCGCTGGTGCAACACCTGGCTGTCTTTATTGAGAGATGCATCGCTGGTGCAAAAACCTGGCTGTCTTTATTGAGAGTGCATCGCCTGTGCAACACCTGGCTGTCTTTATTGAAATGATGCATCGCCTGTGCAACCACCGGCTGTCTTTATTGAGAGATGCATCGCCTGTGCAACACCCGGCTGTCTTTATTGAGAGATGCATCGCTGATGCAAAAAACCTGGCTGTCTTTATTGAGAGAATGCATCGCTGATGCAACACTGGCTGTCTTTATTGAGAGATGCTCGCTGGTGCAAACCTGGCTGTCTTTATTGAGAGATGCATCGCTGGTGCAACACCTGGCTGTCTTTATTGAGAGATGCATCGCTGATGCAACACCTGGCTGTCTTTATTGAGAGATGCATCGCTGATGCAACACCTCGCTGTCTTTATTGAGAGATGCATCGCTGGTGCAACACCTGGCTGTCTTTATTGAGAGATGCATCACTGATGCAACACATGGCTGTCTTTATTGAGAGATGCATCGCAGGTGCATCACCTGGCTGTCTTTATTGAGAGATGCATCGCTGGTGCAACACCTGTCTTTATTGAGAGATGCATCGCAGGTGCATCACCTGGCTGTCTTTACTGAGAGATGCATCGCTGGTGCAACACCTGTCTTTATTGAGAGATGCATCGCAGGTGCAACACCTGGCTGTCTTTTTTGAGAGATGCATCGCTGGTGCAACACCTGGCTGTCTTTATTAAGAGATGCATCGCTGATGCAACACCTGGCTGTCTTTATTGAGAGATGCATCGCTGGTGCAACACCTGTCTTTATTGAGAGATGCATCGCCTGTGCAACACCTGTCTTTATTGAGAGATGCATCGCAGGTGCAACACCTGGCTGTCTTTTTTGAGAGATGCATCGCTGAAGCAACAAACCCGGCTGTCTTATGGGGAGATGCTTTGCTGGTGCAACACCTGGCTGTCCCTTTATTGAGAGATGCATGCCTGTGCAAACCCCGGCTGTTTTATTGAGAGAAACATCGCTGGTGCAAACACCTGGCTGTTTAAATTGAGAGATGCATCGCCTGTGCAACACCTGGCTGTCTTTATTGAGAGATGCATCGCCTGTGCAACATCTGGCTGTCTTTATTGAGAGATGCATCGCTGGTGCAACACCTGTCTTTATTGAGAGATGCATCGCCTGTGCACACCTGGCTGTCTTATTGAGAGATGCATCGCTGGTGCAATACCTGGCTGTCTTTATTGAGAGATGCATCGCTGGTGCAACACCTGTCTTTATTGAGAGATGCATCGCCTGTGCAACACCTGTCTTTATTGAGAGATGCATCGCCTGTGCAACACCTGGCTGTCTTTATTGAGAGATGCATCGCTGATGGCAAAAACCTGGCTGTCTTTATTGAAGAGAAAGCATCGCTGGTGCAACACCCGTCTTTATTGAGAGATGCATCGCAGGTGCATCACCTGTCTTTATTGGAGATATCCGGTTGGGAAACCTTTTCTTTATTGAGGATGCACGCCTGTGCAACCCTGGTGTCTTTATTGGAGATGCATCGTGGGGCAACACCTGTCTTTTTTGAGGATGCATCGCGGGTAAAAGAGGTCAATATTCTAAAATGCGTAGGGAGACACTGGCAGGAAATAGAAAGCATCGAATTAAGCAAAAAGAATCCTTTGGGAAAGTCGGGAAAAATCGCGGGAAAGAACTAAAAACCCATAAATGAAAATGAAAAAACCCCCAAATATTTCTTTCCATCCCAAAAATAAAAATCGAGAACAACGTCCGTTTTTGGCCCCTATTAAACAAGATGGGCCCTAAACAGATGACAGAAAGGGAAAAGAGTGAGCTACTCAAGTCCCAATATGATCAGTTTTTAGCAACCCGCTAACCAGACGAGAGTCAAAGATCAAATAAAATTTTTTATGAGAACCCAAAAAATTTGATTAACACAACCCTTTCCCGTTTTACCCTGACGCCAAAGCCCTTCAAAAACAGGCGATAAATGACACCATGCACTTGCCCCGGGGCCCAAAATCATGGAACTCTTTTGTTCAAAAGAACTGCAAAAAAGCCCCCTATCACGAGCCTTTTCCACCCTATGGGAGGGAGCATGGACACGGGGGTCGTCCCAAGTTACAAAAACACAGACTTCCCACCCAAAAAGGGGGGAGTAAAGCAACAGCAAGAATACAGCCCATAGCATAACATCCCATATCAAAAAAAATTTTTGAAAGGGTCCAAAAGAAGCAAGTCACCAGCATCAAAAAAACCCAATTACAAACCCAGGGCAACATGGGTTTAGAAAGGTCGTCCTGTCTGTCTCAACTATTGGACACTACGAAAAGGGCCCTAAATGACTAAAAAAAAAATAATGCAGATGTATTATACAGACTTGCAAAAGCCCGACAAGTTTTTTTACCTGGCGTAATAGCGCACAAAATGCGGCTAAAGGAATAACAGGAAAAGTCGGTCGATGGATCTTAATTTCCTCACTAACAGAACACAGAGAGTGTCGTCAACAGAGTAAAGTCCGAGGCACTACGGGGAAAAGTTGTTCCACAAGGCACAGACTCGCCCCATTTGTTCCTATCCCCTTTATCCGAAAAACAAAGGATGTCCCACCACAGCACCGTGTCTTCCTTTTAGATGACCCCGAATCTGCATGACAGTGTTTCCATTGCAGACATGCAAAACCCAGGCAGACATCAAACCCAAATTTGGTGGGCGCAGAAAACAATATGAATTCAACGATGAGAAATTTCAATTACTAGATATGGAAACATAGGAAAATTAAATCTTCTCAAGGGACAAAAAAATTTTGGCCCCAAAATAGAGGAAACACCAACGTCAAAGACCTGGGGGTGATCTGTCGGGGATCTCACCCTTTAAGGACCATAAACTGTATCAAGCATCTGCTGAAAAATGAAGGATGGTAAAGAGAACTTTAAAATGGGAGCCAAGCCCAATGACCTCTTCAGGTCACTTGTTCATCTGGCTGGAAAAATTGCGCACACTAACAGCACCTTTCAAGGCAGGAAATTGCCCCACCTAGAAAATGAAGAGAACTTTTTACGGCCCCCGCAAACGGAGAAAAACACCTCAATTATTGGGAGCGTTTAGGTTCCTAAACCTGTAAATTCCCCGGGAAGCAGGCGGGAGAGATACATGTTATATACACGGGAAAACCTAGAGGGACTGTACGAACTTGCACACGAAAAAACACCATTACGAAAGCAAAAGACTTGGGAGACGATGCACCATCCCCCAATGAAAGCAGGGGTGTCATAGCACGTATAAGAGACCATACAATAAGTGCAGGGGCCCGAGACTGTTCAAACTGCCCCCCAGCACACAAAATGGGGGGATTACCAAACAGACCCTGGCAGTCTTCAAGCTGGACAGGGACAAGCACCTAAAGTCAGTTCCGGATCAGCCGGGCTGTGGCTCGTATGTTGGTTTGCGTGCAGCCAGCAGCAACAGCCTGGTTGATCAGACTCTGATCCACCAGGAGGCCTGGTCTCAGACCGGGCCGCGGGGGCGTTGACCCCCGGAACTCTCTCCAGGTAAACTCCAGGTAATTGAGAGATGCATCGCCTGTGCAACACCTGGCTGTCTTTATTGAGAGATGCATCGCTGGTGCAACACCTGGCTGTCTTTATTGAGAGATGCATCGCCTGTGCAACACCTGGCTGTCTTTATTGAGAGATGCATCGCTGGTGCAACACCTGGCTGTCTTTATTGAGAGATGCATCGCCTGTGCAACACCTGGCTGTCTTTATTGAGAGATGCATCGCCTGTGCAACACCTGGCTGTCTTTATTGAGAGATGCATCGCCTGTGCAACACCTGGCTGTCTTTACTGAGAGATGCATCGCCTGTGCAACACCGGGCTGTCTTTATTGGAGATGCATCGCCTGTGCAACACCTGGCTGTCTTTATTGAGAGATGCATCGCTGGTGCAACACCTGGCTGTCTTTATTAAGAGATGCATCGCCTGTGCAACACCTGGCGTCTATTATTGGGAGATGTATCGCTGATGCAACACATGGCTGTCTTTATTGAGAGATGCATCGCTGGTGCAACACCTAGCTGTCTTTATTAAGAGATGCATCGCCTGTGCAACACCTGGCTGTCTTTATTGGGAGATGTATCGCTGATGCAACACATGGCTGTCTTTATTGAGAGATGCATCGCTGGTGCAACACCTGGCTGTCTTTATTGAGAGATGCATCGCCTGTGCAACACCTGGCTGTCTTTATTGAGAGATGCATCGCCTGTGCAACACCTGGCTGTCTTTATTGAGAGATGCATCGCCTGTGCAACACCTGGCTGTCTTATTAAGAGAGCATCCCCTGTGCAACCCCTGGCTGTCTTTATTGGGAGATGTATCGCTGATGCAACACCTGGCTGTCTTTATTGGGAGATGTATCGCTGATGCAACACATGGCTGTCTTTATTGAGATGTCAGCATAGTTGCTGATCCTCTTATATGTGTTATATAGATTAGCTGAGTATCATAGTACCATCCATGTGTTGATATAGAAGATCCCTATTAGGCCGAGTGACTGTATGACGTCACGGGATGCAGCGTGAGTGACGAGCTGCCTTTTTCTCACTCGACGGATAGACATAGAAGCAGGCAGAACACGGCAGGCCTGGGCTCCCACCTTTGATCACAGTCTGACAATATATAGTGTTACCATCCAACAAGGTGTTTACCTTCAACCCTCGTATCTCCTTAAGAACCCTTACGAGAGAGAGATGCATCGCTGGTGCAGCACCTGGCTGTCTTTATTGAGAGATGCATCGCTGGTGCAGCACCTGGCTGTCTTTATTGAGAGATGCATCGCTGGTGCAGCACCTGGCTGTCTTTATTGAGAGATGTATCGCTGATGCAACACATGGCTGTCTTTAGTGAGAGATACATCGCTGGTGCAACATCTGTCTTTATTGAGGGATGCATCGCTGGAGCAACACCTGGCTGTCTTTATTGAGAGAAGCATCGCCTGTGCAACACCTGGCTGTCTTTATTGAGAGATGCATCGCTGGAGCAACACCTGGCTGTCTTTATTGAGAGATGCATCGCTCGTGCAACACCTGACTGTCTTTATTGAGAGATGCATCGCTTTGGGGCAAAAACCTGGCTGTCTTTATTGAGAGATGCATCGCCTGTGCAACACCTGGCTGTCTTTATTGAGAGATGCATCGCCTGAGCAACACCTGGCTGTCTTTATTGAGAGATGCATCGCTGGAGCAACACCTGGCTGTCTTTATTGAGAGATGCATCGCTCGTGCAACACCTGACTGTCTTTATTGAGAGATGCATCGCTGGTGCAACACCTGGCTGTCTTTATTGAGAGATGCATCGCTGGTGTAACACCTGTCTTTATTGAGAGATGCATCGCTGGTGCAACACCTGTCTTTATTGAGAGACGCATCGCTGGTGCAACACCTGGCTGTCTTTATTGAGAGATGCATCGCTGGTGCAACACCTGTCTTTATTGAGAGATGCATCGCTGGTGCAACACCTGGCTGTCTTTATTGAGAGATGCATCGCTGGTGCAACACCTGTCATTATTGAGAGATGCATCGCTGGTGCAACACCTGGCTGTCTTTATTGAGAGATGCATCGCTCGTGCAACACCTGACTGTCTTTATTGAGAGATGCATCGCTGGTGCAACACCTGGCTGTCTTTATTGAGAGATGCATCGCTGGTGTAACACCTGTCTTTATTGAGAGATGCATCGCTGGTGCAACACCTGGCTGTCTTTAAATTTTAGGGGATGCATCGCTGGTGCAACACCTGGCTGTCTTTATTGAGAGATGCATCGCTGGAGCAACACCTGGCTGTCTTTATTGAGAGATGCATCGCTCGTGCAACACCTGACTGTCTTTATTGAGAGATGCATCGCTGGTGCAACACCTGGCTGTCTTTATTGAGAGATGCATCGCTGGTGGAAAAACCCGTCTTTATTGAGAGATGCATCGCTGGTGCAACACCTGGCGTCTTTATTGAGAGATGCATCGCTGGTTTCAACACTGGATGTCTTTTTTGAGAGATGCATCGCTGGGGCAACACCTGTCTTTATTGAGAGATGCATCGCTGGTGCAACACCTGGCTGTCCTTATTGAGAGATGCATCGCTGGTGCAACACCTGTCTTTATTGAGAGATGCATCGCTGGTGCAACACCTGTCTTTATTGAGAGATGCATCGCTGGTGCAACACCTGGCTGTCTTTATTGAGAGATGCATCGCTGGTGTAACACCCGTATTTTTTTGAGAGATGCCCTCGCTGGGGGTAACACCTGTCTTTATTGAGAGATGCATCGCCTATGCAACACCTGGCTGTATTTATTGAGAGGTGCATCGCCTTTGCAGCAGTCTTTATTACTCTAGCGCCGAGTAATGTGGGAGGGACCTCTTATACTGTAACCAGTAGAAGAAGCGGTGTGATGCAGCTGTTGAAGACATTGTCATATGTGGAGGGGGCCTACTATTGGAATTAGGTCAGGCCCAAAGAATGGGCGGGGCCCATTAATGGAGTACGTCAGACTCCCAGTATAGACATGACAAAGGCAAATACCACTATCAATTCCAGTACCATCACCACTACTACAACCACCACCACGAACACCACCACTTCTGCAACAACCATAAGAATAGCTCCACTACTGCAACCACCACCAAGAATATCATCACCACTACTACAACCATTACCACGAGCATCACTACTGCAACTACCAACACAAACACCGCCACCACTACTATAACCACCACCATGAACGACACCAAAACTACTACATCTATTACCTACCAAGAACAACAACGCCACCACCACTACTGCAGCTACCACCACGAACAACACCACCAATACTGCAACTACCATGACGAACAATACCACCACCGCTGCGACCACCACCAAGAACAATACCACCACTACTGCAACTACCACCAAGAACAACTCCACAACTACTGCAACCACCATCACGAACAACACCACCACCGCTGCAACACCACCAAGAACACCACCACTGCAACTACCACCAAGACCAACACCACCACTGCAACTACCACCAAGAACAACGCCACCACAACTGCAACTACCACCAAGAACAACACTACTGCAACTACCACCAAGAACACTACCACCACTACTGCAACTACCACCAAGAACAACACCACCACTACTGCAACTACCACAACGAACAATACCACCACTGCTGCAACTACCACCACGAACAATACCATCACCACTGAAACTACCACCAAGACGAACACCACCACTACCTGCAACTACCAACAAGAGCAACACACACAACTACTGAAACTACCACCAAGAAGAACACCACCACTACTGCAACTACCAACAAGAGCAACACCACCACTACTGAAACTACCACCAAGAACACTACCACCACTACTGCAACTACCACCACGAACAATACCACCACTACTGCAACTACCACCACGAACAATACCACCACTACTGCAACTACCACCACGAACAATACCACACCACCACTGCAACTACCACCAAGAACAATACCAACACTACTGCAACTACCACCAAGAACACTACCACCACTACTACAACTACCACCACGAACTATACCATCACTACTGCAACTACCACCACGAACAATACCACCACCACTGCATCTACCACCAAGAACACTACCACCACTACTGCAACTACCACCACAACAATACCACCACCACTACAACTACCACCAAGAACACTACCACCACTACTGCAACTACCACCACGACAATACCACCACATACTGCAACTACACTACGAACTATACCACCACTATTGCAACTACAACCACGAACAATACCACCACCACTGCAACTACCACCAAGAACAATACCATCATTACTGCAACTAGCACCAAGAACAATACCACCACCACTGCAAACTACCACCACGACAATACCACCACTACTGCAACTACCACCACGAACTATACCACCACTACTGCAACTACCACCACGAACAATACCACCACTACTGCAACTACCACCACGAACTATACCACCACTACTGCAACTACCACACGAACAATACACCACTACTGCAACTACCACCACGAACAATACCACCACCACTGCAACTATCACCAAGAACAACACAACCACTACTGCAACTACCACCACGAACTATACCACCACTACTGCAACTACCACACGAACAATACCACCACTACTGCAACTACCACCAAGAACAACACAACCACTACTGCAACTAACCACCACAAACAATACCACCACTAATGCAACTACCACCAAGAACAAACCACGACTACTGCAACTACCACCAAGAACACTACCACCACCACTGCAACTACCACCAAGAACTACACCACCACTGCAACTACCACCAAGAATAACACCACCACTAATGCAACTAACCACCATGAACAAACCACCACTGCAACTACCACCAAGAACTACACCACCACTGCAACTACCACCAAGAACAAACCACCACTACTGCAACTACCACCAAGAACAAACTGCCACTGCAACTACCACCAAGAACAAACCACCACCACTGCAACTACCACCAAGAACACTACCACCACTGCAACTACCACCAAGTACAAACCACCACTACTACAACTACCACCAAGAACACTACCACCACTGCAACTACCACCAAGAACTACACCACCACTGCAACTACCACCAAGAACAAACCACCACTACTACAACTACCACCAAGAACACTACCACCACCACTGCAACTACCCACCAAGAACAAACCACCACCACTGCAGCTACCACCAAGAACAAACCACCACCACTGCAACTACCACCAAGAACTCACCACCACTGCAACTACCACCAAGAACAAACCACCACCACTGCAACTACCACCAAGAACAAAACCACCACTACTACAACTACCACCAAGAACACTACTACCACTGCAACTACCACCAAGAACTACACAACCACTGCAACTACCACCAAGAAACACTACCACCACCACTGCAACTACACCAAGAACAAACCACCACCACTACAACTACCACCAAGAACAAAACCACCACCACTGCAACTACCACCAAGAACAAACCACCACTACTACAACTACCACCAAGAACACAACCACCACTGCAACTACCACCAAGAACTACACAACCACTGCAACTACCACCAAGAACACTACCACCACCACTGCAACTACCACAAAGAACAAACCACCACCACTGCAACTACCACCAAGAACAAACCGCTACTACTGCACCTACCACCAGGCTGTGGTTCGTACGTTACCTTGCGTGCGGCCAGCAGTAACAGCCTGGTTGATCAGACCCTGATCCACCATGAAGCCTGTTCTCAGACCGGGCCGCGGGGGCGTTGACCCCCCGAAACCCTCTCCAGGTAAACGAACATCACCACTACTACAACTACCACCACTACTGCAACTACCACCACTACTGCAACTACCACCACTACTGCAACTACCACCAAGAACAATACCACCACTACTACAACTACCACCAAGAGCAACACCACCACTACTACAACTACCACCACTACTGCAACTACCACCACTACTACAACTACCACCAAGAACAATACCACCACTACTACAACTACCACCAAGAACAACACCACCCACTACTACAACTACCACCAAGAACAACACCACCACTACTACACTACCACCAAGAACAACACCACCACTACTACAACTACCACCAAGAACACTACCACCACTACTACAACTACCACCAAGAACAACACCACCACTACTACAACTACCACCAAGAACAATACCACCACTACTACAACTACCACCAAGAACAATACCACCACTACTACAACTACCACCAAGAACAATACCACCACTACTGCAACTACCACCACTACTGCAACTACCACCAAGAACAATACCACCACTACTGCAACTACCACCACTACTACAACTACCACCAAGAACAATACCACCACTACTGCAACTACCACCAAGAACAATACCACCACTACTACAACTACCACCAAGAACAATACCACCACTACTGCAACTACCACCAAGAACAACACCATCACTACTGCAACTATCCACCACTACTACAACTACCACCACTACTACAACTACCACCAAGAACAATACCACCACTACTGCAACTACCACCAAGAACAATACCACCACTACTACAACTACCACCACTACTACAACTACCACCAAGAACAATACCACCACTACTGCAACTACCACCAAGAACAATACCACCACTACTGCAACTACCACCAAGAACAATACCACCACTACTACAACTACCACCAAGAACAATACCACCACTACTACAACTACCACCACTACTGCAACTACCACCAAGAACAATACCACCACTACTACAACTACCACCAAGAACAATACCACCACTACTACAACTACACCACTACTACAACTACCACCAAGAACAACACCACCACTACTACAACTACCACCAAGAACAATACCACCACTACTGCAACTACCTCCACATACTGCAACTACCACCAAGAACAACACCACCACTACTGCAACTACCCACCACTACTGCAACTACCACCAAGAACAATACCACCACTACTGCAACTACCACCAAGAACAACACCACCACTACTACAACTACCACCAAGAACACTACCACCACTACTACAACTACCACCAAGAACAATACCACCACTACTACAACTACCACCAAGAACAATACCACCACTACTGCAACTACCACCACTACTACAACTACCACCAAGAACAACACCACCACTACTACAACTACCACCAAGAATAATACCACCACTACTGCAACTACCACCACGAACAATATCACCACTACTGCAACTACCACCAAGAACACCTACCACTACTGCAACTACTACCACCCCTGCAACTATCACCACCCCTGCAACTACCACCACCCCTGCAACTACCACCACTACTACAACTACCACCACGAACAACATCCTACCACGAACAATTATGGTTTTCCAGCAGACATTACTGATCATTCCGCCATACTGTTTTCATGTCTCATTAAATTTCACGTGTGATCGCACTTGTATATAACATTACTCTCATTTTTTATTGCTTTTAATGAAGTGCTAAACCTGTGTGGAGCATTAGGTGCAAAAATAGGTTGAGACCCGATCCTCTGGTGGTATGTGAGAGGTTTTGTATATATGTATATATATATATATATATATATATATATATATATTATATATATATATATATATATATATATATATATATATATATATATATATATATTATTTAAGTGACAGTGAGAATCTAGGTGACAATAAATGAGAAGGTAGATATGGTGTCAGGTTCTTATGATAACAGTATAACTCTGCTTCCAAAGTTCTCACCAAGTGCAATAAATATTTTCACAATAATTTATTCGGAAAGATAACGTTGTAAACAACTCACTGCTCTGAGGATTCGGAACTGTACGTGTATACCACGTTGAGAGAATGTTTTTGAAAAAGTTCAGGACAAGTGATTGTTTGCAGAAGTTATATTGGCTTTCAGGCATGGAAGAGAGGGGGAAGCAAACGTAAATGGCTGTAGCTTCCCAGGGATAAATAGAAGAGTGAGATATGGGGGTAAACGTTAAGTTAAAGTAAACTGAGAGATGTTGGATGAGCACGTACAAGGAGGTTAAAAGGTAGTAAGAATGGGATCGGTTGTTTAATGAGTTTAGCATACTAACATCGGTGATTATTATGTAGTATGAGGTTCGTGAAGGTCGTGTAAGCGAATAAAATAATGAAGGAACTGGGTATCGCGTCGATCCTGTAAAGAATGGATGTTCGCTCTGCTGAGAAGTTCTCAACCGAAGAAGAACAGAAGACCTCGTAATATTAACGTAAACCTTGAAGGTGAACAACAGTGTTTCTGTAATAATGGTGGTATAATTGCCGACAAAATGTTAAGTAAAAAGATACGAGTGTAACTAATGTGGCATTTTATTGTGGCAACGTTTTGTTCTACAGGAGCTTTGTCAAGTCGTAACGGCTTAACAAAGTTCCTGGAGAGCGAAACGTTGCCACAATAAAATGTCACATTAGTATCACTTGTGTCCTTTTACTTTACAAATAAGGTTGACCTGATATTTGATGGAAGAACCAAGGAAAGGTCATTAATGGGTAACAGAAATACGGTAGTACTAACAAGGCAACTCTGTGGTTTGCCGTTGACTGTTACAAAATCCGAGGAGAGGGAATTATTCACTCGAGCATTGAAACGGCTCTCTGATAGAAAATACTTTAAGAAAAGCACTGGTTTGATATGTTATAATTTCATAGTCTCATAGACCCTTTTTAGACATAAGAAAAAATGACAATAACAGAATGTTTGGCTAGGAAGGTGTTTCGAATTTCTGTAATGAGTCGATAACAGAGCAACTCTTCCTAAGACCAAAGTAAGGAGAGGAGAAGCAGCTTCCAGTCTCCAGGTACCACACAAAGCATCTTATTGACAAAACATTCATACAATTTATAAACTGTTAGTAAGAGTTTTTCGTTTATCACTAGATGGAGCATGTGTTGAGGTGCCTGCTTTACAGAGAAAAAAACGAAGACTACCTCAATTTTCCAATGGTAGAGTAAAATACTTTCGGACCATATCTGGTCAAGAGGGTGTAAAGAAAGACAAGTGCTGTGTGATGTAAGTTTTGTAGCATGTGTGTATTTGATCAGCTGCTCTTAGTCTTCCCTCAGTGTTGAAGCTTATTCTCAAAGTATAAAAGGGGCGATGAAAGGTTCTCCAGCGTAGATGTGTTGAGTCGAACAGACTTCCCCTCAAGTTTGGATTAGGGAAAACTTGGAAGTGAATGAAGTAAACATGAGTAAAGTATTGTTTACTTGCCTTGGTAACATCGTCAGAGTTTGCCTTTTTTTCTTTTTGTCAGGAATTTTAAGGATCGGAGAAGAGCCAGTTATATATTTTCTTGCTAATTTTTTGTACTTTTCTACAGATAGCGCTTACTAAAATAGCCGTATTGACCGTGAACACCTAGGTTGAGCCTTTAGCAGTTCGTATTATGTGACTCATGTGTTCTCTTGCGATTGTTATGGTAGTGGCCTCAAGACTCATGCTTTACACAAACTGCACGAGCAAAATCAAGAGACCACCAGGAGATATATTTCTGAAAATGTGTTCCTGAGGTCTGAGGGATGGTGAGAGTAACTGCAGACAGGCCTCAGTTGACAAATATATGTAAGAAGTTGTCTGTAGAGGAATTGGAAAGATAAAAGAAAATGTAGGGAGTGGTAATAACACGATAGTAAATAGCTCACAGAAGAGACAGGGCTTGAGCTAATGGCAAGCAAGTCCTAAAACTAAGAGTCTAGTGCCCTAACTACTGATACTAAATTATGATATTTTATGTGTTTCTACACAACATAAGATAGTCTACTATTTATATAAACATAGTTAAAACTTCAGACATCTTAAAAAGAATTCGAAAAGTTCTGAAAAGGAACAAGAAAAGAATTTTCAATTCACTTGTTTGAATTATCACCAAGGTTAGCGAGGAGGATGGGTTTGAGAACAGGAAGTAATAATTACGGGAACGACTGCTGTCGTGTAAATCATTTATGACTGTCTAAACAAATTTGTGTGAAGTTGAGGAGGAGCATATATAAGGAGAACAATACACCAGGGAGTATGGGTTCTCGAATCCAAATGTGTAGGAATGCTTTTGTTTAAGGTAAAGGACAGGGGCGAGATACGACTCCAACCAGTCACCGCTAGTCACAATATGATCCAGATTAAATGATGAGAGCTTAAATTGCCTAGTAAAATAAATGGTTTAGGTTAAGGTGAGATTAGAAATTGCTTATTTGACATAGAAAAGGGTCGTGAAGGAGAAAGATTTAAAAAACAGCAGACACAGGTTGCAGTACATTGAGGAGAATAACGGATATATGGGAACAAAGGCTGTCAGTGTGAACATAAAGGGCGCTTTCCCTGTATCATTCGTCCGGTAGGGGGTGTGATAACTGTAACATAACATAGGTTGATAAAGGAAGTCAAACTGTATGACATAGTTCCAGTTCCTGAAGGCAGATTCATGAAGGTTAAAACTGAGAAATAAAAAAACTAACTCTACCCGATTTTCCCTGAATTCTTTAACACTAAGTTGTAAAATAGACATGTTCACTTACTAGTCATATAGCAGGAGACTCAAGTGAAAGGTAATTACAGGCTGGGATGGTCGGTAAAGTTGACGTGAGTTAGCAGAGGCATATTAATATTAAGGGACTTGTATGTAGTGTGGTTGCTGGTGTCATGAGTAGCAGTATAAATATGGGGTGGGCGTCCAGGAGACGGTGAAGTTTTAACTGTGTGAGGGGCAGAATTACGAGACAGGGATGCTGATGGTAGGGCATAGTTGTAGTCAAAGTTATGCACTATATACTTGAGTGTACCTAAATTACTGTGCAGCTAAATTACTGGAAACGGTTGAAGTCCCTTGATTTGTATTCCCTGAAACGCAGGCGAGAGAGATACATGATAATATACACTTGGAAAATCCTAGAGGGATTAGTACCAAACTTGCACACTCCCTATGAAAGCAAAAGACTCGGCAGGAGATACAACATCTCCCCAATGAAAAGCAGGGGAGCCACTAGTAAACTGAGAGACAACACAATAAGTGTTATGGGCCCAAGACTGTTCGACTGACTTCCAGCATACATAAGAGTGATTACCAATAGACCCCTGGCTATCTTCAAGAAGACATTGGACAGGCACCTGAAGTCAGTACCTGACCACCCGGGCTGTGGTTCGTACGTCACTTTGCGTGCGGCCAGCAGTAACAGCCTGTAATAAAGTTGGTAGAATTACCGACAATATGTAAAGTAAAAGGACACAAGTGCAACTAATGTGACATTTATTGGCTTGATAAAGCTCCTGGAGAGCGAAACGTTGCCACAATAAATGTCACATTAGTTGCACTTGTGTCCTTTTACTTTACAGTAACAGCCTGGTTGATCAGACCCTGATCCACCACGAAGTCTGGTCTCAGACCGAGCCGTTGGGGCGTTGACCCCCGAAACCCTCTCCAGGTATACTCCAGGTGCATTTTGAATTAGATAAGCATCGTGGCATGTTCTCTCATTTGAAGAAAAGCTTGTCAAAGTTCATTTCTAGCCGTGTCTCTGAGATATACCATTATAACTGCAAGGATCTCTGCGCACGTGAAAGTGGCAGGGAAGGTACAGGGAGCTGGGTAGGGAGGATAAGTTCAACGATGTTAATCAGGGAAAGAAAGGGCTGTAAGGGAAGGGCGACCATGGAGATAGGTCCCATTTATTGTGTCTGGGGAACTGTAGTTATAGTTAATGCCTTAAATCGTGAGCCAGAGACTATAGTCAGCAAAGGCACGGAAGGACCGCTGTGTAGCTACGAGTCAATCGTCGTGACGTGTCTTTCAGACTGAATTGTAGATGTGGAAGGGGCAGACTGTGTTGATCGTGGAGCAGTGATGGTACCAAGGAGTGATGAGGTGGGAACTTCATTGGTGAGAGTTGTGTGATGGAGACAGGAGTGAGTGTTAAAATTTAGGTTAGGTAAGGTTTGTCAAGAAACAGGACATGTATTTCCTGACACATGTCTTAGTCATATAATGATCCGCAACTGGAGCTTTTGGCAATCTGACCCAGCCCTTCTGCTTATGAATTATTATGTGAAATTACCTGCTTGAGGTTTACAGGATATTAATAACCTGAATTATTACGTGCGAGTAATTTGGGCGAGGTAAGTGGGACTTAGTCACAGTAGGTTGCAGAACTGTTACTCCCCTGATGCCCACTACATCACCACTCTCAAAAAAGCTAGACCTAATATTAAATTAATAATTACAATATTAGACATTAATACCAATAATGGTATATTATAAAATAATGTGGACTGTATATGATTTGGCTTGCTGGGTACACAGAATATAATTGTACATAAATTATAATGGTGTTATTAGAAAAGAAATTCGTATTACCACTTACCATTAAATTACTGTGGATGGATCACACCACAAAACCTGCCTAACAAATAGAATCCTAAACTGGCCAGTGAGAAATCTAAATGGAAGGACTAATGGTGCACTTCCCTGTGTGAGCGATGCTGTAGTCTTCTAATCCTCCATCATCCACACATAATTCTGGAGGTCCCGCAAATTTCCTATCCCAATTCTTCAACAGGGGACATTAATATGGGTTTCTACTACAAATTCAGGCTGAAACACCCCAATTTGGCCTCGATGATTCTGGATTATTACCTGAATTTTCAACAACAATCAGTGCTTACAAATTACAAATGGCATCCCTACCCCTGTATCACTCCCCGGCCGCTGCGCACCCTCCTTCACACAGAATTTCTCAAAGGGTCAAATTAGCATCATTTTAATACACACCTATTATATTATTCAAATTTACACATGCTGAATTTAAGAAAATTCAAAATTTTCCACATTGCAGACTTGCTGGTCCACCCCTTTAAAAAATTAAGGTTATAATTATAACCTCTTATTAATTGTTCAGCTAGTGTAAGAGGGCGGCACCACAGCGTTGCAGGTGTCGGACAACTCAATAAGGAGAAGCTACTATACATGCAGCAATCTGCGTTCTTAAGTTCCAACATTCCTGGTAACACTCAACCACCTTCAACATTCATGCAGTGTGTGTGCGTCAGTGAAGAACCTGAATACAAATATGTAACGATTATCTATATGGACTATAAATAATGATTATCTATAATCGTTATACAAGAAACAATGCTGTGACCTAGCCTAGCCGCTCGGCACGTGCGAGGAACCAGGCGAAGCAAGACTCTCAACATTCAGGTGAATGTTTCAACCAAATATTTATAAATTACAATTAAACATGTATAAATTGTCACTAAAAATGCATAAAATAGGCACATGTGTAATATATAGAGAGTTTAGTTAGGAATAACAATAATTATAACAAAAATTGATAGTAGTAATAATATACTATTATTATTATCTGAGCTTTCGTTATGTTTGAGCGGATTTTCTTTCAAGAAAGTGACAAGCGCTCATATAACAACGAAAATAAAAGAAATACTAAGGTTTATATTGTATTTATATTATATTTATATAGTAAGATGCTGAGAGAGAGTGAGCCTTATCCTAACTAACGTTTGCCAGCGTTCCACATGTGTATGACTTAACATTTGTCGAAGTTACGTATTTTGAGTGATACAACAGATTTTATGGAGGATATATACGTTTATACCCTGAGTGGTGCATTTCTCCCAGTGTGTATATGCTAAGCGTTTACGTTTAATCGCTATTTTTGGGACGAGAGCATTCTTGTTTGGTGGTGAAAAGGGTTCTTTGTGTAATCGATAGGCTTTAAACCCCATTAACTAACCAACCCAGATTTCAGAGGCTAAACAAATTAGGATATGAAGAGAGCAAGAATGTCACGAAGTGACAAGACATTTACGACTACTGGAAAGCGACGTTATCCACAACAAACCCAGTAAGTGTTCCATCAGAACTACGTATGTTCGACTGGCAGAAATAAAACGCAAAACCAAGCAATAATAAAAATGGAATAATAAATAATAATAAAAATAATTTCCTTTTACTAGAGATCTCACAGCCGAAAGCAGTGTTTAGAAAACTCTGAGAGTCGTGTTGAAGTTATTGTGACAAGTGTGGAATACCGAGCTCCACTTACTTCACATAGCGAACTCGAATTCTAGGGCTTCATCATGACTGCACAGAACGAAACGTCCCAGTTTATTTATTTATTCGTGTTAAGAGCTCAAGACGTGGTGGAGGCTCGATCCTCCGTCCACCGAGCGCGAGACAAACGCGCCTCCGATTTCTACTCACCTATTTCTTTCCAAATAAAAGAATATTCTGCAACTAGTGCCTTTGTCTTCACATCGGATGCGACTATATAATCAGAGCAGAAGTGGAGTGAGTCTGTGCTTTAAGGACTTCCGTTAACATTGTTAAACATAACAGACGAAGAAGTCGAAGGTGGTCAAAGAGTTGGCAGTGAAAATTAAAAACCAAAATTTAGTCACTGTTATCTATACAAATTATGAAATGACAATACACAGTAGTTTGAGAGTTATTAAGAAGTTATTAAAACTTGTAAACCCAGGCCCTGAACATAATCCTCCTTGTGGAGAAATTTCAATCCCTTCTAGCGGTAGCCCTGTCGTGCTAGTGTGAGGCTCTTGATCCAAGCAATTGAAGCTAACCCTCGTCATACTAGGGCCCAACTAGATTACCTCCCATTCCCCAAAGACTGTATAACACCTGTGAATTTAGTGATTCCTAGTTAAATAATAATAAAAACTTGATGCGTTCCGGTGGCTGGCCGATCTGAGGAAGGTATCAAACCACGATACAGGCGGAGATTGAACTCGCGGTGAGTGAGTCTTAAACTCTAGATTAACGTCCACACCTTAGTTTGTTTGCATCGTGTCATTACGACTTCAGGAGTCCTGATGAAGGTATTTCAGCATGTCAACCCCCCCCCCCCCCCGTGCATCAACACACGCCACTGAAACAGTGTTAATTGTGGCATAAATTAAAGAGAATTAGAAGAGGCATTCACAAGTCATCATAAGAAAACTAATATGAATGTTTCATCATTATAATCATAAATTAGGATATTACACAACCCAAATATAATTCAAACTTTTCAAAGGGACAAATATTCTAAAATATACAAGCACATTAAGCTTGAAGCCGCTCAGAAGCTGCATTATAAAGCCATCAACATGGACAGCTTGAAGCTAATCAGATGCGGCGCTTAGTAATAATCGCATGAAAAGTAGTAGTTCCCCCCCTCCCCCAGTTTCCCGAAAAGCAAATTGGGATCTGCCTGGGCGAAAATCTCTCCAAATTTTTCTCCAAAATTGACCAGCTTTTAAAAAATTACAGACAGAAAGTTTTATACTCAAGTTAGTGTGGATATCATATAAATTTGAACAAGTTTGAGGACACACATGTGTTTATAGGCACACAAAGAACATTAAATTTGTATAAGTAAAAGGACGCACAAGATGCACTAATGATGAATTTATTTGTGGCCCAAATAAATGTACATTAGTTGCACTATGTGCTCTTTTACTTCTACATATTGTCGTACTTTACCCCAAAACTTTATTACAACATTTAATTTAAAAAAAAATTTGGTAGGATAACTCCAAGTAAAGTTCAAAATGACTTGTTTTGATCAGAAGAGAAACTTCTCCAATTTTTTCAGAGAAGTCAAATTGATTGATTACAAATTAATATATGGCATATATACAACCCTACCATCAAGAGATTGTTTCACTCAGGAGAAACACATCATCACTAAATGTTTAGCGCTGGACCAGGGAGCATTTTCCAGTATTGCACAGCATAAAAATCTTTTGCCTACGGCCTAACCCACAAATTTGAAACCTTTATATACGATGTACCAACCATGAACGATTGATATTGTTAACGTTGATATATATTAATCAGAGGAACGCACTAAAACCCGTAGCAGCCAATATAGCGTGTGTACGGACAGACATCAAACTCTGATCCATGCAGAGGAAAAAGTCAGTTTTATGGCTCAAGGCATTAAGGCAAAATAATGTAATTAGGTAAAATATTCCTATACAATCTCGAGATTATATACGGCAAAATGGCATCTTTACACTCCATTAAATATACCAGCCTCCTTCGAAGTAGGAAACATATAAGAACATAAGAAAGGAGGAACACTGCAGTAAGCCTGTTGGCCCATATTATGCAGGTCCTTCACAAATCCATCGCACTAACAGAATATTTGTCCAACCCATTTGAAACGCTACTCAGGTAATAATCTTTGATAAATCTATCTACTCATGTGCAAGTCCCAGTCAAATTTAACCCCTCTCACTCGTGCATTTATCCAACCAAAATTTGAAGCTGCTCAAGGTTTTGGCCTCAATAACCCTACCAGATAGACTGTTCCATCTTCTTTCAAACAATACATTTTTTTATCTTCTACCCTCAAGACCTTTTTTATACACTATTACAGTTGATTTGGTGGGTGTGCAAGCGGCCATCAATAATAAGGCTTCGGAGGCAACATTACTTTATTTGGGTTCTTGTTACACAGGCAGTGTGCGTAAAGTTGCCCAGGCCAGAGGGCATGCCGGGATGAGAGTGACGGAGTAGACGTTGTTGAGTTGAGCTCGGCCCCCGAATGAGACGTGTAAGCTCGTGGTGTGGGCTAAGATAGATAGGCCTATCGGTGGCAGCACTAGAGTGGCGGATCGGAACCAGCTGGGATACATACTTGGCCCCCTACCTGGTCGTCTCGAACCATGGATGATGAAAAAAAACACGGTTCTTTTAGGCACAGGGCACAGAAACACAGATAAGACATAAATTACATGTGGACAAGGAACAACAAAAAACTTCTTGCTGGGAGGGAAGAAAAAAAAAGATGGGTGTGCCTAAGAACATGGTCCAAGGGCAATGAGACTTGCGGAGGGTGCATGCTTACTGCATCTGGACAGAATACTGCAACCAAGGATAATCGCTGTGGCTGAGCCTGTGATGTAAACAGGTTCGGTTTTCTCTGAAGGTAAAGCAGTCATCATGGAGAGTCGTCACTGCACGGTTCACAACTGGGCACCTACATGTGGTACCCTCGAGTGGCGGCGTCGTTTAGTCTGGGAGGCAATGAGCACGGCTTTCTTCTCGGCTGGTACTGTAATGGGCAGTCACAGCAGGAAGCACAGAACAGCTTAGTGTGTCAAGTAGAGTGAGGTCGTGGCTAGTACGATCAGGCACATCATCTGGAGTGTAGCAGCAAGACACCACAAATGCGAGTGGCGGGCTCTCCAAATTGCATTCTTTGTGCAGGCTGCTCATTGAAGTGCGACATGCAGTAATGCAATCACCTGCAGACAGGGCTACAGCAGCTTGACGATGTATCCTTCTCAACAGTGGTCAAGTATAGCAGAGGTTAGTCTAGATCCAAATGGATTGGTTTTCCATTACACAACTGCACTCTGATGGTCAGGAGGTGAGAAACGCGTCTATTGGGGAGTCGAGCTGGTACGACTCAGACCTTGTCATCTACCGAGGGGCGAGCATAAGGCTATCTATAATAGAGTGCTCAAAACACTTGTCAATCTGGCTAATCTGGGATGTTTATTGTCAGTCCTCGACTTGGTCACAATGCAGTGGGACTATGTAACACACGGGTGTATACAATGGTCTGGGCTCCGTGACACTTATTCGGGGGACACACTCGTAAACCTTGCAAACCCCGCCACTGACATATGTCTTCACTCTCTATCGTTTCGCCATTACTGCAACAAATTTGCTCACTGTGAAACTATAAACACTGTGATGTGACATCATGTGGTGATGTCAGGCATGATGTCATGAGGGGGGTGTCGTAGGTTGGACATCTTGAGGTGATGTCGAGGGACAGATGTCCAGGGTGACGTCACCCCATGACGTCAGGCAGATCGTGGGAGACATCGGGCAACTCATGAGGATGTTCAGGTGACATCGGGTGTGAATCTTGGGTGAGTGGGCAGACTCCGGGTGCCGGACAGGGTGACGTTGGGGAAATGAAACTTCAAGATAAGTCGGCGCAGGGTGAAGTTGGGAGGTGACGCCCCGGGGTGACGTCGCAAATGATCCTAGAGTGACGTCAGGCTGAAAGGTGACGTCAGGGGCGATGTCGTGGGGTGACATCATGAGGTGACGATGGGCAGCATGTGACTTTGGACATTGGTGCCCGGTGTCTGGTAGCTAAAGCTCTCCCTTCACATGGTGAGGGTCCGGGTTTGATTTCCGGCAAAGGGGTGGAAACATTGGACGTGTTTCCTTACACCGGTTGTCTATGTTCACCCATCAGTAAAATGGATACCTGAGTGTTAGTCGACTGGTGTGAGTCACATCCTGGGACAAAACTGACCTAATTTATCCGAAATGCTCTGCTTAACAAGTGGCTTTCTAAATAGTAGTATGTCATTGATGTCAGTTAGGTATGTATACCTTGTACATGTACTTGTAGTAAATAAAGATATTATTATTATTATTATTATTATTATTATTATTATTATTATCTGGCTTGGTAACCCACATGGCTCACTCCACATGGCTTGTAGATCCACGTGGCCTTACCCACACATGGCTACATGATCCACATTGTATTATTTCGAGTGACCTTGGGCCCTCAGATACACAGCTCTGGTGTGAATTCACATAAAAACAGCAAAGGGGGGAGTGAGACCGTAGTAGAATACAGTGGTAGTGTGATGAATGTGGGTGAAGTGAGGACTCCGCCGCTCCTCCCTCCCCTACTCACAAACAAGTGGGGAAACAACCACATTGGACGCAGAGCACCACACAGACTCACCTCTGATTTGCTGAAATAGCCATGCTGAAAATAGCCAGCCATGCTGAAATAGCCAGCAGAAACATAGGGGTGACGTTGAACATGTGACTGCAGAACAACGTGGGACGCTATGAAGACCCAGATGACGCTACGAAGATTTCTTGAGGAAAATTCAGCAAATTTTGGCCTGGATCCTGCTGATCCTGTGTTTGAATGATGAAACTTGCAGACACGACTTCAGGACTTGGTACACAGGCAGCGTCTTAAGTTGCCCAGGCCTGGAGGGCCAAGCCTGGGAGAAAGTGATGGAGTAGACCTTATTGACTGTGCTCGGCTGCCAGAATGAGACAGGGTAAGCGTGATGAGGGTTGAAATAGGTAGGCCTATAGGTGGCAGCACAAGCGTGGCGTGGAATATGAACCTAGCTGGGCATACACTTCAATCATGTCTCCCCTCATTATTCATCTTGCAAGTGAATGTAATTTAATGGATTTCAGTCTTTCTTCATAAGGAAGATTTCTAATCCTATGTATTAATTTTGTCATTTTTCACTGAATGTTTTCAAATGAAATTATATCCATTCTCTAATATGGAGACCAGAAGTGAGCTGCATAATCTAGGTGAGGCCTTACTAATGATGTATAAAGCTGTAGTATAACCGCTGGACTTCTGTTGCTTACACTTCTTGATATAAATCCCAGTAATCTATTTGCCTTATTATGTACGTTTAGGCATTGCTGTCTTGGTTTAAGGTTGCTGTTTACCATAACCCCTAAGTCTCTACGGCTAAGTTCTACATTATTAATCTGATAAGTGCTAGGGTTATGAACATTCCCAAGCATTAGAACTTTGCATTTATCTACAATGAACTGCATCTGCCACTTTTCTGACCACGAATTGAGTTTGTCTAAATCCTTCTGAAGTTCTGTGACATCTACATCTGAATCGATTATCCTACCTATTATCGTGTCATCAGCGAATTTACTCACATCACTAGTAATTCCCTCGTCAAGGTCATTGATATATTTTAGAAACAACAATGGACCTAAAACTGATCCCCGTGGAATGCCACTTGTTACAGATCCCCACACAGATTTAACCCCATTTATGCACACTCTCGCTTCCTATTGGTGAGCCATGACTCGATCCATGACAGCACTTTTCCCCCAATGCCTCGAGCTGCCACTTTCTTTAACAGTCTCTGGTGTGGTACTCTGTCAAAAGCCTTACTAAATCCAAATAAACAATATCTAATTCTTTATCATGATCAAAGCCTAAAAAAATTTTTTACTGAAAAAGTGCAAAAATTGTTACGCAGAAGGGCCCCTCAAAAATTCATTGATATCATTATTTAAATTATCTTATCAAGAGGCTTTTTTATTATCACAATAATTAACTTTTTAATTTGCCTAGTAGGTCTATTGTCCAATTTTAAAAAAACAATGTAAAAAAAAATCACAAGTTTCTCATTATGCCAAAGGGTTTATAAAGGATTGGTGGCGCACAAACCCTTTTGTCTACGCACCAAAAACCATATTACTCAGTTGATGTTTTAAAAAGCGTTTCCCTGTGTTTGCCCATATTTGACAAGATTACCTGATAATACTAGGTAGGGGTTTTAAAGGTTTAGAATTAAATTGGATCATAAAATATTTTTGGAAGGGTATAAAAAACCCCAAGAAAGGCATAATAATCAATATTGAAAAGGGTTTTAGTAAAATGTAAAGAAAACGTCCAGAACATTCGGAAAGAGGACATTTAATAAAGGGGCAAAAGGCAATTCATTTCCTTTTTCTTTTTTTTTTTAAAATAGGTTAAAAAATAATAGAATCCTTATAAAAACCCCCTGAGAAAGCTTTTTTCCACGTAAGGACCTTTCTAAAGGGTTAGAAAACTTAGGGGGCTATTAACTTCTAATTTCATAAATCTTAAAATTTCTCAAAACCCTTTACCCCATTTGGGGGTTTAGGGGGATGGGGGGTTCGGGTTTAACAGAAATTTAATATATGTATATGCTGCAGTAGGTAGTACACCCCGAAAGGGTAAAAAGAAATTAGCTTTTAAAACTCCCACACCCCCTAGTTCTCAACCAAAGTAAAAACCTCACCTTGGCGGGTGCTTTCTTTTGTAGGATTGGGTGGTCCCTTTGGGCTAAGGGTTCATGGGTTTTTCGTCACAATGGGGGCCAGCACAAATGGGTTCGAAACCTGGGTTGCAGTGTTGTTATTGATATATAATATTTATATATATATAATTAAAATATATATAATTATATATATATATATATATATATATAAATATATTTAAATAATATATATTCGTCCCAATAGCAGAACTTTCGATCTTGGGTTAAATACAACGCCCATCTTGCCATATAGGACAAGGAAAATTTATGTATGCAAAAATTTCGCCAAATATTCTACCTAACGAAAAAAAAAATATTTAATTTGTTTGTTTTGATTTTAATTATTTTAAACAAATCTAAAAAATATTTAGTTGGGTTTGGCTAAAATAAATTGTTCTTGTTATAAAAAGGTTAGGTAAGTTTTCAAAAATTCTTTTGGTGAAAATTTAAAATTTTTTCATTAAAATTAAAGAAAAAAATATATCTTTAAAATATAAAAAAAAATTTTTTGAAAAAAAAACTTAATTTTTAAAAGATTCTTGCAATTGACCTTTTTTTATATTCGGCACACAATATATATATATTTTATATTATACTAAAAATATAAAATATTTTTAAAAATATAATTAATAATAAAAAATATATTATAAAATATATAAA
>NC_069404.1:64462101-64477485 GCF_026875155.1 Cherax quadricarinatus
GGGGGTGCACTAGTAGTGTGTCGTAGGTGCTCCTGTCTCTGGTGAGTGTGCACTTAGTAGTGTGTCGTAGGTGCTCCTGTCTCTGGTGAGTGTGCACTTAGCATTGTAAACAATAATGATAAAGATAATAATTATATTATTTTTATTATTTATTACTATTATCATCATTCATCAGTATTAATATTATTTATTACTATTATCATTCATTATTGTAAATTTTTATCATTATTATTGTTCTTGTCATTATCATCTTACCAGAAAAACCCTGTAGTAGTGCTCTGTAACACAGTGTTGCGGCTCATTAAAGATTAGTGTTACATCTTTTTCTACTATTGCCATAATTTCTTTTTGACAGCGCCCTCAGCTCACAACTGAGGAAACCGGGGCTCGATCCCTACACGAGTGGAAACATTGGAGGTGTTTCCTTACACCTGTTATTCTTGTTCAGGTGGAAGTGAGCAGGCACCTGGTCTCATCCCATGAAAGGTATTAATGTACCATCAGGCTGGGGTGTGGTAATGAGCTGAAGTTGGATAAGACATCATTACCTATACCTGGAGTTTACCTGGAGAGAGTTTCGGGGGTCAACGCCCCCGCGGCCCGGTCTGTGACCAGGCCTCCTGGGTCTGAATTCAACCGTGTAAAAAAAAAATTTATTAAGGGACCCATGTAGTAATTAAGGGCGTTTAAGTGCCCTGTTACCTGACCCATGAGAAGTTGGGAGGTTTTAAGTGTACTGTCTCTGGACTCCCACGTCAATAAAGACTTCTTAAGGCTCTGTCACCAGACTACCAGCCATTTAGGACCTCTAACTGCCCTTTCGTCAGACCAACAGGAAATAAGGTCCTTTAACAGCCCTATCATCAGACCTACAGCCATTAAACATCTCTGTCCTATCACCAGACCGACAGCCATTAAACGCCTCTAACTTCCCTGTCACCCTACAAGTGTAAAATGAGAGTGGCCTCTGTCTTCTTTAGTAAGAAGACACCTTTTGTTATGAAGGCAGACTGTGTGATGCCTGTAGGGAACTTAAGTGTCCAAGATTAATGGTTGGCAGCTGTTAACCTCAGAACTGCTCAGGTCCAGTAAGGAAAGGTAACCCGGGGACTTAAAGAATGGTATCCCGGGAGACCTAAAGAAAGGTAACCCGGGAGACCTAAAGAAAGGTAACCCGGGAGACCTTAAGAAAGGTAACCCCGGAGACCTAAAGAAAGGTAACCCCGGAGACCTAAAGAAAGGTAACCCGGTCACGTAAAGAAAGGTATCCCGGGGACGTAAGGAAAGGTAACCCGGAGGACGCAGTGAGACGTTAATTCTGTGCACAAACGTTTTTCAAAACCAACAAGCTCATAAATGAGACACTTGTGCAACATTGGGTATCTCTATTCTGGAAACATTTTGCCACGCAGTGGCTTCTTCAGTCCATTGCAGAGAAAGGTGGAAGATGAGGAGGAGTTTGAGGTAATCAGTCCCTCAGGCTGGTGTCGATATGTTTAGTCTGGTCAGAACATATAGACTCCAGGTTGAGGGACTGATTACCTCAAACTCCTCCTCAGCTTCCACCTTTCTCTTCAGTGGACTGAAGAAGCTACTGCAAGGCAAAACCTTTCTAGAATAAAGATACCCACCGTTGCACAATTGTCTCATTTATCAGCACTAGGTTTTGTAAAGCAGACTTCGCCCTAGGAAGGACCACTCCTGGATAATGTCGGATCAGAGTTATGAAGTATTAAAGAAAGAAATATAAACAGAATGATCAGAAAATCAGTGGGAATCTTCAGACCCAGAGGGAAGGTAGAGTTGGGTCTCAACTGTAGCACAATAAGGTGCTCGGTGTCCCATATCTCGGTTGGTAGCGCACTCAGCTCACACACTGAGGTTAGTGGTTCGATTCCCTGTACGGGTTGAAACATTGGGGCGTGTTTCCTTAAGACACCTGCTGTCCCTGTTCACCTAGCAGTAAACAGGCACCGTGGTGCTAGCCGACTGATGTGGGTCGCATCCTGGAATAGACCTGAGTGTTCCAGCTCCCTCTTGAAGACAGCCAGGGATCTATTGGTAATCTCCCATATGTATGCTAGGAGACAGTTGAATATTTTTTGGGCCCCCTTGGTGCTAAATTGTTTAGTCTCTTACCCAAAATCAGGGCACCTCTGTTTTTTCATTAGGGGGGATTTGGGCACGGGCCCTTCCGAGTTTTATTGCTTTAGGGGGATTGATTTGGGGGTGTTAGTTTTGGGAAATTTTTCCCTAAGTGTATATATCTTTTGCCCCCTTTTCTCACCTGCGTTCCAAAAATACGGGTTTTAAGGGGGACTTTAATCGTTCCCAGTAATTTTGATGTTTTATTTTTACTTATCGTGCAGTGAAATTTCTCTGTATTTTCCTCCAGATTTTACAAATTTCCCCGCTTTGAAAGGGGCCCCGTTGGTGTACAGAAAATTTCCACCCTTAGAGAGAACAAGCATTTAAAGAGAAACCATCTTTGGTTTAAACCATCCCTATTTTTTAATTTTCTCATTATCCCCCCCTTCTTTTTCCAACAAATGGGTTTGAAACATTTGTGATTTTAAAAGTGGGATCCTCGACTTTCCCTACCCCCCAGGTCCTTCCCCCATTATTTTCTCGTTCTTTGTGGTTGGAATTTGTTTTTATGCCGGATTCGTTTTTTTTTTTCCTCTAGGTCCTTATTTTTAGAGTAATTGAAATTTGTCTTCTTTTTAACTTCATATTGTTTTCGGAACCCCTTTGATAGACTTGGGATTCCACTTGGAGTTTTTCCCAGTGCCCTTAAATTTGAGGGACACTGTTATGAAAAAATTCTGGTTTCTTTCCCAAAGGGGGCCCCCAGTGCTGTGACTTACATCTCTATGTCAGAAAATGGGGGAAAAAAAGGGGGAGGGGACAAAATTAACCGTCAAAATTTCCTAAGCGTTTTTCTTTTTTTTGTTTTTTATTTAGCCCCTTTTAAACCCCCATTTTTTTTTTCATGTGGCTTTTTTCGGGAGTTTAGTTTCTTTTTTAAAGCATTTTCTTTTGTATCAGCTTCCCCCCATTTTCAAAAATAGTAGTTTCTTTTTTTTCCTTGCTGAAAACCCTTTTTATTTTTTTTTTTTTTTTATTCTTAATTTTTTCCCCGCAACCTTGGGGCCCGCTGTGCCCTATGTTTTCTCTTTTTGGGAAAATTTAAGTCTTTCATTCCCTTTAATAACTTTGTTCTAGGGGTATTTATTTAATTTAAATTTTACAGTTGTCTTTTTTCCGAGAACTTCCTCAAGAAACTTCTCAATTTCTACTCTACCTTTTTCTTTCTGGATTTGACTCAAACTTCCCTTTTTTTTCTCCTCCATTTCCACCCTACTTTTGTGGTAAATGTTGGAAATTCTATAGTCAATTTCCCCCGAGTCGGTTTGGTTTTGATTAAAAATTTAAAGGGGCCCCCGGGCGTAGCAGTCGTCCCCCCACCCCCCCCCCCTTTTCCCTTGTAGCTTCCCTCATTGTTACTAGTAAAGTTTTCTCTCCCTCCCTCCATTAGCTTTATTTCTCCATGTTTCCCCCCCCCCATCCGCCCCGGGTTTTTCAAAATTTTAATTTTTATGATTAAAATTTCCCCTATATTCTGTACCCCGTTGCTTTTGTCCGCCCCTTCTCTCTCTCTCCCCTTTTCTCTCTTTTCCTTCTCTCTCTCTCTCTCTCTATGATGGGACTGAAAGGGACCCTTGATTGTTGTTTTTTGTTATGGGGGTAATGATGGTATTTGGACAATGGTGGTGGTGGCCGTAGTGTGTGTGTTTGTGGTATCACAGGTCCCGCAAGAGAAAACCCTTTTTGGGGAAAAGGAAAATTAGAAAGGGGGATGGCCGGTCCCAAATCCCCATGCCCTCACCCCCACACCCACAACCAACCCCCAGTCATCACCACCACCCACGTCATCCCCCTCACCAAAACCAACCACCCACCCCCCACAGTAATCCCCAAAAACCACAGTCATCACCATCCCCCAGTCCCCCAACCCTTTCACCCCCATTCATAAAACCCCCAACCCAAAGACTTTTTTTTTCCCCAAATCAAAACCATTTCCCCAAAAAAATCCCCCCCCCACAGTCATCTGCATCCCCAAGTAAACACCATCACAAGTCACCCAAATCACCCCCACATTTCATCACCATCCCACAGCCCTTCCCCAAACCCCAGAAACCACCATCCCCCCCACAGCCCTTCACCACCCCACATTTCCATCCCTCACCATCACCACCATCCCCCCCACAGAAAATCCCCATCACAAAATTAAAAAAAAGGGCACAATACCGTGACGGGAAACGAAAACACAAATAACCCGCACTAAAAAAACAAAGTTTTACGCCCACGTTTCGGCCCAAATTTGGGGACCATTGACAAAGCCCACACTAACAGAGGTGGAGCAGGAGGCTATATAAGGGCCCAGGAAAGGTGGAGGTAGTAGTAGGGGTAGTGGTAGTAGTAGTAGTGTAAAAGAATTTTTTTTATAATCCCGGGACAGGATGAAATACACATGCACAACCCCGGGCACCCCCACCGTGGGCTTTTCCCCATCCAGCCACCCCTGGATGGCGAAACGCCCACAAAAAAGGACAACCAAACGCCGCACATGGGGTCTAATTTCATCAGTGAGAGGGGAAGAAGAAGAGGAAATTTTGTATGGTATTTGGAGAAGGGGGAAAAAAGGGGAAGGGAGGGAGCCAGTCAAATACAAAGAAGGGGGGAGCACTGCAAGAGAGTTTAGAAACCCCAGAAGGGAAGCAAGCGCACCGGGGTTTGCGTAAAAAGGGGAAGTGGGAAATAAAATAAAGAAGGAACAGAAACACGAGACGGGAGAGAGAAAGAAAACCCCCGGGGAAAAAGAAAAAGGAAGGGGAAAGGGGAAGAGGAAAAGAAAAAGAAAAAAGAAAAGAAGAAGAAAAAAGAGGTTTTCAGGTTAATTTCAGGGGTTTTTCTGAAGTTGGGCTTTTTAAAAATGTAGTGGGAGGGGAAAGGGCATTTTTCAGAACGAACCCAGGGCAAAGGGTTTCCCAATAAAAGGGAAAAGTTTTTTGGTATAAGAAGGAAAAAACAAACGGGGGACTTTTTCGATTTGGAAGTAGGGAAGACGTTTTAGCAGAAGCCCAGCCCAATGGGAGGCTATGATCTCGACGTGACAGGAAAAGAGCATTGTTAGTGTCGGCAACCCAACACAATTTTTGTCCCTCCTAAGTCTGTCAAAAAAAGGAGATCGACCAGTTTCTCCAAAGTATTGAAGAGGACGGGAGGAGCAAAAAAATTAGAGTAGACCCCGGGAAAAACTGTAGAGGGAGGAGAGGTATAAAACGGGGATTAGTGCAAAGAGGGTTAGTTGGGGGAAAGGTAAGTTTGATGTCAAGGGCGGAGAAAATTTTTTTTGAATTAGAAAGACCAAATTTTGGGGAAAGGGGCAGAGGATAGAAGATTTCCCATGATTGGGAATTTTGGGAGAGAAAAAATTTGCGTTTAGCACTTGAGAGGGCAGGCCCATGAAATGGGAAGGGACCCAAAGACGGGAAAAACGAATTATAAAGAGTGGAAATTTTTTTTGGAAAAGGAACTGAGGATAAACAGATGCGGAGGGAAACGGAGAAAGAGAGAGATTAAGAACCCCTTTTTCTTGAAGGGGAACATGGATAGGAAAAGTGTAAATTTGTACTTTGCCACTGTGCATAGGTTTACGGTGAAGGGAAAAAGGGAAAAAACCCCCGTTTTCTGAGGGGTGGACATGACCTTTAAAGGGAAAAGGAAGAAGGGAAATTTAAATTTCCCCATTCACCCTTTAAAACTTAATGGAAGGGGCAAGTTTGTTAAGAGCTTAAAGAAAAGGTTTGGGAAAAGAGACGGATCTTAGGCCACAACAAAGAGGTCCCCACATGGGGGGCGGAGCCGAGTGAAGGTTGCACATCGAGGGTAGGGAAAAGAACAGTCCCCGAAGTATTCCATGTTAAAAGATTAGCAAGGGGCAGGAGAGAGAGGGGAGCCCAAAGCGACAAAAGAAGGTTTGGGAAAAAATATTTTCCCCCCCGGAAGGGGGAAAAGGGGTTTTGAGTCCACACAGAGGCGGATCAGAAACAAGAAAGGAAAATCAGGGGTGGGTAGGGAGATGAAAAAACCCTTTATGGGCCTTTTCTCTAAGGAAATCAAGGAATCAAACCCAAAAGGGGGCATTGGTTAAGAGGGGCTCAAAACCCAAAACCAAAACATCTTTCAGGTTGGGAGAGAGCGAACCCGTTCAATGAAGGGCTGGGGAGTGACGGGGTGGGGAGGAGAAAAAGTACCAAGAAAGGGAGTGAGGTTTTTTTGGCCCGCCAAGAAGCAAGAGAAAAAGAGACAGAACCTCTAGGGAATTTATAGGACGAAAAAGGGGAAAATCAGGGTTTTTTTTTAGTTTTTTGGGGAAAGGGCCCTAGAAAAAAAGGGGAAGAGAGGGACAGATGGGCAAAGAAAAACCCTTGAACAAGGTCAAAGTCGGGGACAGAGGTCGGAGGGGAGTCCTTAAATTTTTTGTTTTTAAAAGTTCTCTTGATGCCCATCAAGAGGGGTTTGGGAAAAGAAGGGGTGTAGGGGCGTGAGTCAAGAGAGAAGACATCAGCTTTAAAGGGGGGTAATTTTCCCGCATCAAGGATAACTACCGGGAAATTTCCTTTTTTCAGAAGATGTTTTGGCCCTTTTTGCTCTTTTGATTTTCCCTTTTGTCAAATTTGCTTCCTTTAAACTTTCCCGACTTGTCCACTTTTTGTGGTGCTTCCTTCCTTTCTCTTGTTAGTTGTTTTCCAAGAAACACCACCTTCCCCCCGTTACCAACTTGCCCTTTCTTCTCTTAAATCTAACACTAAAAAAAAATTTTCATACTATCCTGGACAAAGGTAATTCGGTAGTTTCCTTTATCCGAGGGTTCCTCCGTAAAAATGATGTTTGCTTTTCTGAAATCAAGCAAACCTTTCCCCTCCTCCGTTTCCCAACCCCCCTTGATCGCATCAAGAGAACTTTCAACAAAAAAACAAGGGCCCCCCTCCGGGCCTCTGTTCCCCCTGACTTTGCCTTGTTCAACGGTTTCTGGGGGTCTTTTCCCCCCTCTTCCCTATTTCCAAAGGCCTTTTTCCCCAAAACCTCATAAACCTGATATTTCCCCTTCTCCCCATTTTTATCCTCTAGAGGGTTTTTGTCTTTTTAAAATTTTCTTGCTTCTTGGGGTGGCCCAAAACCCTCACTCCCCTTTTTTGGGACTTTTTTCCTTTCCCAAACCCCCGTCCTCCAAGACTTCATTTAACGGGTTTCGCTCTCTCCCAACCTGTAAGATGCTTAGTCTTGACTTGAGTCCTCCCCCCCCAATGTCCCCCTTGATGATGCCTTGATTTTCCTTAGAGAAAGGGGCCCCTGAAGGGTTTTTTTTCCCTCTCCCTATCCCCAAATGTTGTCTCTTTTTTATCTGGGTCTTCCCCTCTGTGGGGGACTCTAACCCTTTTTTCCCTTCCAAAAGGGGAAAAATTTTTCCCCAAAACCCTTTGGTGTGGGGTATGGGGGTTCCCCTCTCTCCTGTCCTTGCTAATCTTTTAAGGAATATTCGGACTGTTTTTTCTTTCCCAACCCCGAGTGCCCAAATTTTACTCTGGCCCCCGTATGTGGATGACTTTTTTGCCCCTGTGGGCCCCCATGACTCCAGTTTTTCCCCAAACCCTTTTTTTGAAGCTCTTAACAAACTTGCCCCTTCCATTAAGTTTAAAGCTGAATGGGAATCTAATTCCTTAAATTCCTTTCCCCTTTATGTCCATGTCCACCGCCAAATACAGGTTTTTCCTTTTCCCTTTACCGTAAACCAAAGCCAAAAGTGGCATTTACATTCACTACTTTCCTTTTCATGCTTCCCCTTTTCAAAAAAAAGGTTCTTTTTCTCCCCTTTCTTTCCCTGGCCCCCCCACTGTGATCCCCCAGGTTTTTTTCCCGCAAAATTTCCCCTCTTTATAATTCGTTTTTCCCCTCTTTTGGTTTCCCCTTTCCCTTTCTTTAAATCTGCCCTCCCCCACGGGGCCCCCAAACGCAATTTTTCTCTCCAAACTCCCCTTTCTCATGGGGGAAATCTTCTATTCCCCTGCCTTCCCCACATTTCCGGTTTTCAATCTCAACAATTCTCTCCCCTTTTCCCCTTTTGACATCAAACTTACCTTTGCCAGACTAACACTCTTCGCACTAATCCGTTCATACCTCCCCCCCCCTCTAAGATGTTTCCCGGTTTACTCTTTTCTTGCCCCCTCCTGTCCTCTTCAATACTTTGGAGAAAAATGGTTTGATCTCTTTTTTGACGACTTAGGGAAACACAAAAAAAAATGTTAGGCTTGCCGACACTAACAATTTTCTTTTCTGTCACGTCAGAGACAATTTGCCCTCCATTTACTGGTTTTTCTGCTAAAAATGTCTTCCCTACTTTCCCAAATCGAAAAGTCGCCCTTTAGTTTTAATCCTCTTTTTTACACAACTTTCCTTTTATGAACCTTACCCTGGGTTCGTTCTGTAAAATGCCTTTCCCCTTTCCCCCTTAAAATTGTTTTTAAAAGCTCCAAAATTAAAAAACCCGTGACTTTAACCCGAATCCTCTTTTTTTTTTCCCTTTTTTTCTTTTTTTTCTTCTTCCTCTTCCCCTTTCCTTCTCCTTTTCTCCCCTGGGTTGTCCCTTTTTCTCTCCTGTCTCGTGTTTTTTGTTTCCCTTTTTTTATTTTATTTCCCCACTTCCCCTTTTTACGCACCCGGTGCCCCTTGCTCTCCCTCGTGGGTTTCTAGCTCTCTTCCCGTGTCCCCTTTCCCTTTTTATTTTACTGGCTCGTCCCTTTCCCTTTTTTTCCCCACTTCTTTCCACTACCCCCAAATACTAAATCCCTTTTTCTTTTACTTCATTACTGAAGAAATTAGACACATTTTGGGGCGTTTTGGGTTTTCTTTTTTTGAGGACGTTTTTGCCCCTTTCCCGTGGGTGGCGGATGGGGAAAAAGTCTACGGGGGGGATGCCCGGGTGTTTTTGCAAGTGTCTTTTTATTCCCCGTCGGTTTAAAATACCCAATTTTTTGTACTACTACTACCCACTACCACTACCACAAAAAAATACCCCACCTCTTCCGCCCATAAAATAACCCTCCCCGCCCACCTCTGTTAGGGTGCCTTTTTTCAATGGTCCAAGTCGGACCGAAACGTCGTCGTAAACTTCTGTCTTTTAGGGGCGGGTTATTTGTGTATTTACCATCACCAAAAGTAAACCCCCACCAGCTCACCTCACCCCCACAGGGCAAACAAACCCCCCACCACGGCCTTTTTATTTAACAAAAGTCCCCCACCCTCACCCCCCCAGGGCATCACCATCACCACAGCCATCACCATCACCACAGTCATCACCCCTCACCGGGCACCACCATCACCCCCACATTTATTTACCCCCCCACCACGGGCCATTAAACTCAAAACAGTCACCAAACCCTCACCCCCCCCATCCCACCCCTCACCACAAGCCATCACCATCACCACAGTCATCACCATCATCCCCCACAGTCATCCCTTTACCATTAAATCACCCCCATCACCACGTCACCAACCCCTCCAAACCCCACATCCTCACCATTTACCATAGGCACCCCATCCCCCCCAGTTCCCTCACCATCAAACCCCAGCCATCACCTTTACCCCCAGTCACCCCCCCATCATCCCTACAGTCATCACCCTCACCATTTGTCCCCCACCATCACCCCCACAGTATCACCAAAAGTCATCAACATCCCACAGCCACCAAACCTTTACCCCCACAGTCACCACCCTCACCCCCAAAGGGCATCAAAACCCTCCCACCCCGTCATCACCCCTTTACCCCAGTCACACCATTTCCCCCCCCAGTCCCCCACCACACCCCCCACAGTCATCACCCTCACACATTCATCCCATCACCACAGTCACCACCACACCCCCCCAGTCTCACCCTCATCACCCGGCCCCCCACCTCACCCCCAGTCACCACCATCATTTCCCTTTCCGGGCATCACCATACCACAGTCACCCCCCATAAAACCCCCCCCCCGTCATCATTTAAAAAACAGTCACCACCAAACACCCCCCCCAGTCCCTCCCCCCATCACCCCCAGTCCCCCCCATCCTTCCCCCAGTCATCACCATCAAACCCCAAAATCATCAAAAAAAAACCACAGCCACCACCATCAACCCCCCCAGTCATCACCCAGTCATCCCCCATCCCCACAAATCCCCCACCATCACCCACCCACAGTCATCACCATCAACACAGTCACCAAACCAAAACACCCCCCCAAAATCCAAACACCAAACCCACAGTCCCCCCCCATCACTCCCCCCAGTCATCACCAAAAACCCCAGTCATCCCCTCACCACAGTCACTACCATCACCCCCCCATTTATCACCCCTCACCCAGTCTCACCATCACCACGTCCCACCTCCCCACATTACGTACCACCCCTAAAAAGCCTGGGTTTACCCGGGTTTTAAGGGCGTAAAAATAATTTCAACCGGGCAATTGTACAAAGATAAAAATCAAAATTAAGATTTCGTTAATTTACCTAGTTTCCCGGGGATCCGAGATTAATTACCTTTTATTACAAAAAATTTTTTTTTTTTTAATTATCAAATTTAAAGGGGTAATATGGTTTTAAAGTAGGGTGTCAGGGAAAAAAATTTAAAGCAGTCAGCGATTTAAGCTGTCAACTCGAAGCTACAAAGTATCCACCGCATAGGAGTTTTTATAATTTTTAAAAAAGGGCTGGCAAGCCAGCGGAAAGCCTCGGTCAGATGACCCCCCAAAACCCCAGCTGCCCGATTTAAACATATGCCTATAGACCTGCGCAGGGAAACCACTTTTTCCCTGGGTTTCCGACAAAAACCCTTAAACCCAGCCTGACCTCCAGGGGTAGCGGCGCTCTACAAAAGCCCCCCACACGATAAACAAACAAATCTGAGAGTCCCGGGCCCAATTTAACCGAGCCTGGATTTTTATTTGCAAATCCAGCGAAAGTGATCGACGTAACTCATTTTACGTCAGCAGTAGTTTAGGGAAAAACCCCCTTGCTATAATGTGGAACTTACCCTAAAAAACACCAAAGAATTTCATTCTGAGGATGTGATAGGGGAACACCCAATTTCCCCCCCCAGGGAAAAAAACCCGTAGACTTCTGGCTGCCTTCAAGGAAAAAAAGTGGAGGGTACATAAAGTCCTTTATCGGGTCATCAGGGCTGTGGTTTGTACGCTGGGTTTCGTTTGGGCCAGCATAAGAAAACACAAGAAATAAGAATGTAGGAAACCCTGAAAAAAGGCCCAAATGGCCCCTTTCAGTAACAGCCTAGATGAACAGGGTCTGATCCACCTTTAGGCCTATAATCAAAGACCTGGTCGAGGGGGCGTTGAAACCCCGGGAAAAACCCCCCGGGAGACCCCTTTTTGAACCCCATTCAATGTTGCAAAATTTTTCCCTCCCCAATAATTTTCACCAGCATCACATTTTGTTAAATATTACCATTCATTCTTCCCGGTTAATGAAATGACGAAATCGTGTGGGAGAGGGCGACTCGTTTTTCTTCTGCACAGAACCCCAAATTTTTTGAAATATCTACTTAAGTAGTACTAAATTTTTACTTAAAAACAAAAAACAACAACAACAACAATAAAAAATAATAATAATAATAATAATAAAAAAAATAATAAAATAATAATAATAATAAGAAGAAGAAGAAGAAGAAGAAATAATGATTAACTGAACGACGGGTTTGGTAAATATTTTGTACACTGCCTATACTGCTCTCTGTATATCTTATGTCTATATGACACCATCCATCTCCACCAGCACCATCAGCACCACCAGCCCCCACCAGCACCACCAGCACCACCACCCACCATCAGCACCACCAGCACCATCAGCACCACCAGCCCCAAATCAGCACCACCAGCACCACCAGCACCACCAGCACCATCAGCAGCATCAGCACATAAAGCAGCACAGCACCACCACCACCAGCACCACCAGCACCACCAGCACCACCAGCACCATCAGCACCACCAGCACCATCAGCAAAACCATCACCATCAGCACCATCACACCATCAGCACCATCACACCACCAGCACCACCAGCACCATCAGCACCACCACCCACCATCAGCACCATCACACCATCAGAAACCATCAGCACCCCCAGCACAACCGCACCAGCACCACCAGCACCATCGCAGCATCAGCAGCATCAGCCACCACCAGCACCACCAGCACCACCAGCACCATCAGCACCATCAGCACCATCAGCACAATCAGCACCATCAGCACCAACAGCACCACCAGCACCACCAGCACCATCAGCACCATCAGCACCAGCACAACCAGAACCACAAGCACCATTACCATCAACATCTCCAATAACACTATCACCACAACCATTATCAACACCATTAATAGAACACTAACACGTTGATAAATAAGATAATTATGCAACACCTGTCTTTAATGAGAGATACATCACTGATGCAACACCTGTTTTTATTGAGACATGCATTGCTGATGCAACACCTGGCTGTCTTTATTGAGAGATGCATCGCTGGTGCAACACCTGTCTGTCTTTATTGAGACATGCATCGCTGATGCAACACCTGGCTGTCTTTATTGAGAGATGCATCGCTGGTGCAACACCTGTCTGTCTTTATTGAGACATGCATCGCTGATGCAACACCTGGCTGTCTTTATTGAGACATGCATCGCTCATGCAACACCTGGCTGTCTTTATTGAGAGATGCATCGCTGGTGCAACACCTGTCTATATTAAGAGATGCATCGCTGGTGCAACACCTGGCTGTCTTTATTGAGAGATGCATCGCTGGTGCTACACCTGGCTGTCTTTATTGAGAGATGCATCACTGGTGCAACACCTGGCTGTCTTTATTGAGAGATGCATCGCTGGTGCAACACCTGTTTTTATTGAGAGATGCATCGCTGATGCAACACCTGGCTGTCTTTATTGAGAGATGCATCGCTGGTGCAACACCTGGCTGTCTTTATTGAGAGATGCATCGCTGGTGCAACACCTGTCTTTATTGAGAGATGCATCGCTGGTGCAACACCTGGCTGTCTTTATTGAGAGATGAATCGCTGGTGCAACACCTGACTGTCTTTATTGAGAGATGCATCGCTGGTGCAACACCTGGCTGTCTTTATTGAGAGATGCATTGCTGGTGCAACACCTGGCTGTCTTTATTGAGAGATGCATCGCTGGTGCAACACCTGGCTGTCTTTATTGAGAGATGCATCGCTGGTGCAACACCTGGCTGTCTTTATTGAGAGATGCATCGCTGGTGCAACACCTTGCTGTCTTTATTGAGAGATGCATCGCTGGTGCAACACCTGNTCTTTATTGAGAGATGCATCGCTCGTGCAACACCTGGCTGTCTTTATTGATAGATGAATCGCTGATGCAACACCTGGCTGTCTTTATTGAGAGATGCAACGCTGGTGCAACACCTGGCTGTCTTTATTGAGAGATGCATCGCTGGTGCTACACCTGTCTTTATTGAGAGATCATCGCTGGGCAACCCCTGGCTGTCTTTATTGAGAGATGCATCGCTGGTGCAACACCTGTCTTTATTGAGAGATGCATCGCTGGTGCAACACCTGGCTGTCTTTATTGAGAGATGAATCGCTGGTGCAACACCTGGCTGTCTTTATTGAGAGATGCATCGCTGGGTGAAAACACCTGGCTGTTTTTCATTGAGAGATGCATTGCTGGTAACACCTGGCTGTCTTTTGAGAGATGCATCACTGGTGCAACACCTGGCTGTCTTTATTGAGAGATGCATCGCTGGTCCCACCCCGGCTGTTTTATTGAAGATGCTCGTGGTGCAACACCTGGCTGTTTTAAAAAGAGAATCCCACCGCGGTGCAACCCCCGGGCGTCTTTTTTGAAGATGCACGCTGGTGAAAACACCTGGCGTCTATTTTTGGAGATGCATCGCCTGTGAAACACCGGGCTTCTTCATTGAAGATGCATCGTGGTGCAACACCTGTCTTATTAAAATGCATCGCTGGTGCAAAAAACCTGGCTGTCTTTTAAGAGAGAGCACGCTGGGGTAAACACCTGGCTGTCTTTATTGAAATGCATGCCGGAAAACCCCGGGCGTCTTTTTTGAAAGATCACGCTGCTCCCAACACCTGGCTTCTTTATGAGAGATGCATCTTTTCGTGCAAACCGGGCTGCCCTTTATTGAGAGATCCGTTGGGGCAACCCCTGTCTTTTTTCGGGGAATCACGCAAAATGCAACACCTCTGTCTTTTTTGAGAGATGCATGTGGTGCAACCCCTGGCTGTCTTTATTGAGAGATGCATGGTTTTGGTGAAACCCCCTGGCTTTTTTTATTGGAATCACCTGGTGCAACCCCTGGCTGTCTTATTGGAAGCAGGTTTGGGGTTCAACACCGGGCTGTTTTATTGAAGATCCAGGTGGGGCAACACCGGGCTGTTTTTTTTGAGAGATGCTCGCTGGTGCAACACCTGGCTGTCTTTTTTAGAGATGCACGCTGGTGCAACACCGTCTTTATTAAGAATCATCGGGAGCAACACCTGGCTGTTTTTATTGAAGATGCATCGCCTGGAAACACCTGGCTGTCTTTTTTTGAATGCATCCCCTTTTGTGGCAACCGGGGCTGTCTTTTTTTTGGAGACCATCGTGGTGCGGCACCGGGCTGCTTTATTGAAATGCATCCCGTAAACCCTGGTGTCTTTAATTGAGAGATAAAATTTCGCCGTGCAACCCGGGCGTCTCTTTTGAGAGATGATCGCTGGGCAAAACCTTTTGGCGTCTTTAAATTGAAATCTCGCTGGTGCAACACCTGGCTATTTTTTTTTGAGAAAAGCATGCGGGTGCAACCCCTGGCTGCTTTTTGAATTTTCATCGTGGTGCAACACCTGGCTGTCTTTATTGAGAGATGCATCCGGGTGAACACCGGGTTTTTATTAAGCTGTGGTGAAACACCGGGCTGTCTTATAGAGATGCATCGCGGGTGCAACACCTGGCTGTCTTTTTTGAAAATGCACGCGGGTAAAAAACACCTGCCTCTTTTTTGAGAGATGCATTGCGGGAAAACACCGCTTTTTTAATTGAGAGATGCTCGCTTTTGAAAACCCCTGGTTGCTTTATTGAAATGCTCCGGGTGCAACACCTGCTTATTCAGGGAAAGCATCGCAAATTGCAACACCGGCTGCTTTTTTGGGAAGTTTCATCGCTGGTGCAACCCCGGCGTCTTTTATTGAGAGATGCATCGCTGGTGCAACACCTGTTTTTTAATGAGGGTTCCCCCAACGCT
>NC_069404.1:64477985-64507320 GCF_026875155.1 Cherax quadricarinatus
CAATGGGGGAGTGGGGGGGGTGTGTATCACAGTCCCGACAGATAACCCTATATGAGAAAGGAAATTAGCAAGTGATGGCCGTAACCATCAACAGTGCCATCGATCCCCATCAGTCACTACCAACCCCACAGTCATCACCACCACCACAGGTCATCACCATCACCATCACCACCATCACCCCACATCATCACCATCAGCCACAGTCCATCACCATCACCAAGTCACCACCATCAACCCCCACAGTCATCACCATCACCACAGTCACACATCACCAGTCACCACCATCAGCCCCCCACAGTCATCTGCATCACCAATAGTCATACACCATCACAAGTTCACCACTATCACCCCCACAAGTCATCACCATCACCACAGTCATCACCATCACCAGTCACCACCATCACCCCCCACAGTCATCACCATCACCACAGTCATCACCATCACCAGTCACCACCACACCCCCACAGTCACACCCTCACTAAATAACAAAAGGCACAATACCGTGACTGAACGATACACAAATAACCCGCACAAAAAGACAGAACTTACGACCGACGTTTTCGGTCCGACTGGACCATTGACAAAGTCACACTAACAGAGGTGGAGCCAGGACGGCTATATACTAAGGCAGGAAGAGTGGAGTAGTAGTGTGGTAGTGGTAGTATAGTATAGACAAGAATTGTATATAATACCGACAGGATGAAATGACACATGCACAACACCCGGGCATCACCACCGTAGACGTTTCCGCCATCCACCAGCCAAACTGGATGGCGAAACGTCCACAAACAAAGACAACCAAACGCCGCACATGTGTCTAATTTTTCATCAGTAGATGTAGTAGAAGAAGAAGAGGTAGTTAGTAGTGGTAGTTGGTAGAAGTGGGAAATAATGAAGACGAGCCAGTCAAATACAAAGGAAGGGGAGCACTGCAGAGAGCCTAGAAACCCACAGAGGAGAGCAAGCGCACCGGGTGCGTGAAAGGGGAAGTGGTGAATAAAATAAAGAAGGAACAGAAACACGAGACAGGAGAAGAAGACACAACCCAGAGGGAGAAAAGGAGAGAGGAAAGGGAAAGGAAGAGAAAAAAAGAAGAAGAAGAAGAAGAAGAAAATAGAGGATTCAGGCTTAAGTCCGAGGTGTTCTGAAGTTTTGGAGCAATTACAATGTAGTTTGGGAGAAAAGGAAGGCATCTCACAAGAGACGAGCCAGGGCTAAGGTTCATACAAGGAAAGTTGTGTATAAGAAGGATCACAAACGGCGAACTGTTCGAGTTGGAATAGGGAAGACAGTTTTAGCAGAAGACCATCAATAGGATGGCTATGATCTCTGACGTGCAGAAAAGAGCATTGTTTGTTGTCGGCAAGCCTAACACTATTTTGTGCTCCCTAAGTCTGTCAGAAAGAATCGACCGTTTTCTCCAAGTATTGAAAGAGGACAGGAGTAGCAAGAAATAGAGTAGACACCAGAAACATCTGTAGAGGGAGGAGAGGTATGAACGAGATTAAAAAAAAGTTGCGAAGAGTGTTAGTCCTGGCTGAAGGTAAGCTTGACTGTCTAAGGGACGGAGAGAATTGTTGAGATTTTAGAAAGACCGGAAAATGTATGGAAGGCAGAGATAGAAGAGTTCCATGATAGAGAGTTTGGGAGAGAAGAAATGCGTTTAGCACGTGAGAGGGCAGAGTCTATGAAATGGAAGGGGGACCAAGACGGGAGAACGAATTATAAAGAGTGGAAATTTCTGCGGAATGGAACGAGGATCTCAGATCGGAGGGCACGGAGAAAGAGAGAGATATAGAACAATTTTCTTGACAGGGGAAAGCATGATAGGAAAAGTAGTGATGTACATGCCACGTGCATAGTTTACCGGTGAACGAAAAGGAAAAACCTGTATCTGAGCGGTGGACATGGACATCAAGGAAGAAGTAAGGAATTAGAATTCCATTCAGCTTTAAACTTAATGGAAGGGGCAAAGATTGTTAAGAGCTTCAAGAAAAGGTTGAAGAGAAGTGCGGAGTCATGAGGCCCACAGAGCAAAGATGTCATCCACATAGCGAGCCAGAGTGAAGTTGCACATCGAGGGTAGGAAGAAGAACATCTCGAAGTATTCCATTGTAAAGATTTAGCAAGGACAGGAGAGAGAGGAGAGCCAAGCGACAAACGAAGGTTTGGAATAATATTTCCCTGAAGGAAAAGGTGTTAGAGTCCCCACACAGAGGCGGATCAGATTCAAGAAAGAACATCAATCAGTTGATAGGAGATGAAGAAACCCTTCATGTGCCTTCTCTTAAGGAAATCAAGACATCATCAAGAGGGACCATTGGAAGAGGACTCAACGTCATAGACTAAGCATCTTACAGGTTGGGAGAGAGCGAACCCGTTCAATATGAAGTCTGAGAGTGACGGAGGTGGGCAGGAAGAAAAAGTACCAATAAAGGGAGTGAGGGGTTTTGGCAGCCAGAAGCAAGATAATAAGAGACAAGACCTCTAAGATCTGATAGGACGAGAGGAATATCAGGTTTATGAGTTTTGGGAAGCCCTAGAAATAGGGAAGAGAAGGGACAGATTAACACGAAACCGTTGAAACAAGGTCAAAGTCAAGGAGGACAGAGGTCGGAGAGAGCCTCAGTTTTTGTGAATTCTCTTGATGCGATCAAGAGGGTTGGAACACAGAGGAGTGTAGTGCGTGAGTCAGAGAGCAAGACATCAGCTTTACGAAGGTAATTCCTCGCGATCAAGATAACTACCGAATTACCTTTGTCAGAAGATAGTATGACACTGTTAGCTCTTTTGATTCCTTTCGTCCAATTCCTCTCGCTTCCGTAATCTTCCTGACATTGTCCACTTTTCGTGGTGCATCTCCTTCCTGCACTTGTTAGTCTGTTTCCAAGAATCACCAACCTTCCACGCCGTTACCAACTTGCCCTTTCTTCTCTTAAATCTAACACTAACATTGTCATACTATCTTCTGACAAAGGAATTTCGGTAGTTATCCTTGATCGCGAGGATTACCTCCGTAAAGCTGATGTCCTTGCTCTCTGACTCACGCACCTACACTCCTCTCGTTCCAACCCTCTTGATCTCCTCAAGGAGAAACTTCAACAAAAAAACTAAGGACTCTCCCCCCCTTCCGACTCTGTCCCTCCTGACTTTGACCTTTGTTCAACGGTTTTCGTGTCATCTGTCCCTCTCTTCCCTATTTCTATGGCCTTCCCAAAACTCAATAAACCTTTGGATATTCCCTCTCGTCCTATCATATCCTCTAGAGGTTCTGTCTCCTTATTTCTTCTTTTGGCTGCAAAACCCTCACTCCTTTCTTGGTACCTTTTTCTCACTGCCCACCCCGTCACTCTCAAGACTTCATTGAACGGGTTCGCTCTCTCCCAACCGTAAGATGCTTAGTCTTGACGTTGAGTCCCTCTTCACCAATGTCCCTCTTGATGATGTCCTTGATTTCTTAGAGAGAAGGCCCATGAAGGGTTCTTCATCTCCCTATCCCCACTGATGTCTTTCTTGATCGATCCGCCTCTGTGGTGGACTCTAACTCCTTTCCTTCCAAGGAAATATTATTCACCCAAACCTTTCGTGTCGCTATGGCTCTCCTCTCTCTCCTGTCCTTGCTAATCTTTACATGGAATACTTCGAGACTGTTCTTCTTTCCTACCCTCGATGTGCAACCCATCACTACTGGCTCCGCTATTGTGGATGACATCTTTAGCCTGTGGCCCATGACTCCAGTCCCTTCCAACCTTTTCTTGATGCTCTAACAATCTTGCCCCTTCCATTAAGTTTTAAAGCTGAAATGGGAATCTTATTCCTTTACTTCCTTTTCCTTGAATGGTCCATGTCCACCGCTCAATACAGGTTTTTTCCTTTTCCGTTTACCGAGTAAACCTATGCACAGTGGCATTACATTCACTACTTTCCTATCATGCTTCCCCTGTCAAGAAAAGTGTTTCTTAATCTCCCTCTTTTCTCCGTGCCCTCCGTCATCTGTGATCCTCATTCCTTCCAGCAGAAATATCCACTCTTTTATAATTCGTTCTCCCGTCTTGGCTACCTTCCCATTTCATAGACTCTCGCCTCTCACCGTGCCTAAACGCAATTTCTTCACTCCCAAACTCTCAACTCATGGGAACTCTTCTATCCTCTTGCCTTCCCCTACATTTCCGGTCTTTCTAACTCAACAATTCCTCTCCGTCCCTTAACATCAAGCTTACCTTTCCGCCAGACTAACACTCTTCGCACAAATCTCGTTAATACCTCTCCTCCCTCTACAGATGTTCTGGTGTCTACCTCTATTTCTTTGCTCCTCCTGTCCTCTTCAATACTTTGGAGAAACTGGTCGATCTCTATTCTGACAGACTTAGGGAGCACACAAATAGTGTTAGGCTTGCCGACACTACAATGCTCTTTTCAGTCACGTCAGAGATCATAGCCATCCTATTGACTGGTCTTCTGCTAAAACTGTCTTCCTACTTCCAACTCGAACAGTCGCCGTTAGTTGAATCCTCTCTTATACACAACTTTCCTTGTATGAAACCTTAGCCCTGGCATTCGGTCTCTGTATATGCCTTCCTCTCCCCACTACATTGTAAAATGCTCCAAACTTCAGAACACCGTGACCTAACCTGAATCCTATTTTTGAGCGAGCTTCTTCTTCTTCTTTTCTCTTCCTCTTCCCCTTTCCTCTCTCCTTTTCTCCTCTGGGTTTGTCTATCCTCTCTCCTGTCCTCGATTTCTGTTCTTCTTTATTTTATTTCACCACTTCCCCCTTTCACGCACCTCTGTGCGCTTGCTCTCCCTCTGTGGGTTTCTACTCTCTTGCAGTGGCTCCCCTTCCTTTGTATTTGACTGGCTCGTCTTCCTTATTTCCCACTTCTACCACTACCACTACTACTACCTCTCTTCTTCTACTACATCTACTGATGAAATTAGACATCATGTGCTGCGTTTGGTTGTCTTTGTTGTGGACGATTTCGCCATCCAGTGGCTGCTGATGGAGAAACGGTTCCCCCCCCCTACGGTGGGGATTGCCCGGGTGGTTGTGCATGTGTCATTTCATCCTGTCGGTATTATATACAATTCTTGTACTACTACTACTACTACCACTACCACTACTACTACCTCCACCTCTTCCTGCCTATATATAGCCGTCCTGCTCCACCTCTGTTAGTGTGACTTTGTCAATGGTCCAAGTCGGACCGAAACGTCGTCGTAAGCTTCTGTCTTTTATGTGCGGGTTATTTGTGTATCACCATCACCACAGTCATCACCCTCACCAGTCATCACCATCACCCCCACAGTCATCACCACCACCACGGCCATTATCATCAACACAGTCACCACCATCACCCCCACAGTCATCACCATCACCACAGCCATCACCATCACCACAGTCATCACCATCACCAGTCACCACCATCACCCCCACAGTCATCACCACCACCACGCCATTATCATCCAACAACAGTCACCACCATACACCCCCCACAGTCCATCACCATCACCACAGCCATCACCATCACCACAGTCATCACCATCATCCTACAGTCATCACCCATCACCATAGTCACCACCATCATCACCAACAGTCACCACCTCATCCCTACTGTCATCACCATCCCCATAGTCACCACCATCAACCCCACAGTCATCCACCATCACCTACAGCCATCTCACTCATCAACCACAGGTCCCACCATCATCCCTACAGTCATACCATCACCTATAGTCACCACCATCACCCCCACAGTCCCATCACCAAGTCATCAACATCACCACAGCCACCACCATCCCCCCACTGTCACCACCAACACCCCCACAGTCATCACCATCAGCCACAGTCAGCACCATCACCACAGCATCACCATCACCACAGTCACACCACACCCCCCACAGTCACATCACCATCACCACATGTCATCACCATCAACACAGTCCCCACCATCACCCCCCCCCACAGTCCATCACCATCATCACAGAGCCATCAACCATCAAACCACAGTCACCACCATCAATCCCTACAGTCCATCCACCATCACCACATTCACCAACCCATCACCCCCCCACAGTCATCATCAACACAGTCACCACCATCAACCCCCCACAGTCCATCACCATGCACCACTAGTCCACCACCATCACTCCCACAGTCATCACCATCACCAAGTCACACCATCACCACAAGCACCACCATCACCCCCACAGTCATCACCAACAGTCATCACCATCACCCACAGTCACCCACCATCAACCCACCCACAGTTCAGACACCATCAACACAGTCACCACCATCACCCCACCACATCATCACCATCACCACAGTCACCACCATCACTCCCACAGTCATCACCAACACCATACAGTCATCACCATCACCACATTCAGACTACCATCACCCCCCAGTCCATCACCATCACCACAGTCATCACCATCACCACAGTCCCCACCATCGCCCACATTACGTACCACCACTAACAGCCTGGTTTGACCCGTTTAAGTCGTAATATAATTAATCAAGGTCAATTAGTACAAAGATAAAAATCAAAATTAAGATTACGTTAATTTAACCTAGTTTCGGTGAGATCGAGATAATTACCTTTTATTACAAGTAATTTATTTATTAATTATCAAATTACGTGAGTAAATATGGTTTTAAGTAGGCTGTCAGGAATATTACGCGACAGCGATGAAGCTGTCAACTCGAAGCTACAAAGTATCCACCGTCTATAGGAGTTATATAATTTTTACAGAGGTCTGGCAAGCCAGCGAAAGCCCCTCGGTCAGATGACCAAAAACCTCAGCTGCTGATAACATATGCCTATAGACCTGCGTCAGGAAACCACTTATCCTGTTTTCCTGACAAACTTACCTAGCCTGACCTCCAGGAGTAGCGGCCTCTCACAGCACCACACCGATAAACAACGAAATCGAGAGTCCTGCCGAATATTACCGAGCAGGATTATTTATAGCAAAATCCAGCGAAAGTGATCGACGTAACTCATTTACGTCAGTCAGTAGTCAGAAAGACCCCCTTGCTATATGTCAGAAACATTACATACAAAACACCAAAGAATACTATTCTGAGTATGTGATAGGCGAGAACACCATCAACCCAGGGAAATTACCAGTAGAACTTCAGGCTGCCTTCAAGAGGGAGCTGGACGGATACATAAAGTCGATATCGGATCATCAGGGCTGTGGATTCGTAAGCTGGACTACGTGCGACCAGCAGTAAGAAAACAAGAACATAAGAATGAGGAACACTGAAGAAGGCCTACTGGCCATACAGTAATACAGCCAGATGATCAGGCTCTGATCCACCTGGAGGCCTAGTCATAGACCTGGTCGAGGGGTCGTTTGATCCCCGGAATCAACCTCCAGGTAGTATAACCTTTTATGACCACATGCCATGTTGCAAAAGTTATGCATCACACTAAAATCACCACATCACAGTCCATGTTATAATATTACCATTTCATCTGCGGTAATGAAAATTTTTGGACGACTCGTGTGCAGAGTCGACATCGTTGTCTCTGCACAGAACCCTAATTTTAAAGAAATATCTACTTAAGTAGTACTATTATTACTAATAACAACAACAACCAACAACAACAATAACTATAATAATAATAAAAATAATAATAATAATCATAATAATAATAAAAAAAAAAGAAGAAGAAGAAGAAGAAGAAATAATGCTTAACTGAACGACGGGTTTTGGTAAATATTTGTATCACGCCTATACTGCTCTCCTGTATTATTCTATGTCTATATACACCATCCCTTCTCCACCAGCACCATCAGCACCAACCAGCACACCAGCACCACCACACCACAGCACCATCAGCACCACCAGCACCTCAGCACCACCAGCACCATCAGCACCACCAGCACCACCAGCACCACCAGCACCATCAGCAGCATCAGCAGCATCAGCAGCATCAGCACCACCACCACTCAGCACCACCAGCACCACCAGCACCACCAGCAACATCAGCACCACCAGCAACCATCAGCAACACCAGCACCATCAGCATCCCATCAGCACCATCAGCACCATCAGCACCAAACGAGCACGACCAGCACCACAGCACCACCAGCACCCATCAGCACCATCAGCACCATCAGCACCATCAGCAACCACAAGCACAACCAGCACAGCACCCCAGCAACCATCAGCAGCATCAGCACATCAGCACCACCAGCACCACCAGCAACCACCAAGCAACATCAGCACCATCAGCACCATCAGCACGAAAAAGAAAATCAGCACCATCAGTACCCCAACTACACGAGCCCACCAGCACCACCACACCATCAGCAACCATCAGCACCAGCACAACCAGAACCACAAAGCCACCATTAACCATCAACATCTCCAATAACACTATCACCAAACCATTATCAACACATTAATAGACACTAACTACGTTGATAAATAAGATAATTATGCAACACCTGTCCTTTAATGAAGATACATCACTGATGCAACACCTGTTTTTTATGAAGACATGCATTGCTGATGCAACACCTGGCCTGTCCTTTATTGAAGATGCATCGCTGGTGCAACACTGTCTGTCTTTATTGAGACATGCAATCGCTGACCAACACCTGGCTTGTCTTTTATTGAAGATTGCAATCCGCTGTCACACCTGTCTGTCCTTATTGAGACATGCATTCGCTGATGCAACACTCTGGCTTTCTTTATGAGACATGCATCGCTCATGCAACACCTGGCTGTCTTTATGAGAGATGCATCGCTGGTGCAACACCTGTCGTATTAAGAGATGCAATCGCTTTGGTGCAACACCTGGCTGTCTTTATTGAGAGATGACATCGCTGGTGCTACACCTGGCTGTCCTTTAATTGAGAGACTGCATCACTGGTGCATCACTCTGGCCTGTCATTATTGGAAGACATGCAATCGCTGTGCAACACCTGTTTTTTATAGAGAGGATGCATAGCTGGTGCAACACCTGGCTGTCTTTTATGAGAGATGCATCGCTGGTGCAACACCTGGCTGTCTTATTGAGAGATGCCATCGCTGGTGCAACACCTGGCTGTCTTTATTGAGCGATGATCGCTGGGTGCAACACCTGAACTGTCTTTATTGAGAGATGCTTCGCTGTACAACACCTACTGGTCTATTTGAGAGATGCATCGCTGGTGCAACACCTGGCTGTCTTTATTGAGAGATGAATCGCTGGTGCAACACCTGGCTGTCTTTATTGAGAGATGAATCGCTGGTGCAAAACAACCTGACTGTCATTATTGAGAGATGCATCGCTGGTGCAACACCTGGCTGTCTTCATTGAGAGATGAATCTCTGGTGCAACACCTGACAGTCTTTATTGAGAGATTGCAATCATGGTGCAACACCTGGCCCGTCCGTTATTAGAGATGCATCGCTGGTGGCAACACCTGTTTTTATTGAGACATGCATTGCTGATGCAAACACCTGACTGTCTTATTGAGAGATGCATCACTGTGTAAACAACACCTGGCTGCTTTATCGAAGAGATGCATCACTGGTGCAACACCTGGCTGTCTTTATTGAGAGATGCATCGCTGGTGCAACACCTGTTTTTATTGAGACATGCATTGCTGATGCAACACCTGGCTGTCTTTATGAGAGAATATCCTGGTGCAACACCTGTCTAACTTTTATTGAGACATGCATCGCTGATGCAACAACCTGCTGTATTTATTGAGACATGCCAATTGCTGGTGCAACACCTGGCTGACTTTATTGAGAGATGCATCGCTGGTGCTACACTGCTGTCTTTATTGAGAGAATAGCATCAACTGTGCGAACAACACCTGGCTGTCTTTTTGAGACATGCATCGCTGATGCAACACCTGGCTGTCTTTATTGATAGATGCATCGCTGGTGCAACACCTGCTGTCTTTTATTGAGAGATGCAATGCGCTGATGCAACACCTGGCTGTCTTTATTGGAGAGATTCATCGCTGGTGCAACACCTGCTGTCTTTATGAGAGATGCATCGCTGGTGCAACACCTGTCTTTATTGAAGAGATGCATCGCTGGTGCAACACCTGGCTGTCTTTATTGAAGATGAATCGCTGGTGCAACACCTGACTGTCCTTTATGAGAGATGCATCGCTGTGGTGCTAACACCTGCGTCTTCATTGAGAGATGCATTGCTGGTGCAAACACCTGGCTGTTCTTTATTGAGAGATGCATCACAGGTGGGCAACACCTGGCTGTCTTTATTGAGAGATTCATCGCTGGTGCAACACCCCTGGCTGTCTTTATTGAGAGATGCATCGCTGTGCAACACCTTGCTGTCTTTAATTGAGAGATGCTCGCTGGTGCACAACACCTGTCCGTTATTGGTGAGATGCATCGCTCGTGCAACACCTGGCTGTCTTTTATTGATAGATGAATCGCTGATGCCAACACCTGGCTGTCATTTATGAGAGATGCAACGCTGGTGCAACACCTGGCAGTCCTTATATGGAGAGATGCATCGCTGTTGCTACACCTGTCCTTTATTGAGAGATGCATCGCTGTGTGCAACACTGGCTGTCTTTATTGAGAGAACATCGCTGGTGCAACACCTGTCTTTAGGAGAGATGCATCGCTGTGCAACACCTGGCTGTCTCTATTGAGAGATGAATCGCTGGTTGCGAAAAAACACTGTTCCACCTGACTGTCTTTATTGAGAGATGCAACCTGGTGCAACACCTGGCGTCTTCATTTTTTTTTTTTTTGGGAGATATGCATTGCTGGTGCAAAGCACCTGCTGTCTTTATATGAGAGAATGCCATCACTGGTGCAACACCTGGCTGTCTTTATTGAGAGATGCATCGCTGGTGCAACACCTGGCTGTCTTTATTGAGAGATGCATCGCTGGTGCAACACCTTGCTGTCTTTTATTGAGAGATGCATCGCTGTGCAACACCTGTCTTTATTGAGAGATTTGCATTCGCTCGTGCAAAACACCTGGCTGTCTTTATTGATAGATGAATCGCTGATCAACACCTGGCCTGTCTTTATTGAGAGATGCAACGCTGGTGGCACACCCTGGCTGTCTTTAAGAGAGATGCATCGCTGGTGCTAAACACCTGACCTTTATTGAGAGATCTCGCTGGAGCAACACTGTCTTTATTGAGAGATGCATCGCTCGTGCAACACCTGGCTGTCTTTATTGATAGGATGAATCGCTGATGCAACACCTTGCTGTCTTAATGAGACATGTAATCGCTGGGCAAACACCGTGGCTGCTTTATTAGAGATGCATCGCAATGTGCATCACTGTCCTTTATTGAGGAATGCATCGCTGGGCAACACCGTGGCCGTCCTTATATTTAGAAATGTATCAGCTGGTGCAACATCTGGCTGTCTTTATTGAGAGATGCATCGCTGTGCAGACACCTGTATTTATTGAGCATGCATCGCTGATGCAACACCTGGCAGTCTTTATTGAGAGATGCATCGCTGTGCAACACCTGGCCTCTCTTTATTTGAGAGATGCATCACTGGTTGCAACCCTGCAGTCTTTATTGAGAGATGCATCGCTGGTGGCAACACCTGGTTGTCTTTATTGAGAGATGCATCGCTGGTGCAACACCTTGCCTTCCTTATTGAGAGATACATCGCTGGTCAACACCCTGTCTTTATTGAGAGATGCATCGCTCGTGCAACCACCTGGCTGTCTTTATATAGATGAATCGCTGGATGCAACACCTGGCTGTCTTTATTGATAAGATGCAACGCTGGTGGCAAACACCTGGCTGTCTTTATTGATGAGAGATCATCGCTGGTGCTACCCTGTCTTTATTGAGAGATGCATCGCTGGTGCAACACCTGTCTTTATTGAGAGATGCATCGCTCGTGCAACACCTGGCTGTCTTTATTGATAGATGAATCGCTGATGCAACACCTGGCTGTCTTTAATGAGAGATGTATCGCTGGTGCAACACCTGGCTGTCTTTATTGAGAGATGCATCGCATGTGCAACACCTGTCTTTATTGAGGAATGCATCGCTGGTGCAACACCTGGCCGTCTTTATTGAGAAATGTATCGCTGGTGCAACATCTGGCTGTCTTTATTGAGAGAAGCATCGCTGTTTTGGGGGGGGGGGCAACACCTGTATTTATTGAGACATGCATCGCTGATGCAACACCTGGCTGTCTTTATTGAGAGATGCATCGCTGGTGCAACACCTGGCTCTCTTTATTGAGAGAATGCAACCTCGTTGGTGCAACACCCTGGCTGTCTTTATTGATAGATGATCTTGGTGCAACACCTGGCAGTCTTTATTGAGAGATGCAAATCGCTGGTGCAAACCTGACTGTCTTTACTGAGAGATGCATCGCTGGTGCAACACCTGGCTGTCCTTTATTTAGAGATGCAATCGCTGTGGCAACACACCTGGCTGTCTTTATTGAGAGATGCATCCTGGTGCAACACCTGTTTTATTGAGACATGCATCGCTGATTCAAACACCAGTCTTGTCCTTTATGTGAGAGAATGCATCGCTGGTCAACACCTGGCTGTCTTATTGAGAGATGCATCGTTGGTGCAAATCACAACTGGCTGTCCTTTATTGAGAGATACATCGCTGGTGCAACACCTGGCTGTCATTTATTGATAATGCATCGCTGTTGCAACACCTGGCTGCTTTAATGAAAGATCATTTCGCTGTGCAACACCTGTCTTATAGAGGTATTCATCGCTGGTGCAACGCCTGGCTGTCTTTATTGAGAGATGCATTGTTGGTGCAACACCTGGCTGTCTTTATTGAGAGATGCATCGCTGGTGTAAGAACACCTGGCTGTCCCTTACTGAGAGATGCATCGCTGGTGGCAACACCTGGCTGTCTTTATTGAGAGAGCATTGCTGGTGCAACCCTGGCTGTCTTATTGAGAGATGCATCCCGTGCAACACCTGGCTTGTCTTTACTGAGAGATGCATCGCTGGTGCAACACCTGGCTGTCTTTACTGAAGATGTCATGCGGTGCAACACCTGGCTGTCTTTATGAGAAGAGGCATCGCTGTGCAACACCTGCTGTCTTTAATTGAGAGATGCAATCGCTGGTGTCAACACCTGTCTGTCTTTATTGGAGAGATCACGCTGTGGCAACACCTGGCTGTCCTTTATTGAGAGTTGCATCGCTGTGCAACACCTGGCCGCTTTATTGAGAGATGCATCGCTGTGCAACCACCTGTTGTCTTTATTGAAGATGCATGCTGGTGCAACACCTGTCTTTATTGAGGGATGCATCGCTGGTGCAACACCTGTCTTTATTGAGGGATGCATCGCTGGTGCAACACCTGGCTGTCTTTATTGAGAGATGCATCGCTGGTGCAACACCTGGCTGTCATCATTGAGAGATGCAACCGCTGGTGCAACACCTGGCTGTCTTTATTGAGAGATGCATCGCTGGTGCATCACCTGGCTGTCCTTTATTGAGAGATGCCCATCGCTGGTGCCAACACCTGCTGACTTTTTTGAGAGATCATCGCTGTGCAACACCTGTCTTATGAGGGATGCATCGCTGGTGCAACACCTGGCTGTCGTATTGAGAGATGCATCGCTGGTGCAACACCTGGCTGTCTTATTGAGAATGCACCGCTGTGCAACACTGCTGTCTTTATAGAGAGATGCATCGCTGGTGCAATACACCTGGCTGTCTATATTGGAGATGCATCGCCTGTGCAACACCTGGCTGTCTCATAAGAGATGCATTCCGCTGGTGCAACACCTGTCTTTATTAAGAGTATGCATCGCTGGTGCAACCCATGGCTGTCTTTAATGAGAGATTGCATCGCTGGTGCAACAGCCTGGCTGTCCATTATTGTGAGATGCGTCGCTCGTGCAACACTGGCTGTCCTTTATTGAAAGATGCATCGCTGCTGCAAACACCCTGGCTGTCTTTATTGAGAGATTGCATCGTTCGTGCAACACCTGGCTGTCTTTATTGAGAGATGCATCGTTGGTGCAACACCTGTCTTTATTCAGGGATGCATCGCTAATGCAACACCTGGCTGTCTTTATTGAGAGATGCATCGCTGTGAAACACCCTGGCTGTCTTTATTGAGAGAGCTTGGTTGTGCAACACCTGGCTGTCTTTATTGAGAGATGCATCGCTGGTGCAACACCTGGCTGTCTTTATTGAGAGATGCATGGTTGGTGCAACACCTGGCTGTCTTTATTGAGAGATGCATCGGTGGTGCAACACCTGGCTGTCTTTATTGAGAGATGCATCGCTGGTGCAACACCTGGCTGTCTTTATTGAGAGATGCATCGCTGGTGCAACACCTGTCCTTTATAAGAGATGCATCGCTGGAGCAACACCTGTCTGTCTTTATTGAGAGATGCAATCGTCCTGAGAAACACCTGGCAGCTTTATTGAGAGATGCTTCGCCTGTTGCAACACGTGCTGCTTTATTGAGAGACGCATCGCTGTGCAGCACCTGGCTGTCTTTATTGAAGATGCAGTCGCCTTGTGCAACACCTGGCTGTCCTTGTTGGGGGGGAAGATGAATCGCCCTGTGCAACACCTGGCTGTCACTTTGAGAGATGCATCGCTGTGCAATAACACCTTGGCCTGTCCTTATTGAGAATGCATCGCTGGTGCAACACCTGGCCTATCTTTTTTTGAGAGATGCATCGCTGGTGCAACACCTGGCTGTCTTTATTGAGAGATGCATCGTTGGTGCAACACCTGGCTGTCTTTATTGAGAGATGCATCGCTGGTGCAACACCTGGCCTTGTCTTTATTGAGAGATGCATCGCCTGGTGCAACACCTGGCCTCTTTATTGGAGAGATGCATTAGCTGGTCAACACCTGGCGTCTTATTGAGAGATGCATCCGCTTTTGCAACACCTGGTTGGTGGTCTTTATTGAAAAGCATCGCGTGCAACACCTGTCTTTATTCAGGGATGCATCGCTAATGCAACACCTGGCTGTCTTTATTGAGAGATGCATCGCTGGTGCAACACCTGGCTGTCTTTATTGAGAGATGCATCGCTGTGCAATCACCTGTCTTTATTGAGGGATGCCATCGCTGGTGCAACTGCCTTGCTGTCTTTATTAGAGATTGCCATCGCTGGTGCAGCATCTGGCTGTCTTTATTGAGAGATGCGTCGCTGGAGCAACACCTGGCTGTCTTTATTGAGAGATGCATCGCTGGTGCAACACCTGGCTGTCTTTATTGAGAGATGCATCGCTGGTGCAACACCTGTCTTTATTGAGGGATGCATCGCTGGTGCAACGCCTGGCTGTCTTTATTGAGAGATGCATTGCTGGTGCAACAACTGGCTGTCTTTATTGAGAGATGCATCGCTGGTCCAACACCTGCTGTCTTTTTTGAGAGATCATCACACCTGTGCAACACCTGGCTGTCTTTATTGAGAGATGCATCGCTGGTGCAACACCTGGCTGTCTTTATTGAGAGATGCATCACCTGTGCAACACCTGGCTGTCTTTATTGAGAGATGCATCGCTGGTGCAACACTGGCCTGTCTTTATTGAGAGATGCATCGCCTATGCAACACCTGGCTGTCTTTATTGAGAAATGCATCGCCTATGCAACACCTTCTCTGTCTTTATTGAGAGATGCATCACCTGTGCAACACCTGGCTGTCTTTATTGAGAGATGCATCGCTGGTGCAACACCTTGCTGCCTTTATTGAGAGATGCATCGCTGGTGCAACACCTGGCCGTCTTTATTGAGAGATGCATCGCCTGGTGCAACACCTGGCTGTCTTTATTGAGAGATGCATCGCCTGTGCAACACCTGGCTGTCTTTACTGAGAGATGCATCGCTGGTGCAACACCTGGCTGTATTTATTAAGAGATGCATCGCTGGTGCAACACCTTGCTGTCTTTATTGAGAGATGTCGTCGCTGCTCTCTGCTGAACACATGGCTGTCTTTATGAGAGATGCATCGCTGGTGCAAACCTGGCTGTCTTTAATTAGAGATGCATCGCCTATGCAACACCGTGGCTGTCTTTTATTGAGAGCTGCATCGCTGGTTGCAAAACACCTGGCTGTCTTTATTGAGATATGCATCCGATGCAACACCGGGTTTGCTTTATTGAGGATGCATCGCTGGTGCAACCCGTCTTTATTGAGAATGCTCGAAAGGTCATCACCGTCTTTATGAGAGATCATCCGGGTGAAAACCCCTCCTTTATTGAGAGATGCATCGCCTGTGCAACACCTGGCTGTTTTTATTGAGAGATGCTCGCTGGGCAACCCCTGTCTTTATTGAGAGATGCACGCGGCTAAAAGGGGTAAATATCTGAAATGCGTGGGGAGACCTGGTCAGAGAAATAAAAAGCACAAACTTTAAGCTAAAAGAATCCTTTAGGAGTCAGGAACGGGAAAACTAAAAGCCAAAAATGAAACGAAAGAAACCCAAAGATTTCTTCTCCTATCCAAATCAAAATCGAGAACAACGCCCAGTAGGGCCCCCCCTTTTAAACAAGATGGGTCCACACAGATGCCGAAAGGAAAGATTGAGCTACTCAAGTCCCAAATACCTTTTTTAGCAAGCCGTCCCCAACGAGGCGAAGACAAAATAAATTTTTTTTTATAGAGAGCCACAAAATTTGTTAACCAAGCCTATCCGATTTTTACCCTGACGCCAAATGACTTCGAACAGGCGATAAATGACATGCCCATGACTCTCCCCCCAGGGCCGACTCATGGAATTTGGGTTTTCAAAAGAACTGCAAAAAGGGCCCCCTATCACGAGCCTTTTTCCAACCTATGGAAGGGAGCGGGACACGGGGGGTCGCCCCACGTTACAAAAAACAACAGACATACCCCCACTCCCAAAGGGGGCATAAAGCACAGAAAAGAACTACAGACCAATAGCACAAAAACCCCTATCTAAAAATCTTTGAAAAAGGGGCCCAAGAAGCAAATCACCCCGCATCTAGAAACCCCCTCAGTTCACAACCCCGGCAACATGGTTTTGAAAGGGCGCTCCCGTCGCTCAACTATTGGACCCCTAACAAGGTCCAAAAAAGCACTAGAAAAACAAAAAAAGCAGAGTAAAAAAACGACTTGCAAAAACCTTCGACAAGTTGGCCATGGCTAAAAGCGCACAAAATGCGTGCTAAGGATAACAGGAAAAAATCGGTCGAGGACTATAATTTCCTCAAACAGAACACAGAGAGTATCGTCAACAAGTAAAATCCCCAGGGAGTACGGTGAAAAGCCTGTTTTCCCCAAAGGCACATACTCGCTCCCCTCTTTTTCCTCTCCTTAATCCGACATAGACAAGATTCACCCCAGCACCGTGTCTTCCTTTGCAGATGAAACCCCAACGCATGACAGTGTCTTCCCTTGCAGACACTGCAAAGCTCCCGGGAACATAAAACCAATCTTGCATGGGGTGCAGAAAAAAATATGAAGTTCAAAGAGAGAAATTTCAATTACTCAAATGGTAAAAATGAGGAAAATTTAAATCTCATCAGAGTACAAAAAATTCTGGCCACAAAATAGAGCGAAAACCAACGTTTAAAGACCTGGAGTGACATTCGGGGATCCACCTTTAAGGACCATAAAATTTATCAAACGCTCTGCAAAAAATGACAGGATGGATAATAGAACCTTCAAAAATAGGGGGGCCAAGCCCATGATGACCCTTCGGTCACTTGTTTTATCTGGCGGAAATGCTGCACAAACAGCACCTTTTTAAGGCAGGTGAAAAATTTCCGACCTAGAAAATGTACAGAGAACTTTCACGCGCGCATAACGGAGAAAAAACACCTCAATTATTGGGAGCGCTTGAGGTTCCTAAAACCTGTATCCCTGGAAGCAGGCGGGAGAGATACATGATTATATACACCTGGGAAAATCCTAGAGGGATGTACCGAAACTTGCACCACGAAAATCACTCATTACGAAAGCAAAAGACTTGGCAGACGATGCTCCATCCCCCCAATGAAAAGCAGGGGGTGTCACTAGCAGTTAAGAGACCATACATTAAGTCGTCAGGGGCCCGAGACTGTTCAACTGCCCTGCCCAGCACACATAAGGGGGAATTACCAACAGACACCTGGCAGTCTTCAAGCTGCACTGGACATGCACCTAGGTCAGTTCCGGATCAGCCGGGCTTGTGGCTCGTAGTTGTTTGCGTGCAGCCAGCAGCAACAGCTGGTTGATCCAGACTCTGATCCACCAAGGAGGACTGGTCCAGGACGGGCGAGGGGGCGTTGACCCCCGGATACCTCTCCAGGTAAACTCCAGAGTAATGAGAGTTGGGCATCGCCTGTGCAACACCTGGATGTCTTTATTGAGAAGATGCATCGATGGTGCACACCTGCTGTCTTTATTGAGAGATGCATCGCCTGTGCAAACACCTGGCTGTCTTTATGAGAGATGCATCGCTGGTGCTACACCTGGCGTGCCTTTATTGAGAGAGCATCGCCTGTGCAACACCTGGCTGTCTTTATTGAGAGATGCATCGCCTGTGCAACACCTGGCTGTCTTTATTGTGAAGCATCGCCTGTGCAACACCTGGCGGTCTTTAATGAGAGATGCAGCGCCTGTGCAACACCTGGTGTCTTTATTGAGAGATGCATCGACTGTGCAACACCTGGCTGTCTTTATTGATAGATGCATCGCTGGTGCAAACACCTGGCTGTCATTTATTATAGAGATGCAATCCGACTGTGCAACACCTGGCTGTTCTATATTGGAGATGTAATCGCTGATGCAACACATGGGCTGTCTTTATTGAGAGATGCAATCGCTGGTGCAAACACCTAGTGTCTTTATTAAGAGAAGCATCGCCTGTGCATCAACTGGCTGTCTGTATTGGGAGAGGTATCGCTGATGCAAAAAACATGGCTGTCTTTATTGAGAGATGCATCGCTGGTGCAACACCTGGCTGTCATTTTTTGAGAGATGCAATCGCCTGCTGCAACACCTGGCTGTCGTTTTTGAGAGAGGCATCGCCTGTGAAACACCTGCTGTCTTTATTGAGAGATGCATCGCCTGTGCAACACATGGCTGCTTTATTAAGAGAGGCATCGCATGTGCAACACCTGGCTGTCTTTATGGGAGATGTATCGCTGATGACAACTCTGGTGCTTTATTGGGAGGTGTATCGCTGATGCAAACACCATGGCTGTCTTTATTGAGTTGTTCGCATTGTTGCTGATTCCTCTTATATTGTTTTATAGAAATAGCTGAGTTTTTTATTCATAGTACATCCATGTGTTGATATAGAAGATCCCTTATTAGGCCGGAGTGACTGGATGACGTAACGGGATTGCAGCGTGAGTGACGAGCTGCCTTTTTCTCACTCGACGGATAGACATAGAAGGCAGGCAGAACACGGACAGGCCTGGGCTCCACCTTTGATACTGTATGACAATATATAGTGTTACATCAACAAGGGTTTGTTTTCTTTTTTTACCTTCAACCCTCGTATCTCCCTTAAGACCCTTACGAGAGAGAGATGCATCGCTGGAGATGCAGCACCTGGCGTCTTTATTGTGAGATGCATCGCTGTGCAGCACCTGGCTGTCTTTATGAGTGATGCATCGTGGTGCAGAACATGGCTGGCTTATTAGTGATGTATCGTGATGCCAACACATGGCTGTCTTTTAGTGAGAGATACATCGCTGGTTGCAAATCTGTCTTATTGAGGGATGCATCGCTGGAGCAACACCTGGCTGTCTTTTTATTGAGAGGAAGCATCGCCTGTGCAACACCTGGCTGTCTTTATTGAGGAGATGCATCGCTGGGAGCAACACCTGGGCTGTCTTTATTGAGAGGATGCATCGCTCGTGCAACACCTGACTGTCTTTATTGAGAGATGCATCGTGGGTGCAAACCCTGGCTGTCTTGATTGAGAGATGCATCGCCGTGAAACACCTGGCTGTCTTTATTGAGAGATGCATCGCCTGAGCAACACTGGCTGTTCTTTATTGTGAGATGCATCGCTGGAGCAACAACCTGGCTGTCTTTATTGAGAGATGCATCGCTCGTTTTTGTTTTTTTTTTTTTTTTTTTTTTCCCCCCCCACCTGCATCTCCTGACTGTCTTTATTGAGAAGGATGCATCGCTGGTGCAACACCTGGCTGTCTTTATTGAGAGTTGCATCGGGAGTAACACCTGTCTTTATTGAGAAGATGCATCGCTGGTGCAACTCCAGTCTTTATTGAGAGACGCATCGCTGGTGCAACACCTGGCTGTCCTTTATTGAGAGATGCATCGTGGTGCAACACCTGTCTTTATGGAGAGTTGCATCGCTGGTGCAACACTGGCTGTCTTTATTGAGAGATGCATCCGCTGTGCAACACCTGTCATTATTGAGAGATGCATCGCTGGTGCAACAACCTGGCTCGTCTTTATTGAGAGATGCATCGCTAGTGCAAACACATGAATGTCTTTATTGAGAGATGCATAGCTGGTTGCAACACCTGGCTGTCTTTATGAGAGATGCATCGCTGGTTGTAACACCTGTCTTTATTGGAGAGATGCATCGCTGGTGCAAACCACTGGCTGTCTTTATTGAGAGATTGCATCGTGGTTGCAAACACCTGGCTGTCTTTATTGAGAGATGCATCGCTGGAGCAAAACCTGGCTGTTCTTTATTGAGAGATGCATCGATCGTGCTAACTCACTGACTGTCGTTATTGAGAGATGCATCGTGGTTGCAACAAATGGCTGTCTTTATTGAGAGATGCATCGCTGGTGTAAAACTCACCTGTCTTTATTGAGAGATGCATCGTGGTGCAACACCTGGCTGTCTGTTATTGAGAGATGCATCGCTGGTGCAACACCTGCTGTCTTTATTGTGAAGGATGCATCCGCTGGTGCACACCTGTCTTTATTGAGAGATGCATCGGCTGGTGCAACACCTGGCTGGTCCTTATAGAGAGATGACATCGCTGGTGCAACACCTGTTCTTTATTGAGAGATGCATCGATGGTGCAACAACCTGTCTTTATGAGAGGATGCATCGCTGGTGCAAACACCTGGCTGTCTTTATTGAGAGATGATCGATGGTGTAACACATGTATAAAACTTATTGAGAGATGCATCGCTGGTGTAACACCTGTTCATTTATTGAGAGATGCATCGCCTATGCAACACCTGGCTGTATTTATTGAGAGGTGCATCGCCTTTGCAGCAGTCTTTATTACTCTAGCGCCGAGTAATGTGGGAGGGACCTCTTTTTACTGAACCAGTAGAAGAAGCGGTGTGATGCAGCTGTTGAAGACATTGTCAATATGTGGAGGGGGCCTACGATTGGAATTGGTCAGGCCCAAAGAATGGGCGGGGCCCATTAATGGAGAACGTCCAGACTCCCAGTAATAGACATGACAAAGGCAAATACCACCTCTCAATTCCAGTACCATCCACCACTACTACAAACCACCACCCACGAACACCACCACTTCTGACAACAACCATAAGAATAGCTCCATACTGCAACCACCACCAGGGAATATTCATCACCACTACTACAACATTACCACGATGCATCACTACTGCAACTACCAACACAAACAACCGCCACCCAATACTATAACTCACCACATGAACGACACCAAAACTACTACATTATTACCTACCAAGAACAACAACGCCACCCCACTACTGCAGGCTACCACCACGGAACAACACCACACAATACTGCCAACTACCATGGACGAACATACCACCACCGCTGCGACCACCACCAAGAACAATACCACCACTACTGCAACTACCACCAAGAAACACTCCAAACTTACTGGCAACCACATCACGAACAACACACCACCGGCTGCAACCACCTCCAAGAACACCACACTGCAACTTACCACAAGACCAACACCCACCACTGCAACTACACCAAGAACCAAACGCCACCACAATGCAAACTACCACCAAGAACAACACTACTGGCAACTACACCAGAACACTAAACCACTTCTGCAATACACAAGAACAAAACACCCACCACATACTGCAAACTACCACAAGAACAATACCACCACTGCTGCAAACTACCACCACGAACATACCCATCACCACTGAAACTACCCACCAAGACGAAACACCCACACTACTGCAACTACAACCAGAGCAACACCACAACTACTTGAAACTACACCAAGAAGGAAACTCCACCACTACTGCAACTTACCAACAAGAGCATCACCCACATACTGAAACTACACCAAGTAACTCGACCACAAACTACTGCAACTTACACCACGAACGATACCCACCACTACTGCAACTACCACACACGAAACAATACCACCACTACTGCAACCTTCCACCACGAACAAATACACCACACTTGCCAACTACACAAGAACAATACCATCACTACTGCAACTACCCACCAAGAACACTACCACCACACTACAACTACACCACGAACTATACCATCACTACTGCAACCTACCACCACGAACAATACCACCACCACTGCATATACCACCAAGATCACTACCAACACTACTTCACTACCACCAAAAACATACCACCACCACTACAACTACACAAGAACACTACACACTACTGCAACTACCCCCACGAACAATACACCCACTACTGCAACTACCAATACGAACTATTCCACCCCCCCGCTATTGCAAACTACAACACGAACAATACCACCACCACTGCCAACTACCAACAAGAACAATCATCGTTACTGCAACTAAGCACAAGAACAATACCACCACCACGCAACTACCACACGAACAATACCACCACTACTGCAACTACCACCACGAAACTATACACACCCATACTGCCAATACCACCTCGAACAATCACCACCAATACTGCAACTACCACCAACGAATTTACCACCACTACTGCATCTACTCACACGAACAATACCACCACTACTGCAACTACACCACGAACAATACCACCACCACTGCAACTATCACAAGAACAACACAACCATACATGCCAAACTACCACCACGACTATACACCACTACTGACAACTACACCACGAACAAATTACACCACTACAGCAACTACCACCAGAACAAACACAACCACTTACTGCAAACTACCACCACAAACATACCACCACTAAATGCAACTACCACCAAGAACAAACACGACTACTGCAAACTACCACCAAGAAACACTACCACCACCACTGCAAAACTACCAAACAAGAACTACACACCCACTGCAATACACAAGAATACACAACCACTATGAAAACTACCACCAAGACTAACCCACCCAATTGCATCTACCTCCAAGAACTACACCACACTGCAACTACACCAAGACAAACACACTACTGCAAACTACCACCAAGAACAAACTGCCACTGCAAACTTACCACCAAGAACAAACCACCACCACTGCAACTACCACCAAGAACACTTACCACCACTGCAACTACCACCAAGTAACAAACCACAACTACTACAACTACCACCAAAGAACACTACCACCACTTGATCTACACCAAGAACTACACCACCACTGCCAACTACCACCCAGGAACAACCACCACTATCTACAACTACCACCAAGAACACTAACCCAACCACACTGTATACTTACCACCAAGATACAAACCACACCCACTGAGCTTTTTAACCTACCAAGAACAAAACACACCCACTGAACTACCACCAAAGGAACTACACCACCACTGCCAACTACCCCAAGAACAAACCACCACCACTGCAATACACCAAGAACAAACCACCACTACTACAACTACCACCCAAGGAAACACTATTCCACTGCAAACTACCACCAAGAACTACACAACCACTGAAACTACCACCAAGGAACACTACACCACCCCAATGCAAAAACTACCACCAAGAACAAACCACCACACTTAACTACCACCAAGAACAAAACCCACACCACTGCTAACTACCACCAAAAACACCTAACCACCACTATAAACATTACCACAAGAAACACACCATCCACTGCAACTTCCTCCAAGAACTACACATCCACTCGCAACTACAACAAAGAACACTACCACCACCACTGCAACTACACAAAGAACAGCCCAACTCCACTGCAACTACCACCAAGAACAAACCGCTACAACTGCCACTACCACAGGCTGTGGTTCGTACGTTACCTTGCGTGCAGGCCAGACAGTAACAGCCTGGTTGATCAGTCCTGATCCACCATGAAGCCTGTTCTCAGACCGGGCCGCGGGGCGTTGTACCCCCCGAAACCCCTCTCCAGGTAAACCGAACATCACCACTACTACAACATACCCACCACACTGCAACTACCAACACTACTGCAACTACCACCACTTACTGCAACTACCACCAAGACAAATACACAACACTACTACAACTACCACCAAGTGCAACACCACCACTACTACAACTCCAACCACTACTGAAAACTACACACTACTACAACTACACCAGAACAATTACCACCACTTCTACAACTACACCAAGAACAACACCACCACTTACTACAACTACCACTCCAAGAAACACACACCACCACTACTACAACTACACAAGAAAAACACCACACAACTACTACAAATACCACCAAGAACCACAAAAACAAAAAAAAAAATCCACAACTACTACAAACTCCACCAAGACAACACCACCACTTCTACAATACCACAAGAACAACACCACCACTACTACAACTACACCAAAGACAACACACCACTACTACAAACTACCACCAGAACATTACCACCACTACTGCAACTACCCCAATACTGCAACTACACCAAGAACAACACACCACTACTGCAACTACCACCCACTACTAAACTACCACAAGAACAAACACCAACCACTACTGCAAAACTGCCACCAAGAAGCACACACACTATCTACAACTAACACCAAGGAACAATACAACCACTTACTACAACTACCCCCAAGAACAACACCATCACTACTGCAACTACCACCAATACTACAATACCACCAACTAACTAAAACTCCCACCAAGATACAACACCACCAATACTGCAACTTCCACCAAGAAAAACACCACCACTACTACAAACTTCCCCACTACTACAAAAACTACCACCAAGAACAATACCACCAATACATACAACTACCACCAAGGAACAACATCACCCCTACTACACTACCACCAAGATTCAATTACCCACCCACTACTACAAATACCACCAAGTGAACAACACACCATACTACAACTACCACCAATAACTACAACTACCTCCAAGAACAATACCACCACTACTACAATACACAAGAACAACACCACCACTACTTACAATACACCACTACTACAACTACCCAAGAACAACACCACCAACTACTACAACTCCACCAAGAACATACCACCTCTACTGCAAATACCTCGACTACCTAGCAATACCACCAAGAACAACAACCACTACTGCAATTACCACCCACTTACTGCAACTACACAAGAATACAAACACCACTACTGCAAACTACCACCAAGAACAACACCACCACTACTACAACTACCACAAGAACACTACCCACAATAAATCTACACCAAAAACAATACCACCACTAAGTACAACTACCACCAAGAAACAATACCACCACTACTGAACTACCACGACTACTACAAACTAACACCAAGAACACACCACAACTACTACAAATACCACCAAGAATAATACCATCCATACTGCAAACTACCCACCACGAACAATATCCCCTACGCAACTACACAAGTACACATACCACTACTGCAAACTATTAACCACCCCTGCAAAACTATCACCACCCCTGCAATACCACCACCCCTGCATCTACCACCACTACTAACAACTACCACACGTACAACATCCTACCACGAACATTTATGGTTTTCCAGCAGACATTACTGATTCATTCCGCCATACTGTTTTCTGTCTCATTAAAATTTCACGTGTGATCGCACTTGATATATAACATTACTCTCAATTTTTTATTGCTTTTAATGAAGTGCTAACCTGTGTGGAGCTTTTGGTGCAAAATAGGATGTAGACCCGATCCTTGAGTGGTATGTGAGAGGTTTTGTATATATGTTTTATTTTTCTAGATATATATATCTATATTATATAATAGATATATATATATATATATATTTATATATATATATATATATATATATATATATATATTTAAGTGACAGTGAGAATTGAGGTGACAATAAATGAGAAGGTAAGATATGGTGTCAGGTCTATGTAACAGTATAATTGACTTCAAAGTTCTCACCAAGTGCAATAATATTTTCACAATAATTTATTCGGAAAAGATAACGTTGTAACAACTCACAGCCTCTGCGGATTAGAACTGTACTGTGTTATACCACGTTGAGGGAATGTTTTGAAAAAGTTCAGGACAAGGATTGTTTGCAGAATGTTATATTGGCATTTCAGGCATGGAAGAGAGGGGGAGCAAACGTAAATGGCTGTAGCTTCCCAGGGGATAAATAGAAGAGTGGAGATATGGGGGTAAACGTTTAAGTTTAAAGTAAATGAGAGATGTTGGATGGCACGTACAAGGAGGTTAAAGGTAGTAAGAATGGGATCGGTTGTTTAATGAGTTTGCATACTAACATCGGATGATTATTATGTAGTATGAGGTTCGTGAAGGTCGTGTAAGCGAATAAAATAATGAAGGAAATGGTATCGAGTCGATCCGGGATAGAATGGATGTTCGGCTATGCTGAGAAGTTCTCAACGAAGAAGAACAGAAGACATCGTAATCATTACGTAAACTTGAAGGTGACAACAGTGTTTCTGTAATAATGGTGGTATAATTGCGACAAAAATGTAAGTATAAAGCTCGAGTGTAACTAATGTGGAATATATTGTGGCAACGTTTTGTTCTACAGGGCTTTGTCAAGTTCGTAAACGGCTTTAAACAAAGTTCCTGGAGAGCGAAACGTTGCCACAATAAAATGGTCACATTTAGAATCATGTGTCCCTTTTACTTTACAAATAAGGTTGACCTGATATTTGATTGGAAGAACCATGGAAAGGTCATTAATGGGTAACAGAAATACGGTAGTACTACAGGCAACTCTGTGGTTTGCCGTTGAACTGGTACAAAATCCGAGGAGAGGGAATTATTACACTCCGAGCATTGAAACGGCTCATCTGATAGGAAAAATACTTAAGAAAAATGCACTGGTTTGATAGTTATAATTGCATAGTCTCATAGAACCTTTTTAGAAATAAGAAAAAATGGACAATAACAGATTGTTTGGCTAGGAAGGTGTTTCGAATTTCTGTAAATGAGTCGATAAAGAGCAACTCTCCTTAAGACCAAAGTAAGGAGAGGTGAAGCACTTCCAGTCTCAGGTTCACACAAAGCCGTCTTGATTGACAAAAACATTCATACAATTTATAAACTGTTTGTAAGAGTTTTTCGTTTATCACATAGGATGGAGCACTGTGTTGGAGGTGCCTGCTTTACAGAGAAAAAACGAAGAACTACCTCAAATTTTCCAATGGTAGAGTAAAATACTTAGGGACAATATTGGTCAAGAGGGTGTAAAAGAAAGACAAGTGCAGTGTGATGTAAGTTTTGTAGCATGTGTGTATTGATCAGCTGCTTTAGTCTTCCCTCAGTGTTGAAAGCTTTTCTCAAGTATAAAGGGGGCGTTGAAGGTTCTCCAGCGTTGGTGGTGTTGAGTCCGAACAGACTTTCCCCTCAAGTTGGTTTAGGGAGAAAACTTGGAAAGTGAATGAGGAAACATGAGTAAAGTATTGTTTACTTGCCTTGGTAACATCGTCAGAGTTTGCCTTTTGTTCTTTTTGCACGGAATTTAAGGATCGGAGAAGAGCCAGTTATTATTTTCTTGCTAATTTTTTGTACTTTTCTACAGATAGCGCTTACTAAAATAGCCGTATTGACCGTGAACACCTAGGTTGAGCCTTTAGCAGTTCGTATTATGTGACTCATGTGTTCTCTTGCGATTGTTATGGTAGTGGCCTCAAGACTCATGCTTTACACAAACTGCACGAGCAAAATCAAGAGACCACCGAGATATATTTCTGAAATGTGTTCCTGAGGTCTGAGGGATGGTGAGAGTAACTGCAGACGGGCCCTCAGTTGACAAATATATGTAAGAAGTTGTCTGTAGAGGAATTGGAAAGATAAAAGAAAATGTAGGGAGTGGTAATAACACGATAGTAAATAGCTCACAGAAGAGACCAGGGCTTGAGCTAATGGCAAGCAAGTCCTAAAACTAAGAGTCTAGTGCCCTAACTACTGATACAAAAATTATGATATTTTATGTGTTTCTACACAACATAAGATAGTCTACTATTTATATAAACATAGTTAAAACTTCAGACATCTTAAAAAGAATTCGAAAAGTTCTGAAAAGGAACAAGAAAAGAATTTTCATTCACTTGTTTGAATTATCACCAAGGTTAGCGAGGAGGATGGGTTTGAGAACAGGAAGTAATAATTACGGGAACGACTGCTGTCGTGGGAAATCATTTATGACTGTCTAAACAAATTTGTGTGAAGTTGAGGAGGAGCATATATAAGGAGAACAATACACCAGGGAGTATGGGTTCTCGAATCCCAAAAGTGTAGGAATGCTTTTGTTTAAGGTAAAGGACAGGGGCGAGATACGACTCCAACCAGTCACCGCTAGTCACCCAAAATGATCCAGATTAAATGATGAGAGCTTAAATTGCCTAGTAAAATAAATGGTTTAGGTAAAGGGGAGATTAGAAATTGCTTATTTGACATAGAAAAGGGTCGTGAAGGAGAAAGATTTAAAAAACAGCAGACACAGGTTGCAGTACATTGAGGAGAATAACGGATATATGGGAACAAAGGCTGTCAGTGTGAACATAAAGGGCGCTTTCCCTGTATCATTCGTCCGGTAGGGGGTGTGATAACTGTAACATAACATAGGTTGATAAAGGAAGTCAAACTGTATGACATAGTTCCAGTTCCTGAAGGCAGATTCATGAAGGTTAAACTGAGAAATAAAAAAACTAACTCTACCCGATTTTCCCTGAATTCTTTAACACTAAGTTGTAAAATAGACATGTTCACTTACTAGTCATATAGCAGGAGACTCAAGTGAAAGGTAATTACAGGCTGGGATGGTCGGTAAAGTTGACGTGAGTTAGCAGAGGCATATTAATATTATGGGACTTGTATGTAGTGTGGTTGCTGGTGTCATGAGTAGCAGTATAAATATGGGGTGGGCGTCCAGGAGACGGTGAAGTTTTAACTGTGTGAGGGGCAGAATTTCGAGACAGGGATGCTGATGGTAGGGCATAGTTGTAGTCAAAGTTATGCACTATATACTTGAGTGTACCTAAATTACTGTGCAGCTAAATTATGGAAACGGTTTTAAGTCCCCTTTATTTGTATTCCC
>NC_069404.1:64507820-64526881 GCF_026875155.1 Cherax quadricarinatus
TTCAGGGGGGTGAGAACCCCCCCCTCCTTGATCATGTGATAGCCCCGTGGACAGCTGCAGCTCAGCAACAGAAGCCGGCAGAATAACGAGCAAAGAGCGATAATTACAGTAGTTAGACAATCAAGACTTGAACTTTGAGCACATAATATATGTGTTACATCCTACCTAACAACAGGTAACTAAGTCAAATAATATAAAGCAATATATTTACGATTTAGTTATTATCGCAAATATAAGCAGTATAAAATTATATGAAAAGGTAATATACATTATATTCATAATCATAATATACATTATATATATTGCAACCCATTCAGGGGTTGCAACACAAGACGACTCATCAGATACTGAATGCTCCTTCTGCTGACCCCTCCCTCTCTCTCCTATAGCTGCTCTTACTTCAGGTCCCTCTTATATTGCGCTTGTTTTCCATTTGGAATTTTTATTCAAGCAAAAAACAGATTTACTGTTATGCAGACTACTGCATTATTGAAAAATTTTATAGATAATAACAGCCCATTTTTGAAAGCATATAAGACCCACCAGTTGACGTGTATTGGACGCGTGACGTGATTTGTTTACTCTTGAATGTCAGCAAAAATCGAACATTTCTGCTACTTTGTGAACCATTCAAAATCATCTCTATTTCTGTAATATATCTTTCATTCTAACAAATGAGGCAAAGAAAACGAGAATACAATCATAAATACCATACGAAAATACACCGCAAACTCGCTGTTAGTGTATTTTTGGGGGTCTGAAACGGATTAATCCATTTATATTATTCCTTATGGGAAAAATTCGTTCGGTAATCGAGCAGATCGGCACTCGAACAGTCTTCTGGAACTAATTAAGCTCGAGAACCGAGGTTCCACTGTATGTATGTATGTATATATATATATATATATTATATATATTATATATATATATATATATATATATATATATATATATTATATATATATATATATATATATATATTATACGCAAAAAAACCACTGTGAAAGAATAATGAAATTCCAAGTGCTTTCATGACTACTCACAATATCAAGGAAGAAAAAAGTAATGCATCAAAGGAAGGCATATAAAGGATCTAGACCACACCTCACCATCACATCCCACAACAAAGCAACACCTGATGCGCGACTCATAAGAAAGAGAACACTGCAGCAGGCCCGCTGGCCCAACTAGACATGTCCTTCACGGCAACCCACAAACAAACTATTCTACCCAAGAATTAAGATTTATTTTTTGTCCAATGTATTATTATATTCTTCCCAAATTCTATTAATTATAAATGGATCTAATTTATATAAAACAAAGGAAATATTCCTATTATTTTCAAAACTGCTTTTTATGAAACAAGATTCAATTATATTCCTGTTGGCCATGCTTGATACAACTTTCTCAACTTTTTGAAAATCAATTGGATGGTTAAAATCTCTTACATTAATAAATAGAGCATTGGAATCTTGTCCAGTTCTAATGCTATATTTATGTTGTTTTAATCTTAGTTCGAGACTTTTACCAGTTTGACCGTAATAAACTTTATCACAAATTTTACAAGGAATCTTATAGACACATCCGTCAGCATTTTGGGGGGAATTCATTATCAAAAGTTTTTTTTGCTGTATAAATTTTTTTAAATACAACTTTGATATTAAAAGTCTTAAGAAGAGAAGGCATATCAACCAAGTTTTCATGGTAAGGGAGAACCAACATATTTTTAGTTGAATAAGGCTTGTTGTCCCTTTTTGGATTGTAAAAAGTATTTCTAGCAATCTTCTGATTTATCAGTGGATAAGCCAGAAGATTGAAAAATCTTCTGATTTATCCACTGATGAAATTAATATTAGTAAAGGTATGGTATATTGGTTTATGTTAAAACAAAACATTTCCAATTGCCCTCAAAGATTCTTTAAGTCTTATGATACAATTAAAAATAATAAAAATTTGCGCCTTATTAAAGCAGACAAAATAAATGCAATATTAATTATGAAAAAAATGATTACCAAGAAAAAATTAATAATGTCTTAGATGATACTGAAACCTATTCTAAACTTAGAAAAAATCCCCTAGAAATCGTTAACAGCAATTTCAATAAAACAATAAATCTTCTACTGAAAGGCAAAGATGAATTAGTCAAACAATTTACTTCCACTAATCCATCTTTACCTTACATGTATGGACTAATAAAAACACACAAACTAGGGAATCCAGTCAGACTAATTATTAGCTCCATAGGATCAGTTTCATATAAATTATCCAAATGGCTTGTTGACATTTTGAGCCCTGTTGTTGGCAAAATTTCTAACTTTAATGTTAAAAACAACATAGACTTGGTTGATAAATTAAGCTCCTTGACTGACTTAAATGATTTTAACATGGTTAGTTTTGATGTTACTTCCTTGTTTACGAAAGTTCCTGTTGATATTTTATTGTTTCTTATCTGAAGAACTCGTTAATTATGATTTACCATTGCCAGTTCCTACTAAATAACAAAAAAAAGGCACAATACCGTGACTGGAATGATACACAAATAACCCACACATTGTGTGACTTTGTAAATGGTCCAAGTCGGACCGAAACGTCGTCGTAAGCTCCTCTCTTCTGTGTGCGGGTTATTTGTGTACAGTTCCTACTATCATTAAACTTATTAAACTTTGCATTGTTGATACAAATTTTTCTTTTAATTTGATAAGTTTTACACTCAAATTTTGGGTATGGCAATGGGAAACCCCCTCTTTCACCTTTCTTAGAAACCCTATACATGGATTTTTTTGAAAAAAGGGTTTTCCTTAAACCCAATCCTCCCAAAAAAAAAAAAAGGTTGGGTTTCAGATATGTTTTGATGTTTATTTTGTGTTTTAATCCCAAAAAAGGGAAGTTTATACACCTTTTCCCTTTGGGAAAAAATTAAAAATAGCTTAGCCATTCTATAAATTTACTTTTTGATTTTTAAAGAAAATAACTCTTCCCTTTTTCTAGATTTTTTTTAATTATTAAGGGTAATAAGAATTAAAATTTTAAAAAATTTACAAAAAACCCCTACAAAAAACTTTTCCCTTTTCCCCAAATTATTCTTCGCATAAAATAGATTTAAACGGGGTTTGTTTTCTCATCAATTTTTTTTGAGGGGCTTTACGAAATTTGTAGTCCGGGAGTTCTTTAGAAAAAAGAAAAATCAAAAATTTTATGAAATAACTAATGATCTGAAATACCCAAGAAACGTAAGTGATGCATTTTTTTAAAATTGCAAAGAAAAAAATTTTTTTACAATCCAAAAAGGGCAACCAACCTTTTCCCAACAAAAATTTAAATTTTGGGTTTTTCTCCCTTACCATAAAAAATTTGGGTTGATAGGCCTTCTCTTTTTAAAGGGACTTTTAATTATCAAAGTTGTTTTTAAAAATTTTAAATACAAAAAAAAAAAACTTTTGATAAAGGGAAACCCCCCCAAAATGCTGAGGGATGGTCAAATAAGTTTCCCTTTAAAAAAATTTTTGCGAGGGAATTTTATTAGGGTTTCAACCCGGGTTTAAAAATCTCGAATAAGATTAAAACAACAAAATATAGCATTAAAAATGGAAAATTTTTCCAATGCCTATTTTTTTCATGGGGGAGTTTTAACCACCCAATTTGTTTTAAAAAAGGGTTTGGGGGAAAAAATTTTTGTATAAAGCAACCCCGGGTTTGGGACGGGAAAATTAAAATTTGAATCTTGTCTTATAAAAGATTTTGAAAATAATATGAATATTTTTTTTGTTTTAAAATAATTAGATCCATTTAAAATTTTAAAAAAATTTGAGAAGCCAAAAATTAACACTTTTGGACAAATAAAAATTTTAATTTTTGGGGGGTAGAAATAGTTTGTTTGGGGGTTAACGTGAAGGCCCTGTTTAAGTTGGGCCCGGGGCCTGCTGCCGTTTTTCCCCTTTCTTATAAAGTCGCCCCTTTGGGTGTTCTTTGTTGTGGGTTTGTGATGGTGAGGTGTAGCCTAGACCCTTCATACCTTTTTTTGATGTTTATTTTTTAATTGGGTTCCTTGATATTTTTAGTAGCCCACAAAAAGCGTTGGGGAATTTTCCCTTTTAATTTTTTCACATTTTGGTTTTTTTTTGCATATTCAAAAAAACCCCCTGTTTCCCTGTGATTTTAATTGAAATAAGATAATAAAAATAATAATATATATAAAAAATTTTATTTTAATATATATTTTTAATATATTTATTTTATATATATGTCGTGCCGAATAGGCAGAACTTGCGATTTTGGGAAATTAAATAGCAACATCATCTTGCCATATAGGACAAGTAAAAAATTTGTGAAAGCAAAAATTTTTCCCCAAAAACCCAATTTCTTGGACCAAACGACAAAATTATATTTAATTGTGTTTGTTTTGGACTAAATTTTGTAAAGGAATTAAAAAAATTATTTATTTTGGGTTTAAAGGCTAAAATAAAATTCCCTCTTGTTTAAAAAAAGGGTTTAGGTAATTTTTTCTAAGATTTTTTTGGGGTGCAAAAATTTAAAAATTTTTCCCTTAACTTTCAATAAAAAAAAAAAATTTCTATAAAAACGTTAAGGAAAATTTCAAAAAGGGAACTTTTTTTTTTAAATGGGGTTCTGGCAAATTGACCGGGTTTTACATATTCGGCACGAAATTTTTATATAATAAATATATATAAAAATTATAAATATATATATAAAAAAATTATATTATTTTTAATAAAAAAAATATATATATATAATAATATATTTATATAAAAAATTAAAATAAAATATTACAATGTACATTTATATTCAATAATACCCTGAGACTAACCAGGGAATCCCCCCGTGTTTTTTTAACCCCGGGCCTAATGGTGAGCAAAAAATTAAAGATTTTCAAAACTCATTAAACCCAAAATTCCTACAACGATCTTTGGGCCCCCACAGAACAGGTGTTTTTACCGGATCCGGGACATACCCCTTTTGGGGCTATTGCATTAGTTTGTCATTGTTTAAAATTTACCACTTGTTGGTTTTGGGGTTACAATTTTTTTATAAAAACTGTTTGTGAAATTTGTACATAAAAAACGGGGGTTAAAGGGAAATTTAAATTCTTAGGGGGGCCCAAAAACAACACTGTTAAATTTCCCCTGGTTTGTGCAGTTTTTTTTTATGTTTAAAAATGCCACTTGTTCGGGGTTTAAAATTAATTATATATATTTATTTATATATTTTAAATAATAAAATTATATATATAAATATATTTTTATATATTTTGGGGTGTGTGGGTGGTATTGTTGTGTTTTTGTGTGTAGGTGTGTTGTGTTGTGTTGTGGGTGTGGGTGTGTGGTGTGTGTGTGTGGTGTGTGTGTGGTGTGTGTTTGTGTGTGTGTGTGTGTGTGGTTTTACTAAAAAAAATTTAAAACAACCACTAGAAACACTGTTATGTTTTTTCCTATTGTTATCCAACACTTGGGAAATCTCTGGGAAATTTGAATCCTTTCAGGCCGGCAAAATATAAAAATTTTTAAAGGATCCTGGCCAGGGGCAGTCACTATATAAACCGAAACAGTGTTTTGTGATTTTCAACATCACGAACTTAAGTGTAACCTTGGGTTTTTAAACCCCCAACTTTGGACCTTGAATAAAATTGTTAAACCCAACTGGGGGTTTTTTGAAAACAAAGTAAATTTACTTTATTGTTCCAAAAACCAAAAACAAGCCTTTTGACCCTTGACCGGGCCCTTTGGCCCCTGACTTGAGATAATCCGGTTTGTAGTAACAGCGGGTTTAGTGTTTGTGGGAGGGGAGAAAATTGTCCAGTAAAAGTGGCCCTTTAGAAAAAGGATGTGTTTTGTAACAATGTTTAACATATTTATAGATGGGCACGAAAAAGACATGAACGTTTCAGTGTTAGTGAAAAGATGTGGAATTTGGAAAGTAAAAAAATTAACATAAAGGGGTTTGAGGTGCCCAAAAATTGCCCCCTTGCTGTAAACAGTGTTTTTTGGGAGATTCGGGAGAAGTTGCATAAAATTTGGGGAAAAACAAAATTCGGGAGAGTAGGGAAAAAGGGAAGGGAAAAATTAAAAGTGAACAGGGGAAAGAGCAAAGGATGGGGTACAAAAAAAATTAGGAAATTTGAGAAATTTGGGATATCAGATGGGGGGGGAGAAAATAGAGGGATTTAAATACGTTTATTTTACAATGTTCATATTACTTGCGGGATGGCCCCTTATTTGGGGGAGAGATGACCCCGATCCATAGAAAAAAAAAAAGGGGCGGGGGGTTTGCACTGAGGCATCTATGGAGATAAAGAACTTTGTCCGGGGGACCCCAAAAAAAAGGGAAATTGCAGTAAAATTTATAGAAAAATATTGTTTATGGAAGGGGAAGCATCCCCTGTTAAATGTTGCAGGGGAAAAGGGTTTGGGAAAAGCGTGAAGATTTTTGCTTTTTGGCTGCCAATTGTTTGGAAAAATATTAACGATAATTCGGAGTCGGGAAAATTATGTGGGGAAATTTAAACCGAAAGTATTACTGAGGGGCGGAGGGGGGGTATAAGGTTGCTTGGACACTTAAAGAGTGGAAAAAAAAAATAGGAAGACTAGGAGTGTGTAATCGGGAGGGAAGGAAAGGTTGGGGTCGATCTAGTAAAATTTGGAGGATAGGGAAAACGTAGTTTGGAGTGCTAGGGGGTTTGGGACTTTCCAACAAGCTCAGGGCAAACAAACCATACAAGGGGGGGGGTTAAAAACCCACGATCAGAGAGCCCAAAAAACCCCAGACCTTTCGTGTTACCCCACTGGACCACTACCCAAACAAATATTCACCAACAAAGGTTTTTTTCTACACCATAGGAAGGTTAGCATAGGACCCCCGGTGACCACAAATGAAATTTTTTAAAACAGAGAATCTCCAGCGGGGTGTCCGTGGTAAACAGTGGTCCCTTTATGCTAACTATTACAACCCAGGGGGTCCAAATGGCCTCTTTTTCCTGGGGGGTTAAAGGGAGAAAAATAAAACGGGCAAAAAATTTTTTTGATTTTATATTATCCTTCACCAATTTTAGAACAGAATTTGTAAAACTATATCCACTATGACAGTGAAGGAATTAGTGCCCATTTTCCACGGTAAGAAAGGCGAGTAGAACCACTGGGAAAAGCAGACCGTGCTTAAACCCACCCTTAAAAGGGGAAATGCCAAGGGAAAGACGGGAGGGGGGAAACCCACTTTTAATTATTGTTATTAAAACCCAAGGGGGAAGCGCAAAACCCGGGGGTTTATACAGCCCTGGGGGGGGGGGTGGGAAAGGGCATTCGGGCTTAATTCGGGAACTGGGAGCACAGATCCAATTCCCTAAATCAAGACCCCCTCACCAACATCGGGGGAAACCCTTTCCTTTGGGGGATTTACCCAAAAACCTCTGGTTTTGCCAAAACCATCTTCTCATTGGCGGGAACCTTTTAAATAGTTGAACGAGGGGGCCCCCCATTAAAATCAACCGAGTCCCCGGGGTTCCGGGTTGGGGGAGATAGCCGTAAATGGGGGTTTGTTTTTACATGCGCAGTTTTAAAGGGTTACGTACTTTTTTATGCCACAAAAATTTCCCTGGGGTGTATAAATATACCTGGGTTGGATAAATTTTTTCTTTTTTGGCAATCGTGTCTTTTAACAATTTTCATGATAAAACCTCATGGGGCGTGTTTAAGGGGGCGAGAGTGGGGTAAATTTGGGCTTTCATGATTTGACGTGCTTAAGGGGAGGGACCTGGGTAACTTATGTGAAGGGGGACTCAAAGAAAGGGGTTAGTTTTTACAAGGGGCCCCAAAGGGGGAGGTACAGTCCCTTTTCCCCAATGAAAGAGAGGGCGGAGATATTGGGGTTTTTGGAATGTCATTAAACCTGTGATTGGGCGCCCTTCCCTGGAGTAAAAACATACCGGGAAAGGGGGTTTTTTTGGGGGGTCAAGGGTCCCCGCCCCCGGTCTAAAGACCGGGCTTAGTGGTGGATAGGGTCTGATAAAACCAGGCTGTTACTGCGGGCCCGCACTTTAAGCCGACGTACAAACCCACAGCCCGGAAATGTTCAGGTACGACTTGAGGTCCCTTTCCCAAAGCCCCTTTTGGGGGGGGGGGGGACGGGCAGGGGTTTTTTTTGGGAAATTTCCCCCTTTAAAACCCTGGGGGGCAGTTGAACAATCTTGGGCCCGTGAAAATTATTGTGTCAGGGTCCCAAGGACTGTTTTTCTCTCAGTTTTTACTCGTGGCGCCCCTGCTTTTCACTGGGCAATGTTGAATCTTCCTCCCGAGTCTTTGGCTTTCTTGGGAGTGATTTTTTTTGTGCAAGTTTGGTCCAAATCCCTCTAGGATTTTTAAAGTGTATATTATCATGTATCTTTCTCTTTCTGCGTTCCGGGGGAATACAAAAAAAGGGAAATTTTCAAGTGTTCCCAGAAATTTTGGGGGCTTTATCATTTTTATGTGTCCCGTGAAAAAATTTCTCGGGGGACTTTTCCCCAAGGTCAGCAACTTCGCCGGGCCTTGAAGGGGGCGGGGTTAGTGAACAAGTATTCCAGCCTAGAAGAACAAGTTTTTTTGAAAAAGATTATCAGGGGTTTTGGCCCCGTTAGTTTTAAAGGGAATTCTTTAAACCCCCCCCATTTTTTTAGAGATGAGGTAGTTTCGCCCTTTTTGTTGTGATCTTTGAAGGTGGGGAACCCCTCTGACTTTAAATCACCCCCGGGGGTCCCTAAACATTTTTTTCTGGGCTTTTATCTTTTGGGGTTAAAAAATTTTATTTTTTACCCTGAAATAGTTTTTAAATTTTTTTAAAGTTTTCCAATTTTTTAGTTGAAATTTCTCTTCAGTGAACTTATATTTTTTTTCTGGGGGGTCCATTTAAAGTTTTGGGGTAGATGTCCGCCTGGACTCTTGCGGGTCTTCAAATGGAGGTCACGCGGGGGAATTCGGGTTTTTCACCCGAAAAAAAGAAAACTTTCTCTGTCTATGTCGACAAAAGGGCCCGGGGGAACAGGATGGGGCGATTTCGGGCCCTTTTTGGAAAAGTAAGTTTTTTTCAGGTAAAACAAAAACATTACATAGTTTAAATATACATAGCACCCTATGTGAAAATTTTCCCCGGGTTTAAAACCCAAAAAAGGTCAAAAACAAAGTGGCTTTTTTTCCTTTGGGGTTTTCCCCTTTTTACCTTTAAAAAAAAAATATAAAATAAATAATATATTTTTAAATTTTTATTATTATTATTATTATTTTTAAATTTATTATTTTTTATTTTTAAATTTTTTTTTATTATTATTTTTATTATTATTATTTTTAATTATTATATAAAGGAGAAAAATATCTTATTATCATACTATTAAGATATCTTTTACACGGGGGGTTCAAAAAGGGACTGCTACACGGGGGTTTTCAAAAATTTACTTATTTTCAAACGAGAGTCATTACTGGAAAAAGGTAAAATTACATTTGGTGTTATTTAAAAAAAAATAAAAAAGCTTTCCCCCTCCCTTTTGTGCAAACTTTCCCATCAACCCCTTTTTGGCACCTTTTGAATGGTTCATGCTTTGACTGGCTTTAACATGTGCAGGTAGTCTGTTCCTTTTTCCTTTATTGCTGTACTAAAAGGGTTGGGAACCCAAGGCCCCGGGCTGTGGATATACAAATTTTGTGCCTCTCCCCCTAAAACAATGATTGCTTTTTTCCCCAAACCCTTTGGGAAAAAATTTGAAAAGAAAGAAAATTCTGGACACTGTTTGTGAGCGATTTTATAAACATGATTTAGTTTCAGTTTTTAAAAACCTGTCTTAAAACCTTTCAAATATCCAATTGCTAAAATTCATAAGGACTACATGCCCCTCTGGACCCCCGGTCCCAAAATAATTACCCTTTTGTTCGGGTTATTTGCAGTCTATCTTCAGTTTTTTTTGGGCAAGGCAGAGTACCTTTAAGAGCAACTAGTCCTTATGACATTTTATTTAAAGGGGTAGACTAGGGTCCTGCGGGGCCCAGTAGGTAGACATTTTGCTTGTTATAGAGGAATTTCAGGGCTGGGATTCGCTTTCTTTAAATACACTGTTCCCTATCATTTCTGACATGCATGGGCAAAAGGGAAATTCAGATAATTTTTTGGGGGAAACTGAATAATGGGGCTCCCCCTTACACTTGGGCATTAAAAATTTTTTACCTTTTTTCAGTTTAAAGTTTGTACCAAAGAGAATTTGGGTTTATTTTCCCAAGTGTAATGGGTTGTTGGGCATTAAAAAATTGCTGCAGGACTCCAGTTCCGGTTAAAAAATTAAATATAACATGTGGGTCTTTTTCCTGACCTAACAAAAACAGTGTCATCGCATACAGTAGGAGTTTCCCCCTTGGAAAACCCGAAAAGGCAATATCGTTAACATAGCCCCTAGGAATAATAACGGGAAACCCCGAATACTACCTTTGGGGGTCCCACATGCTATCGGCCCCGGGTTTCTGATTCCCTTTTTTTTTGATTTTTGAAAAATTTGTCTCCTATTTTCTAAGGGAGGAATTAAAAACCCGTCTACAGAACCCCATACCCTTTGCTTGAAGTTTATTACATAATATATTGTGGTTTACAGTATCGAAGGCCCTTTTTCAGGTCTAAAGGTTTTCCACATTTCCAAATTCTCATGTAATCCTTAGATTAAATTTGGGGGGTGGGAAAGGGTTTAGTAAGATCTTCTAAAGAATTTAAATTTGGGAACTTGGGGAAAAGTTTTTTGTTTATTTTAAAGGGACTTAACTACTTGGGCAGTTTCACCCCCCCCTCTCTGGTTTTTTTGGGTATTATGCCGGGGTATATCAAAAAAGGCCCGTAGTTGCTCACAACAGGCCCATATTTTTTTTGAAGAAAAGGGGGGTAACTCTGGCCTCCTTTAATCCTCCGGTGGGTATTGTGGTGGGTTTTTAGATTTTTTTATGTGAGCAATAGGGATTGACAGTTCAGAAGAACCCCTTTTAGGAAATTTTGACAAAAGTTATCAGGGCCCCGTGTCTTAAATTGGGGTTTTACCGCTTAGTTCTTTTTGAAATAAAGTTTCAGATCAAATTTAATTGACAACTGTTTTTGGGGGAAATCCCTTTTTTGGTAAAGTTTTTTTAAAAATTATCAGAGTCGTGTTAAAGGTATTTGATGCAGCTTTGGGAGTTTTTTCCCTTTCTTTGGGGTTGATGCCCAAAAGATGGGTAGTAGGAATTTAAAAAATTTTTCCACCTTTGATGTTTCGGGGCATACCTCCCTTATCGATAGTGTGTACTATGTTAAAACCTATCTACTGGGTTAAGGTTTTTACCCCCAAATGTTTTTTAGTTGTTGCCAGAGCTTTTAGGGTTTTGTTTATACTCTTCAGTTTTTTAGCAATAGTGCCTTGTCCCTTTTCTCCTTTTAAGTTCTGTACTCGTTCCCAACCTTTTGGGAAATTTATTAGTGCCCCCCCAATATTCCCGTCTGTTTGCTTTAAATTTTTTTTAGCAATTATTCTGAATTGATATAATTAATATCTCGGTTTGTTTATCCAGGGTTTGTTCTCCGTTGTGGAACAGAGCTTCTCACTGTAGTTGCCTCAGACTTTACTTATTATTACCCCTTTTTTTTCTAATTCGGGAAATTATAGATCCCTCTACCAACTTTTCCTGTAATTCGTTTATCACGCCCTTTTGTGCGCTATTACCCGGGGTCGTGCTTGTCGAAGGGTTTTTTGGTTTTTTTTGGCAAAACAGTGATTCAAATAAAATGACTGTGAGGTTTTTTTTCCGGTCGAGTCCCCCCCCCTCCCCTCTCTCCCCTCTCCTTTTCTCTCTCTCTCTCTTTCTCTCTCCCCCTCTCTCTCTTCCCCTCTTCTCTCTCTTCCCCTCCCCTCTCCCCTCTCTCTCTCTCTCTTTTCCCCCCCCCCTCTCGTCCTTTTAACATTCAGACCCCAGAGATCTCCTACCCCCTCCCTATAAATAACGGGAAAAGCGTTGAATTTCATGGTTTTGTGTGCGTGTGTGTGTGTACCCCCAAAACCCAGTTTTATCACCCCAGTTTTAGGTTGGGGGGTCAGTCCGGGGTCCTGGCCCCGCCTCTTCACTGATCGCAATAGGGCACTCTCCCCCGAGCCGTGGGCTTTTTCATACCCCTCTTAAAACTATGTATGGATCCCCCTCCACTACATCACTTCCCAAATATTCCACTTTCTGACTACTCTGTGGGTGAAGAAATACTTCCTAAAATCCCCGTTTATTATCTGTGTCCCCTTTAGCTTCCAATGTGTCCCCTTTTTACTGTGTCCAATCTCGGAACATCCTGATTTTTTCCCCTTTAGTATTTTGTATGTCGTTAAACATTCCCCCTATCCTTTCCCGTTTCCTTTTTGTGCCCAGGTTTATTTCCCTTAACCCCTCCTCGTAGGGCATAAACCCCTTAGCTCTGGGGCTAGTTTTGTTTCAAACCTTTGACTTTCTCTAGTTTTTTTTTCGTGCTTTTGGTAGGTGGGTTCCAAACTGGTGCCCCATTCTCCAATATTTGGGGGTAACTACACGGGTACAGGGTCCCGAACAAAACCCTTTTTAAATTTAAAATTTTTGGAGTGCTTTTTCTGAAAGGGTTTTCCAGGCGCCCATATCTGCAGCAGTTATTTGGTTTGTTGTTTTGTGTGGTGTTGTGGTGTGGTGTGTGTGGTGTGTGTGTGTGTGTGGTGTTTGGTGTGTGTGTTTTGTGTGTGTGTGTGTGTGTGTGTGTTGTGCGTGTGTGTGTTTTGTGTGTACTTTACCTTGTTTTGGTTGTAGGGGGCGATTCACAGCTTTTGGCCCGGTCTTCACTGGCCACCCACTAGGTCTCTTTCCTGCCCATGAGCCCCTTTTTTCATAACCCTTCTTAAAAATATATATATATGGAATTTCCCGCCCCCAATACAAACACTTCCCCCGACTATTCCACTTCCTGACAACCTTTTTGACGGGGAAAAAAATACTTCCAACATCCCCCGTGGGTCTCAGTTGGACAAGGAAACTCACAGGGATGTTTCAAAGTATTTTTTTGTTGCTGGGGTCCCCTCTCTGGAAACAACCCTTTTCTTGTCCCCCTTTTGGTTGTTTTTCAGTATTGTAAAAATCGTTATCATGTCCCCCTATTCTCCCGTCCTTCCGGGTCGTCAGGCCCATTTTTCCCCTTTAAACCCTTTCCCCGTAGGAAATGCCCCCTTTTTTCCGGGGGCTAGTCTTGATCCAAAAAAAAAAAAATTTGCCCCCTTTCCCCTAGCTTCCTTTTGTGCTTACTAAAGGGGGGTTCCAAACTGGTGCCCGTTAAATCCCTATAGGCCTAAGTACACGGTTAAGGGGGCTGAAAGAATTTTTTATTGAGATGTTTGGGAAAGCTGGTTTTTTAAGGGGCTTGCTAGGCGCCCATATGCCCGGAGCAGTTTTTTGTTAATTGCACCTAGGGGAAAGTGGGGCCCTTTTTTTATACTCACCCCAAAATTTCCTTTTTTCCCTTTTAGTGAGGTATAAAGTTTTTCTGGGCCCCCCCCCCCCTGTACTCTGTCTGGCGGTCTTCTATGCCCCCTTCTCCAACTTCATGACTTTGCACTTAGTGGGGGGTTAACTCCAGGACCCAGTTGCTGGACCAGGCCTACAGCCTGTCTAGATCCCTTATAGTTCTGCTGGTCCTCTTCCCCAAATTTAATTCTTTTCATAACTTTACAATCAAACTGAAAACAAAGGGGCACTTTTTTAGTGGAATTTTCCCTTTCCCTATGTGTTCACAAATGCCAGAAGCAGCACCTAGGACTGACCCCTGTGGAACCCCCCCCGGTCCCCAAAGGGGCCCCCTTTTGACACCCCGCCCCGTACCCCTGACTCCCCGCTGTTTTCCTGACAAGTAAATTCCCCGATCCCTTGTAGTGTCTTCCCCGTTATCCCTGCTTCTCCTCCCGGTTTTTTTTCACTAATCTCTTGTGGGAAAATGGTTTAAAAAATTTTTATATTCCCAAAAAAAACGCAATCAAAACCCCCCCCCCTTTTTCTCTTTGTTTTACTGCGTCCCCCCTGTCACAGAAACCCGTAGGTTTTGGGGGCACAGGACTTTTTTGTCCCTGAAAGTGTGCTGGCTGTTTGCCAACCCCCCTTCTTTCCCGATTTAAACTCCATGATTTTGCATAATATACATTCATGACACTGGTCTGTATTTAATGCTTCGTGTCTGCTTTCCCTTTTTAAAATTGGGGGGTATATTTGCTGTCTTCCATACCCCAGGTAATCGCTTGTTTCGATAGAATTTTTGAATATTGGGTTTTTTAGGAGTAAAATATACGCCTTTTGCCTCCCCTTTAGGATCCTTGGAGAGACCCTTATCCGGCCCCCTCGCCTTTGGGGATATCTAGGTCGCTTAGCAGCCTCTTCACTTGTTCCTCGGGTTTTATGTAAAGTGTCCCAAAACTTGATGGTCACCTCTCCGTCTATTTGGGGTCTCTTCTCTCTTTCTGTTTAACACTTCTTTGAATTCATGTTGGCTTTCCCCACATATTTTTACGGGCGTTAATGTGGCTTTTGCTGTTGGTGTGTGTGTGGTGTGTGTGTGTGTGTGTGTGTGTGTGTGTGGTGTGTGTGTTTTGTGTGTTTTGTGTGTGTGAACAATACTTTCCCCAGTTTAAATTTTGGGGTTCCACCCCCCTAAGACTTTTTTTGTACTTTTGTCCGTCCCCTTGGGAAAAACCCTTACAAGAATATATGAGGGGGGTTTCCTTTTTCCCCCTTTCCCCCCCTCCCCTAACCCCCCTCCACCCATTTCCCCCACCTCCCTTCCTCCCCACCTCTACCGCCATTCCTCCCCGCCCCCACCGCCGTTCCCCCCCTCCTCTACCATCCCCGCCCTTTTTCCCCCACTTGATCCCCCTTTTCCCCCTCCCACACCGTCAACCTTTTTTGTGTTGGTAAAAAATGTGCTTTAAAATTTTTCCCCCGAGGGGGAGTTCAAAAGCGGTGCTGTCTCCCGCCCTCCCTTTGGGGATTTTTTTTTCCCGCACCTCAGAAATTTTAAATTTCTCTCTTCCCCCTTTCTCCCCCCTCCCCTCTTCTTCCCTTTTCCCCCCTCCCCTCTCTCCCCCTCTCTCTCCCCTTTCTCTCTCTTTACTCTCTCTCTTCTCTCCCCTCTCTCTCTTTCCCCCCAGTAAACCAAAACGGGGGCAGGGGGGGTTAAAGGGAAAGGGAATAACCCAAAACGTTTTGGGGGTTTTTGGCCGTAACAAGCAAGATTACCCCCACACTAAAATGCTTTAAAGACCCCAACATTGCTGCCTCCCCTAACACCATGCTGGCAGCCGGGGAAGCCTGCTGGGGGTCCCCTCAGGGTTAATAGAAAAGTAAATCCCCCCAAACCCTTCCATGAAAAGAAAAGCTACTGCTTGAAAAAAGAGCAGGGCTCATGTTGTAGGCCTACGTCCCCCAGTACTGGGGAAAAGGGGGACGAAGAGTATATGAAGGGTTTGGAAAAGGTTTTTCTGCCGCTTGGAGTTCCACTAGCTGCTGGATTTTTGGGGGACGACTAGACCCAAAATTGCAGTTATGGGACCCCGGAGCACCCTTAACCACCACTTCATTTTTCTGCTTGTAAAGTTTTTTGGTGGGCCCCAAATAAATTAGCCTCCGTTTTTTGGAAAGGCAAAGGGGCAGCGCTGGAGTTTTTCCCCTTACGTTACAGGCGCTGGTTAAAGGAGAGGTGATGCAGGAGGGGCGTGTGCTGGGACCATTGGGGACTACCATGCCCGTGACGAAAAAATGCGCTTTGCTTTCCCCCCCCCGACTCCCACTTCCCCTTGGAAAAATCAAAAATTTTAACTTCAAAACAGACACAAAGACAGGGAATTTTTCAAAAGGGAAAAAAAAGCAAAAAGGGAAGGGGGAGAGTTAAGCTGAAGAGGGAAACACAGTGAATTGGTGGGTGGGGAGGAGGGGGGGGGTTTTCCCCCTTTGGCTCCGTTTGCGGGCACCCAGTTTAAAACCCCCTGCCAGGAGGGTTCCACAAGGCTGCGTCCCCCGCACCCCCGGGAAACCACCCGCCAGGGGGTTCCACACGGGGCTTTCCCCCCACCCTGTAAAACCCCCTGCCAGGAGGGTCCCAAGGCGCTTCCCACACCCGTAAAAACCCCCTTTCCAGGAGGGTTCCACAAGGCTGGGGTCCCCCAACCCCGTAAACCACCTGCCAGGAAGGGGTTTTAAAGGCTGCCCCCCCAGCACCCTGTAAACCCCCTGCCAGGGGGGTTCCCCAAGGCTCGTCCCCCCCCTGTAAACACCTTTCCAGGAGGGTTTCCCCAAGGCTGCGTCCCAGCCCCCCTGTAAACCACCTGCCAGGAGGGTTCCACAAGGCTGCGTCCCAACACCCAGTGAATCACCTGCCAGGAGGGTTCCACAAGGCTGCGTCCCAGCACCCAGTAAAGCACCTGCCAGGAGGGTTCCACAAGGCTGTGTCCCAACACCCAGTGAATCACCTGCCAGGAGGGTTCCACAAGGCTGCGTTTCAGCACCCAGTAAACCACCTGCCAGGAGGGTTCCACAAGGCTGCGTCCCAACACCCAGTGAATCGCCTGCCAAGAGGGTTCCACAAGGCTGCGTCCCAGCACCCAGTAAATCACCTGCCAGGAGGGGTCCACAAGGCTGCGTCCCAACACCCAGTGAATCGCCTGCCAAGAGGGTTCCACAAGGCTGCGTCCCAGCACCCAGTAAAGCACCTGCCAGGAGGGTTCCACAAGGCTGTGTCCCAACACCCAGTGAATCACCTGCCAGGAGGGTTCCACAAGGCTGCATTTCAGCACCCAGTAAACCACCTGCCAGGAGGGTTCCACAAGGCTGCGTCCCAACACCCAGTGAATCGCCTGCCAAGAGGGTTCCACAAGGCTGCGTCCCAGCACCCAGTAAATCACCTGCCAGGAGGGTTCCACAAGGCTGCGTCCCAGCACCCAGTAAACCACCTGCCAGGAGGGTTCCACAAGGCTGCGTCCCAGCACCCAGTAAACCACCTGCCAGGAGGGTTCCACAAGGCTGCGTCCCAGCACCCAGTGAATCACCTGCCAGTAAGGCTCATTTATACATGTCGATATTCAACAAGACAAAAACTAACGTGAAAACAAACTAGGAACCAGAAGGAAGCCACGAGATGATCTGGAAGAAAAAAAATGTGAAAAAATGAAATTACTAGCGTTCAGCCTCCCCCCCCCCCACCACCCAGTAAATGTTGAGTAATAGAAACTGAAGCGAGAAGAAAAGAGTAAGAGGAAGAAGAAGAAGACCGGAAAGAGAACACTTCACGCGAGCAGAGCAACTATTAGAGGGAAGTAAGGCAATATACCTGAGAGAACCATCACAGGCTCTGCCTCACGAATGTATATATACACGAATAGATATTATATTCCTAACTCAGTGCACTATTCACCCCAAGAAGGAGGCCAATCATCGAGTACACAGCACCAACGTGAGGCCCATAGCTACTAATAGCAAACTGATTAAAGCATAAAGTATGAGTGCAAATGAGCGCCTCAAGGCTGTCACGAACGAAACCTCAGAGAAGAAAACGATAAATGGAAAAGTAGAGGAGACATGACCACGGCATACAAAATATCCGGGGAATATATATGGTGTATAGGGGCAGAGTGTTAACCATTGAGAGAAACAGAGGGAGGGACTAGAAATGGAATTTAAACGCCAGATGTGTGTGAGGCAGAAAACAACATCTTAAAGTAAACTGAGAACGTGGATTAAACTTTACAGTTGAATGAACTGATACAGTTCACTTTGACACAGTTCACAGTGAACCACACAGTGAACCCAGCATATATAAGTTTAGAGATAGCTTGGTTGGTAGCGTCCTCAGCACCCACACTTAGAGTCCGGGATCGATCCCAGGCACAAATGAGGCGTTGGGTATTTTTCCTTGAACCTGCTGTCCTTGCTCACCTAGAAGTAGAACCCTGGGTGTTAGTAGAGTGTTGGAGGTGGCATCCTGGGGGATAAGATGCTAGACCCGCTTACTGTACACTATGTCAGTGATGTTAGCAACAGTGTGATTGTAATAAAGTTGGTAGAATTACCGACAATATGTAAAGTAAAAGGACACAAGTGCAACTAATGTGACATTTATTGTGGCAACGTTTCGCTCTCCAGGAGCTTTATCAAGACATTACATGTAATGGCTTGATAAAGCTCCTGGAGAGCGAAACGTTGCCACAGTAAATGTCACATTAGTTGCACTTGTGTCCTTTTACTTTACAAACATGTGATTGTTGTATTATGTAATGGAACAATTTATTATTATTATTATTATTACATAATACCAGTGTTATAAACTCCACCTCCACCAGAACCACTACTACTAACACCACCACCACCACCACCATCACCATCACCATCACCACCACCACCACCCCTCACCCCACCACCAATACCCTCACTCCACCCAACCACCACTACTGCCACCCCCACCATCACTACCACCACCACAACTACCCCAACATCATCACCACCAACATTACTAAACACCAACACCACCACAACCACTACCACCATCACCTCAACCACCACCACAACTACCACCACCACCAATATCACCAATAACATCGCCACTACCAGCAACACTACCACCACAACCACCACTGCTACTATCACCACCACTACCACCACCACTAACCAGAGGAAAATGAATTACCTCTCCCAGGAGTGTAATATCCTGGACTACGATGTCTGGAGGTGTTACTGATATAATATAAAGTTCCCCACCTCCCTCACCCCTCCTCCCTCACCCCACCTCCCTCACCCCACCTCCCTCACCCCTCCTCCCTCACCCCACCTCCCTCACCCCACCTCCCTCACCCCACCTCCCTCACCCCACCTCCCTCACCCCACCTCCCTCACCCCTCCTCCCTCACCCCACCTCCCTCACCCCACCTCCCTCACCCCCTCCTCCCTCACCCCACCTCCCTCACCCCTTGGATGCCTTGGATGCACTGGAAGAAAATCAGAATGCAGAAATGTAATATACACAACTTTGCAAAAGCATTT
>NC_069404.1:64527381-64543971 GCF_026875155.1 Cherax quadricarinatus
GGGGTTTTTGGGTTGTGGTGGTGTTGGTGTTAGTAATGTTGGTGGTGATGATGTTGGGGTAGTAGTGGTGGTGGTAGTGATGGTGGGGGTGGCAGTGGTGGTGGTAGTGGTAGTACTGGTTGTGGTGGAGGCGGTTATGGTGGTGGTGGTGGTAGTAGTGGTGGTAGAGTGGAGTGAGGGTATTGGTGGTGGGGTGAGGGTGGTGGTGGTGGTGATGGTGATGGTGGTGGTGGTGGTGTTAGTAGTAGTGGTTCTGGTGGAGGTGGAGTTTATAACACTGGTATTGTTATGTAATAATAATAATAAATTGTAGCATTACATGATACAACAATCACACTGTTGCTAACATCACTGACATAGTGTACAGTAAGCCACTGTTATTAAGTACTGCGGGTCTAGCATCTTATCCCCCAGGATGCCACCTCCAACACTCTACTTACACCCAGGGTTCTACTTCTAGGTGAGCAAGGACAGCAGGTTCAAGGAAAAATACCCAACGCCTCATTCGTGCCTGGGACGCAGCCTTGTGGAACCCTCCTGGCAGGTGGTTCACTGGGTGCTGGGACGCAGCCTTGTGGAACCCTCCTGGCAGGTGGTTCACTGGGTGCTGGGACGCAGCCTTGTGGAACCCTCCTGGCAGGTGGTTCACTGGGTGCTGGGACGAAGCCTTGTGGAACCCTCCTGGCAGGTGGTTCACTGGGTGCTGGGACGCAGTCTTGTGGAACCCTCCTGGCAGGTGGTTTACTGGGTGCTGGGACGCAGCCTTGTGGAACCCTCCTGGCAGGTGGTTTACTGAGTGTGGGACGTAGCCTTGTGGAACCCTCAGGCAGGTGGTTTACGGGTGCTGGGACGCAGCCTTGTGGAACCCTCCTGGCAGGTGGTTCATTGGGTGCTGGGAGACGCGCCTTGTGGAACCCTCCTGGCAGGTGGTTTACAGAGTGCTGGGACGCAGCCTTGTGGAACCCTCCTGGCAGGTGGTTCACTGGGTGCTGGGACGCAGCCTTGTGGAACCCTCCTGGCAGGTGGTTTACTGGGTGCTGGGACGCAGCCTTGTGGAACCCTCCTGGCAGGTGGTTTACTGAGTGCTGGGACGTAGCCTTGTGGAACCCTCCAGGCAGGTGGTTTACTGGGTGCTGGGACGCAGCCTTGTGGAACCCTCCTGGCAGGTGGTTCACTGGGTGCTGGGACGCAGCCTTGTGGAACCCTCCTGGCAGGTGGTTTACAGAGTGCTGGGACGCAGCCTTGTGGAACCCTCCTGGCAGGTGGTTTACTGGGTGCTGGGCAACGCAGTCTTGTGGAACCTCCTGGCAGGTGGTTTACTGGGTGCTGGGACGCAGCCTTGTGGAACCCTCCTGGCAGGTGGCTTAGAGGGTGCTGGGACGCAGCCTTGTGGAACCCTCCTGCCAGGTGGTTTACTGGGTGCTGGGACGCAGCCTTGTGGAACCCTCCTGGCAGGTGGTTTACTGGGTGCTGGGACGCAGCCTTGTGGAACCCTCCTGGCAGGTGGTTTACAGAGTGCTGGGACGCAGCCTTGTGGAGCCCTCCTGGAAGGTGGTTTACTGGGTGCTGGGACGCAGCCTTGTGGAACCCTCTGGCAGGTGGTTTACAGGTGCTGGGACGCAGCCTTGTGGAACCCTCCTGGCAGGTGGTTTACTGAGTGCTGGGACGTAGCCTTGTGGAACCCTCCAGGCAGGTGGTTTACTGGGTGCTGGGACGCAGCCTTGTGGAACCCTCCTGGCAGGTGGTTCACTGGGTGCTGGGACGCAGCCTTGTGGAACCCTCCTGGCAGGTGGTTTACTGGGTGCTGGGACGCAGCCTTGTGGAACCCTCCTGGCAGGTGGTTTACTGGGTGCTGGGACGCAGCCTTGTGGAACCCTCCTGGCAGGTGGTTTACAGGGTGCTGGGACGCAGCCTTGTGGAACCCTCCTGGCAGGTGATTAACTGGGTGCTGGGACGCAGCCTTGTGGAACCCTCCTGGCAAGTGGTTTACTGGGTGCTGGGACGCAGCCTTGTGGAACCCTCTTGGAAGGTGCTTTACTGGGTGCTGGGACGCAGCCTTGTGGAACCCTCCTGGCAGGTGGTTTACTGGGTGCTGGGACGCAGCCTTGTGGAACCCTCCTGGCAGGTGATTCACTGGGTGTTGGGACGCAGCTTTGTGGAACCCTCCAGGCAGGTGGTTTACTGGGTGCTGGGACGCAGTCTTGTGGAACCCTCCTGGCAGGTGGTTTACCGGGTGTTGGGACGCAGCCTTGTGGAACCCTCCTGGCAGGTGATTCACTGGGTGTTGGGACGCAGCCTTGTGGAGCCCTCCTGGAAGGTGGTTTACTGGGTGCTGGGACGACAGCCTTGTGGAACCCTCCTGGCAGGTGGTTTTACAGGTGCTGGGACGCAGCCTTGTGGAACCCTCCTGGCAGGTTGTTTACTGGGTGCTGGGACGTAGCCTTGTGGAACCCTCCTGGCAGATGGTTTACTGGGTGCTGGGACGCAGCCTTGTGGAACCCTCCTGGCAGATGGTTTACTGGTTGCTGGGACGCAGCCTTGTGGAACCCTCCTGGCAGGTGGTTTACAGGGTGCTGGGACGCAGCCTTGTGGAACCCTCCTGGCAAGTGGTTTACTGGGTGCTGGGACGCAGCCTTGTGGAGCCCTCCTGGCAGGTGGTTTACTGGGTGCTGGGACGCAGCCTTGTGGAACCCTCTTGGCAGGTGCTTTACTGGGTGTGGGACGCAGCTTGTGGAACCCTCCTAACAGGTGGTTTACTGGGTGCTGGGACGCAGCCTTGTGGAACCCTCCTGGCAGGTGATTCACTGGGTGTTGGGACGCAGCCTTGTGGAACCCTCCAGGCAGGTGGTTTACTGGGTGCTGGAACGCAGCCTTTGTGGAACCCTCTGGCAGGTGGTTTACCGGTGTTGGGACGCAGCCTTGTGGAACCCTTCTGGCAGGTGATTCACTGGGTGTTGGGACGCAGCCTTGTGGAACCCTCCTGGCAGATGGTTTACTGGTTGCTGGGACGCAGCCTTGTGGAACCCTCCTGGCAGGTGGTTTACAGGGTGCTGGGACGCAGCCTTGTGGAACCCTCCTGGCAAGTGGTTTACTGGGTGCTGGGACGCAGCCTTGTGGAGCCCTCCTGGCAGGTGGTTTACTGGGTGCTGGGACGCAGCCTTGTGGAACCCTCTTGGCAGGTGCTTTACTGGGTGCTGGGACGCAGCCTTGTGGAACCCTCCTAACAGGTGGTTTACTGGGTGCTGGGACGCAGCCTTGTGGAACCCTCCTGGCAGGTGATTCACTGGGTGTTGGGACGCAGCCTTGTGGAACCCTCCAGGCAGGTGGTTTACTGGGTGCTGGAACGCAGCCTTGTGGAACCCTCCTGGCAGGTGGTTTACCGGGTGTTGGGACGCAGCCTTGTGGAACCCTTCTGGCAGGTGATTCACTGGGTGTTGGGACGCAGCCTTGTGGAACCCTCCTGGCAGATGGTTTACTGGTTGCTGGGACGCAGCCTTGTGGAACCCTCCTGGCAGGTGGTTTACAGGGTGCTGGGACGCAGCCTTGTGGAACCCTCCTGGCAAGTGGTTTACTGGGTGCTGGGACGCAGCCTTGTGGAGCCCTCCTGGCAGGTGGTTTACTGGGTGCTGGGACGCAGCCTTGTGGAACCCTCTTGGCAGGTGCTTTACTGGGTGCTGGGACGCAGCCTTGTGGAACCCTCCTAACAGGTGGTTTACTGGGTGCTGGGACGCAGCCTTGTGGAACCCTCCTGGCAGGTGATTCACTGGGTGTTGGGACGCAGCCTTGTGGAACCCTCCAGGCAGGTGGTTTACTGGGTGCTGGAACGCAGCCTTGTGGAACCCTCCTGGCAGGTGGTTTACCGGGTGTTGGGACGCAGCCTTGTGGAACCCTTCTGGCAGGTGATTCACTGGGTGTTGGGACGCAGCCTTGTGGAGCCCTCCTTGCAGGTGGTTTACTGGGTGCTGGGACGCAGCCTTGTGGAACCCTCCTGGCAGGTGGTTTACAGGGTGCTGGGACGAAGCCTTGTGGAACTCTCCTGGCAGGTGGTTTACTGAGTGCTGGGACGCAGCCTTGTGGAACCCTCCTGGCAGGTGGTTTACTGGGTGCTGGGACGCAGCCTTGTGGAACCCTCCAGGCAGGTGGTTTACTGGGTGCTGGGACGTAGCCTTGTGGAACCCTCCAGGCAGGTGGTTTACTGGGTGCTGGGACGCAGCCTTGTGGAACCCTCCTGGCATGTGGTTTACAGGGTGCTGGGATGCAGCCTTGTGGAACCCTCCTGGCAGGTGGTTTACAGGGTGCTGGGACGAAGCCTTGTGGAACTCTCCTGGCAGGTGGTTTACTGAGTGCTGGGACGCAGCCTTGTGGAACCCTCCTGGCAGGTGGTTTACTGGGTGCTGGGACGCAGCCTTGTGGAACCCTCCAGGCAGGTGGTTTACTGGGTGCTGGGACGTAGCCTTGTGGAACCCTCCAGGCAGGTGGTTTACTGGGTGCTGGAACGCAGCCTTGTGGAACCCTCCTGGCAGGTGGTTTACTGGGTGCAGGGACGCAGCCTTGTGGAAACCTCCTGGCAGGTGGTTTACTGGGTGCCGCGACGGAGCCTAGTGGGAACCCCCCCCCCCCTCACACTCACCATCACTGTGCTTCCTCTATCAGCTTAACTCTGCCTTCCGTTGCTCTGCTTTTCCTTAGAGTATTCCCTGATCGTGTGTCTGTGTGAAGTTACATATTTGAGTTTCAGGGGAAGTGGGAGTCGTGGTGCATGCAAGAGCGCATGTTGCGTCACTGCATGGTAGTCCCAATGGTCCCAGCACACGCCCTCGCTGCATCACCTCTCACATTAACCAGCGCCTGTAGACGTAAGGGGAAAACTCCAGCGCTGCCTCCTGCCGTTCCAACGGAGGCTAGACTTACTTAGGCACCATAAAACATTACAAGCAGCAAATGAAGTGGTGGTGAAAGTGCGCCTGGTTCACCATAACTACAATATTGGTCTAGTCGTCCTCCAAATCCAGCAGCTAGTGGAACTCCAAGCGGCAGACACCTTCCACACGCATTCATATACTCTTCGTCCTCCTTCTCCATGCCTACTAGGGGACAGTAGGCCTACAACAGTGAGCCTCTGCTCTTATGTTCAAGCAGTACCTTTTCTTTTCATGGAATGGTTGGGGATCTTACGTTTCTAGTAAGCCTGAGGGAGAGCCAGCAGGCTTCACCGGCTGCCAGCATGGTGTTATGGGAGGCAGCAATGTTGGGGTCGTTGAGCATATTAGTGTGTGGTCATCTTGCTTGTTACGGCCACAACACCTGCCCATAACTGTATTGTATTACCTGCCTGAACCGCCCTGCCTCGCTTTGTTTACTGGGAGAAAGAGAGAGAGAGAGAGAGAGAGAGAGAGAGAGAGAGAGAGAGAGAGAGAGAGAGAGAGAGAGAGAGAGAGAGAGAGAGAGAGAGAGAGAGAGAGAGAGAGAGAGAGATAGAGAGAGAGAATTAAAATTTCTGAGGTCGTCAGAAAAAAATCACAAAGATGGCAGGAGACAGCACCGCATGTTGAACTCTCCCTCGTGCAATATTAAGCACAGTTTTACCAACACAAAGAGTTGACAGTGTGGGAGGAGGAAGAGGAGCAAGTGGAGGGAAGCAGGGATGGTAGCGGAGGGGAGGAACGGCGGTAGGGGCGGGGAGGAAGGGCGGTAGAGGTGGGGAGGAAGGGAGGTAGGGGAGGGGTGGAAGGGCGGTAGGGGAGGGGAGGAAGAGGGTAGAAAGGACCGCCTCATATATTCTTGTAATGGTTTTCCAAGGGACGGACAAGAGTACATAAAAGTCTTAGGTGGGTGGAAGCCAAAATTTACTGGGGAAAGTATTGTTCACACACACACACACACACACACACACACACACACACACACACACACACACACACACACACAACAACAGCGAAAGCCACATCTAACGACCGCGAAATATGTGAGGAGCTCAACATGAGATTCAAAGAAGTGTTCACAGAAGAGAGAGAAGAGACCCCAGATAGACGGAGAGGTGCACCATCAAGTGTTGGACACAGTACATACAACCGAGGAACAAGTGAAGAGGCTGCTAAGCGAGCTAGATATCTCAAAGGCGATGGGGCCGGATAACGTCTCTCCAAGGATCCTGAGAGAGGGAGCAGAGGCGCTATATGTACTCCTAACAACAATATTCAACACATCTATCGAAACAGAGCGATTACCTGAGGTATGGAAGACAGCAAATATAGTCCCAATTTTTATAAAAGGAAGCAGACACGAAGCATTAAACTACAGACCAGTGTCACTGACATGTATAGTATACAAAATCATGGAGATTATCAGGAGAAGAGTGGTGGCGACAGCCAGCACACTTTCAGGGACAAGAAGTCCTGTGTCACAAACCTACTGGAGTTCTGTGACAGGGTGACAGCAGTAAAACAAGAGAGAGAGAGAGGGGTGGGTTGATTGCGTTTTCTTGGACTATAAGAAGATGTTTGACACAGTTCCACACAAGAGATTAGTGCAAAAACTGGAGGACGAAGCAGGGATAACAGGGAAGGCACTACAATGGATCAGGGAATACTTGTCAGGAAGACAACAGCGAGTCATGGTACGTGGCGAGGTGTCAGAGTGGGCGCCTGTGACCAGCGGGGTTCCACAGGGGTCAGTCCTAGGTGCTACTTCTGGTATTTGTGAACGACATGATGGAAGGAATACACTCAAAAGTGTCCCTGTTTACAGATGATGTAAAGTTGATGAGAAGAATTCAATTGGAGGAGGACCAGGCAGAACTATAATGGGATCTAGACAGGCTGTAGGCCTGGTCCAGCAACTGGGTCCTGGAGTTCAACCCCACTAAGTGCAAAGTCATGAAGATTGGAGAAGGTGCATAGAAGACCGCAGACAGAGTACAGTCTAGGGGGCCAGAGACTTTATACCTCACTCAAGGAAAAGGATCTTGGGGTGAGTATAACACCAGGCACATCTCCTGAGGTGCAGATTAACTAAATAACTGCTGCAGCATATGGGCGCCTAGCAAGCCTAAGAACAGCATTCCGACATCTCAATAAGAAATCGTTCAGCACCCTGTACACCGTGTACGTTAGGCCTATACTGGAGTATACAGCACCAGTTTGGAATCCACACCTAGCTAAGCACGTAAGGAAGCTAGAGAAAGTGCAAAGGTTTGCATCAAGACTAGTCCCGGAGCTAAGGGGCATGTCCTACGAGGAAAGGTTAAGGGAAATCGGCCTGACGACACTGGAGGGCAGGAGAGATAGGGGGGACATGATAACGACTTTCACAATACTGAGAGCAACCGACAAGGTGGACAGAGACAGGATGTTCCAGAGACGGGACACAGCAACAAGAAATACTTCGTAACATCCCTGTGAGTCTTCCATGTCCAACTGAGACCCACAGGGATGTTGGAAGTATTTCTTCAGTCACAGAGTTGTCAGGAAGTGGAATAGTCTGGGAAGTGATGTATTGGAGGCAGGATCCATATATATATATTTTTAAGAAGAGGTATGATAAAGCTCATGGAGCAGGAAGAGAGACCTAGTAGTGGCCAGTGAAGAGGCGGGGCCAGAAGCTGTGACTCGACCCCTACAACCACAACTAGGTGAGTACACACATACCCACACACACACACACACACACACACACACACACACACACACACACACAACACACACACACACACACACACACAACCAAATAACTGCTGCAGCATATGGGCGCCTAGCAAACCTCAGACAGCATTCCGACATCTTAATAAGGAATCATTCAGGACCCTGTACACCGTGTACGTTAGGCCCATATTGGAGTATGCGGCACCAGTTTGGAACCCACACCTAGCCAAGCACGTAAAGAAACTAGAGAAAGTGCAAAGGTTTGCAACAAGACTAGTCCCAGAGCTAAGAGGTATGTCCTACGAGGAGAGGTTAAGGGAAATCAACCTGACGACACTAGAGGACAGGAGAGATAGGGGGGACACGATAACGACATACAAAATACTGAGAGGAATTGACAAGGTGGACAAAGACAGGATGTTCCAGAGATTGGACACAGTAACAAGGGGACACAGTTGGAAGCTGAAGACACAGATGAATCACAGGGATGTTAGGAAGTATTTCTTCAGCCACAGAGTAGTCAGTAAGTGGAATAGTTTGGGAAGTGATGTAGTGGAGGCAGGATCCATACATAGCTTTAAGCAGAGGTATGATAAAGCTCACGGCTCAGGGAGAGTGACCTAGTAGCGATCAGTGAAGAGGCGGGGCCAGGAGCTCGGACTCGACCCCCGCAACCTCAACTAGGTGAGTACAACTAGGTGAGTACACACACACACGCACACACACCTATGTATTCAACGCATTTCTGTTATTTATAGGGAGGAGATAGGAGATCTCTGCGGTGCTGAATGATAAAAGGACGAGAGGGGGAGTAAGAGAGGAGAGAGAGAGAGAGAGAGAGAGAGAGAGAGAGAGAGAGAGAGAGAGAGAGAGGTGACTCGACCAGGAAGAAAACACTCACAGTCACTTAGTGAATCACTGTCTTGCCAGAAAACCAGAAAACCTTCGACAAGCACGACCCCGGTGTAATAGCGCACAAAATGCGTGATAAACGAATTACAGGAAAAGTTGGTAGATGGATCTATAACTTCCTGACATATAGAACACAAAGGGTAATAATAGAGTAAAGTCTGAGGCAGCTCAGTGAGAAGCTCTGTTCCACAACGGAGAACTAAACCCTGGATGACTACCGAGATATTAGATTATATGCAATTCAGAGATCAGTTGCTAAAAAGATTTAAAGCAAACAGACAGGATATTGCAGCACTAAATGAATTCCAAAGGTTGAGGAACAGAGTACAGAGACTTATAAAAGGAGCAAAGACAAGGCACTATTGCTCAAAAATTGAAGAGTATAAACATAACCCCAGAAAGCTCTGGCAACAACTAAAACAGATGGGGTATAACCATAAGCCAGTAGATAGGTCTAACATAGTACACACTATCGATAATGAGGTATGCCACGAAACATCTAAGGTGGCAAATTGTTTTAATTCCTACTACACATCTGTTGCATCAACACTAGTAAGTAAACTACCAGCTGCATCAAATACCTTTAACACAGACTCTGATAAGTTTAAAACATACTATACCAATAAAGGAGTAACCCCAAACAGTTGTCAATTAGTAAGTGTATCTGAAGACTTTATTCAAAAAGAACTAAGCAGGTCAAACCCAACTAAGAGCACAGGCCCTGATAACATCTCGTCTAAGTTCCTAAAAGATGGTGCTTCTGAACTGTCAATCCCTATTGCTCACATAATAAATCTATCAATCACCACTAATACCGCACCGGATGGATTCAAGGAGGCCTGATGGATTCAAGAAAAATAGTAGGCCTGATGTGAGCAACTACAGGCCTGTTAGTATACTCAGCATAATATCCAAAAACCTAGAGAGGGCGGTGTACTGTCAAGTAGTTAAGTACCTTAATGACAACAACATTCTCCATAGTTACCAATCAGTCTTTAGAAGATCTTACTCAACCTACACCTCCCTAATTAATCTGATGGATTACATGAGAACTGAAATGTGGTAACCTTAGACCTGCAAAAGGCCTTCGATACTGTCAACCACAATATATTATGTAAGAAACTTCAAGCTATGGGTATAGGTTCTGTAGACTGGTTTAATTCCTACCTTAGCAATAGGAGACAAATTGTCAAAAATCAACAAAACGGAATCAGAAACCCTGCCGATAGCATGTGGAGATCCCCAAGGTAGTATTCTGGGTCCGTTATTATTCCTATGCTATGTTAACGATATGCCTATCAGTGTCAAGTGCAAACTCCTACTGTATGCAGATGACAGTGCTTTGTTAGTGTCAGGTAAAGACCCACAAGATATAGTTAATGTTTTAACACTGGAACTGGAGTCCTGCAGCAAATGGTTAATAGACACAATCATTACACTTTGGGAAAACTAAAGCCATTCTCTTTGGCACGAAACATAAACTGAAAAAGGTAAATAATTTTAATGTCCAGTGTAATGGGAGCCCATTACTTCAGTTTCCTCAGTAAAATATCTGAGAGTTCCCTTTGACCCATGCATGTCAGAAATGATAGGGAATGCGAATGCCAGACTGAAATTCCTCTATAGACAAGCACAATGTCTACCTACTGAGGCTCGCAGGACCCTATGTCTAGCCCTTATTCAATGTCATAAGGACTACGCTTGCTCTTCATGGTACTCTGCCTTGACAAAGAAAACTGACAGATAGACTGCAAATCACCCAGAACAAAATGGTAAGATTCATCTTGGACCTGGGTCCGAGAGAGCATGTAGTCCAGGATGAATTATAGCAATTGGATATGATGAATGTTGAAGACAGAGTAAAACAACTGAAGCTAAATCATGTTTATAAAATCGCTCACAAACAGTGTCCAGAATATCTTGCTGTCAATTTTGTCAAGGTTGGGAACCAAAGCAATCATAGTACTAGGGAGAGAGAGCACAACTTTGTAGTATCCACAGCCAGTGGCCAGGCTTCTAACACCTTTTATTGTACAGCAATAAAGGAATGGAACAGACTACCTGCACATGTCAAAGCCAGTCATAGCGTGAACCAGTTCAAGAAGAGTGCCAAAAGGTGTCTGATGAATGTAGCTACAGAAAGGGAGGGGAATGCTTTTATATTTTTTTTAACTAACACACGTGTAATTTTACCTTATTCCTAGTAATGACTCTCGTATTGTAGATAAGTCTTAATGACCCTCGTGTAATAGATAGTCTTAATAGTATGATAATAAGATGTTATCTCCTTATATAATTAATAATAATAATAATAATAATAATAATAATAATAATAATAATAATAATAATAATAATAATAATAATATATTATCATCTTTATATTAATATAATAAGGTAAAAGGACCCAATGGAAATAAGCCACTTTGTCTGACTTTTTTGGGTTAACCTGGGTACTTTACACATATGCTGCTATGTATGATAATCTATGTAACTGTATTTGTGTATACCTGAATAAACTTACTTACACAAGGCACAGTACTCGCCCCATCCTGTTCCTCGTCCTTCTGTCTGACATAGACAGAGATGTGTCTTCTTTTGCGGATGACACCCGAATTACCATGACAGTGACCTCCATCGAAGACACCGCAAGAGTCCAGGCGGACATCAACCAAATCTTTAAATGGACCACAGAAAACAATATGAAGTTCACTGAAGAGAAATTTCAACTAAGATATGGAAAACTTGAGGAAATTAAAACTATATCAGGGTATAAAATAAATTCTAACCACACGATAGAGCGAGAAAGTAATGTCAGGGACCTGGGAGTGATAATGTCAGAGGATCTCACCATCAAAGATCACAACAACGACGAATCTACCTCATCTGCTAGAAAAATGAGAGGATGGATAATGAAAACCTTCAAAACTAGACGCGCCAATCCCATGATGAATCTCTTCAAATCACTTGTTCTCTCTAGGCTGGAATACTGCTGTACACTAACTGCCCCCTTCAAGGCTGGCGAAGTTGCTGACCTGGAGAATGTCCAGAGAAATTTCACGGCACACATAAGTATGATAAAGCTCCTAAATTACTGGGAACACTTGAAATCCTTATTTGTATTCCCTGGAACGCAGATGAGAAAGATACATGATAATATACACTTGAAAAATCCTAGAGGGATTAGTACCAAACTTGCACACGAAAATCACTCCCAATGAAAGCCAAAGACTCGGCAGGAGATGCAACATTCGCTCAGTGAAAAGCAGGGGCGCCACGAGTACACTGAGAGACAACAGTCTTGGGACCCTGACACAATAAGTGTCACGGGCCCAAGATTGTTCAACTGCCTCCCAGCATACATAAGGGGAATTACCAACAAATCCCTGCCTGTCTTCAAAACGGCGCCGGACAGGCACCTCAAGTCAGTACCTGATTATCCGGACTGTGGTTTGTACGTCGGCTTACGTGCGACCAGCAGTAACAGCCTGGTTGATCAGACCCTGATCCACCACTAAGCCTGGTCTCAGACCGGGCCGCGGGGACGTTGACCCCCGAAACCCTCTCCAGGTATGTATACTCCAGGTAAGGGCGCCGACATCACAGTTCAGATGACATTCCAAACCGCAATATCTCCGCCTCTCTTTCATGGTGAAGGCACTGTACCTCCCACTTCCAGGACTCTAGTCAAGCTAACCCATTTCTTTGAGTCGCTTCACATATGTTACCTAGGTCATACTCCTACAGCACGTCAAATCATGAAAGCCAATTGACCCACTCTCGCCCATCTAACACGCTCACATGAGTTTGACTCATGAAATCGTAATGACACGATTGCAAACAGTAAGATTCATCCAACTAGGTATATTTATACACCACAGGAAGGTTAGTGTGGCATGCAAAGAGTACGTAACCTTTATTCTGCGCATGTACACACCCGCATTTACAGGCTATCTCCCCCAACCAGCGAACCAGGTGACTGACGGTTGATGATGGGGCCCCGTCGTTCAACTAGTAACCAGGTTCCAGCCAATGAGAAGATGGTTTTGGCAATCGCAGAGGTTATGTGGGTACCTCCCTCAAGGAAGGTTCCTTGATGTTGGTGAGGGGCTCTTGATTTAGGGAATTGGATCTGTGCTCCAGTTCCCTGAATTAAGCCTGAATGCCTTCCACATCCCCCCCCCAGGCGCTGTATAATCCTCCGGGTTTAGCGCTTCCCCCTTGATTATAATAATAATAAAGGTTATGTGGGTACCACTCTCCTGTCTGCCCTTGTCATTCCCATTCTTGAGCTGGTTGAAGCACGGTCTGCTCTCTAGTGGTTTCTACTCTGCCTTTCTTACTGTGGAGTGCACTAATACCTATCACTGTACATAGTGTATATAGTGTACATACTTCTGTTCTAAATTGGTGAAGGATAATATAAGTCAAAACTTTTCTGCTGTGTTTATTTTGCTCCCTTTACACTCAGGATAAGAGGCCATTTAGACTCCTGGGTTGTAATAGTTAGCATAGGCACCACTGTGACCACGGACACTCTAGCTGGAGATTCGTCTGTAAAAACTTTCATTTGTGGTCACAGTGGTGCCTGTGCTAACCTAGTTGGATGAATATTATTGTGGCTAGCTGGTCCAGTGGCTAACACGACGGTCTGGAGTTTTGAGACTCTCTGATCGTGGGTTCTAACCCCGCCCGTTGTATGGTTTGTTTCGCATGAGCTTGTTGGACGTCTAAGCCCCTAGCACTCCAAACTTCATTTACCCTATCCCTCCAAATTTTACTAGATCGACCCCAACGCTGCCTTCCCTCAGATTACACTCTCCTAGTCTTCCTATTTTTCTCCACTCTTTAAGTGTCCAAGCAACCTTAATAGCCCCTCCTCAGCCCCCTCAGTAATACTTTCGGTAATTCCACACATAATCTCCAGACTCCGAATTATCTGTATAATATTTACACTACACATTGCAGTCAAACGCAACATCTTCACTGCTTCCAACCTTCTCTCTGCAACATTTAACAGCGATGCTTCACTTCCATACAACATAGTATTTCTATATTCTCATGCATTCCATTTTTTTTGCGTCCACGGACAAAGTTCTTTATCTCCATAGATGCCTCAGTGCACCACCTGCTCTTTTTGTTAATTCTATGGATCGCCTCATCTCTTATAGCGCCATCTGCCGTCAAGCAATATATGAACATATGTATATAAACGTATTTACTCCCTCTATTTTCCTCCCTCCAATCTGATATCCAATCTCTCATTGCCTAATTTTTTTTGATACTCTCATCACCTTGCTCTTTCCCATGTTCACTTTTAATTTCCTTCTTTTACATACTCTCCCGAATTCGTTTACGAATCTATGCAACTTCTCTGAATCTCCCAAAAGCACTGTGTCATCAGCAAGGAGCAATTGTGACACCTCACCCTTCATGTTAGATTCTTTATCTTTCAGTTCCACATCTCTCACTAACACTGTAACGTTCATGTCTTTTTCGTGCCCATCTATAAATATGTTAAACATTGTTACATAACACATCCTTGTCTAAGGCCTACTTTCACTGGACAATTTTCTCTCTCCTACATACACTAACCTGCTGTTACATACAAACGCTTATCATCAAGTCAGGTCAGGTCAGGTCAGATCAAGAGGCTTGTTATTGGTTTGTGGAACAATAAAGTAAATTATACTCTGTTATCAAACACCCTAGTTGCTTTAACAATTTATATCAAGTGTCCAAAGTTGTGGATCATAACTAAGGTTACACTTAGTGTCGTGACTGTTGAAGATCACAATCACTGTTACGGTTACTATAGTGACTGCAGTGACTCAGGATCTGTTTAATTTCTATATTCGCCGGCCTGAAAGGATTCAAATTACCCAGAGATCCATAAGTGTTGGATAACAATAGGAAACGAACATCAACAGTGTTGTAAATGGTTGTAATTTCTGTAGTATACACACCCACAACACACAAAACCACCACACACACACACTATATATATATATATATATTTTAATATTTATATATATTATATATTATAATATATATATATAATAATATATATATATATATATTATTGTAACCACGAAAAAAGTGGCATTTAATCAATAACAACACTGCGACTAGCCAGGGGATTGAACCCGTGTTGTTTTAGCCCGCCTCAGAGATAATTTCATTCAACTCCCCGTTTGATGTACTAGTCTTCACAATCAGTATATATAAAATTGTAACCACGAACAAGTGGTATTTAATCAATGACAACACTGCGACTAGCCAAAAGGGGTATGTCCTCGGATCACGGTACAACACCTAGTTCTGCTGGGTGCATGATCGTTGTAGGAATGTTTGGTTCAATGAGTTAGAAAGTCGTGAATTTTCGCTCACCATGAGGCGGGCTTAAACAACACGGGTTCGATCCCCTGGTTAGTCTCAGTGTAGTTATTGAATTTAAATGTACACACACACACACACACACACCCCACACACCCCACAATATATAAAATATATATATAATATATATATAATATATATATATTATAAAATATATATATATATATATATATATATTATATATATATATATATATTTTATATATATATATGTCGTGCCGAATATGTTAAAACTGGTCAATTAGCAAGAACTCATTAAAAATTAAGTCCTTTCTGAAATTTTCTCTTATACGTTAAAGAAAATATTTTTTTCATTAATGTTAATGTAAAAATTTTTAATTTTGCACCAAAAGAATCTTAGAAAACTTTCCTAACCTTATTATAACAAGAGCAATTTATTTTAGCCTAACCCAACTAAATATATTTTAAATACGTTTACAAAATTTAGTACTAAACAAACACAATAAAAATAATTTTTTCGTTAGGTTCAGAATGATTTTTGGCGAAATTATTGCATACACAAATTTTCACTTGTCCATATGGCAAGATGTCGTTGCTATTTAAGCCAAGTCGCAAGTTTCTGCCCATTCGGCACGACATATATAAAAATATATATATTATATATATATATATATATTATAATATATTATTTTATATATATATAATATATATATATATTATATATATATATATATATATATGCAATAAGATCACAGTAAACGGTGTTTTCAGAATATACAAAACAACCACTGTGAAAGAATAATGAAAAATTTCCCAAACGCTTTCGTGACTACTCACAATATCAAGGAACAATAAAAGTAAAAACATCAAAGGAAGGGATATGAAGGGTCTAGGCTACACCTCACCATCACATCCCACAACAAAGCAACACCCAATGCGCGACTCAAAGAAAGAGAACATGCAGCAGGCCGCCCGGCCCCAACTAGACGGTCCTTCACAGCAACCCACAAACAAATTATTCTACCCAAGAATTAAAATTTATTATTTGTCCAAAGTGTTATTATAGTCTTCTCAAATTCTATTAATTATAAATGGATCTAACTTATGTAAAACCCAAAAAAATATTCAAAATTATTTTCAAAACTGCTTTTTTTTAAAACAAGATTCAATTATATTCCTGTCGACCATGGAACTTGCTTGATCAACTTTCTCAAACTTTTTTTAAAATCAAATGGATGGTTAAAATCTCTCACATGAATAAATAGGCATTGGAATCTTGTCCAGTTCTAATGCTATATTTTTGTTGTTTTTAAACTTAGTTCGAGATTTTTAACCCGTTTGACCGTAATAAAGTTTATCGCAAAATTTTTCAAGGAATCTTTATAGACACATCCATCAGCATTTTGGGGGGAATTCTTCATCAAAGTTTTTTTATTGTATCAAGATTTTTAAATACAACTTAATATTAAAGTCTTAAGAAAAGAAGGCTATCAACAAATTTTCATGGTAAGGGAGAACCAACATAATTTTAGTTGAATAAGGTTTGGTTGTCCCCTTTTTTTATGTTAAAAAGTATTTTAGAATTTTAAAAAATTTCTACTTCGTTTCTTTGGGTATTTTAGTTTATTATTTCAAAATTTTTGATTTTTCTTTTTCTATGAAATTGGAAAAAAATACAAATTCCC
>NC_069404.1:64544471-64566949 GCF_026875155.1 Cherax quadricarinatus
TTTCCTTCTCTCTCCTTTCCCCTTTTTCTCTCCTTACGGAATCATAGAGTGAACTTATTTTGTCTTTTCCACATCGTATCTGACTCGGTCTGTGATAACTGTGGGTGGGTCGATGGGTTGACAGATTTGGGCGGGTGGGTTTACGTAGATGGTTGCTTCCATGGGCTTGAGACTGCACCTGTTTTTATATTTGTGATGAGGCTTACATTATTATTATATTATTATTATTATTATTATTATTATTATTATTATTATTATTATTATTATTATTATTATTGTTGTTATTATTATTATTATTATTATTTATTATTGTTATTATTATTATTATATTATTATTATTATTATTATTATTATTATTATTATTATTATTATTATTATTATTATTATTATTAGTAGTAGTAGTAGTAGTAGTAGTAGTAGTAGTAGTAGTAGTATTAATATTATTATTATTATTTTATTATTGTTATTATTATTATTATTATTATTATATTATTATTATTATTATTATTATTATTATTAGTATTATTATTATTATTATTATAATATAATCATAATAACTGGAGTTTACCTGGAGAGAGTTCCGGGGGTCAACGGGCCCGCGGCCCGGTCTGTGACCAGGCCTCATGGTGGATCAGAGCCTGATCAACCAGGTTGTTACTGCTGGCTGCACGCAATCCAACGTACGAGCCACAGCCCGGCTGGTCAGGTACCGACTTTAGGTGCTTGTCCAGTGCCAGCTTGAAGACTGTCAGGGGTCTATTGGTAATCTCCCTTGTGTATGCTGGGAGGCAGTTGAACAGTCTGGGGCCCCTGACACTTATTGTGTTGTCTCTTAACGTGCTAGTGACACCCCTGCTTTTCATTGGGGGGATGTTGCATCGTCTGCCGAGTCTTTTGCTTTTGTAGTGAGTGATTTTCGTGTGCAAGTTCGGTACTAGTCCCTCTAGGATTTTCCAAGTGTATATAATCATGTATCTCTCCCTCCTGCGTTCCAGGGAATACAGGTTTAGGAACCTCAAGCGCTCCCAGTAATTAAGGTGTTTTATCTCCGTTATGCGCGCCGTGAAGGTTCTCTGTACATTTTCTAGGTCAGCAATTTTACCTGCCTTGAAAGGTGCTGTTAGTGTGCAGCAATATTCCAGCCTAGATAGAACAAGTGACCTGAAGAGTGTCATCATGGGCTTGGCCTCCCTAGTTTTGAAGTGTGCTGTTGCCATATTCCACGTGACAGTTATATTAAGAGAACAAAAACTAATTATGTGTTCTCTTTCGTATTCCATTCATGAAGTAATGAAATTTGTCAGCCTGAGGTGGAAGACGTCAACAGGATCTACTTGGAGTCTACCTGGAGGTTATTCCGGGGATCAACGCCCCCGCGGCCCGGTCGACGACCAGGCCTCCTGGTGGATCAGGGCCTGATCAACCAGGCTGTTACTGCTGGCCGCACGTAGTCCAACGTACGAACCACAGCCCGGCTGATCCGGCACTGACTTTAGGTTTCTGTCCAGCTCTCTCTTGAAGGCAGCCAGGGGTTTATTGGCAATTCCCCTTATGCTTGGTGGGAGGCTGTTGAACAGTCTTGGGCCCCGGACACTTACGGTGTTTTCTCTTAGTGTTCCAATGACGCCCCTACTTCTAACTGGGGGTATTTTGCATCGCCTGCCCAGTCTTTTACTTTCGAAGGGAGTGATTTCTGTGTGTAGATTCAGGACCATTCCTTCCTGGGTTTTCCAAGTGTAGATTATGATATATCTCTCCCTCCTGCGTTCCAACGAGTACAAGTCAAGTGCTTCCAAACGTTCCCAGTAGTTAAGGTGCTTGACAACTTATACGTGCAGTAAAGGGTCTCTGTACACTCTCTAGATCTGCGATTTCACCTGCTTTGACCGGAGATGTTAATGTACAGCAGTATTCCAGCCTAGAGAGAACAAGTGATTTGAAAAGGATCATCATTGGCTTGGCATCCCTCGTTTTGAACGTTCTCGTTATCCATCCTATCATTTTCTTTGCATGCGCGATCGTGGCACTGTTGTGATCCTTGAAAGTGAGATCCTCAGACATTACTACTCCCAGGTCCCTTACATTATTTTTCCGCTCTATTGTTTGGCTAGAGTTTGTAACATGCTCTGTTCTAGTTATTATCTCCTCCAGTTTTCCATAACGGAGTAGTTGGAATTTGTCCTCATTGAACATCATATTGTTTACCGTTGCCCACTGGAAAACTTTGTTTATATCTTCTTGGAGGTTAACCGCGTCCTCAGCAGATGACAGCCTCATGCAGATCCTAGTATCATCCGCAAAGAATGATACGGTGCTGTGATGTATATCTCTGTCTATGTCTGATATGAGGATGAGGAACAGGATGGGGGCGAGTACTGTGCCTTGTAGAAGAGAGCTCTTCACTATGGCAGCCTCCTATTTAACTCTGTTGACCACTACTCTTTGTGTTCGACTGGTTAGGAAGTTGAAGATGACGAGCATATCGTCAACCTTTCCACTATGAGTTCAATAGCCACGAGAGCTACAAAGATTTCGTTCTGTCTGGGCTGGAATTATATTTTATGTGGGAATCACCTCTTCTCAGTGTGCCCTATCTTTCACACAAAGAAAATGGAATTTGAGAATGTCATTATCGTAGAAAAAAACTACTCACAAATAACCCCCACATAGGACAGAGAAGCTTACGACGACGTTTCTGTCCGACTTGGATTTCGGTTCAAGTCGTACCGAAAAGTCGTCGTAAGCTTCTCTCTCCTATATACGGGTTATGTGTGTATTGTTCCAATCACAGTATTGTGTTTTTTATTGGTTAAAAAACTTCACATTTACATACACATAGATGTATACTCGCCCCCTCGTACATGTAGTCATGAACCTACTACCTGTGAAACTGAACTTCTCCAGGCTGAGGGACTGACAACCTCAAATTCTACGACTTCAAGGGTGATGGACTGATTACATCGTCTTCACATCTCTACTGTTCCTGCCTACTTTCTGTATTCGACTGAAGAAGCCTACTGTGTAGGCGAAACGTTTCGGAATAAAGTTGCCTAACTGTTGCCTATGTGTCTTACCTACCACATGTAGTCATATACATATAATCAAGATTATTTACCTTCTTAGTGGTATGACTGTCTTTCATGCATCAGTACATTAATGAGAGAAGCTGACCTATCATAAACACTAGATCTAGTGTTTGCTAGAACTGCGGAGTATCGTTTTAACAAAGACTCTCCAAGCCCACTTGGAAAGTGATATTCTTCTACTAGAAGTAACATACTCTTAAATTACTTAGAAAATATTATTTCTGGGTTAAACCTTCAAGGAAGTGTTATGTAGTTCACTGAATTTATTTTCTAATAATGATGGATGTTGGTGTGCAGCTGTGTACTTGAAATCTAACATAGACTTTGCTCAATTTTGAGAAGAAGTGCATTTCTAACTTTTATTAATTATGTTTTTAGGGGGGGGGGAGGTAACATATATTAGATATATGAAAACTGAATCAAACTGTGTATTCCAAAATGGAACATAAGACGAAATTAGGAAATTGTCTATAGTGACAGCGCTGTCTAGGAGAAAATTAGGACAGATATAAATATCAAATAAATATTTGGTACAGACTAGAAAGGAAGTCTTCAAGACAAAAAATAATTAAAATAAACAACAATTTAAATATTTCCAAAATAAATACAGACAGATAAATTTCGAGAAAAAAATAAAATGAATTATTAACAGTTCCGAGACTAGAACTAATCTTATCAATCGTAGGTTCCCCCCCTAGGCCCCCACATTAAAAGTACACTAAGTGGGACAAACTAGAAATTCATATTATTTAATTACTATTCGAGACTTAGGGTCACCACTTACCAAGAAGCTAAAAAAATAACCAAATTATTCCAGAAGCGGAGGATGAATTGCTTCACGACTTTACTAGGGAAAGAAACATACCAGACGAGATGTAGTCAAAGTTATGATGGAAGAATGAAAGCAGTAAATTTGTTACATTCTGGTGATAGCAGGACAAGAGGAGACATGATAACCACATTTCACTCTTGCTAGCTGTCAACAGTCACCTGTCAGGCATATTACCAACAGTCAGCTCTCACACGTATAATCAACAGTCACCTGTCAAACCTATAATCAATAGTCACCTGTCACACGTATAATCAAAAGTCACCTGTCAGGCCTATAATCAACAATCATCTGTCACACGTATAATCAACAGTCACCTGTGGTACGTAAAATCAACAGTCACCTGTCACATATAATCAACAGTCACCTGTCACATATAATCAACAGTCACCTGTCACACGTATAATCAACAGTCACCTGTCACACATATAATCAACAGCCACCTGTCACACATATAATCAACAGTTACCTGTCACACATATAATCAACAGTTACCTGTCACACATATAATCAACAGTCACCTGTCACACATATAATCAACAGCCACCTGTCACACATATAATCAACAGTCACCTGTCACACATATAATCAACAGTCACCTGTCACACATATAATCAACAGCCACCTGTCACACATATAATCAACAGTCACCTGTCACACGTATAATCAACAGTCACCTGTCACACGTATAATCAACAGCCACCTGTCACACATATAATCAACAGTCACCTGTCACACATATAATCAACAGTTACCTGTCACACATATAATCAACAGCCACATGTCACACATAATCAGCAGTCACCTGTCACACATATAATCAACAGCCACCTGTCACACATATAATCAACAGCCACCTGTCACACATATAATCAACAGCCACATGTCACACATATAATCAACAGTCACCTGTCACACATATAATCAACAGTCACCTGTCACATATAATCAACAGTCACCTGTCACACATATAATCAACAGTCACCTGTCACATATAATCAACAGTCACCTGTCACACATATAATCAGCAGTCACCTGTCACACATATAATCAACAGTCACCTGTCACACATATAATCAGCAGTCACCTGTCACACATATAATCAACAGTCACCTGTCACACATATAATCAGCAGTCACCTGTCACACATATAATCAGCAGTCACCTGTCACACATATAATCAACAGTCACCTGTCACACATATAATCAGCAGTCACCTGTCACACATATAATCAACAGTCACCTGTCACACATATAATCAGCAGTCACCTGTCACACATATAATCAACAGTCACCTGTCACACATATAATCAGCAGTCACCTGTCACACATATAATCAACAGTCACCTGTCACACATATAATCAACAGTCACCTGTCACACATATAATCAGCAGTCACCTGTCACATATAATCAACAGTCACCTGTCACATATAATCAACACACGTTAACACGCCAGCAGCTTTTTTTTTTTGTCCCCAGTGGTCACGTAATCTACTTTTCCGGAATTCTACTTTTGTTTACGTAGTAATTAATCCCTTGTTCATCAGTGGAAAAAAAAAACACGTGAAAAAACTACATTTAAATATCTAGCGGCACTGGCAACCCGGGCTCGCTTTTTTCTGTTTAGTTTCAAATTTGTGTTTTTTTTCGGGTCATTAAAATTCGCTGGAGTCAGTTTTTTCAGTGGTGCCATGATTTAGAATAATGTGGGGGGGGGGTCGTGGATATGGGATGGTGGGGTTGTGGATGGGGAAATTATGGATGGTACTTTTTTTGCTCGGGATTTAGGGGTCAGGCAATTAGAAGCCTGAGCAGATTTATAATAACCCACTATAATAACATGAACGTAGATAAGTATGTTTATGGAGCAACTTGCAATGTGAACACTGACCGATGTAGTGGCCAGGCTTAGGCTTGGTTACAAATACTTCTGGCAGTTTGGGAGACACATGATGATCAGACTAAATGCAAATTATTTGGTCAGGCATATGGTCACTATCTTGGACACTATGTGCTTATTGTCCACTGATTGAGAAATATACAGATAGACAGTATAATAACCCATGTGACATGTCACGATATCTTATTAGTGAAAATAAGATACCAGATATACTAGGCAATTTTCCTAAATTTGCTTGTAACAGATAAGTGAACTGTAGATATAAATTCAAATGTACACCTGCAACCCTTTTGTGTCCTAGTTCTTAGGCCTTTTGTGCATCCATATGCTCTTGTGCTACCGTCCACAGGATGGATGTGACCTGCACAATAAACTAGCCACTTCGGTGGCAAAATCTAAACAAATCGAGTCTTTGTTCGGCCTGGAGAGAGAGTTTGACACGTTAGGCATACCTGGAGGTTACCTGGAGGTTATTCCGGGGATCAACGCCCCCGCGGCCCGGTCCATGACCAGGCCTCCCGATGGATCAGGGCCTGATCAACTAGGCTGTTACTGCTGGCCGCACGCAGTCCAACGTACGAACCACAGCCCGGCTGATCCGGCACTGACTTTAGGTATCTGTCCTGCTCTCTCTTGAAGGCAGCCAGGGTTTATTGGCAATTCCCCTAATGCTTGATGGGAGGCTGTTAAACAGTTTTGGGCCCCAGACACTTATGGTGTTTTCCCTTAGTGTACCAATGGCGCCCCTACTTTTTATTGGGGGCATTTTGCATCGCCTGCCCAGTCTCTTACTTTCGTAGGGAGTGATTTCTGTGTGCAGATTTGGGACCATTCCTTCCAAGATTTTCCAAGTGTAGATTATGATATATTCTCTCCCTCCTGCGTTCCAACGAGTACAAGTCAAGTGCTTCCAAGCGTTCCCAGTAGTTAAGGTGCTTGACAGAACTTATACGTGCAGTAAAGGATCTCTGTACACTCTCTAGATCTGCGATTTCACCTGCTTTGAATGGAGATGTTAATGTACAGCAGTATTCCAGCCTAGAGAGAACAAGTGATTTGAAAAGGATCATCATGGGCTTGGCATCTCTCGTTTTGAAAGTTCTCATTATCCATTCTATCATTTTCTTTGCACGTGCGATCGTGGCACTGTTGTGATCCTTGAAAGTGAGATCCTCAGACATTACTACTCCCAGTTCCCTTACATTAGTTTTCCGCTCTATTGTATGGCCGGAGTCAGTAGTATACTCTGTTCTAGTTATTATCTCCTCCAGTTTTCCATAACGGAGTAGTTTTGGGAATTTGTCCTCATTGAACATCATATTGTTTACCGTTGCCCATTGGAAAACTTTGTTTATATCTTCTTGGAGATTAACCGCGTCCTCAGCAGATGACAGCCTCATGCAGATCCTAGTATCATCCGCAAAGGATGATACGGTGCTGTGGCGTATATCTCTGTTTATCTCTGATATGAGGATAAGGAATAAGATGGGGGCGAGTACTGTGCCTTGTGGAACAGAGCTCTTCACTATGGCAGCCTCCGATTTAACTCTGTTGACCACTACTCTTTGTGTTCGATTTGTTAGGAAGTTGAAGATCCATCTCCCCACTTTCCCAGTTATTCCTTTAGCACGTATATTATGGGCTATTATGCCATGATCGCATTTGTCAAATGCTTTTGCAAAGTCTGTGTATATTACATCTGCATTCTGATTTTCTTCCAGTGCATCCAAGGCCATGTCATAGTGATCCAGTAGTTGTGAGAGGCAGGAGCGACCTGCCCTGAACCCATGTTGCCCTGGATTGTGCAGATTTTGGGAATCCAGGTGATTTGCAATCCTGCTTCTTAGCAGTCTTTCAAAGATTTTTATGATATGGGACGTCAGAGCTATTGGTCTATAGTTCTTAGCTAATGCTTTGCTGCCACCTTTATGGAGTGGGGCTATATCCGTTGTTTTAAGTGACTGTGGAATTTCAAACCCCTGTCCAAGCTCCTCCTCCATAGTGTACTTAGGGCACGCGAGAGGGGTTTCTTGCAGTTCTTAATGAAAAACAGAGTTCCACGAGTCTGGGCCCGGGCTGAGTGCATGGCATGTTGTCAATGGCTTTTTCGAAATCTTCGGAGTTAGGGTAATGTCGGAAATCTGGCATACATTATGGAGTTTTGAGGCTCATTCATGATGAAATCATTTGGGTCGTCGATCCTCAGACCGATTAGTGGTTCACTAAACACAGAGTCGTACTGGGATTTCAATATTTCACTCATTTCCTTGTTGTCATCTGTGAAAGTCCCATCCTGTCTGAGTAAGGCCCGTTACTAGATGTGGTATTTGCCTTGTTTTTGGCATATGAAAGAAATATTTTGAATTTCTTTCAATTTCACTAATAGCTTTAAGCCCCTCCTGCCTCTCCTGGTTCCTGTAAGAGTCATTTAGCTTAAGTTCGATAGTTTCCACTTCCCTGGTCAGCGCCTCCTTTCGTGTATCAGATGTTCTAGCACTCCTGAGGAGTTTCAGTGACTCTTCGTCGTCTTTTGTAGACGGAGCGTCTTTTTCTCTCCAGTTTACTCCTGCTCTTCTTCTTTCTTAGGGGACTATGCCTAGAACATGCTTCGGCTACCAGGAAGTTGATCTTTTCAAGGCACTGGTTCGGATCCATGTCATTTAAGACATCTTCCCAACATGTTTCGTTTAGGACATGGTTTACCTGGTCCCAGTTGATGTTCTTGTTGTTGAAGTTGTATTTTGTGAGGACACCTTCACAGGTACATGCATTCTGCTGATCAGGACCCCTATGCATGTACGTCTGGACTTCGATTAGGTTGTGATCGGAATTAATTGTTTTTGATAGGCCTAGCAAACTGGTTGTGGTTGGTAGAAGCAAGCAGCTGAGAGCTAAATGTACTATAAGGTTAAATACACTGGTTACTAAAGTGTACATTGACTGGTAGATGTACAGACGAAGTGTAGTCGATAGGATTGAAACCTAATGAAACAAACAGCCACCATGACACACAGGGAGATACATAAGAATGTAATGACAACAATTCTTCAAAGAAAGATGTCTTCACTAACCTTTTTTTTCCTGCGTCAGTGTTATCTGGCTGTCATTTTTGCCCACGTGATTAGCGTCATCGTTGTTTTACCCGGGTGATGTTTCGCCCAGACTGATGTTTTGTTCGGGTGGATGTTTCACCGGGTGACGTTTCGTCCGGGTGATGTTTCACCGGGTGATGTTTAACCTGGGAGATCTTTCGCCAAAGTGGTGTTTCGCCTTAGTGATGTATCGCCCAGGTTATGTTTCGCCTAAGTGATGTTTCGTCTGGGTGATATTTCTCCCAGGTGATATTTTGCCTAGATGATATTATGCCCGGGTGATGTTTTGCCCTAGTGATGTTTCGCCCGAGATGTTTCGCCCAGGTGATGTTTCGCCCGGGTGATGCTTCTCCCGGGTGATGTTTCGCCTGGATGATGTTTCGCACTGGTGATGTTTCGCCCGGGTTATGTTCCGGGTGCGTGCCAAGCGCAAATGAAATACCTCTGGAAATACGTTCATCGAGAAGTAATTATCAGTAAATATTGTTATTGTTGCGTTCGTTTCTACTTTTCTGTTTTTTTCCAGCGAGAAATATTTTGGTGAGCAGTTTTGTTGGTCCGTTTTTGTTGTTTTTTATGCTGAAAAACGAGCACTAAGACCGTTTGCGTCATACAGCATGAGTGGGTTTGTTACTAAGGTTGCATTGTTCTTCGGAAAGTGCGGTCTGGATTTTGGGAAAGGAGAGAGATGAACTGGTAGATTGGATGTGTTCTTTTTCCCTTTAGGGTGTGTTATGGCTTAATAAATGGGAAATAAACGAAAAAAATCCTATTCCAGATATGCAATAAATGATTGCGTCCCTGGGAAAGCGACTTGGATCAGTGGAGCTCAGTTGTTGGAAGCTGCAGACACAGAGGGGTCACGGAGGGTGTCAGGAAGTATTTCTTTACCCTGAAGAGGAGGGAAGGGGGTGGGCCAGGAAGCGGAATGACCTTGAAGTACTGGAGGCAGACTGGCAACATAGTTTAAAGAATAGGTATGACAGGGGCTACGTGACTAGGAGGGAGTAAACCCAGCAAATGATGGCAAGAGGCAGGGGTAAGAGCCGAGACTCGTCCCCTGCATCCACAAATAAGTAAACACACACACACACACACACCAACACACACACCACACACACACACACACACACACACACACACACACACACACACACACACATCAGGAGGAAAACAACAGTCAAGGACCAGGTAATCAGGCTAAGGAAGGAAGGAGGAGAGACAACAAGAAATGGCCGTGAAGTATGTGAGGAGCTCAACAAGAGATTCAAAGAAGTGTTCACAGAGGAGACAGAAGGGGCTCCAGAAAGACGGAGAGGTGGGGCACACCACCAAGTGCTGGACACAGTGCACACAACCGAGGAAGAAGTGAAGAGGCTTCTGAGTGAGCTAGATACCTCAAAGGCAATGGGGCCAGATAACATCTCCCCATGGGTCCTGAGAGAGGGAGCAGAGGCGCTATGTGTACCCCTAACAACAATATTCAATACATCTATCGAAACAGGGAGATTGCCTGAGGCATGGAAGACAGCAAATGTAGTCCCAATCTTTAAAAAAGGAGACAGACATGAAGTACTAAACTACAGACCAGTGTCACTGACATGTATAGTATGCAAAGTCATGGAGAAGATTATCAGGAGAAGAGTGGTGGAACACCTAGAAAGGAATGATCTCATCAACTGCAGCCAACATGGTTTCAGGGACTGGAAATCCTGTGTCACAAACCTACTGGAGTTCTATGACATGATGACAGCAGTAAGACAAGATAGAGAGAGGTGGGTGGATTACATATTCTTGGACTCCAAGAAGGCGTTTGGCACAGTTCCACACAAGAGATTAGTGCAAAAACTGGAGGACCAAGCAGGGATAACAGGGAAGGCACTACAATGGATCAGGGAATACTTGTCAGGAAGACAGCAGCGAGTCATGGTACGTGGTGAGGTGTCAGAGTGGGCACCTGTGACCAGCGGGGTCCCACAGGGGTCAGTCCTAGGACCAGTGCTGTTTCTGGTATTTGTGAACGACATGACGGAAGGAATAGACTCTGAGGTGTCCCTGTTTGCAGATGACGTGAAGTTGATGAGATGAATTCACTCGATCGAAGACCAGGCAGAACTACAAAGGGATCTGGACATGCTGCAGACCTGGTCCAGCAATTGGCTCCTGGAGTTCAATCCCACCAAGTGCAAAGTCATGAAGATTGGGGAAAGGCAAAGAAGACCGCAGACGGAGTACAGTCTAGGGGGCCAGAGACTACAAACCCCATTCAAGGGAAAAGATCTTGGGGTGAGTATAACACCAGGCACATCTCCTGAAGCGCACATCAATCAAATAACGGCTGCAGCATATGGGCGACTAGCAAACCTCAGAACGGCATTCCGACACCTTACTAAGGAATCGTTCAGGACGCTGTACACCGTGTACGTTAGGCCCAAGTTGGAGTATGCAGCACCAGTTTGGAACCCACACCTAGCGGGCTCTGGTGGCCTGGTGGTTAACGCTCTCGCTTCACACGGCGAGGGCCTGGGTTCGATTCCCAGCCAGAGTAGAAACATTGGACGTGTTTCTTTCAACCTGTTGTCTATGTTCCCCATCAGTAAAATGGGTACCTGGGTGTTAGTCGACTGGTGTGGGTCGCATCCTGGGACACTGACCTAACGAGGCCTGGTCACAGACCGGGCCGCGGGGGCGTTGACCCCCGGAACTCTCTCCAGGTAGCCAAGCACGTAAAGAAACTAGAGAAAGTGCAAAGGTTTGCAACAAGACTAGTCCCAGAGCTAAGAGGTATGTCCTACGAGGATAGGTTAAGGGAAATCAACCTGACGACACTGGAGGACAGGAGAGATAGGGGGGACATGATAACGACATACAAAATACTGAGAGGAATTGACTAGGTAGACAAAGACAGGATGTTCCAGAGATTGGACACAGTAACAAGGGGACACAGTTGGAAGTTGAAGACACAGATGAATCCCAGGGATGTTAGGAAGTATTTCTTCAGCCACAGAGTAGTCAGTAAGTGGAACAGTTTGGGAAGCGATGTAGTGGAGGCAGGATCCATACATAGCTTTAAGCAGAGGTATGATAAAGCTCACGGTTCAGGGAGAGTGACCTAGTAGCGATCAGTGAAGAGGCGGAGCTCGGACTCGACCCCTGCAACCTCAACTAGGTGAGTACACACACACACACACACACACACACACACACACAAGGAAATGGACTAAATTGAAGTAGGTTAGGAAACTGAGGAAGACGATGAGGAGAAGAGAAAAAAAAAGATAAAACAGGAGGAGGAGAGCGAGGGAGAAAATGGGTAAGTCGATGAAGAATAAGGAAAATAAGAAACAAGTGGACATGAAGAGGAGGGAGAGAAAGCCAGGAAGAAGTAAGAGAAAATTAGGAGATTTCAGAGATGATTGAACCTTGAGTTAGGTAAAAGGACACAAGTGCAACTAATGTGGCAGGTTTGTCGCAACGTTTCGCTTGATAAAGCTCCTGGAGAGCGAAACGTTGCCACAATAAAATGTCACATTAGTTGCACTTGTGTCCTTTTACCTAACATATTGTCGGTAATTCTACCAACATTAATAGAACCTTGAGTTGTTTATCTGAGAGGGTTGAATTCCAGCTCTGGGCCCTATCTCTCTTCTCAACCTAGGCTTTTGGTGGTCCCTGTCCTACCTATATATGAAACTGTGCATAGCGATCTCTTCCACTGCTTCTTCCTCCTGAAGTGAAATGGAACAGTGTTTCAGTGTTGGGATTTATGATGTAGTATAAAACTCGATAATTCTTTACACAGTACTAAACGATGTCCCAATAAAACCTTATGATTGATTATTGTTGGTAGTTCTCAACCACTTTATTCCACTTCTTTACTTTGTTCGTTTCACTTTCTGAATACTCTTATGCAGAGGTACTTTATTAGAATCCCGTTGACTGCTGTTAGTGTTCAGGGCTTCTATGCTATTTTGTTCTGTTACCCCTTCATGTTAGTCTTTCTCTGTCCTCTTGTTCTAGTCCTTCTCATGACAGTCTTTTTCTGTCGTCTTGATATGGTCCCTCTCATGTCAGTCTTTCTCCATCTCCGCCTGTGTCCTCTTGTTCTGGTCACCCACATATCAGGCTTCCTCCGTCCCTTTCTCCATGCTCTCCTGTCATGTCAGTTTTTCTCTGTTTCTGGTCTGTGTCCTCTTGTTCTGCTCCACTTGTCAGTCTTTCTATGTTGGCTGTGATTCCATCGGACTTAGTTCTTCCACCTTCCTCTCAGTTCCTTCCCCTCACCTCTGCGAATACAGCGCTGGCACGCTGTTGATCCCTCTCGAGCTTCTGTGTATACTTAATTGTGGTCTGCTAGTGGATATCTCTTAATGATTCTGGGGTCATTGCCCCCTCGGCCCGGTCTCAGCTCAGGCCCCGTGTATCGGAAAAGAAATCTTACAGGAATAAGAACGGTTAAGAAACTCATGGGAAAGAAAAGATAAGTGTGGATGTCAATGACGTACGTCCGAAAATGTTGAAGAACAGACGCTGAAGAGCAAGTTACTTTTCACTCTATGCAGAGCGAAAAGTTGTCTCAACAAATGAAGTACAAGCAAAAGTTTGCAAGATTTTCCTGCCAGCTTACTGTTCCATTAGACAGAAAGAAAACACGAGGAATTCTTCTTGAATGCTGCTCACTACACATTTGTATGAGAGGACACTAATACCTCTATGGAGATTGCTGCATATGCTCCGTGATTCCACTGAGGGAAGTGTGGTATAATATCCTGAATGTTTCCCTGGTTTGGTACTCCGAGGCTGTGCTCACATTAGCAAGCATTGTGCATGCTACTGATACCCTCCCGTTCATACGCTCCTCCGAGGAAAATGTTCGGTGTGCTAGCCACGCAAGGTAATTTCCTTTGCCCCGTGTCTCTATTGTTGCAAATATGTACATGTGTGTACTCACCTATTAGTACCCGTGGTTGCAGGGGTCAAGTCTCAGCCCCTCAACAGAACAGGTGACTTAATGAGGCATGGCATCCCTTGTTCTGAAGGTTCTCAATATCTATCCTATCATTTTCTCCGCAGATGTGATAGTGACACTGTTGTGATCCTTGAAGGTAAGATCCTCTGACATTAACGTTCCCCAATCATTCACAATATTTTTTCACTCTATTACGTGGTTAGAATTTGTAGTGTACATTGTTCTAGCTGCTGTTTCCTCAGGTTTTTCCAGTTGCCCTCGTTGAACATCCTATTGTTTTCCGTGGCCCTTTGGAAAATTTGTTTTTTATCCTTTTGGATGACACTCATGCAGATTCTAGTATCGCCTGACTATGTCTGTGTCTGATACGAGGATGAAGAACAGGATAGAGGCAAGTACTGTGCCTTGTGGAACAGAGCTTTTCACTGTAGCCGCCTCTAACTTAACTCTGTTTACAATTACTCTTTGTGTTTTATTGGTTACAACGTTAAAGATCCATCTGCCCACTTTTCCAGTTATTCCTCCAGCACGCTTTTTGTGCTTTATTACACCATGATTGCACTTGTCGAAGGCTTTTGTAAAGTCTGTGTATTCTACATCTGCGTTCTGTTTGTCATCAAATGCATCCAAGACCATGTCATAGTAGCCCAGTAGTTGCGGGACGGAGGAGCGACCTGCTCTGAACCATGTTGCTCTGGTTGTGTAGCTGTTGGGAATCCAAAAGGTTGGCGATCATGCTTCTTAGAATCCGTTCAGAGATTTTTACGATGTGGGACTTTCAAGCTCTTAGTCTGTAATTCTTCGTTATTGCTTTGCTGCCACTTTTAAGGAGTGGGTCTATATCTGTTGTTTTTAGTGACTGTGGGATTACACTCATGTCTGTGCTCCCTCTCCATAGCATACTTAAGGTACGTGAAAGGGATTTCTTGCAGTTCTTAATGAACACAGAGTTCCACGAGTCTGGGCCTGGGGTAGAGTATATGGGCATGTTGTCAATGACTTTTCAAAGTTCATTGAAGGTAGGATTATGTCAGAAATTTACCATGTATTGACAATGTTTTGAAGCTCGTTCATGAAAAGTTCATTCGGAATATCGATCTTTAGTCTGATTAATGGCTTACTAAACACAGTCATACTGAGATTTTAATATTTCATTCATATCTTTGCTGTCATCCTTGTAAGTCCCTTTTTTTGGCATATGAAGATAATTTTTTTTTTAGTTTCATTTAATTGCTTTCAGTTTCTTCTGTCTCTTCTGGATACTGTATGAATCATTTAATGTAAGTTCGATATTTTCTACTTCTCTAGCAAGTGCTTCCTTCCACATTTATGAAAATTCAGCCCCCCCTTTAGAGGCTCAGTAATTCTTCGCCTTCGCATGTTGAGTGTCTCTCTCTTTCCAGCTTACATCTTGTCTGCTTTTTCCTTAGGGGAATATGCTTTGAGCATACTTCAGCTGTTAAAGAGTTGAGTCTCTCAATACACTGGTTCAGATCAATGTTATTTAGAATATATCCCCAGCATGTTTCATTAAGGACATAATTTATATGATTCAATTTGATGTTCTTGTTGTTTAGTGAAGACACCCTCGTAACTCTACGCATTTTGCTGGTCAGGACCCTTGTGCCTTCAGATTTGGACTTCGATTAGGTAGGGATGTGTTACCGTTATATTTCGTGCCAGATCATCATTATTCGTGAAAATAAGGTCAAGCGTGTTTTCCAGTCTTGTTGAGATTTAACAGCTCATGTGTGTGTGACTTTTCATCTGAGCTGCCTCCAGGGATTGTCTCCCCTGTAACATTATTTGTAACATTCTTCCATTCGATTTTCTTTGTCATGGTGTGTGTGTGTTTGCATGTTTGTGAACCAAAATGTAATGGACACTGATCACTGGGAAAGGAAAATCCACACGAAGACAGACACAATCGTTTTTCTGCATATTTCATCTTCCAGCTGAGATTCTCTTCAGCAGATATAAAAGAATGAGAAGAGAACAGATACACGTATAGAGGCAGGAGAAGTGGGCGGTTCTCTGCTTATCCTGGGATATCGTACGAGCTGGCAGAGAGGAGCACCTTAATGTTGGGCGGTTCTTGCACCTTCATGGTGCTTAGATGACAGCTCAGGATATGCTGCATTTCTTGAGGGACCTGAGAGTGTCTGGACTACTGCTGTTGCAGTGTCTAATTAAACTCGATGCTGAGATGTGTATATGTGCGTGTATTCTTTTAGTAATACATTTGGCAATTACATCTGATTTTTAAATGTCCTTTTGAAATGTTAAAGTCTGGTTTTGCTTCAATTAATGCCGCTTCAGTGGTAGTCGTGAGTTTTTATTTTTGTGGATAGTGTTAGCATATTCCCGGTTGATTGCATAGTTAGGAGTTTTAATATTATGGAGCAGTGTTGAACACTCCTTAGCTTAGTTCACTAAACACTTATGTTTCGTTATCTGAGTCTCCAGATCACTGCCAGTTTCCCCTATGTATATACAGTCACAGTTGTTACATGGTAACGTTGTACACTCCTTGTTTCATTTGTACACTTCTTGTTTCATATGAACAATCTGTTTCTTATGTGAGATATATTTTGATGTGCGCATGCGTGTGTTCATTAAATTTTGAGCGGAGAGTGGTGGGGGGAGAGAGGGGTTGAGAGTGAATGAGAGGGGGGTGAATGAAAGGATAGGGTAGCGAATGAGAGAGGGGAGAGGGAAGTGAATGAGAGAGGGGAGAGGAAAGTGAACGAGAGGGGGGAGTGTATGAGAGAGGGGAGAGCGGAATGAATTGGAAAGGGGAGTAAATGAGAGAAGGGTGGAGAAAGAGGGGAATGAATGAGAGAGGTGAGTGAATGAGAGAGGGAAGGGAATGAATGAGAGGGGGAGAGGGGAGTGAATGAGTAAGGGGAGTAAATGAGAGGGGAGTGAAAGAGAGAGGGGAGGTTTTTGTGAAAAATGTTTAATGATTAAACTACAGGATAATAAAACAATATAGAGTAATTAGTAAATTATTTATATCTAACGTTAACGCAGATCCATCGGGTATAAGCAGCGACATCTATGTAGTTTATCTGTTTGACTGTGTTATATGCGGCCAGCAGTAACAGCCTGGTTAATCAGACCCTGATCCACCACGAGGCCTAGTCAAGGACTTGGCCGCAGGGGCGTTGATCCCCGGATCACCCTCCAAGTAGACCCCAGCTAATCTCCAGTTAGCCTTCAGCTTAACCCCAGGTAACCTCCAGGTAAACCCCAGGTAGCCTCCAGGTAGATCCCTCAGGTTGGCCCCAGGTGTCTCCGGATAGACCCCCAGGTTGGCCCAAGGTACCCTCCATGTAGCCCCCCCCGGGTTGACCCCAGGAAGCCTCCAGGTAGACCCCAAAGTTGGCCCCGGGTAGCCTCCAGATAACCCCCCCCCCAGGTTGACCCCAGGTAGCCTCCAGATAGATTCCCCAGGTAGGCCCCAGGTAGCCTCCAGGTAGACTCCCCAGGTTGGCCCCAGGTAGCCTCCAGATAGACCCCCAGGTTGACTCCAGGTAGCCTCCAGGTAGACTCCCCAGGTTGAACCCAGGTAGCCTCCAGGTAGATCTCCCAGATTGACTCCAGGTAGCCTCCAGGTAGACTCCCAGGTTGATCCCAGGTAGCCTGCAGGTAGGCTCCCCAGGTTGGCCCCAGGTAGCCTCCAGGTAGACTCCCCAGGTTGGCCCCAGGTAGCCTTCAGATAGACCCCCAGGTTGACTCCAGGTAGCCTCCAGGTAGATTCCCCAGGTTGAACCCAGGTAGCCTCCAGGTAGACCCCCCAGATTGACTCCAGGTAGCCTCCAGGTAGACTCCCAGGTTGACCCCAGGTAGCCTTCAGATAGACCCCCCAGGTTGACTCCAGGTAGCCTCCAGGTAGACGCCAGGTAGCGATCATTCTGGGCAGTGTTGCATCACAGAACAGCAGAGTTGTGACGCTTCAAGAGTTCGTCTGATTGAGAAACATTAACAACAAGAGTTATCACTGAGAAACATTAACAACAAGAGTTATCACTGAGAAACATTAACAACAAGAGTAATCACTGAGAAACATTAACAACAAGAGTAATCACTGAGAAACATTAACAACAAGAGTTATCACTGAGAAACATTAACAACAAGAGTTATCACTGAGAAACATTAACAACAAGAGTAATCACTGAGAAACATTAACAACAAGAGTTATCACTGAGAAACATTAACAACAAGAGTTATCACTGAGAAACATTAACAACAAGAGTTATCACTGAGAAACATTAACAACAAGAGTTATCACTGAGAAACATTAACAACAAGAGTAATCACTGAGAAACATTAACATCAAGAGTTATCACTGAGAAACATTAAGAACATGAGTTATCACTGAGAAACATTAAGAACATGAGTTATCACTGAGAAACATTAACAACAAGAGTAATCACTGAGAAACATTAAGAACATGAGTTATCACTGAGAAACATTAAGAACATGAGTTATCACTGAGAAACATTAACGACAAGAGTTATCACTGAGAAACATTAACAACAAGAGTTATCACTGAGAAACATTAACAACAAGAGTAATCACTGAGAAACATTAAGAACATGAGTTATCACTGAGAAACATTAACAACATGAGTTATCACTGAGAAACATTAACGACAAGAGTTATCACTGAGAAACATTAACAAGAGTTATCACTGAGAAACATTAACATCAAGAGTTATCACTGAGAAACATTAACATCAAGAGTTATCACTGAGAAACATTAATATCAAGAGTTATCATTGAGAAACATTAACATCAAGAGTTATCACTGAGAAACATTAACATCAAGAGTTATCACTGAGAAACATTAATATCAAGAGTTATCACTGAGAAACATTAACATCAAGAGTTATCACTGAGAAACATTAATATCAAGAGTTATCACTGAGAAACATTAACATCAAGAGTTATCACTGAGAAACATTAATATCAAGAGTTATCACTGAGAAACATTAACATCAAGAGTTATCACTGAGAAACATTAATATCAAGAGTTATCACTGAGAAACATTAACATCAAGAGTTATCACTGAGAAACATTAATATCAAGAGTTATCACTGAGAAACATTAACATCAAGAGTTATCATTGAGAAACATTAACATCAAGAGTTATCACTGAGAAACATTAACAACAAGAGTTATCACTGAGAAACATTAACAGCAAGAGTTATCACTGAGAAACATTAACAACAAGAGTTATCACTGAGAAACATTAACAACAAGAGTTATCACTGAGAAACATTAACAATAAGAGTTATCACTGAGAAACATTAACATCAAGAGTTATCACCGAGAAACATTAACAACAAGAGTTATCACTGAGAAACATTAACAACAAGAGTTATCACTGAGAAACATTAACAACAAGAGTTATCACTGAGAAACATTAACAACAAGAGTTATCACTGAGAAACATTAACAACAAGAGTTATCACTGAGAAACATTAACAACAAGAGTTATCACTGAGAAACATACGCAACACCGGGGAAGCTTTGTTGGAGAAACATTTCTCTAATAGTGTCTCATGGACTGCACATGTGTCTCATTCTTCAACTTGCAGGTTCTGAAGATGTTTGAAGGAATAACTTGTTAGTTAAACTAAACCTGGGACAAGAAGACACTGATCTCAGAGTGGAGGTGTGAGACGAGGGAGGACATGAGATGAGGGAGGACATGAGACGAGGGAGGACATGAGATGAGGGAGGACATGAGATGAGGGAGGAAGAGATGAGGAGGACATGAGATGAGGGAGGACATGAGACGAGGGAGGACATGAGATGAGGGAGGACATGAGATGAGGGAGGACATGAGATGAGGGAGGACATGAGACGAGGGAGGACATGAGATGAGGAGGACATGAGACGTGGGAGGACATGAGATTTAGGGAGGACATGAGATGAGGGAGGACATGAGATGAGGAGGACATGAGACGAGGGAGGACATGAGATGAGGGAGGACATGAACGAGGGAGGACATGAGATGAGGGAGGACATGAGACGAGGGAGGACATGAGATGGGAGGACATGAGACGAGGGAGGACATGAGACGAGGGAGGACATGAGATGAGGGAGGACATGAGACGAGGGAGGACATGAGATGGGGAGGACATTGAGATGAGGGAGGACATGAGATGAGGGAGGGCATGAGACGAGGAGGACATGAGATGAGGGAGGACATGAGATGAGGGAGGACATGAGATGAGGGAGGCATGAGACGAGGACATGAGATGCATGGAGGACATGAGACGAGGTAGGACATGAGATGAGGGAGGACATGGATGAGGGAGGACATGAGATAGGAGGACATGAGATGAGGGAGGACATGAGACGAGGTGGACATGAGATGAGGGAGGACATGAGATGAGGGAGGACATGAGATGAGGGAGGACATGAGATGAGGGAGGACATGAGATGAGGGACGACATGAGACGAGGGAGGACATGAGATGAGGGAGGCCATGAGACGAGGAGGACATGAGATGAGGGAGGACATGAGATGAGGGAGGACATGAGATGAGGAGGACATGAGACGAGGGAGGACATGAGATGAGGGAGACATTGAGACGAGGGAGGACATGAGATGAGGGAGGACATGAGACGAGGGAGGACATGAGATGAGGGAGGACATGAGACGAGGGAGGACATGAGATGAGGGAGGACATGAGTCTGAGGTGAGACATGAGACGGGGAGGACATGAATTGGGAGGACATGAGACGAGGAGGACATGAGATGAGGGAGGACATGAGACGAGGGAGGACATGAGATGAGGGAGGACATGAGGGAGAGGAGATGGAAGGGATTTATTTGTATATTCTGATTATCTTTTGTCCTCACTCTTCATCTCACTTGTCCTCACTCTTCATCTCACTTGTCCTCACTCTTCATCTCACTTGTCCTCACTCTTCATCTCACTTCATGTAAGTAATAATTCATGTTAGTTACAGCTTTATAATATTATTAACAATAAATACAAATATAACTGATAATAAAGGAAAACAACGATTAATAATATTTTGACACAACTTTAATAAGAAATAACAGAATGTGGCAGTTGTATTATAAATAAATTTAAGGTCCGGTGGCCTGGTGGCTAAAGCTCCCGCTTCACACACGGAGGGCCCGGGTTCGATTCCCGGCTGGAAACATTTCGACACGTTTCCTTACACCTGTTGTCCTGTTCACCTAGCAGCAAATAGGTACCTGGGTGTTAGTCGACTGGTGTGGGTGGCATCCTGGGGGACAAGATTGAGGACCACAATGGAAATAAGTTAGACAGTCCTCGATGACGCACTGACTTTCTTGGATTATCCTGGGTGGCTAACCCTTCGGGGTTAAAAATCCGAACAAAATATTATCTTATCTTATCTTATATAGCCGGGAATAAAGATCAGATTGGATATGCACGAGCCACACTAATGGGTGGGAGCATGGCAGGCAGGAATGGTCTTTATGTGATTGGGAACATAGGTGAGATTGGGACTGTGAGGTGCCAGGGATTAGTAATAAGGTCCCTTTATATAATAAGGTGAAGTTAATAAGGAGAAGGGGATTAACTACCCCTAGCTGAATAATGACTTAATGGGGGAGAGGGTGGGAGGGGACGTGGGATAGAATAGTTGAGGGGAAGGAGAGGTAAGGGAGCAGAATGATGAGGGGAGATTGAAGGACTGGAAATTGTGACCAGTCACAGACTAGGACTGAGACCGGGTCACGGAGGCTATGACCCCCCCCCCCCCGCAATAATCAAAGGGAGACTCCGAATATAGGTCCTAAGTGAGGCGGTTTTGAGTGTGTCTGGGTGTTAGTTCCTGCACTCTTTGTTTATATCCCGGGCTGGTGGGGACGGGCCACGGAAATGGCCCGGAGGAGGTGGTAGGTGGGGGGGGGAGGGGGCGGCCACCCCAGTTGCACACTACTTCTGGGCCCAAACATCATAATTTATTCTCAAACGTTTTTATTACCACTGCCTGTTCTTCGTTTTTTTTTTCGTCGACGTCTCACTTTTTTTTAGTATCGGGCTACACGCCTTGTGTGTTTTATTCCTTTGGTCTTCCCCTTTAATTGCTTTATTGCTCGCGTGAGACTGAATTTTTTTAACTTTATTGCTATCTTTATATCTAATAAGTTTCGGGGGGGAAAGAAACACGGCAGAAAATGTAATTTGAGTTGCGTGTTTTTATTTGTAATTCAGGGAAATTGTATTTTCAGTCCGTTTCCCCGCACAAGTTTTTTGCCTCCGGCAACTTTTGTTTCCCTAACAGAGCTGTCAACAGTCTTGCCACATGTCGCTAGTCTTCCACCTTCCTCTCTCCAAAAATAACTTATTTATAAGCATTTCTTTACTGTTATGAGGGGCGAAAAATTCATCCAAAGTAGACGCAATAGTTTGTTGGAAATTATGATAATTACTATGTAAAAATTGGGGGGGGGAGCTATGTGTGTGTGTGTTGTGTGTGTGTGTGGTGTTGTGTGTTGTTGTGTGGTGTGTTTAGTCAGTTAGTTACCCAAATTTTTCCTAGGCACATGTCATTAGACATAGGGCCCGTTGTATGTGT
>NC_069404.1:64567449-64584949 GCF_026875155.1 Cherax quadricarinatus
AACCTTATGTTTTGATTATTGTTGGAGTTCTCAACCACTTTTTTCCACTTCTTTACTTTGTTCTTTCATTTTCTGAATCCTTAGCAGAGGTACTTATTAGAATCCCGTTGACTGCTGTTAGTGTTCAGGCTTCTATGCTATTTTTTTTCTGTTACCCCTTCATTTTAGTCTTTCTCTGTCCTCTTGTTCTAGTCCTTCCATGACAGTCTTTTTCTGTCGTCTTGATATGGTCCCTCTCATGTCAGTCTTTCTCCATCTCCGCCTGTGTCCTCTTGTTCTGGTCACCCACATATCCAGGCTTCCTCCGTCCCTTTCTCCATGCTCTCCTGTCATGTCATTTTTCTCTTTTTCTGGTCTGTGTCCTCTTGTTCTGCTCCACTTGTCATCTTTCTATGTTGGCTGTGATTCCATCGGACTTAGTTCTTCCACCTTCCTCTCAGTTCCTTCCCCTCACCTCTGCGAATACAGCGCTGGCACGCTGTTGATCCCTCTCGAGCTTCTGTGTATACTTAATTGTGGTCTGCTAGTGGATATCTCTTAATGATTCTGGGGTCATTGCCCCCTCGGCCCGGTCTCAGCTCAGGCCCCGTGTATCGGAAAAGAAATCTTACGGGAATAAGAACGGTTAAGAAACTCATGGGAAAGAAAAGATAAGTGTGGATGTCAATGACGTACGTCCGAAAATGTTGAAGAACAGACACGCTGAAGAGCAAGTTACTTTTCGCTCTATGCAGAGCGAAAAGTTGTCTCAACAAATGAAGTACAAGCAAAAGTTTGCAAGATTTTCCTGCCAGCTTACTGTTTCCATTAGACAGAAAGAAAACACGAGGAATTCTTCTTGAATGCTGGCTCCACTACACATTTGTATGAGAGGACACTAATACCTCTATGGAGGTTGCTGCATATGCTCCGTGATTCCACTGAGGGAAGTGTGGTAATAATATCCTGAATGTTTCCCTGGTTTGGTACTCCGAGGCTGTGCTCACATTAGCAAGCATTGTGCATGCTACTGATACCCTCCCGTTCATACGCTCCTCCGAGGAAAATGTTCGGTGTGCTAGCCACGCAAGGTAATTTCCTTTGCCCCGTGTCTCTATTGTTGCAAATATGTACATGTGTGTACTCACACTATTAGTACCCGTGTTGCAGGGGTCAAGTCTCAGCCCCTCAACAGAACAGGTGACTTAATGAGGCATGGCATCCCATGTTCTGAAGGTTCTCAATATCTATCCTATCATTTTCTCCGCAGATGTGATAGTGACACTGTTGTGATCCTTGAAGGTAAATCCTCTGACATTAACGTTCCCCAATCATTCACAATATTTTTTTCACTCTATTACGTGGTTAAATTTGTAGTGTACATTGTTCTAGCTGCTGTTTCCTCAGGTTTTTCCAGTTGCCCTCGTTGAACATCCTATTGTTTTCCGTGGCCCTTTGGAAAATTTGTTTTTTATCCTTTTGGATGACACTCATGCAGATTCTAGTATCGCCTGACTATGTCTGTGTCTGATACGAGGATGAAGAACAGGATAGAGGCAAGTACTGTGCCTGTGGAACAGAGCTTTTCACTGTAGCCGCCTCTAACTTAACTCTGTTTACAATTACTCTTTTTTTGTTTATTGGTTACAACGTTAAAGATCCATCTGCCCACTTTTCCAGTTATTCCTCCAGCAAAGCTTTTTGTGCTTTATTACACCATGATTGCACTTGTCGAAGGCTTTTGTAAAGTCTGTGTATTCTACATCTGCGTTCTGTTTGTCATCAAATGCATCCAAGACCATGTCATAGTAGCCCAGTAGTTGCGGGACGGAGGAGCGACCTGCTCTGAACCATGTTGCTCTGGTTGTGTAGCTGTTGGGAATCCAAAAAGGTTGGCGATCATGCTTCTTAGAATCCGTTCAGAGATTTTTACGATGTGGGACTTTCAAGCTCTTAGTCTGTAATTCTTCGTTATTTGCTTTGCTGCCACTTTTAAGGAGTGGGTCAAATATCTGTTGTTTTTAGTGACTGTGGGATTACACTCATGTCTGTGCTCCCTCTCCATAGCATACTTAAGGGACGTGAAAGGGATTTCTTGCAGTTCTTAATGAACACAGAGTTCCACGAGTCTGGGCCTGGGTAGAGTATATGGGCATGTTGTCAATGACTTTTCAAAGTTCATTGAAGGTAGATTATGTCAGAAATTTACCATGTATTGACAATGTTTTTGAAGCTCGTTCATGAAAAGTTCATTCGGAATATCGATCTTTAGTCTGATTAATGGCTTACTAAACACAGTCATACTGAGATTTTAATATTTCATTCATATCTTTGCTGTCATCCTTGTAAGTCCCTTTTTTTGGCATATGAAGATAATTTTTTTTTTTAGTTTCATTTAATTGCTTTCAGTTTCTTCTGTCTCTTCTGGATACTGTATGAATCATTTAATGTAAGTTCGATATTTTCTACTTCTCTAGCAAGTGCTTCCTTCCACATTTATGAAAATTCAGCCCCCCCTTTAGAGGCTCAGTAATTCTTCGCCTTCGCATGTTGAGTGTCTCTCTCTTTCCAGCTTACATCTTGTCTGCTTTTTCCTTAGGGGAATATGCTTTGAGCATACTTCAGCTGTTAAAGAGTTGAGTCTCTCAATACACTGGTTCAGATCAATGTTATTTAGAATATATCCCCAGCATGTTTCATTAAGGACATAATTTATATGATTCAATTTGATGTTCTTGTTGTTTAGTGAAGACACCCTCGTAACTCTACGCATTTTGCTGGTCAGGACCCTTGTGCCTTCAGATTTGGACTTCGATTAGGTAGGGATGTGTTACCGTTATATTTCGTGCCAGATCATCATTATTCGTGAAAATAAGGTTCAAGCGTGTTTTCCAGTCTTGTTGAGATTTAACAGCTCATGTGTGTGTGACTTTTCATCTGAGCTGCCTCCAGGGATTGTCTCCCCTGTAACATTATTTGTAACATTCTTCCATTCGATTTCTTTGTCATGGGTGTTGTGTTTTTTGCATGTTTGTGAACCAAAATGTAATGGACACTGATCACTGGGAAAGGAAAATCCACACGAAGACAGACACAATCGTTTTTCTGCATATTTCATCTTCCAGCTGAGATTCTCTTCAGCAGATATAAAAGAATGAGAAGAGAACAGATACACGTATAGAGGCAGGAGAGTGGGCGGTTCTCTGCTTATCCTGGGATATCGTACGAGCTGGCAGAGAGGAGCACCTTAATGTTGGGCGGTTCTTGCACCTTCATGGTGCTTAGATGACAGCTCAGGATATGCTGCATTTCTTGAGGGACCTGAGAGTGTCTGGACTACTGCTGTTGCAGTGTCTAATTAAACTCGATGCTGAGATGTGTATATGTGCGTGTATTCTTTAGTAATACATTTGGCAATTACATCTGATTTTTAAATGTCCTTTTGAAATGTTAAAGTCTGGTTTTGCTTCAATTAATGCCGCTTCAGTGGTAGTCGTGGTTTTTATTTTGTGGATAGTGTTAGCATATTCCGGTTGATTGCATAGTTAGGATTTTCAATATTATGGAGCAGTGTTGAAAAACTCCTTAGCTTGATTCACTAAACACTAGTTTTCGTTATCTGAGTCTCCAGATCACTGCCAGTTTCCCCTATGTATATACAGTCACAGTTGTTACATGGTAACGTTGTACACTCCTTGTTTCATTTGTACACTTCTTGTTTCATATGAACAATCTGTTTCTTATGTGAGATATATTTTGATGTGCGCATGCGTGTGTTCATTAAATTTTGAGCGGAGAGTGGTGGGGGGAGAGAGGGGTTGAGAGTGAATGAGAGGGGGGTGAATGAAAAGGATAGGGTAGCGAATGAGAGAGGGGAGAGGGAATGAATGAGAGAGGGGAAGGAAAGTGAACGAGAGGGGGGGAGTGTATGAGAGAGGGAGAGCGGAATGAATTGGAAAGGGGAGTAAATGAGAGAAGGGTGGAGAAAGAGGGGAATGAATGAGAGAGGTGAGTGAATGAGAGAGGGAAGGGAATGAATGAAGAGGGGGAAGAGGGGAGTGAATGAGAAGAGAGAGAGGGGAGTGAAAGAGAGAGGGGAGGTTTTTGTGAAAAATGTTTAATGATTAAACTACAGGATAATAAAACAATATAGAGTAATTAGTAAATTATTTATATCTAACGTTAACGCAGATCCATCGGGTATAAGCAGCGACATCTATGTAGTTTATCTGTTTGACTGTGTTATATGCGGCCAGCAGTAACAGCCTGGTTAATCAGACCCTGATCCACCACGAGGCCTAGTCAAGGACTTGGCCGCAGGGGCGTTGATCCCCGGATCACCCTCCAAGTAGACCCCAGCTAATCTCCAGTTAGCCTTCAGCTAAACCCCAGGTAACCTCCAGGTAAACCCCAGGTAGCCTCCAGGTAGATCCCTCAGGTTGGCCCCAGGTGTCTCCGGATAGACCCCCAGGTTGGCCCAAGGTACCCTCCATGTAGCCCCCCCCGGTTGACCCCAGGAAGCCTCCAGGTAGACCCCAAAGTTGGCCCCGGGTAGCCTCCAGATAACCCCCCCCCCAGGTTGACCCCAGTAGCCTCCAGATAGATTCCCCAGGTTGGCCCCAGGTAGCCTCCAGGTAGACTCCCCAGGTTGGCCCCAGGTAGCCTCCAGATAGACCCCCAGGTTGACTCCAGGTAGCCTCCAGGTAGACTCCCCAGGTTGAACCCAGGTAGCCTCCAGGTAGATCTCCCAGATTGACTCCAGGTAGCCTCCAGGTAGACTCCCAGGTTGACCCCAGGTAGCCTGCAGGTAGGCTCCCCAGGTTGGCCCCAGGTAGCCTCCAGGTAGACTCCCCAGGTTGGCCCCAGGTAGCCTTCAGATAGACCCCCAGGTTGACTCCAGGTAGCCTCCAGGTAGATTCCCCAGGATGAACCCAGGTAGCCTCCAGGTAGACCCCCCAGATTGACTCCAGGTAGCCTCCAGGTAGACTCCCAGGTTGACCCCAGGTAGCCTTCACATAGACCCCCCAGGTTGACTCCAGGTAGCCTCCAGGTAGACGCCAGGTAGCGATCATTCTGGGCAGTGTTGCATCACAGAACAGCAGAGTTGTGACGCTTCAAGATTCGTCTGATGAGAAACATTAACAACAAGAGTTTATCACTGAGAAACATTAACAACAAGAGTTATCACTGAGAAACATTAACAACAAGAGTAATCACTGAGAAACATTAACAACAAGAGTAATCACTGAGAAACATTAACACAAGAGTTATCACTGAGAAACATTAAGAACATGAGTTATCACTGAGAAACATTAACAACAAGAGTTATCACTGAGAAACATTAACAACAAGAGTTATCACTGAAAACATTAAACAAGAGTTTATCACTGAGAAACATTAACAACAAGATTTATCACTGAGAAACATTAAGAACATGAGTTATCACTGAGAAACATTAACATCAAGAGTTATCACTGAGAAACATTAAGACAATGAGTTATCACTGAGAAACATTAAGAAGAGTTATCACTGAGAAACATTAACACAAGAGTTATCACTGAGAAACATTAACACAGAGTTATCACTGAGAAACATTAAGATCAAGAGTTATCATTTGAGAAACATTAACATCAAGAGTTATCACTAGAAAACATTAACAACAAGAGTTATCACTGAGAAACATTAAATCAAGAGTTATCACTGATAAACATTAACATCAAGAGTTATCACTGAGAAACATTAACACAAGAGTTATCACTGAGAAACATTAACATCAAGAGTTATCACTGAGAAACATTAACATCAAGAGTTATCACTGAGAAACATTAACATCAAGATTTTATCACTGAGAAACATTAATATCAAGAGTTATCACTGAGAAACATTAACATCAAGATTATCACTGAGAAACATTAATATCAAGAGTTATCACTGAGAAACATTAACATCAAGAGTTATCATTGAGAAACATTAACATCAAGAGTTATCACTGAGAAACATTAACAACAAGAGTTATCACTGAGAAACATTAACAGCAAGAGTTATCACTGAGAAACATTAACAACAAGAGTTATCACTGAGAAACATTAACAACAAGAGTTATCACTGAGAAACATTAACAATAAGAGTTATCACTGAGAAACATTAACATCAAGAGTTATCACCGAGAAACATTAACAACAAGAGTTATCACTGAGAAACATTAACAACAAGAGTTATCACTGAGAAACATTAACAACAAGAGTTATCACGAGAAACATTAACAACAAGAGTTATCACTGAGAAACATTAACAACAAGAGTTTATCACTGAGAAACATTAACAACAAGAGTTATCACTGAGAAACATACGCAACACCGGGGAAGCTTTGTTGGAGAAACATTTCTCTAATAGTGTCTCATGGACTGCACATGTGTCTCATCTTCAACTTGCAGTTCTGAAGATTTTGAAGGGAAAACTTGTTATTAAACTAAACCTGGGACAAGAGACACTGATCTCAGAGTGGAGGTGTGAACGGGGAGGAACATAGATGAGGAGGACTAACGAGGGAGACATGAATGAGGGAGGCATGAGATGAGGGAGGACATGAGATGAGGGAGGACATGAGACGAGGGAGGACATGAGATGAGGGAGGACATGAGACGAGGAGGACATGAGATGAGGGAGGACATGAGATGGGGGAGACATAGAGAGGGAGGACATGAGATGAGGGAGACATGAGACTGAGGAGGACATGAGAGAGGGAGACATGAGATGAGGAGGACATGAGATGAGGGAGGACATGAGACGAGGGAGGACATGAGATGAGGGAGGACATGAGACGAGGGAGGACATGAGATGAGGGAGGACATGAGACGAGGGGGGACATGAGATGAGGAGGACATGAGACGAGGGAGGACATGAGACGAGGGAGGACATGAGATGAGGAGGACATGAAGAGGGAGGACATGAGATGAGGGAGGACATGATTGAGGGAGGACATGAGATGAGGGAGGACATGAGACGAGGGAGGACATAGATGAGGGAGGACATGAGATGAGGGAGGACATGAGATGAGGGAGGACATGAACGAGGGAGGACATGAGATGAGGGAGGACATGAGACGAGGGAGGACATGAGATGAGGGAGGACATGAGAAGGGAGGACATGAGAGAGGGAGGACATGAGATGAGGGAGGACATGAGACGAGGGAGGACATGAGATGAGGGAGGACATGAGATGAGGGAGGACATGAGATGAGGGAGGACATGAGATGAGGGAGGACATGAATGAGGGAGGCATGAACGGGGACATGAGATGAGGGAGGACATGAGACGAGGGAGGACATGAGATGAGGGAGGACATGAGATGAGGGAGGACATGAGATGAGGGAGGACATGAGACGAGGGAGGACATGAGATGAGGGAGGACATGAGACGAGGGAGGACATGAGATGAGGGAGGACATGAGACGAGGGAGGACATGAGATGAGGGAGGACATGAAGAGAGAGGACATGAGATGAGGGAGGACATGAGATAGAGGAGGACATGAGACGAGGGAGGACATGAGATGAGGGAGGACATGAGACGAGGGAGGACATGAGATGAGGGAGGACATGAGACGAGGGAGGACATGAGATGAGGGAGGACATGAGGGAGAGGAGATGGAAGGGATTTATTTGTATATTCTGATTATCTTACTTGTCCTCACTCTTCATCTCACTTGTCCTCACTCTTCATCTCACTTGTCCTCACTCTTCATCTCACTTGTCCTCACTCTTCATCTCACTTCATGTAAGTAATAATTCATGTTAGTTACAGCTTTAATATATTGACAATACACTAACATATATGCACATAATAATATAAGGAAAACAACGATTAATAATATTTTGACACAACTTTAATAAGAAATAACAGAATGTGGCAGTTGTATTATAAATAAAGTTAAGGTCCGATGGCCTGGTGGCTAGAGCTCCCGCTTCACACACGGAGGGCCCGGGTTCGATTCCCGGCTGGAAACATTTCGACACGTTTCCTTACACCTGTTGTCCTGTTCACCTAGCAGCAAATAGGTACCTGGTGTTAGTCGACTGGTGTGGGTCGCATCCTGGGGGACAAGATTGAGGACCACAATGGAAATAAGTTAGACAGTCCTCGATGACGCACTGACTTTCTTGGATTATCCTGGGTGGCTAACCCTTCGGGGTTAAAAATCCGAACAAAATATTATCTTATCTTATCTTATATAGCCGGGAATAAAGATCAGATTGGATATGCACGAGCCACACTAATGGGTGGGAGCATGGCAGGCAGGAATGGTCTTTATGTGATTGGGAACATAGGTGAGATTGGGACTGTGAGGTGCCAGGGATTAGTAATAAGGTCCCTTTATATAATAAGGTGAAGTTAATAAGGAGAAGGGGGATTAACTACCCCTAGCTGAATAATGACTTAATGGGGGAGAGGGGTGGGAGGGGACGGGGATAGAATAGTTGAGGGGAAGGAGAGGTAAGGGAGCAGAATGGATGAGGGGAAGATTGAAGGACTGGAAAATTGTGACCCAGTCACAGACTAGGACTGAGACCGGGTCACGGAGGCTATGACCCCCCCCCCCCCCGCAATAAACTCAAGGTAGACTCCCGATATAGGTCCTAAGTGAGGCGGTGTGAGTGTGTCCTGGGTGTTAGTTCCTGCACTCTTCTGTTCATATCCCGGGCTGGTGGGGACGGGCCACGGAAATGGCCCGGAGGAGGTGGTAGGTGGGGGGGAGGGAGGGGCGGCCACCCCAGTTGCACACTACTTCTGGGCCAATCATCATAATTTTATTCTCAAACGTTTTTATTACCACTGCCTGTTCTTCGTTTTTTTTTTCGTCGACGTCTCACTTTGTTTAGTATCGGTCTACACGCCTTGTGTGTTTTATTCCTTTGGTCTTCCCTTAATTGCTTTATTGCTCGCGTGAGACTGAATTTTGTTAACTTTATTGCTATCTTTATATCTAATAAGTTTCGGGGGGGAAGAACACGGCAGAAAATGTAATTTGAGTTGCGTGTTTTTATTTGATAATTCAGGGAAATTGTATTTCAGTCCGTTTCCCAGCACAAGTTTCTTGCCTCCGGCAACTTTTGTTTCCCTAACAGAGCTGTCAACAGTCTTGCCACATGTCGCTAGTCTTCCACCTTCCTCTCTCCAATATAACTTATTTATAAGCATTTCTTTACTGTTATGAGGCGGCAGTAAACATTCACTCCAAAGTAGACGCAATAGTTTGTTGGAAATTATGATAATTAACTATGTAAATATTGGGGGAGGGGAGCTATGTGTGTGTGTGTGTGGGGTGTGTTGTGTGTGTGTGGTGTGTGTGTGTGTGTGGGGTGTTAGTCATTATTTTACCAATTTGTCCTGGGCACATGTCTATTAGACACTAGGCCTGTTGTATGTGGGCGTATCTGTGTGTGTGTGTGAGAGAGAGAGAGAGAGTGTGTGTATATGTATGTGTGAGAGTGTGGGGTGTGTGGTGTGTGTTAGTCAGTTAGTTACCAATTTTTGTCCTAGGCACATGTCTATTAGACACTAGGCCTTTTTGTATGTGTGCGTATCTGTGTGTTTTTGTGAGAGAGAGAGAGAGAGAGTGTGGGGTAATGTATGTGTGAGAGAGAGTGTGTGTGTGTGTGTGTGTGTTGTGTGTGTGTGTGTGTGGTGTGTTGTGTGTGTGTTAGTCAGTTAGTTACCAATTTGTCCTAGGCCATGTTATTAACACTGGGCCTGTTGTATGTGTGCGTATCTTGTGTGTGTGTGAGAGAGAGAGAGAAAAGAGAAGTGTGGTATATGTATGGTGAGAGGGGTGTTGGGGTTGGTGTGTGTGTGTGTTAGTCATTTAGTTACCAATTTGTCCTAGGCACATGTCTATAGACACTAGGCCTTTGTATGTGTTGCGTATCTGTGTGTGTGAGAGAGTGTGTGTGGTGAGAGAGAGAGAGAGGTGTGTGTGTGTGTGTAGTGTGTTTGGTTGTGTGTGTTTTGAGTTGTGTATATGTATGTGTGAGAGTGTGTGTGTGTGGTGTGTGTGTGTGTGTGTGTGTTGTGTTGTGTGTGTGTGTGTGTGTGTGTGTGTGTATGTGTGGTTGGTGTGTGTGTGTGTGTTTTGTGTGTGTGGGGTTGTGTGTGTGTGTATGTGGGGGCCAGACTATGGCACTTGTCGCCACGTCATTCACTGCGTCATTATTAACAGGTTTCACAACAAATGACAGTCGATATAGCCCGAGTCATTTTGGAAATTAGATTGATTTTCTTGAATTTTCAACCATCTATTTAATCAAGTTTAAGAAAAACTAGTTTTAAAACTTTTGTTTCTGAGCGATGTTTAGAACGACCAAATTAACAATAGAATACAGAAGTAAAACTGCTAAGAACATAAGAACATAAGAACGAAGGAACACTGCAGAAGGCCTACTGGCCCATGCGAGGCAGGTCCAAGTCCCTACCGGCTTAAAGCCAATTGCACCCAACCTAGTCAGGTCAGGTCACATTGAGTTAAGGGAGGAACACGGCAACCGACCTGTTAGCACAAGCTATCAGGTCTAACTCACACCCACCCACATCTACTCATGTATTTATCCAACCTATTTTTAAAGCTACACAACGTTCTGGCCTCTATAACGGTACTTGGAGTTGTTCCACTCATCCACAACTCTATTACCAAACCAGTACTTTCCTATATCCCTCCTGAATCTGAATTTTCCAACTTAAAACCATTGCTGCGAGTCCTGTCTAGGACTAGATATTTTCAGCACACTATTTACATCCCCTTTATTTATTCCTGTCTTCCACTTATAAACCTCAATCATATCCCCCCTGATTCTACGTCTTTCTAGAGAGTGCAGTTTCAGGCCCTTAGTCTATCCTCATAGGGAAGGTTTCTGATACATGGATCATCTTTGTCATCCTCCTTTGTACATTTTCCAGAGAATTTATATCCATTCTGTAATACGGTGACCAAAACTGTGCAGCATAATCTAAATGAGGCCTAACCAAGGATGTATAGAGTTGAAGAACAACCTGAGGACTCCTATTATTTATGATTCTTGATATGAAGCCAAGGATCTATAGCTTTATTGCGAACACTTATGCACTGTTGTCTTGGTTTCAATTACTGCTAACCAGAACTCCTAAATCTTTTTCGCAATCCGTAATATTAAGATCTACATTATTTAGTTTATATGTGGCATGGTTATTGTCCTGTCCAACATTTAGAACTTTGCATTTGTCTATATTAAACTGCATCTGCCACTTCTCCGACCACTGCATCAGTCTATTCAAATCTTCCTGGAGTGCTCGAATGTCCTCGTCAGAATGAATTCGACGGCCTATTTTGGTGTCATCGGCAAACTTGCCGATGTCGCTCTTTATGCCCTCATCATGTCGTTTATGTAGATTGTGAACAGCAGGGGCCCAACACTGACCCCTGTGGAACAACCGCTCGTGACGCTTCCCCACTCTGATTTTCTCCCCATTTATGCAAACCCTCTGCTGCCTATTTGTCAACCATGCCTCTATCCAGGAAAAAATTTCTCCTCCTATTCCATGTGCTTTAATTTCCTCAATAGTCTCTGATGTGGGACCCTGTCAAAAGCCTTACTGAAGTCCATATACACAATATCATATTCATTACCATGATCTACCTCCTCAAATACCTTAGTGAAAAAAGTTAATAAATTCGTAAGGCAGGAACGCCCCTTTGTAAAACCATGCTGAGATCGTTGATTAATTTATGCTTTTCAAGGTGGCTACGAACTGCCTCGCAATTATTGATTCCATAAATTTTCCCACTATGGAGTTAGGCTTATTGGTCTATAGTTCGAAGCTAAGGACCTGTCACCTGTTTTGAAAATAGGTATCACATTTGCCATTTTCCACTTATCTGGCACCATGCCAGTTTGTAGTGATATGTTGAAAAGATTAGCCAAAGGTGTGCTAAGCTCCTCTTTACATTCCTTTAGAACCCTTGCATACAGTTCATCAGGGCCTGGGGATTTGTTAGGTTTTAATTTATCTATTTGCCTAAGGACCATGTCACTTGTGACCCTAATCGTGCACAGTTATTATCGTCCTGTCTACATAATTTATCATTACTGGAATATCGCTGGTATCCTCCTGTGTAAAAACTGAGAGGAAGTATGTGTTAAAAATTCTACACATTTCCTTATCACTGTCAGTGAGCTGACCCGAGGAACTTTTGAGTGGGCCTATCTTGTCCCTGATCTTACTTCTGTATACCTGAAAGAATCCTTTGGGTTAGTCTTCGATTCTCTTGCAACTTTAACCTCATAATCTCTTTTGCTTTTCTAATTCCCTTTTTTATTTCTCTCTTTAACTGAATATATCGATTTCTTAATTGCCCCTCTCCTCTTTTGATTTGCCTATATATGCCTCTCTTTTGACCAATCAGATATTTAATCTATTGTTCATCCATTTAGGATCATTTTTGTTTGATCTGATTTCCCTATTTGGAACATAATTTGACTGAGCAGCTAGAACTATGCCCTGGAAAGCATCATATCGGCAACCATCACCACCTACCTGACCCCTAGTCAGGTCATTCCAGTTCAGCCCACCTAAGTAATTTTTCAGTCCTATGAAATCAGCCAAGCGAAAGTCAGGACGAGACTTGATTGCCATTATTAGGGAATTCCATGATATGTTAAACTGAGTGATTTGTGATCACTCTCCCCAAGCTCATCATTAACCTCAAGATTATTAATTAGTGTTTCCCTACTGGCAAGAACCAAGTCAAGAGGTTATTTCCCCTAGTTGGCTCTGTCACAAACTGTTTTAAAAAACAATCCTGATCGTATCAAGAAAGTCACCCGACTCTAAATTTCCTGTCAAATTGCTCCAGTCAATCTGTCTATAGTTGAAATCTCCCATTAGCACAACATTTTCGTATGTAGATGCCTTACGAATTTCGTCCCATAGAAGTTTACTGCACTCCCTATCAAGATTTGGGGCCCTGTAAATCACACCCAAAATTAGTTTTTCTCGCCCTCGAGAAGCTGTAACCAAACAGATTCAGTGGCTGACGCTTCTAATTAATATCTTGTCTAACACAACAATTTAAATTGTCTCTGACATACATCGCTACTCCACCACCTTTCCTGTTGACCCTGTCAGTGTGGAATAATTTATAGCCTTGTATGTGACATTCAGAGGGCATCTCTCTATCTTTCAGATTGAGCCAGGTCTCTGTTATAGCAATAATATCTATGTTTCCTGCACTTGCAATTAATCTTAGCTCATCTATCTTATTTCTAACACTCCTGCTATTAGTATAGTAAACCTTAAGGGAGCTAGTCCCTTGCTGCCCTCTGCTGTCCCCCTTTGTTTGCTGACCTGTTCTATTGTCTTTATTTATAACTTCATGCTGAATGCCTTTTATACATTTAATGTTTCCAACCCTATGTTTGCAACCTGCTTGTTTCCCCACACACACCCATGACCCTCTATCTTCCATCAGTTTAAAATCATAGGCATTTCACCATGGCCTTCTCAATCGAGTCTGCAAGTGCTACCACCCCTGCCCAGAGATGAAACCCATCCCTTGCATACATATCATGTTTGCCATAAAAGTTGTTCCAGTTGTCAATGAATGGGATTGCAAGCTCCTTGCATGTATCTGTCTAGCCAGCAATTTACACCAATTGCCCTAGACAACCATTCATTTCCTACTCCCCTTCTAGGCAAGATGCTACATATGATTGGGATCCCTCCCTTAGACTTAATGAAATCTATAGCTGACCTGTACTTATCTAGCAGCTCTTCTCTCCTACCCTTCCCAATATCATTTCCACCAGCACTGAGACAGATAATGGGCTTGTTCCCATTACCTGACATGATATTATCCAGTCTGTTGACAATGTCCCCAACACCAGCTCCAGGGAAGCACACTCTATCTCTCATCTTCTTATTCCTATTACAAAAAGCACGGTCAACATATCTTACCTGAGAGTCACCAACCACAAGAATGCGCTTACCTTCATTAGCAGGGGCAGTAGTACCCTTACCTTCACTGGCCACTGAAGTCCCTTCATCCTGGAGAACAGAGAAGCGATTTCCTACCTTCAGATCTTCACTTTTAATTTTCCTTACTCTGATGCGCCTCCCATTACTGTGAACAAACTCGCCACTTGTAGCAGGTGCGGGCTGCACCTCACTGCTGGTAGCCGTTGCTACCTCCCACCTACAGCCTCCTCACAGTGAGAGACAGACGGGCACCTCACGCTAGAAGCCTCATTCCCCACATCTCCAACCACCTCACACTCTCTCCCAGGCTCATTGAGGTGGACCTTCAGCCTCCTAATCTCCTCCTGGAGAAGCAAGACCTCCTCCTTCAACTCTCCAACCTCAGTTTTTAAAACACTGCAGAAGCAAGCCATGCTTGTAACCGTCCACCTAACCCCAAAGCAGCTCAGGGTCTGTGACCTCACGTGACGACTGACCATTAACGCCATTAACGTAAGTAGTTTTGCACACCTTTAAAACAAAGTGTAATGTATGCCGAGTTCGTAAGTTTTAAATTTAAATATATATATATTTTAATAATTTTATATATATATATATATAATATATATATATTTTAATTATAATTATATATATATATATTATACCTAACAGAGCCAAAATCCCGAATCATGGTTGCCAGTGGCAAGCTCAGTGACCAGAGCCATCTAGTGGTGGTGGTATACAACAGTGGCATCTGCTTCTTGTTAGAGTGTTAGATCAGGTTAGGTTAGGTTAGATGGTCAGTGGCATTTAAATATTTTTCAGAGAAGAGTTTTTGGGAAGAGGGGATGGAATAAATTACTTCATCTTGATAACAGTTGTGTCCACTCAGACTCTCCTTCTCATTCCTAAGAACCGGAGGTCACAGTGTGCACGCCACACTGTGACCTCCCGTTCTTTCTCATACCTGGAGACCTGGAGAGAGTTCCGGGGGTCAACGCCCCCGCGGCCCGGTCTGTGACCAGGCCTCCTTAGGTCAGTGTCCCAGGATGCGACCCACACCAGTCGACTAACACCCAGGTACCCATTTTACTGATGGGGAACATAGACAACAGGTGGAAAGAAACACGTCCAATGTTTCTACTCTGGCTGGGAATCGAACCCAGACCCTCACCGTGTGAAGCGAGAGCGTTAACCACCAGGCCACCAGAGCCTGTTGTTTTCTCATGTTCATTGCCAAGTTAGCTTGTGTTAAAAAATATACTTGTGTATATCTTGTTCATAATACACACAGAGAATTGAACGATATATTACATAACACTCATTATTACAGATCAACTCTTTTTGTTGAGAAGAAAATTTGGTCTGTCCCGGTTTTTCCCAACACAGCCCTACGCAGTCCGTCCCGATGCTGCACCGGTCGCCTATGCTGCAGTCCGGTACGCCTAAATTGCACCCGGGTAACCGGATGCGCAGTCCAGTAACCCGGTGCTGCAGCCCGGACAGCCTGATCTGCCCGGTACAGCCGATGCGCAGTCCGGTCAGCCTGTGCTGCAGTCCGGTACAGCCGATCTGCAGCCCGGGACAGCCTGATGCTGCATCCGGTCAGCCGATCGCATCCGGTACAGCCTGATGCTGCAGCCCGGGTACAGCCTAGCTGCCCGGTACACCCGGGGATGCGCAGCCCAAAGAAGCCCGGTGCTGCATGGGGACGCCAAAAGCGGCAGCCCCCGGTACACCCGGGGTGCGCAGTCCGGTACACTGTTCGCAGTCCGGAAAAACAGCCTGAGCTGCGTCCGGTACAGCTTGATGCCGTCCGGTACGCCTTGCTGCAGTCCGGGTACAGCCGAGCTGCAGTCCGGTAAGCCTATGCTGCGTCCGGTACAGCCTGATGCTGCAGTCCGGTACAGCCCGGTGCTGCAGTCCGGTACAGCCTGATGCTGCAGTCCGGTACAGCCTGATGCTGCAGTCCGGTACAGCCTGATGCTGCAGTCCGGTACAGCCTGATGCTGCAGTCCGGTACAGCCTAATGTTGCAGTCCGGTACAGCCTAATGCTGCAGTCCGGTACAGCCCGGTGCTGCAGTCCGGTACAGCCTGATGCTGCAGTCCGGTACAGCCCGGTGCTGCAGTCCGGTACAGCCTGATGCTGCAGTCCGGTACAGCCCGGTGCTGCAGTCCGGTACAGCCTGATGCTGCAGTCCGGTACAGCCTGATGCTGCAGTCCGGTACACCCCGGGTGCTGAAAGTCCGGTACAGCCTGATGCTGCAGTCCGGTACAGCCTGATGCTGCAGTCCGGTACAGCCGGATGCTGCTGTCCAGTACAGCCCGGTGCTGCAGTCCTGTACAGCCTGATGCTGCAGTCCGGTACAGCGGATACTGCAGTCCGGTACAGCCGGATGCTGCAGTCCGGTACAGCCGGATGCTGCAGTCCGGTACAACCCGGTGTTACGCTTTTGATAGCATAAAGTAAATAAAAGTCGGGGCTCCTAAAGGGTAAACGACCTGCCTAGTCTCAGGGTATTTATATTATTTAAAACAGAAAAAGAAACCATTCTGGGAGCAGCTTGTACCTTCACATTAAATGTGGAACGTTAGTTAGCCAATATTAAATTTATTATAAGGAAGGACACAAAAACTCACCTATACAAAAATATAATATATTGATAGGAGAGTAACATATACAACCTACAACCTACAATCTAATACAACCAACATCACCTTTATCCAGTCCTTACATTGGCTCACTAGCACACTGCTACTAGGGGGTAAAAAATATAAATATTTATAAACAGAGAGGCTCCATGACACTCCCCCTCCTCCCTTTTACAGGCTGTACAAGTATTCTCACAAAACTTAAACAGGCCTCTGCACACTAAAGGTAAACTTGAGAGCACTTAAACCAGCAAACTAACCTATAGTATAAACTTGCAAAAAAAAAAAAAAAACACCATCCCTACAGAATAAACTGTGGGGTCTTAAGACATCTTGCTCCAGCTGCTGCCCTCAACGTACTGCCTCACTCTCCCCTCCTGACCACTCTGACTGACCAGCATTAATACACGTCCGGTTTCAGAGCACATCCCGGAAACTGGCATTATATATGGAGTGTTTTTTATATACTATATTCAGCGATACACTGCGTAGTACCCGGTGTCGCAATTCGGTGCAGCCCGGTACAACCCGGTGTCGCAGTTCGGTGCAGCCCGGTACAACCCGGTGTCGCAGTCAAGTGCAGCCCGGTACAACCCGGTGTCGCAGTCAAGTGCAGCCCGGTACAACCCGGTGTCGCAGTCCGGTGCAGCCAGGTACAACCCGGTGTTGCAGTCCAGTGCAGCCCGGTACAACCCGGTGTTGCAGTCCAGTGCAGCCCGGTACAACCCGGTGTTGCAGTCAAGTGCAGCCAGGTACAACCCGGTGTTGCAGTCCGGTGCAGCCAGGTACAACCCGGTGTTGCAGTCCAGTGCAGCCCGGTACAACCCGGTGTCTCAGTCCGGTGCAGCCCGGTACAACTCGGTGTCGCAGTCCGGTGCAGCCCGGTA
>NC_069404.1:64587483-64659983 GCF_026875155.1 Cherax quadricarinatus
TGATAATTAACTAGAAAAATATTGGGGGGGGGGAGTATGTGTGTGTGGTGTGTGTGTGTGTTGTGTGTTAGTTAGTTACCAATTTGTCCTAGGCACATGTCTATTAGACACTAGGCCTGTTGTATGTGTGCGTATCTGTGTGTGTGAGAGAGTGTGTGTGTGAGAGAGAGTGTGTGTTATATGTATGTGTGAGTGTGTGTGTGTGTGTGTGTGTGTGTGTGTGTGTGTTGTGTGTGTGTGTGTGTGTGTGTGTGTGTGTGTGTGTGTGTATGTGTGTGTATGTGGTGTGTGTTGTGTGTGTGTGTGGTATGTGTGTGTGTGTTGTGTGTATGTGGTGCCAGACTATGGCACTTGTCGCCACGTCATTCACTGCGTCATTATTAACAGGTTTCACAACAAATGACAGTCGATATAGCCCGAGTCATTTTGGAAATTAGATTGATTTCTTGAATTTGCAACCATCTATTTAATCAAGTTTAAGAGAAAACTAGTTTTAAAACTTTTGTTTCTGAGCGATGTTTTAGAACGACCAAATTAACAATAGAATACAGAAGTAAAACTGCTAAGTGGCGCCATTAACGTAAGTAGTTTTGCACACCTTTAAAACAAAGTGTAATGTATGCCGAGTTCGTAATGTATTAATTATATATATATTATAAATTATATATATATATATATATATATATATATATATATATATATATATAAATATTGTATTATATATATATATAATATATAATATTATAATATATATAATATATATATATATATATATATATATATAAAATATATATATTATATATTTTATATATATATATATAATATATATTGTATTATATATATATATAATATATAATATATAAAATATATAATATATATATATATATATATATATATATATATATATATATATATATATATATATATAATGTATTATATACATATAATATATATATATATATATATATATATATATATATATATATATATTTTTATATAATGTATTATATACATATAATATATATATATATATATATATATATAAAATATATATATATATATACAAACACTGATCTCTGGCTGAAGGAGACTCGAACCTACGAACCTTAAGACAAGGTACGCAGTGCTTTACCAATCTACCCACACTGGACCAATACCTTGGCGTGTAGCATGCGCTACACGTTTGATCCAAGGCAGCCAGCTTTCAGGGAGAAGGCTTACAGCTTTTCATCTCATCCCCTGAAAGCTGGCTCCTTGGATAAAACGATGTCCGCCTGGAGCCTTGCAGTGTCTGCAATGGAAGACACTGTCATGCAGATTCGGGTGTCATCTACAAAGGAAGACACGGTGCTGTGGCTGACATCCTTGTCTATGTCAGATATGAGGATGAGGAACAAGATGGGAGCGAGTACTGTGCCTTGTGGAACAGAGCTTTTCACCGTGGCTGCCTCGGACTTAATTCTGTTGACTACTACTCTCTGTGTTCTGTTAGTGAGGAAATTATAGATCCATCGACCGACTTTTCCTGTTATTCCTTTAGCACGCATTTTGTGCGCTATTACGCCATAGTCACACTTGTCGAAGGCTTTTGCAAAGTCTGTATATATTACATCTGCATTCTTTTTGTCTTCTAGTGCATTTAGGACCTTGTCGTAGTGATCCAATAGTTGAGACAGACAGGAGCGACCTGTTCTAAACCCATGTTGCCCTGGGTTGTGTAACTGATGGGTTTCTAGATGGGTGGTGATCTTGCTTCTTAGGATCCTTTCAAAGATTTTTATGATATGGGATGTTAGTGCTATCGGTCTGTTGCTTTACTGCCCTCTTTGTGGAGTGGGGCTATGTCTGTTGTTTTTAGTAACTGTGGGACGACCCCCGTGTCTATGCTCCCTCTCCATAGGATGGTAAAGGCTCGTGATAGGGGCTTCTTGCAGTTCTTGATGAACACAGAGTTCCATGAGTCTGGCCCTGGGCAGAGTGCATTGGCATGCATTTCGCCCGTTCGAAGTCATTTTGGGTCGGTAACATCAGATAGGTCTCACTCTTCCATACGTACCAGCGTTCATGTGCCGGTCTCACTCTTCCATACGTACACAGGTTCATGGTACTAGTGTCTCACTCTTCCATACCGTACCACTCGTTTCTTGGTTGCCCGTTGTCTTCACTTCTTCCATACGATACACAGTTCATGGTACTAGTGTCTCACTCTTCCATACGTACACACGTTCATGGTGCCCGTGTCTCACTCTTCCATACGTACACAGGTTCATGTTGCCCGTGTCTAACTCTTTCCATACGTACACAGGTTCATGGTACTAGTGTTCTCCTTTCCATACGTACACCGTTCATGGTTGCCCGTGTCTCACTCTTCCATAAGTAACAGGTGTATGGTACTAGGTGTCTCACTCTTCCATACCGTTACACACGTTCATGGTGCCCGTGTCTCACGTTCCATAACGTACACAGGCTTCATGGTACTAGGGTCTCACTCTTCCATACGTACACCGTTCATGGTCGCCACGTGTCTAACTCTTCCATAAGTACACAGGTTCATGGTACTAGTGTCTCACTCTTCCATACGTACACACGTTCATGGTGCCCGTGTCTCACTCTTCCATACGTACACAGGTTCATGGTACTGTGTCTCACTCATTCATAGTAACACGTTCATGGTGCCGTGTCTCACTCTTCGTACGTACAAGGTTCAAGTGCCAGTGGCTCACTCTTCCATACGTACAAACGTTCATGGTGCCCGTTGTCTCACTCATACATACGTACACAGGTTCAGGGTAATAGTTGTCTCACTCTGCATACGTACACCGTTCATGGTGCCGTTGTCTCACTCTTACGTACGTACACTGGTTCATGGTGCCACGTGTCCCCCATCTTCCATACGTACACACGTTCATGGTGACCGTGTCTCACTCTTCCATACGTACAACAGGTTCATGGTCTAGTGTTCACTCTTCCATACGTACACACTTCATGGATTGCCCGTGTTGTATCATCTTCCGTAGTACACAGGTTCATGGTGCCAGTGTCTCACTCTTCCATAACGTACACACAGTTCATGGTTGCCCGTGTCTTCAACTCTTCCATTACGTACCAGGTTCATGGTGCCCGTTGTTCTCATCTTCCATACGTACAACAGGTTCATGGGTGCCAGTGTCTCACTTTCATACGTACACAGGTTCATGGTACTTAGTGTCTCACTCTTCCTACGTACACAGGCTCATGGTGCCGTTGTCTCACTCTTCATACGTACACAAGGTGCATGGTGGCCAGTGGCTGACTCTTCCAACGTACACAGGTTCGGGTGCCCGTGTCTCACTCTTCCATACGTACACAGAGTTCACTGGTTGCCCGTGTTCTCACTCTTCCATACGTACCACAGGTTCATGGGCCCGTGTCTCACTCTTCCATTCGTACACGGTTCATGGTACTAGTGTTCACTCTTGCAATACGTACAAAGGTTATGGTGCCAGTTGTCTCACTCTTTATACGTACACAGGTTTATGGTACTAGTGGTCTCACTCTTCCATTACGTAACAGGTTCTTGGTGCCAGTCTCTCTGCTCTTCATACGTAACATGTTTCATAGTACTAGTGTCTCACTCGTCCATACGTAAACAGGTTCATGGTGCCAGTCTCCGCTCATCATACGTCAAGGTTATGGTACTAGTGGCTCACTCTCCATAAGTTACACAGGTTTATGGTACTAACTGTCTTCACTCGTCCATACGTACACAGGTTCATGGTGCCAGTGTCTCACTCTTCCATACGTACACAGGTTTATGGTACTAGTGTCTCACTCTTCCATACGTACACAGGTTCATGGTACTAGTGTCTCACTCTTCCAAACGTACACAGTTTTTTGGTACTAGTGTCTCACTCTCCCTCTTCATAACGTGCAAGGTTCATTGTCTACTAGTGGTCTTCACTCTTCCATACGTGACGGTTCATGGTTGACAGTGTCTCACTCTTCCATACGTGCACAGTTCATGGTGCCAGTGTCTCCTCTTCCATACGTACACAGGTCATGGTGCAGTGTCCTCACTCTTCCATAGTTACACAGGTTCCTTGGTACTAGTGTCTCACTCTTCCATACGTGCACAGGTTCATGGTGCCAGTGTCTCACTCTTCCATACGTACACAGGTTCATGGTGCCAGTGTCTCACTCTTCCATACGTACACAGGTTCATGGTGCCAGTGTCTCACTCTTCCATACGTACACAGGTTCATGGTGCCAGTGTCTCACTCTTCCATATGTACACAGGTTCATGGTGCCCTTGTCTCTCTTCCATACGTACACAGGTTCATGGTGCCCGTGTCTCTCTTCCATACGTACACAGGTTCATGGTGCCCGTGTCTCACTCTTCCATACGTACACAGGTTCATGGTGCCCGTGTCTCACTCTTCCATACGTACACAGGTTCATGGTGCCAGTGTCTCACTCTTCCATACGTACACAGGTTCATGGTACTAGTGTCTCACTCTTCCATACGTACACAGGTTCATGGTGCCAGTGTCTCACTCTTCCATACGTACACAGGTTCATGGTGCCCGTGTCTCACTCTTCCATACGTACACAGGTTCATGGTGCCCGTGTCTCACTCTTCCATACGTACACAGGTTCATGGTACTAGTGTCTCACTCTTCCATACGTACACAGGTTCATGGTGCCAGTGTCTCACTCTTCCATACGTACACAGGTTCATGGTACTAGTGTCTCACTCTTCCATACGTACACAGGTTCATGGTGCCAGTGTCTCACTCTTCCATACGTACACAGGTTTTCATGGTGCCCGTTCCCCTGTCTCATATCCATACGTACAACCAGGTTCATGGGGCCCGTGTCTCATCTTCCTTACGTACAACAGGTTCATGGTGCCCGTGTCTCACTCTTCCATACGTACACAGGTTCATGGTGCCCGTGTCTCATCTTTCCATACGTACACAGGTTCATTGGTACTAGTGTTCTCAACTTACTCCATACGTACTCAGGTTCATGGTGCCAGTGTCTCACTGCTTCCCATACGTACACAGTTCATGGGTATAGTTGTCTTCAATCTTCCTTACGTACACAGGTTCATGGTTTCCAGTGTTCTCACTCTTCCATACGTAACAGGTTCATGGTGCCAGTGTCTCACTCTTCTTAGTACACAGGTTCCTGATTTGCCAGTGTCTCAATCTTCCATACTTAAACAGGGTTCATGTGTGCCCGTGTTCACTTTCCCCATACGTACAGCAGGTTCAATGGTACTAGGTGCTGTCTCACTCTTCAATACGTCCACACGTTCATGGTTGCCCGTGTCTCACTCTTCCATTACGTACACAGGTTCATGGTACTAGTGTCTCACTCTTCCAATACGTACACTACGTTCTGGTGCCAGTGCTCAATCTGCCATACGTACACAGGGTCATGGTACTAGTGTCTCACTCTTCCATAGTACACGTTCATGGTGCCCGTTTCGTCCTCACTCTTCCATACGTACACATGGTTCATGGTACTAGTGTCTCACTCTTCCATACGTACACCACGTTCATGGTTTTGCCGTGTCTCACTTCTCGTTCTCCTAGGTACACAGGTTCATGGTACTAGTGTCTCACTTCTTCCATACGTACACCGTTCATGGTGACCCGTGTCTCACTCTGTCCATAGTACACAGGTTCATGTTGCCGTTGTCTCACTCTTCCATACGTAAAGGTTTCATGGTACTAGTGTCCTCTCTCTTCCATACGTACACACGTTCATGGTGCCCGTGTCTCACTCTTCCATACGTACACAGGTTCATGGTACTAGTGTCTCACTCTTCCATACGTACACACGTTCATGGTGACCGTGTGTCTCACTCTTCCATTACGTACACAGGTTTCATGGTACTAGTGGTCTTCATCTCTTCCATTACGTACACACGTTCATGGTGCCGTGTCTCACTCTTCCATACGTAACAGGTTCATGGTAATAGGTGTCTCACTCTTCCATACGTACTCCGTTCATGGTGCCCAGTGTCTCCACTCTTCCATACGTACACAGTTCTGGTACCAGTGTATCACTTCTTTCATACGTACCACACGTCATGGTGCCCGTGTCTCACTCTTCCGTACGTACAACAGGTTCATGGTTGCCAGTGGGCTCACTCTTCCATACGTACCACCACGTTACATGGTGCCCGTGTCTCACTCTTCCATACGTACACAGGTTCATGGTACTAGTGTCTCACTCTTCCATACGTACACACGTTCATGGTGCCCGTGTCTCACTCTTCCGTACGTACACAGGTTCATGGTGCCAGTGTCTCACTCTTCCATACGTACACACGTTCGAGGGTGCGCCGTGTCTCGACTCTCTTCCATACGGACACAGGTTCATGGTACTAGTATCTCACTCTTCCATACGTACACACGTTCATGGTGCCCGTGTCTCACTCTTCCGTACGTACACAGGTTCATGGTGCCAGTGTCTCACTCTTCCATACGTACACACGTTCATGGTGCCCGTGTCTCACTCTTCCATACGTTACCACAGGTTCATGGTGCCGTGTCTACTCTCCATACGTACACAGGTTCATGGTGCCAGTGTCTCACTCTTCCATACGTACACAGGTTCATGGTACTAGTGTCTCACTCTTCCATACGTACACAGGCTCATGGTTTGCCGTTTGGTCTGCACTCTTCCATTGACGTTCACAGGTTCATGGTGCAGTGTCTCACTCTTCCATACGTACCAAGGATCATGGTGCCGTCTCACTCTTCCATACGTACACAGGTTCATGGTGCCCGTGTTCTCATCTTCCTTCGTACCACAGGTTCATGGTGCCGTGTATCACTCTTCATACGTACACAGGTTCATGGTACTAGTGTCTCACTCTTCCATACGTACACAGGTTCATGGTGCCAGTGTCTAACTTTATTTACGTACCACAGGTTGATGGAATATAGTGCTCCACTCTTCCAATATTACCAGGTTCAGTGCCAGTCTCTCGCTCTTCATACGTACACATGTTCATGTATAGTGTTCTCACTCTTCCATACGTACACAGGTTCATGGTGCCAGTCTCTCGCTCTTCCATACGCGTACACAGTTTCATGAGTACTAGTGTCTCACTCTTCCATACGTAACAGGGTTTATGGTTACTAATGTCTCAGCTCTTCATACGTTTACACAGGTTCATGGTGCCAGTGTCTCACTCTTCTATACGTACACAGGTTTATGGTACTAGTGTCTCACTCTTCCATACGTACACAGGTTCATGGTACTAGTGTCTCACTCTTCCATACGTACACAGGTTTATGGTACTAGTGTCTCACTCTTCCATACGTGCACAGGTTCATTGTACTAGTGTCTCACTCTTCCATACGTACACAGGTTCATGGTGCCCAGTGTCCTCACTCTTCCATCACGTACACAGGTCTGGTACTAGGGTCTCACTTCTTCCATTACGTGCAAAGTTTCATGAGTGCAGTGTCTCACTCTTCCATACGTACACAGGTTCATGGTGCCAGTGTCTCACTCTTCCATACGTACACAGGTTCATGGTGCCAGTGTCTCACTCTTCCATACGTACACAGGTTCATGGTACTTGTGCTCTCACTCTTCCTACGTGCACTGGGTTCATGGTAGTGACTGTGTCTCAACTCTTCCATACGTACACAGGTTCATGGTGCCAGTGTCTCACTCTTCCATACGTACACAGGTTCATGGTGCCAGTGTCTCACTCTTCCATACGAACCACTGGTTCATGGGAGACAGGTGTCTCACTCTTCCATATGTACACAGGTTCATGGTGCAGTTAGTGTCTCACTCTTCCATACGTACACAGGTTCATGGTGTTGGCCAACATAACCGGTGGGACTTTTCTGATCCTGTAATAAACTCAAATACTGTATGTAATGTCAGCTACGCAGTACTGTGTGTTATAGTGTCAGCTACCAAGTACTACGTGTTATAGTGTCAGCTGACCAGTACTATGTTAAAGTGTCAGCTACCCAGTACTGTGTGTTACAGTGTCAACTTGGAAGCACTTGACTTGTACTCGTTGGAACGCAGGAGGGAGAGATATATCATAATCTACACTTGGAAAATCTTGGAAGGAATGGTCCCAAATCTGCACACAGAAATCACTCCCTACGAAAGTAAAAGACTGGGCAGGCGATGCAAAATGCCGCCAATAAAAAGTAGGGGCGCCATTGGTACACTAAGAGAAAACACCATAAGTGTCCGGGGCCCAAAACTGTTCAACAGCCTCCAATCAAGCATTAGGGGAATTGCCAATAAACCCCTGGCTGCCTTCAATAGAGAGAGCTGGACAGATACCTAAAGTCAGTGCCTGATCAGCCGGGCTGTGGCTCGTTCGTCGGAGGATGGTGCGGCAGCAGTAACAGCCTAGTTGATAAGGCCCTGATCCATCGGGAGGCCGGGTCATGGACCGGGGCCGTCGGGGGCGTTGACCCGGAAGAACCTCCAGGTAACCTCCAGGGTAACCTCAGGTAACCCGTACTGTGGGTTATAGGGTCAGTACCAGTTACTGTGTGTTATAGTGTCATGCTACCCGTGCTGTGTGTTATGTGTCAGCTACCCAGTATTGTTTGTTATAGTGTCAGCGGACCATACTATGTTGTAAGTGTCAGCTACCCAGTTACTGGTGTCTGTGTTATATTGTCAGTACCCAGTACTGTGTGTTATAGTGTCAGCTACCCAGTACTGTGTGTTATAGTGTCAGCTACCCAGTACTGTGTGTTATAGTGTCAGCTACCCAGTACTGTGTGTTATAGTGTCAGCTACCCAGGACTATTTGTTTATAGTTGTCAGCTGACCAGTACTATGTTATGTGTCAGCATCCCAGTACTGTGTGTTTTATAGTGTCAGCTACCCAGTACTGTGTGTTATAGTGTCAGCTACCCAGTACTATGTGTTATAGTGTCAACTGACCAGTACTATGTTATAGTGTCAGCTACCCAGTACTGTATGTTATAGTGTCAGCTACCCAGTACTGTGTGTTATAGTGTCAGCTACCCAGTACTATGTGTTATAGTGTCCTCAGGCTGACCAGTACTATGTTATAGTGTCAGCTACCCAGTACTGTGTGTTATAGTGTCAGCTTCCCAGTACTGTGTGTTATAGTGTCAGCTGACCAGTACTATATTAAAGTGTCAGCTACCCAGTACTGTGTGTTATAGTGTAAGCTACCCAGTACTATGTGTTATAGTGTCAGCTGACCAGTACTGTGTTATAGTGTCAGCTGATCAGTACTATATTAAAGTGTCAGCTACGCAGTACTGTGTGTTATAGTGTCAGCTACCCAGTACTGTGTGTTATAGTGTCAGCTACCCAGTACTATGTGTTATAGTGTCAGCTACCCAGTACTGTGTTGTTATAGTGTCAGCCTTACCCAGATACTGCGTGTTATGTGTCAGCTGACCAGTTCTATGTAATAGTGTCAGCTACCATAGGTACTGTGGTGTGTATATTGTCAGCTGACCAGTACTATGTTATAGTGTCAGTTGACCTTACTATGTTAATAGGTGTCAGCTACCAGTTACTGGTGTGTTATTGTGTGTCAGCTACACAGTACATGGTGTGTGTTATAGTGTCGTACGACAGTACTGTGTGTTATAGTTCTGCTACCCAGTACTGTGTGTTTTATAGTGTCAGCTACCCGTACTGTGTGTTTGTTGTCGACTACCAGTACTGTTGTGTTATTGTGTCAGCTACCCTGTACTGTGTGTTATAGTGTCAGCTACCCAGTACTGTGTGTTATAGTGTCAGCTACCCAGTACTGTGTGTTATAGTGTCAGCTACCCAGTACTGTGTGTTATAGTGTCAGCTTCATAATTCTAAAAGCTTAATATTAAAGACGTTGGAGTTATTATTATTATTATTATTATTATTATTATTATTATTATTATTTCATTATTATTATTATTATTATTGTTATTATTATTATGATTATTTTATTATTATTATTATCATCATCATCATCATCATCCTTACAAAAAATTATTTTTAGCTAGTTCTTATGGTCTGGATAATTACGGGTAATAGTGGAAAAAGAAAATTATTAATATTTAAAGTAAAAGGACACAAGTGCAACTATGTGACATTTATTTTGTGGCAAAACGTTAGCTCTCCAGGAGCTTTGATATTGGCTTGACACAAAGCTCCTGGAGAGCGAAACGTTGCCACAATAAAATGGTCACATTAGTTGCACTTGTGGTCCTTTTACTTTAGGATATTGTCGGTAGATGTCTACCAACTTTATTACAATATTAATATACAAGTTAGGTTACGATAGATGTTTGTACAGACGTTAACACAGTGTTACTACAGATTATTTACGGATATTGTTCATACATAAACTGATGCTGGTTTTTACTACATATAATATTTCAGATAATTACTAATATGTTGGCTAGCTGAGATTTGACTATCGTGTGTATGTACTCTCCTCACTAGATGTTACTCACCTAGTTGAGGTTGCAGGGTCGAGACTAGCTCCTGGCCCCGCCTCTCACTGGTCGCGATAGGTCCTCTCATGATCCGTGAGTTTACATATCTCTGCTAAAGCTATGTATGGATCCTGCCTCACTACTCGCTTCCAACTTATTCCACTTCCTGACTACCTCGGGGCTGAAGAAATACTTCCTAACATCTGTGATTCATCTGTGTCTTCAACTTCCAACTGTGTCCCCTTGTTTACTGCTGTCCCATCCTCTGGAACATCTTGTCTTTGTCCCCTTGTCAATCCTCTCAGTATTTTATATGTTCGTTATCATGTCCCCCCTGTCTCTACTGTCCTCCGTGTCATTAGGTTGACATACGTCTTAGCTCTGGGACTAGTATTGTTGCAAACCTTTTGCACTTTTCACTAGTTTCTTTACGGCTTGGCTAGGTGCGGGTTCTAAACTGGATGCCGCATACTCACCAATATGGGTGTGTGTACTCACCTAATTGTACTTCACCGAAGGTTGTGGTGTGCAGGGGGGGTCGAGACTCAGCTCCTGGCCCGCCTCTTCGCTGATCGCTACAGGGGTCCTCTCTCTCTCTGCTTCCTGAACTTTGTCATTTACCTCTTCTTAAAAAACTATGTATGGGTTTCCTGCCTCCAGTACTTTACTTGCTAGGCTATTTCACTTGCTGACAACTCTATGACTGGAAGAAATACTTCTAACGGTCCCTGTGACTCGTTTGAGTCTTCAGCTTCCAGTTGTGACCTTGTCCCTGTGTCCCCTCCTTGAACATCACACACGCGCGCACGCACCGCACGCACACACACACACTCGCTCACACACACACACTCACACACACACACACACACAACACACACACACACACACACACACACACACACCACACACACACAACACACACACACACGCACGCACGCACGCACAAACACACACGCACACACACACACACACACACACACACACACACCCACACACACTCACGCACACACACACACAACACCACACACTCACACAACACACACACACACACACACGCACGCACGCACGCATCACACACACACACACACACAAAGGTTGCAAAGGTTTGCAACAATGTTAGTCCAGAACTAAGGGGAATGTCTATGAAGAAAGGTGATTAAGGGAATCGGCCTGACGGACACTGGAGGACAGGGAGGGTCAGGGGAGACATGATAACGACTACAAAATACTGCGTGGAATAAACAAGGCGACAGATGACAAGATGTTCCAGAGATGGGCCATAACAAGGGGTCACAACTGGAAGCTGAAGACTCAGATGAGTCAAAGGGATGTTAGGAAGTATTTCTTCAGTCACAGAGTTGTTAGGAAGTGGAAGTCTGGCAAGAGATGTAGTTGGAGCGCTAGGAACCATAATTGTTTTAAGAGAGTATGATAAAGCTCATGGTGAGCAGGGATCGGGAAGGACCCAGTCAGCGGTCAGTGAAGAAGCGGGGCCAGGAGCTGAGTCTTGACCCCTGCAACCGCAATTAGGTAAGTACAATTAGGTCAGTACAAGGAGCAGCAGCTTGGGTAGGCCTCCCTGCCCACTCCATGTAAGCCTAAACACATTTGTCCAACCAAATTTTAAATCAAGACATCTTGTTCTTCTGACAAACAATATATTCCGTATTTATGTAAAAAATATCGTCACCTTTCACGGGTATGAGCACTAATGGAGTCAGTAAAATCGGTAGTTCATCTGTATCGAACTGATGATGTCTCCAGCGGTAGCGGAATATTTCGTCGCTGAAGATTCCCAGTGGTGCCAGTGTCTCACTCTTCCATACGTACACACGTTCATGGTGCCCGTGTCTCACTCTTCCATACGTACACACGTTCATGGTGCCCGTGTCTCACTCTTCCATACGTACACACGTTCATGGTGCCCGTGTCTCACTCCTTCCATACGTACACACGTTCATGGTGCCGTGTCTGGACTCTTCCATACGTACAGAGGTTCATGGTTGCCCGAGCTCACTCTTCCATATAGCGTACACAAGGTTCTGGGTGCCCGTGTCTTCACTCTTCCATACGTACACAGGTTCATGGTGCCCGTGTCTCACTCTTCCATACGTACACAGGTTCATGGTGCCCGTGTCTCACTCTTCCATACGTACACAGGTCATTGGTAGTGCCCGTGTCTCACTCTTCCATACGTACACACGTTCATGGTACTAGTGTCTCACTCTTCCATACGTACACACGTTCATGGTACTAGTGTCTCACTCTTCCATACGTACACACGTTCATGGTGCCCGTGTCTCACTCTTCCATACGTCACTGGGTCATGGTGCGTGTCTCACTCTTCCTACGTTACACACGTTCATGGTGCCCGTGATCTAACTCTCCATTACTAACACGTCATGGTGCCCTGTCTCACTCTTCCATACGTACACACGTTCATGGTGCCCGTGTCTCACTCTTCCATACGTACACACGTTCATGGTGCCCGTGTCTCACTCTTCCATACGTACACAGGTTCATGGTCCTCAGTGTTTCTAATCTTTCCATTTTACGTACACAGGTTTCATGGTGCCCGTTGTCTCACTTACCATACGTACACAAGGTTCATGGTGCCCGTTTGTCTCACTCTTACATAAAGTCAAAGGTTCATGGTGCCCGTGTCTCACTTCTTCCATACGTACACAGGTTCCATGGTGCCCGGTCTCAATCGTCCATACGTACACAGGTTCATGGTTTTGACCGTGTCTCACTCTTCCATACGTTTCACAGGTTTCTTGGTGCCCGGGTCTCTCCCTCTTTCCATACGTAACAAGGTTCATGGTGCCCGTTCGTGTCTCACGCTTCCTTAGTAAACAGGTTCATGGTGCCCGTGTCTCACTCTTCCATACGTACACAGGTTCATGGTGCCCGTGTCTCACTCTTCCATACGTACACAGGTTCATGGTGCCCGTGTCTCACTCGCCATACGTGTACACTGGTTCATGGTGCCGTTGTCTCACTTTCAATACGTACACAGGTTCATGGTGCCCGTGTCTCACTCTTCCATACGTACACACGTTCATGGTACTAGTGTCTCACTCTTCCATACGTACACACGTTCATGGTACTAGTGTCTCACTCTTCCATACGTACACACGTTCATGGTGCCCGTGTCTCACTCTTCCATACGTACACAGGTTCATGGTGCCCGTGTCTCACTCTTCCATACGTACACACGTTCATGGTGCCCGTGTCTCACTCTTCCATACGTACACACGTTCATGGTGCCCGTGTCTCACTCTTCCATACGTCACACGGTTCATGGTTCCGTGTCTCACTTTCCTTACGTACCCAGCTTATGGTGCCGTGTCTCACTCTTCCATACGTACACAGGTTCATGGTGCCCGTGTCTCACTCTTCCATACGTACACAGGTTCATGGTGCCAGTGTCTCACTCTTCCATACGTACACAGGTTCATGGTGCCCGTGTCTTATTCCATAGTACACGGTTCATGGTGCCGTGTCTCTCTTCCATACGTAACCACAGGTACATGGTGCCCGTGTGTCCTCAACTCTTCCATACGTACACAGGTTTCATGGTGCCGTTGTCTCACTCTTCCATACGTAACAGGCTAATAGGTGCCCAGGGTGTCTCAATCTTCCATACGTACACAGGTTCATGGTACTAGTGTCTCACTCTTCCATACGTACACAGGTTCATGGTGCCAGTGTCTCACTCTTCCATACGTACACAGGTTCATGGTGCCCGTGTCTCACTCTTCCATACGTACACAGGTTCATGGTGCCCGTGTCTCACTCTTCCATACGTACACAGGTTCATGGTACTAGTTTCTCAACTCTTCCATACGTATCACAGGTTCATGGTGCCAGTGTCTCATATTACTTACGTACACAGGTTCATGGTACTAGTGTCTCACTCTTCCATACGTACACAGGTTCATGGTGCCAGTGTCTCACTCTTCCATACGTACACAGGTTCATGGTGCCAGTGTCTCACTCTTCCATACGTACACAGGTTCATGGTGCCCGTGTCTCACTTCTTCCTAGTACACAGCGTTCATGGTGCCATGTCTCACTCTTCCATAAGTACACAGGTTCATGGTGCCCGTGTCTCACTCTTCCATACGTACACAGGTTCATGGTGCCAGTGTCTCACTCTTCCATACGTACACAGGTTCATGGTGCCCGTGTCTCACTCTTCCATACGTACACAGGTTCATGGGCCGTGTCTCACTCTTCCATACGTACACAGGTTCATGGTGCCCGTGTCTCACTCTTCCATACGTACACAGGTTCATGGTTGCCCGTGAACTCACTCTTTCCTACGGAACAGGTTCATGGTGCCCGTTGTCGCACTCTTCCATACGTACAAGGTTGGATGGTGCGCCGTGTCTCACTCTTCCATACGATAACAGGTTCATGGATGACCGTGTCTACACTCCTTCCATACGTACACAGGTTCAGGTGCCCGTGTCTCACTCTTCCATTACGTACAACGTTCATTGGTACTAGTGTCTCACTTTCCATTACGTACCACACGTTCATGCGTACTAGTGTCTCACTCTTCCATACGTACACACGTTCATGGTGCCCGTGTCTCACTCTTCCATACGTACACAGGTTCATGGTGCCCGTGTCTCACTCTTCCATACGTACACACGTTATGGTTGCCCTGTCTTCACTCTTCATACGTACACACGTTCATGGTGCCTCCGTGGTCTCACTCTTCCTACGTACACACGTCATGGTTGCCCGTAGTCTCATCTTCATACGTACACACGTTCATGGTGGCCCCGTGTCTCACTCTTCGCTACGTACACAGGATTCATGGTATAGTGTTGTCAATCTTCATAGGTACACGAGGTTCATGGTGCCCGTGTCTCACTGCTTCCATACGTACACGCGTTCATGGTTGCCCGTGTTTGTTCTCACTCCTTCCATACGTTTACACAGGTCATGGTGCCCGTGTTCACTCTTCCTACGTACCAGGTTCATGGTTGCCCGTGTCTCACTCTTCCATACTACACAGGTCATGGTGCCCGTGTCTCACTCGTCCATACGTACACTGGTTCATTGGTGCCCGTGTCTCACTCTTCCATACGTACACAGGTTCATGGTGCCCGTGTCTCACTCTTCCATACGTACACAGGTTCATGGTGCCCGTGTCTCACTCTTCCATACGTACACAGGTTCATGGTTGCCCGTGTCTGCACTCTTTACATACTTACACAGGTTCATGGTTGCCGTTTGTCTCACTCTTCCTTACGTACACAGGTTCATGGTGCCGGTGTCTCACTCTTTCTCCATACGTACTCATGGTTCATGGTGCCCTGATGTCTCACTCTTCCATACGTACACACGGTCTTGGTATAGTGTTCACTCTTCCATACGTACCACGTTCATGGGTACTAGTGTCTCACTCTTCCATACGTACACACGTTCATGGTGCCCGTGTCTCACTCTTCCATACGTACACAGGTTCATGGTGCCCGTGTCTCACTCTTCCATACGTACACACGTTCATGGTGCCCGTGTCTCACTCTTCCATACGTACACACGTTCATGGTGCCCGTGTCTCACTCTTCCATACGTACACACGTTCATGGTGCCCGATTGTCTCACTTTCCATAGTACACACGTTCATGGTGACGCGTTGTCTCACTCTTCCATACGTACCACAGGTTCATGGTGCCGTGTCTCACTCTTCCTTACGTACACAGGTTCATGGTGCCAGTGTCTCACTCTTCCATACGTACACAGGTTCATGGTGCCCGTGTCTCTCTTCCATACGTACACAGGTTCATGGTGCCCGTGTCTCTCTTCCATACGTACACAGGTTCATGGTGCCCGTGTCTCACTCTTTCCATAGTTAACAAGGTTCATGGTGCCCTGTGATCTCACTCTTTCCATACGTACACAGGTTCATGGTGCCAGTGTTCACTCTTCCATACGTACACAGGTTCATGGTACTAGTGTCTCACTCTTCCATACGTACACAGGTTCATGGTGCCAGTGTCTCACTCTTCCATACGTACACAGGTTCATGGTGCCCGTGTCTCACTCTTCCATACGTACACAGGTTCATGGTGCCCGTGTCTCACTCTTCCATACGTACACAGGTTCATGGTACTAGTGTCTCACTCTTCCATACGTACACAGGTTCATGGTGCCAGTGTCTCACTCTTCCATACGTACACAGGTTCATGGTACTAGTGTCTCACTCTTCCATACGTACACAGGTTCATGGTGCCAGTGTCTCACTCTTCCATACGTACACAGGTTCATGGTGCCCGTGTCTCACTCTTCCATACGTACACAGGTTCATGGTGCCCGTGTCTCTCTTCCATACGTACACAGGTTCATGGTGCCCGTGTCTCACTCTTCCATACGTACACAGGTTCATGGTGCCCGTGTCTCACTCTTCCATACGTACACAGGTTCATGGTACTAGTGTCTCACTCTTCCATACGTACACAGGTTCATGGTGCCAGTGTCTCACTCTTCCATACGTACACAGGTTCATGGTACTAGTGTCTCACTCTTCCATACGTACACAGGTTCATGGTGCCAGTGTCTCACTCTTCCATACGTACACAGGTTCATGGTGCCAGTGTCTCACTCTTCCATACGGAAAGTTTCATGGGTGCCAGTGTCTCACTCTTCCATACGTACACAGGTTCATGGTGCCCGTGTCTCACTCTTCCATACGTACACAGGTTCATGGTACTAGTGTCTCACTCTTCCATACGTACACACGTTCATGGTGCCCGTGTCTCACTCTTTCCATAACGTACACAGATTCATGGTGCCGTTTTTGTCTCACTCTGTTCCGATACGTACCAGGTTCATGCGTGCCAGTGTCTCACGCTTCCATTTACGTACCAGGTTCATGGTGCCCGTGTCTCTCTTCCATAACGGTCACAGGTTCATGGTGCCCGGTCTCTCTTCCATAAGTACACAGGTTCATGGTGCCGTTGTCTCACTCTTCCATACGTCACAGTTCATGGTGCCCGTGTCTCACTCTTCCATACGTACACAGGTTCATGGTGCCAGTGTCTCACTCTTCCATACGTACACAGGTTCATGTACTGTTGTGTCTCACTTTCCTTACGTAACAGGTTCATGGTGCCAGTGTCTCACTCTTCCATAGTTACACAGGTTCATGGTGGCCCGTGTCTCCACTCTTCCATACGTACACAGGTTCATTGGTGCCCGTTGTCTCACTCTTCCATAACGTACACAGGTTCATGGTTTGCTAGTGTTCTCCACTCTTCCATACGTACAACAGGTCTGGGGCCAGTGTCTCCTCTTCCATAGCTACACAGGTTCATGGTATAGTGTATCACTCTTCCATTACGTTAAACAGGTTCATGGTGCCCGTTGTCTCACTCTTCCATACGTACACAGGTTCATGTGCCGGGTCTCATCTCTTCCATACGTACACAGGTTCATGGTGCCCGTGTCTCCACTCTTCCTACGTTCACAGGTTAATGGTACTAGTGTCGCACTCTTCCTATACGTCTACACAGGTTCACGTGGTGCCAGTGTCTCACTCTTCCATACGTACACAGGGTTCATGGTACTAGTGTTCAACTCTTTCCTACGTACACCGGTGCATGGTGCCAGTGTCTCACTTTCCTTAGTACACAGGTTCATGGTGCCAGTGTCTCACTCTTCCATACGGAACAGGTTCTTGGGATGCCAGTGTCTGACTGCTTCCATACGTACTCAGGTTCATGGGGCCCGGTGTCTACTCTTCCTTACGTACACAGGTTCATGGTACTAGGGGTCTCTCTCTTCCATACGTACACACGTTCATGGTGCCCGTGTCTCACTCTTCCATACGTACACAGGTTCATGGTACTAGTGTCTCACTCTTCCATACGTACACACGTTCATGGTGCCCGTGTCTCACTCTTCCATACGTACACAGGTTCATGGTACTAGTGTCTCACTCTTCCATACGTACACACGTTCATGGTGCCCGTGTCTCACTCTTCCATACGTACACAGGTTCATGGTACTAGTGTCTCACTCTTCCATACCGTACCACTCGTTTCTTGGTTGCCCGTTGTCTTCACTTCTTCCATACGTACACAGGTTCATGGTACTAGTGTCTCACTCTTCCATACGTACACACGTTCATGGTGCCCGTGTCTCACTCTTCCATACGTACACAGGTTCATGTTGCCCGTGTCTCACTCTTCCATACGTACACAGGTTCATGGTACTAGTGTTCTCCTTTCCATACGTACACCGTTCATGGTTGCCCGTGTCTCACTCTTCCATAAGTAACAGGTGTATGGTACTAGGTGTCTCACTCTTCCATACCGTTACACACGTTCATGGTGCCCGTGTCTCACGTTCCATAACGTACACAGGCTTCATGGTACTAGGGTCTCACTCTTCCATACGTACACCGTTCATGGTCGCCACGTGTCTAACTCTTCCATAAGTACACAGGTTCATGGTAGTAGGTGTCTCACTTCTTCCATACGTACACAACGTTCATGGGCCCGTGTCTCACTCTTCCATACGTACACAGGTTCATGGTACTGTGTCTCACTCATTCATAGTAACACGTTCATGGTGCCGTGTCTCACTCTTCGTACGTACAAGGTTCAAGTGCCAGTGGCTCACTCTTCCATACGTACACACGTTCATGGTGCCCGTGTCTCACTCATACATACGTACACAGGTTCAGGGTAATAGTTGTCTCACTCTGCATACGTACACCGTTCATGGTGCCGTTGTCTCACTCTTACGTACGTACACTGGTTCATGGTGCCACGTGTCCCCCATCTTCCATACGTACACACGTTCATGGTGACCGTGTCTCACTCTTCCATACGTACAACAGGTTCATGGTCTAGTGTTCACTCTTCCATACGTACACACTTCATGGATTGCCCGTGTTGTATCATCTTCCGTAGTACACAGGTTCATGGTGCCAGTGTCTCACTCTTCCATAACGTACACACAGTTCATGGTTGCCCGTGTCTTCAACTCTTCCATTACGTACCAGGTTCATGGTGCCCGTTGTTCTCATCTTCCATACGTACAACAGGTTCATGGGTGCCAGTGTCTCACTTTCATACGTACACAGGTTCATGGTACTTAGTGTCTCACTCTTCCTACGTACACAGGCTCATGGTGCCGTTGTCTCACTCTTCATACGTACACAAGGTGCATGGTGGCCAGTGGCTGACTCTTCCAACGTACACAGGTTCGGGTGCCCGTGTCTCACTCTTCCATACGTACACAGAGTTCACTGGTTGCCCGTGTTCTCACTCTTCCATACGTACCACAGGTTCATGGGCCCGTGTCTCACTCTTCCATTCGTACACGGTTCATGGTACTAGTGTTCACTCTTGCAATACGTACAAAGGTTATGGTGCCAGTTGTCTCACTCTTATATACGTACACAGGTTTATGGTACTAGTGGTCTCACTCTTCCATTACGTAACAGGTTCTTGGTGCCAGTCTCTCTGCTCTTCATACGTAACATGTTTCATAGTACTAGTGTCTCACTCGTCCATACGTAAACAGGTTCATGGTGCCAGTCTCCGCTCATCATACGTCAAGGTTATGGTACTAGTGGCTCACTCTCCATAAGTTACACAGGTTTATGGTACTAATGTCTCACTCTTCCATACGTACACAGGTTCATGGTGCCAGTGTCTCACTCTTCCATACGTACACAGGTTTATGGTACTAGTGTCTCACTCTTCCATACGTACACAGGTTCATGGTACTAGTGTCTCACTCTTCCATACGTACACAGGTTTATGGTACTAGTGTCTCACTCTCCCTCTTCATAACGTGCAAGGTTCATTGTCTACTAGTGGTCTTCACTCTTCCATACGTGACGGTTCATGGTTGACAGTGTCTCACTCTTCCATACGTGCACAGTTCATGGTGCCAGTGTCTCCTCTTCCATACGTACACAGGTCATGGTGCAGTGTCCTCACTCTTCCATAGTTACACAGGTTCCTTGGTACTAGTGTCTCACTCTTCCATACGTGCACAGGTTCATGGTGCCAGTGTCTCACTCTTCCATACGTACACAGGTTCATGGTGCCAGTGTCTCACTCTTCCATACGTACACAGGTTCATGGTGCCAGTGTCTCACTCTTCCATACGTACACAGGTTCATGGTGCCAGTGTCTCACTCTTCCATATGTACACAGGTTCATGGTGCCCTTGTCTCTCTTCCATACGTACACAGGTTCATGGTGCCCGTGTCTCTCTTCCATACGTACACAGGTTCATGGTGCCCGTGTCTCACTCTTCCATACGTACACAGGTTCATGGTGCCCGTGTCTCACTCTTCCATACGTACACAGGTTCATGGTGCCAGTGTCTCACTCTTCCATACGTACACAGGTTCATGGTACTAGTGTCTCACTCTTCCATACGTACACAGGTTCATGGTGCCAGTGTCTCACTCTTCCATACGTACACAGGTTCATGGTGCCCGTGTCTCACTCTTCCATACGTACACAGGTTCATGGTGCCCGTGTCTCACTCTTCCATACGTACACAGGTTCATGGTACTAGTGTCTCACTCTTCCATACGTACACAGGTTCATGGTGCCAGTGTCTCACTCTTCCATACGTACACAGGTTCATGGTACTAGTGTCTCACTCTTCCATACGTACACAGGTTCATGGTGCCAGTGTCTCACTCTTCCATACGTACACAGGTTTTCATGGTGCCCGTTCCCCTGTCTCATATCCATACGTACAACCAGGTTCATGGGGCCCGTGTCTCATCTTCCTTACGTACAACAGGTTCATGGTGCCCGTGTCTCACTCTTCCATACGTTCACTGGTTCATGAGTGCCCGTGTCTCATCTTTCCATACGTACACAGGTTCATTGGTACTAGTGTTCTCAACTTACTCCATACGTACTCAGGTTCATGGTGCCAGTGTCTCACTGCTTCCCATACGTACACAGTTCATGGGTATAGTTGTCTTCAATCTTCCTTACGTACACAGGTTCATGGTTTCCAGTGTTCTCACTCTTCCATACGTAACAGGTTCATGGTGCCAGTGTCTCACTCTTCTTAGTACACAGGTTCCTGATTTGCCAGTGTCTCAATCTTCCATACTTAAACAGGGTTCATGTGTGCCCGTGTTCACTTTCCCCATACGTACAGCAGGTTCAATGGTACTAGGTGCTGTCTCACTCTTCAATACGTCCACACGTTCATGGTTGCCCGTGTCTCACTCTTCCATTACGTACACAGGTTCATGGTACTAGTGTCTCACTCTTCCAATACGTACACTACGTTCTGGTGCCAGTGCTCAATCTGCCATACGTACACAGGGTCATGGTACTAGTGTCTCACTCTTCCATAGTACACGTTCATGGTGCCCGTTTCGTCCTCACTCTTCCATACGTACACATGGTTCATGGTACTAGTGTCTCACTCTTCCATACGTACACCACGTTCATGGTTTTGCCGTGTCTCACTTCTCGTTCTCCTAGGTACACAGGTTCATGGTACTAGTGTCTCACTTCTTCCATACGTACACCGTTCATGGTGACCCGTGTCTCACTCTGTCCATAGTACACAGGTTCATGTTGCCGTTGTCTCACTCTTCCATACGTAAAGGTTTCATGGTACTAGTGTCTCACTCTTCCATACGTACACACGTTCATGGTGCCCGTGTCTCACTCTTCCATACGTACACAGGTTCATGGTACTAGTGTCTCACTCTTCCATACGTACACACGTTCATGGTGACCGTGTGTCTCACTCTTCCATTACGTACACAGGTTTCATGGTACTAGTGGTCTTCATCTCTTCCATTACGTACACACGTTCATGGTGCCCGTGTCTCACTCTTCCATACGTACACAGGTTCATGGTACTAGTGTCTCACTCTTCCATACGTACTCCGTTCATGGTGCCCAGTGTCTCCACTCTTCCATACGTACACAGTTCTGGTACCAGTGTATCACTTCTTTCATACGTACCACACGTCATGGTGCCCGTGTCTCACTCTTCCGTACGTACAACAGGTTCATGGTTGCCAGTGGGCTCACTCTTCCATACGTACCACCACGTTACATGGTGCCCGTGCTCACTCTTCCATACGTACACAGGTTCATGGTACTAGTGTCTCACTCTTCCATACGTACACACGTTCATGGTGCCCGTGTCTCACTCTTCCGTACGTACACAGGTTCATGGTGCCAGTGTCTCACTCTTATTCGTACACACGTTCGAGGGTGCGCCGTGTCTCGACTCTCTTCCATACGGACAAGGTTCATGGTACTAGTGTCTCACTCTTCCATACGTACACACGTTCATGGTGCCCGTGTCTCACTCTTCCGTACGTACACAGGTTCATGGTGCCAGTGTCTCACTCTTCCATACGTACACACGTTATGGTGCCCGTGTTCACTCTTCCATACGTTACCACAGGTTCATGGTGCCGTGTCTACTCTCCATACGTACACAGGTTCGCATGGTGCCATGCTCTCACTCATTCCATACGTACACAGGTTCATGGTACTAGTGTCTCACTCTTCCATAGTACACAGGCTCATGGTTTGCCGTTTGGTCTGCACTCTTCCATTGACGTTCACAGGTTCATGGTGCAGTGTCTCACTCTTCCATACGTACCAAGGATCATGGTGCCGTCTCACTCTTCCATACGTACACAGGTTCATGGTGCCCGTGTTCTCATCTTCCTTCGTACCACAGGTTCATGGTGCCAGTGTCTCACTCTTATATACGTACACAGGTTTATGGTACTAGTGTCTCACTCTTCCATACGTACACAGGTTCATGGTGCCAGTGTCTCACTTTATTTACGTACCACAGGTTGATGGAATATAGTGCTCCACTCTTCCAATATTACCAGGTTCAGTGCCAGTCTCTCGCTCTTCATACGTACACATGTTCATGTACTAGTGTCTCACTCTTCCATACGTACACAGGTTCATGGTGCCAGTCTCTCGCTCTTCCATACGTACACAGGTTCATGGTACTAGTGTCTCACTCTTCCATACGTAACAGGGTTTATGGTTACTAATGTCTCAGCTCTTCATACGTTTACACAGGTTCATGGTGCCAGTGTCTCACTCTTCCATACGTACACAGGTTTATGGTACTAGTGTCTCACTCTTCCATACGTACACAGGTTCATGGTACTAGTGTCTCACTCTTCCATACGTACACAGGTTTATGGTACTAGTGTCTCACTCTTCCATACGTGCACAGGTTCATTGTACTAGTGTCTCACTCTTCCATACGTACACAGGTTCATGGTGCCCAGTGTCCTCACTCTTCCATCACGTACACAGGTCTGGTACTAGGGTCTCACTTCTTCCATTACGTGCAAAGTTTCATGAGTGCAGTGTCTCACTCTTCCATACGTACACAGGTTCATGGTGCCAGTGTCTCACTCTTCCATACGTACACAGGTTCATGGTGCCAGTGTCTCACTCTTCCCCATAGTACACAGGTTCATGGTACTTGTGCTCTCACTCTTCCTACGTGCACTGGGTTCATGGTAGTGACTGTGTCTCAACTCTTCCATACGTACACAGGTTCATGGTGCCAGTGTCTCACTCTTCCATACGTACACAGGTTCATGGTGCCAGTGTCTCACTCTTCCATACGTACACAGGTTCATGGGAGACAGGTGTCTCACTCTTCCATATGTACACAGGTTCATGGTGCAGTTAGTGTCTCACTCTTCCATACGTAACTCCAGGTTCATGGTTGTTGGGCCAACATAACCGGTGGGACTTTTCTGATCCTGTAATAAACTCAAATACTGTATGTAATGTCAGCTACGCAGTACTGTGTGTTATAGTGTCAGCTACCAAGTACTACGTGTTATAGTGTCAGCTGACCAGTACTATGTTAAAGTGTCAGCTACCCAGTACTGTGTGTTACAGTGTCAACTTGGAAGCACTTGACTTGTACTCGTTGGAACGCAGGAGGGAGAGATATATCATAATCTACACTTGGAAAATCTTGGAAGGAAATGGTCCAAAACTGCACACAGAAACACTCCCTACGAAAGTAAAAGGACTGGGCAAGGCGTGCAAAATGCCGCCAATAAAAAAGTAGGGGCGCCATTGAGTACTTAAGAGAAACCATAAGTGTCCGGGGCCCAAAACTGTTCAACAGCCTCCAATCAAGCATTAGGGGAATTGCCAATAAACCCCTGGCTGCCTTCAATAGAGAGAGCTGGACAGATACCTAAAGTCAGTGCCTGATCAGCCGGGCTGTGGCTCGTTCGTCGGAGGATGGTGCGGCAGCAGTAACAGCCTAGTTGATAAGGCCCTGATCCATCGGGAGGCCGGGTCATGGACCGGGGCCGTCGGGGGCGTTGACCCGGAAGAACCTCCAGGTAACCTCCAGGGTAACCTCAGGTAACCCGTACTGTGGGTTATAGGGTCAGTACCAGTTACTGTGTGTTATAGTGTCATGCTACCCGTGCTGTGTGTTATGTGTCAGCTACCCAGTATTGTTTGTTATAGTGTCAGCGGACCATACTATGTTGTAAGTGTCAGCTACCCAGTTACTGGTGTCTGTGTTATATTGTCAGTACCCAGTACTGTGTGTTTATTAGTGTCAGCTACCCAGTACTGTGTGTTATAGTGTCAGCTACCCAGTACTGTGTGTTATAGTGTCAGCTACCCAGTACTGTGTGTTATAGTGTCAGCTACCCAGTACTATGTGTTATAGTGTCAGCTGACCAGTACTATGTTATGTGTCAGCATCCCAGTACTGTGTGTTTTATAGTGTCAGCTACCCAGTACTGTGTGTTATAGTGTCAGCTACCCAGTACTATGTGTTATAGTGTCAACTGACCAGTACTATGTTATAGTGTCAGCTACCCAGTACTGTATGTTATAGTGTCAGCTACCCAGTACTGTGTGTTATAGTGGCAGCTACCCGTAATATGGGTTATAGTGTCCTCAGGCTGACCAGTACTATGTTATTAGTGTTCAGCTAACCAGTAACTGTGTGTTATAGTGTCAGCTTCCCAGTACTGTGTGTTATAGTGTCAGCTGACCAGTACTATATTAAAGTGTCAGCTACCCAGTACTGTGTGTTATAGTGTAAGCTACCCAGTACTATGTGTTATAGTGTCAGCTGACCAGTACTGTGTTATAGTGTCAGCTGATCAGTACTATATTAAAGTGTCAGCTACGCAGTACTGTGTGTTATAGTGTCAGCTACCCAGTACTGTGTGTTATAGTGTCAGCTACCCAGTACTATGTGTTATAGTGTCAGCTACCCAGTACTGTGTGTTATAGTGTCAGCCTTACCCAGATACTGCGTGTTATGTGTCAGCTGACCAGTTCTATGTAATAGTGTCAGCTACCATAGGTACTGTGGTGTGTATATTGTCAGCTGACCAGTACTATGTTATAGTGTCAGTTGACCTTACTATGTTAATAGGTGTCAGCTACCAGTTACTGGTGTGTTATTGTGTGTCAGCTACACAGTACATGGTGTGTGTTATAGTGTCGTACGACAGTACTGTGTGTTATAGTTCTGCTACCCAGTACTGTGTGTTTTATAGTGTCAGCTACCCGTACTGTGTGTTTGTTGTCGACTACCAGTACTGTTGTGTTATTGTGTCAGCTACCCTGTACTGTGTGTTTATAGTGTAGGTACCCAGTACTGTGTGTTATAGTGTCAGCTACCCAGTACTGTGTGTTATAGTGTCAGCTACCCAGTACTGTGTGTTATAGTGTCAGCTTCATAATTCTAAAAGCTTAATATTAAAGACGTTGGAGTTATTATTATTATTATTATTATTATTATTATTATTATTATTATTTCATTATTATTATTAGTATTATTGTTATTATTATTATGATTATTTTATTATTATTATTATCATCATCATCATCATCATCCTTACAAAATTATTTTTAAGCTAGTTCTTCAATGGTCCTCGGATAATTACGGGTAATAGTGGAAAAAGAAAATTATTAATATTTAAAGTAAAAGGACACAAGTGCAACTATGTGACATTTATTTTGTGGCAAAACGTTAGCTCTCCAGGAGCTTTGATATTGGCTTGACACAAAGCTCCTGGAGAGCGAAACGTTGCCACAATAAAATGGTCACATTAGTTGCACTTGTGGTCCTTTTACTTTAGGATATTGTCGGTAGATGTCTACCAACTTTATTACAATATTAATATACAAGTTAGGTTACGATAGATGTTTGTACAGACGTTAACACAGTGTTACTACAGATTATTTACGGATATTGTTCATACATAAACTGATGCTGGTTTTTACTACATATAATATTTCAGATAATTACTAATATGTTGGCTAGCTGAGATTTGACTATCGTGTGTATGTACTCTCCTCACTAGATGTTACTCACCTAGTTGAGGTTGCAGGGTCGAGACTAGCTCCTGGCCCCGCCTCTCACTGGTCGCGATAGGTCCTCTCATGATCCGTGAGTTTACATATCTCTGCTAAAGCTATGTATGGATCCTGCCTCACTACTCGCTTCCAACTTATTCCACTTCCTGACTACCTCGGGGCTGAAGAAATACTTCCTAACATCTGTGATTCATCTGTGTCTTCAACTTCCAACTGTGTCCCCTTGTTACTGTGTCCCATCTCTGGAACATCTTGTCTTTGTCCACCTTGTCAATTCCTCTCAGTATTTTATATGTCGTTATCATGTCCCCCCTGTCTCTCCTGTCCTCCAGTGTCATCAGGTTGACATACCTCTTAGCTCTGGGACTAGTCTTGTTGCAAACCTTTGCACTTTCTCTAGTTTCTTTACGTGCTTGGCTAGGTGCGGGTTCTAAACTGGTGCCGCATACTCCAATATGGTGTGTGTGTACTCACCTAATTGTACTCACCTAATTGTGGTTGCAGGGGTCGAGACTCAGCTCCTGGCCCCGCCTCTTCACTGATCGCTACTGGGTCCTCTCTCTCTCTGCTTCCTGAACTTTGTCATACCTCTTCTTAAAACTATGTATGGTTCCTGCCTCCACTACTTTACTTGCTAGGCTATTTCACTTGCTGACAACTCTATGACTGAAGAAATACTTCCTAACGTCCCTGTGACTCGTCTGAGTCTTCAGCTTCCAGTTGTGACCCCTTGTCCCTGTGTCCCCTCTCTGGAACATTCTATCTCTGTCCACCTTGTCTATTCCCCGCAGTATCTTGTATGTCGTTATCATGTCTCCCCTGACCCTTCTGTCCTCCAGTGTCGTCAGCCCGATTTCCCTTAACCTTTCCTCGTACGACATTCCCTTGAGCTCTGGGACTAGCCTTGTTGCAAACCTTTGTACTTTCTGTAACTTCTTGACGTGCTTGACCAGGTGTGGGTTCCAGACTGGTGCTGCATACTCCAGTATGGGCCTAACATACACAGTGTACAGTGTCTTGAACGATTCCTTATTAAGGTATCGGAACGCTATTCTCAGATTTGCCAGGCGCCCGTATGCTGCAGCGGTTATTTGGTTGATGTGTGCCTCCGGTGATGTGCTCGGTGTTATGGTCACCCCAAGGTCTTTCTCCCTGAGTGAGGTCTGTAGTCTTTGTCCACCTAGCCTATACTCTGTCTGCGGTCTTCTTTGCCCCTCCCCAATCTTCATGACTTTGCATTTGGCTGAATTGAATTCGAGAAGCCAGTTACTGGACCACATGTCCAGCCTCTCCAGGTCTCTTTGCAGTCCTGCCTCATCCTCGTCCGATTTAATTCTTCTCATCAACTTCACGTCATCTGCGAACAGGGACACTTCAGAGTCTATTCCTTCCATCATGTCGTTCACATATATCAAAAATAGCACTGGTCCTAGAACTGACCCCTGTGGGACCCCGCTCGTAACAGGCGCCCACTGTGATACCTCTTCACGTACCATGACTCGTTGCTGCCTCCCTGTCAGGTATTCCCTTATCCATTGCAGTGCCCTCCCTTTTACATGCGCCTGATCCTCCAGCTTCTGCACTAATCTCTTGTGGGGAACTGTGTCGAAGGCCTTCCTGCAGTCTAGGAAAACGCAATCTACCCAACCCTCTCTCTCGTGTCTTACTTCTGTTACCTTGTCATAAAACTCCAGGAGGTTTGTGATACAAGATTTGCCTTCCATGAACCCATGCTGGTTTTAATTTATAATCTTGTTCCTTTCCAGGTGTTCGACCACTCTCCTCCTGATAATCTTCTCCATGACTTTGTGTGTGTGTGTGTGTGTTTGTGTGTGTGTGTGTGTGTGTGTGTGTGTGTGTGTGTGTGTGTGTGTGTGTGTGTGTGTGTGTGTATGTGTGTGTGTGTGTGTGTGTGTGTGTGTGTGTGTGTGTGTGTGTGTGCTTGTGTGTGTGTGTGTGTGTGTGTGTGTGTGTGTGTGTGTGTGTGTGTGTGTGTGTGTGTGTGTGTGTGTGTGTGTGTGTGTGTGTGTGTGTGTGTGTTGTGTGAATTTCACCTGTGGACGAGTTGGCGTCCCATTGGTTTCGTGTCCCGTGACGTCATTTACAGACTTTCACTTGCTATTGGTTACCTATTACCGTGACGTCATTTGTCTTTGGAGAATGTCGTAGCTGATTGGATGGGAGGTTCACCCACGTCATGCACACCGGTGCATCCTATTGGTCGTCATCGCTTGACGCCATAACCCTGAGAGACAAGGGATACATACACGCAGAGGGAGTCTACCAGTATATATACACTGAGAGGTGTGGCTCTATATATACACTGAGAGGCATTTCTCTCTCTCTCTCTCTCTCTCTCTCTCTCTCTCTCTCTCTCTCTCTCTCTCTCTCTCTCTCTCTCTCTCTCTCTCTCTCTCTCTCTCTCTCTCTCTCTCTCTCTCTCTCTCTCTCTCTCTCTCTCTCTCTCTCTCTCTCTCTCACACACACACACAAGCGGGGCCAGGAGCTATGACTCGATCCTGCAGCAACAAAAAGGTTAGTACATACACACACACACACACTCACACAAGGGTGTTTCCTACCGATTAGCAAAGTGAAGATTTGTTTTTGCCATAAATCAGCTAAAATCAATCTGAACCTAACGGAAAAAATCTGCAACATTAATTTTAAGTAATAATAAATATATTTTACACACACACACGCAAACACACACACACACACACACACACACACACACACACACACACACACACACACACACACACACACACACACACACACACACACACACACACACACACGCGCACACACACAGTAAGTGAGAACACACACACACCAAATCTGACCTGAAGCTGTTCTATAGCCACATCAGGAGGAAAAAAACAGTCAGTACCAGGTAATCAGGCTGAGGAAGGCAGGAGGAGAGATCACAAGAACCGACCGTGTAGTACATGAGGAGCTCAACATGAGATTCAAAGGAGTGTTTACAAAGGAGACAGAAGGGGCTACGAAAAGACAGAGAGGTGGGGTTCACCATCAAGTGTAAGACACAGTAAATACAACCGAGGAAGAAGTGAAGAGGCTGCTAAGTGAGCTAGATACCTCAAAGGCGATGGGGCCAAATAACATCTCTCCATGGGTCCTGAGAGAGGGAGAAGAGGTGCTATGTGCGCCACTAACAACAATCTTCAACACATCTATCGAAACACGGTAGCTACCCGAGGTATGGAAGACAGCAAATGTAGTCCCAGTTTTTAAAAAAGGAGACAGACACAACGCATTAAACTACAGACCAGCGTCACTGACATGTACAGTATGTAAATTCATGAGAAGAGTGGTGGAGCACCTAAAAAGCAGTGAGCTTTTCAGCGACAGCCAGCACAGTTTCAGGTGCGGGAAATCTTGTGGACTGCAAGAAGGCGTTTGACACAGTTCCACACAAGAGATTAGTGTAAAAGCTGGAGGACCAGGCAGGGATAACAAGGAAGGCACTGCAATGAATCAGGGAATACTTGTCAGAAAAACAGCAGCGAGTCATGGTACGTGGCGAGGTGTAAGAGTGGGCGCCTGTGACGAGCGGGGTTCCACAGGGGTGAGTCGTAGGACCAGTGCTGTTTCTGGTATTTTTGAACGACATGACGGAAGGAATAGACTCAGATGTGTCCCTGTTTGCAAATAATGTGAAACTGATGAGAAGAATTCAATCGGACGAGGACCGGGCATAACTACAAAGGGATCTGGACAGGCTGCAGGCCTGGTCCAGCAACTGGCTCCTGGAGTTCAACCCCACCGAGTGCAAAGTCATGAAGATTGGGTAAAAGCAAAGAAGACCCCAGACGGAGTACAATCTAGGGGGCCATAGCCTACAAACCTCACTCAAGGAGAAGGATCTCAGGGAGAGTATAAAACCGGGCATATCTCCTGAGGCGCACATCAACCAAATTACTGCTGCAGCATATGGGCGCCTGGCAACCCTAAGAACAGCATTCCGACGTCTAAATAACTAGTCATTCAGGACCCTGTACACTGTGTACGTTAGGCCCATATTGGAGTATGCAGCTCCAGTTTGGAACCCTCACCTACCCAAGCGTGTAAGGAAACTAAAGAACGTGTGAAGGTTTGCAGCAAGACTAGTCAAGAAGCTAAGGGGTATGTCCTACGAGGAGAGGTTAAGGGAAACCGACCTGACTACACTGGAAGACAGGAGAGATAGGGGGGATATGATAATGACATATAAAATACTGAGAGGTATAGACAAGGTGGACAAAGACAGGATGTTCCAGAGGTGGGACACAGCAACAAGGGGTCACAGTTGGAAATTGAAGACTCAGATGAACCACAGGGATGTTAGGAAGTATTTCTTTAGTCACAGAGTTGTCAAGAAGTGGAAGAGTCTGGGTAGCGATGTAGTGGAGGCAGGATCCGTACATAGCTTTAAACCACAGGAGCACCCAACCCTACTTGGGTTGGGTGGTCCTGTGGTTTAAAGCGTCATGTGGTTCTTGCTTACCATGAGGCAGACCAGTACAACATGGGTTCGAATCCTTGGCCAGCGCAGTGTTGTTATTGATATATATAATAATTATATATATATATATATATATATATATAAAATTTAATATATAATATATATATATATGAATTAAGGTGTCCTTAACTTGATTAGTACAGGTTACAGGCAACGTTGTGGTGGCCCGGTGACCTGGTGGCTAAAGCTCCCGCTTCACACACGGAGGGCCCGGGTTCGATTCCCGGCGGGTGGAAACATTTCGACACGTTTCCTTATACCTGTTGTCCTGTTCACCTAGCAGCAAATAGGTACCTGGTTGTTAGTCGACTGGTGTGGGTCGCATCTTGGCGGACAAGATTGAGGACCCTAATGGAAATAAGTTAGACAGTCCTCTATGGCGCACTGATTTTCTTGGGTTATCCTGGGTGGCTAACCCTCCGGGGTTAAAAATCCGAACGAAATCTTATCTTCTTAATAACCCCTCGTTTAGTAGATAGGCTGTAAACCTCAGAAATCAATCAGCCAGAGGGCTTTGGCACTTCCTATTGGCTTACGCTGCGTGACATCATAACCCTCTGAGATTCGGTGCACCTTATTGGATGTCGACACGTGACGTCATAACCTCTCAGAGATTAGGCGCTCCTTATTGGTTCTTCATCGCGTGACGCTACACACTTAGGAGGCTCGGCGGATCCTCATTGGATGTTTGCGCTTGACGTCACATGCCGGGGAAGCTTGGCTCAGCCGCTCGCCTCAGCTTAACTCAGCTTTAATAACACGCCTATTGTGCAATAAATAGAATTATGGTGCCTTTGGTGTCTACCTTGCTACGTTATGATGTGCTACACCTGTACGCCACATTATGGTGCACACCTGTCTCTTCTTACCTTAGTGTTGGGAAGAGTTACTTATCTCCCTGGGTAGAATACCGTCAGTGTGGAACGTGGTCTTTAACTTTCAGCTTCCTTAGGATCCAGTGGTTGATGGGTGAGGGAAGGAGAGATGGAGAGAGGGAGAGGAGGAAGGATAGGGAGAGAGAGAGAGAGAGAGAGAGAGATAGGGTGCGAAGGAGGGATTCAAATTCAAATTCAAATTCAAATTCAAACTTTATTCTCTATAAGTATTACAATGCTGAGTTTACAGAATTTGGTTATTGTGTGGTTTACATGTAGTAAAATAATAATTACAGAGTGTACCACTAGAACACCTAGCATGGCTAGGCATTTCGGGCAGACTTATATTAAATCTTAGGTTTAAAATGTTACAAAATTATGAGATAAGTTGGTATTATGGCTAAGTGACTAAATACTAGTTGTGAGTTTAGCAAAGTAAATGCTTTTGTTTTGGCACTATACATAGTTTCAGTATTGGAGTATCACAGGCCAACTTATGACTAGTTAAGATTCATTATTTTGAGATTGAGATTGATATTTCTGTTTATGGTCAAATGGGTGAGTGAGTGTAAGTGTGAACCACCAGGTGGTGTTCGTGTAGTTAGTTGACGGGGTGTATCAGGGAGATAAGATGTTTTCTGATGGTAGTTTTGAAGGTGATGAATGTGTCTGCAGTTTTGGAATTTTCAGGTAGGATGGAAGGAAGGTGAGTGTGAGAGAGGGTGCGACTGAGTGAGGGTGAGTGGGAAAGGACAGGAGGGAAGGAAATACAAGGAGGGAGTAGAAAGGTCAAATTCTGTGAGTTTCTTCCAGCATCTCTTCCTATTTATCCCATTCTCTCTGCCTTTATATATACTTACTCCCCAGCTCCTCCCTTTATCTTCTAGCCTTTTCCTCTTGCTTCTCCATCATATATTTCCTCATGTCTCAGCCCCCGTGTCCACCCTTGTGTTCTCCTCTTCTGCCTCTACCTCATTGACCATTTTGAACTACATTAATGTCTGGGAATTTGAGCTTAATCATACCTATTTCCGAAGCTGTGTATTGATTTTGCCTTCAAAGCAGTGATGAGAGTAAGGGCACAACACTGATGTCAGAGAGGAGAATGCAAGTAGGCAGTGATTTTTTTTTCCTCATTCGTAAAAGGCATGGAAGAGAAAATAATGTTTGGGGAAGTGAAAGGAAGACTACTGTGTGTGTGTGTGTGTGTGTGTGTGTGTGTGTGTGTGTGTGTGTGTGTGTTGTGTGTGTGTTGTGTGTGTGTGTGTACTCACCTATTTGCACTCACCTATTTGTGGTTGCAGGGGTCGAGTCTTAGCTCCTGGCCCCGCCTCTTCACCGGTTGCTACTGGGCCCTCTCTCTCCCCGCTCCATGAGCTTTATCAAACCTCGTCTTAAAACTGTGTATGGTTCCTGCCTCCACTACGTCATTTTCTAGGCTATTCCACTGCCTGACAACTCTATGACTTAAGAAATACTTCCTAATATCTCTCTGACTCATTTGTGTCTTCAACTTCCAATTGTGGCCTCTTGTTTCTGTGTCCTCTCCCTGGAACATCCTGTCTTTGTCCACCTTGTCTATTCCACGCAGTATTTTATATGTCGCTATCATATCTCCCCTGACCCTCCTGTCCTCCAGTGTCGTCAGGCCGATTTCCCTTAATCTTTCTTCATAGGACATTCTCCTTAGCTCTGGAACTAACCTTGTCGCAAACCTTTGTACTTTCTCTAGTTTCTTGACGTGCTTTATCAAGTGCGGGTTCCAAACAGGTGCTGCATACTCCAGTATGGGCCTGCATACACGGTGTATAGTGTCTTGAACGATTCCTTACTAAGGTATCGGAATGCTGTTCTCAGGTTTGCCAGGCGCCCATATGCTGCAGCAGTTATCTGGTTGATGTGTGCTTCCGGAGACATGCTCGGTGTTATACTCACCCCAAGATCTTTCTCCTTGAGTGAGGTTTGCAGTCTTTGGCCACCTAGCCTATACTCTGTCTGTGGTCTTCTGTGCCCTTCCCCTATCTTCATGACTTTGCATTTTTCAGGATTAAATTCGAGAAGCCATTTGCTGGACCAGGTGTCCAGTCTGTCCAGGTCTCTTTGAAGTCCTGCCCGGTCCTCATCTGATTTAATTCTCTTCATTAACTTCACATCATCTGCAAACAGGGACACTTCTGAGTCTAACCCTTCCATCATGTCGTTCATATATACCAAAAATAGCACTGGTCCTAGGACTGACCCCTGTGGGACCCCGCTCGTCACAGGTGCCCACTGTGATACATCATTACGTACCATGACTCGTTGTTGCCTCCCTGTCAGGTATTCTCTGATCCATTGCAGTGCCCTTCCTGTTATATGCGCCTGATGCTCTAGCTTCTGCACTAATCTCTTGTGAGGAACTGTGTCAAAGGCCTTCTTGCAGTCCAAGAAGATGCAATCAACCCACCCCTCTCTCTCGTGTTTTCTGTTATTTTATCATAAAACTCCAGAAGGTTTGTGACACAGGATTTGCCTTCCATGAATCCGTGCTGGTTGGCATTTATACTCTTGTTTCGTTTCAGGTGCTCCACCACTCTCCTCCTGATAATCTTCTCCATAATTTTGCATACTATACACGTGTGTGTGTGTGTGTGTGTGTGTGTGTGTGTGTGTGTGTGTGTGTGTGTGTGTGTGTGTGTGTGTGCGTGTGCGTGTGCGTGTGTACTCACCTAATTGTGGTTGCAAAGGTCGAGACTCAGCTCCTGGTCCCGCCTCTTCAAAGAGTGCTACTAGGTCCACTCTCTCCCTGGTCCATGAGATTTATCATACCTCATCTTAAAGCTATGTATGGTTCCTGCCTCCACTACCTCACTTGCTAGGCTATTCCACTTCTTGACTATATAACTGAAGAAATACTTCCTAACATCTCTTTGACTCATCTGGGTCTTCAACTTCCAATTGCGTCCCCTTGTTTCTGTGTCCCCTCTCTGGAACATCCTGTCTCTGCTCACCTTGTCTATTCCACGCAGCATTTTGTATATCGTTATCATGTCTCCCCTAATCCTTCTGTCCTCCAGTGTCGTCAGGCCAATTTCGCTTAACCTTTCTTCATAGGACATTCCACTTAGCTTTGGAACTAACCTTGTCTCAAACCTTTGCACTTTCTCTAACTTCTTGACATGCTTGACCAGGTGTGGGTTCCAAACTGTTACTGTTTACTCCAATATAAGCCTGACGTGTATTGTGTAGAGAATCTTAAACGATTCCTTACTGAGGTATCGGAACGCTATTCTCAGGTTTGCCAGGTGTCCATATGCTGCAGTAGTTATCTGGTTGATGTCACCTCAGTAGATGTGCTTGGTATTATACTCACCCCAAGATCCTTATCCTTGAGTGAGGTTTGCAGTCTTTGTCCTCCTAGCCCATACTCTGTCTTCTATCTTCTTTGCCTTTCCCTGATCTTCGTTACTTTGCGTTTGGCGGGGTTAAATTCGAGGAGCCAGTTGCTGGACCAAGCTTCTAGCCTGTCCAGTTCTCTTTGTAGTCCTGCCTGATCCTCATCCGATTTAATTCTCCTTATTAACTTCACATCATCTGCAAACAGGGACACTTCTGAATCTATCCTTTCCGTCATGTCATTCACATATAACAAAAATAGCACTGGTCCTAGGACCGACCTCTGGTGAACCCCGCTCGTCACAGGCGCCCACTCTGATACCTCATCACGTACCATGACTCGCTATTACCTCCCTGTCAGGTATTCTTTGATCCATTGCAGTGCCCTTCCTGTTATACGTACCTGATCCTCTAGCTTTTGCACTGATCTCTTGTGAGGAACTGTGTCGAAGGCCTTCTTGCAGTCCAAGAAAATGCAGTCTACCCACCCCTCTCTCTCGTGTCTTATTTCCGTTACCTTGTCATAAAACTCCAGTAAGTTTATGATACAAGATTTGCCTTCCATGAATCCTCGCTGATTGTCGTTTATAAGCTTGTTCCATTTCACTCAGCACCTGGACCAGATTCATGAAATTCCTTATTTATAAAATAAATAAGTGAAAATACCACTAGTACGAGCCCTCAGTATTCGTTGCCTAAAATTGCATAGATCTAAGTGAAATACCAGAGACTTTAAAGAATGCAGACATTGTTCCTTTGTATAAGAAATGTAATAGAACACTAGCTGAAAATTACAGACCAGTAGCCCTAACTTTTCTCCACATTATCTAAAACTCTTACCATAACACAGCTGTTGTAACCAATTACAAACATCAGTGTGTTACAATCTGTACTACACAAACTGCTGTTTTGAACTGGTTACTACATCATGTTGTTCAGCTGCTAATACCACTGACAGAATATGGTAGCATAAGATATAATCGCATGTGTATTATACAGATGTTACTACACTGCGTCTTACACATGTTACTACACTGTGGTTGTTACACACATGGGGTACTAACCACTGTGTTGTTACACGTACATACACTGTGTTGTTCCATGTTACTACCACCTGTTGTATACCACTGTTATACCACTGCGTGTTACAAGTTACTACCATGCTGTTGTACCACTGTACACACGATGGTTGATAACCACTGTTACCAACACTGCTTTACCATGTTACTACCATCTGTTAGTTACACTGTTACTACACGCTGTTGTTACACTGTTATACCACGCTGTTGTACACCACGTTACACCTGCTGTTGTTACCACTTTACTACTACTGCTGTTATTACACTAGTTACTACACTGATGTTGTTACACTGTTACTACCACTGCTGTTGTTACCACTGTTACTACAACTGCTTGTTACCACTGTACTACCACTGCTGTTGTTACCACTGTTACTACACTGCTGTTTACCACTGTACTACCACTCTGTTGTTACCACTGTTACTACCACGGTTGTTACACTGTACTACACTGCTGTTGTACCACTGTACTACACTGCTGTTTTACCACTGTTACAATACAACTCTTACTACACGTGTTACTACTACACTACTTGTTACACTGTACTACACGCTGTTGTACTACCACTGATACTACACTGCTGTTTACACTGTTACTACCACTGCTGTTTTACCACTGTACTACCACTGCTGTTTAAACTGTCTACCACTGCGTTGTTACCACTGTTATACCATTGATGTTACCACTGTCATACAACTGTGTTTTAACTGTGTACACATGTTTTACCACTTACTACCATGCTGTCTGACCATGTTTACACACAGTTTGTTACCAACTGTTACACACTGTGTTTAATACTGAATACCACTGCTGTTGTTACCACTGTTACTACCACTGCTGTTGTTACCACTGTTACTACCACTGCTGTTGTTACCACTGTTACTACCACTGCTGTTTGTTACCACTGTTACTACCACTGCTGTTGTTACCACTGTTACTACCACTGCTGTTGTTACCACTGTTACTACCACTGCTGTTGTTACCACTGTTACTACCACTGCTGTTGTTACCACTGTTACTACCACTGCTGTTGTTACCACTGTTACTACCACTGCTGTTGTTTACCACTGTATACTACCACTGCTGTTGTTACCACTGTTACTACCACTGCTGTTGTTACCACTGTTACTACCACTGCTGTTGTTACCACTGTTACTACCACTGCTGTTGTTACCACTGTTACTACCACTGCTGTTGTTACCAACTGTTACTAACCACTGCTGTTGTTACCACTGTTACTACCACTGCTGTTGTTACCACTGTTACTACCACTGCTGTTGTTTACCACTGTTACTACACGCACTGCTGTTGTTTGACCACTGTTACTACCACTGTGTTGTTACCACTGTTACTACCACTGCTGTTGTTACCACTGTTACTACCACTGCTGTTGTTACCACTGTTACTACCACTGCTGTTGTTACCACTGTTACTACCACTGCTGTTGTTACCACTGTTACTACCACTGCTGTTGTTACCACTGTTACTACCACTGTTGTTGTTACCACTGTTACTACCACTGCTGTTGTTACCACTGTTACTACAACTGCTGTTGTTACCACTGTTACTACAACTGCTGTTGTTACCACTGTTACTACCACTGCTGTTGTTACCACTGTTACTACCACTGCTGTTGTTACCACTGTTACTACCACTGCTGTTGTTACCACTGTTACTACACTGCTGTTGTTACCACTGTTACTACCACTGTGTTGTTACCACTGTTACTACCACTGCTGTTGTTACCACTGTTACTACCACTGCTGTTGTTACCACTGTTACTACCACTGCTGTTGTTACCACTGTTACTACCACTGCTGTTGTTACCACTGTTGCTACCACTGCTGTTGTTACCACTGTTACTACCACTGCTGTTGTTACCACTGTTACTACCACTGCTGTTGTTACCACTGTTACTACCACTGCTGTTGTTACCACTGTTACTACCACTGCTGTTGTTACCACTGTTACTACCACTGCTGTTGTTACCACTGTTACTACCACTGCTGTTGTTACCACTGTTACTACCACTGCTGTTGTTACCACTGTTACTACCACTGCTGTTGTTACCACTGTTACTACCACTGCTGTTGTTACCACTGTTACTACCACTGCTGTTTTTGTTATCATGTGTGTTACCACTGTTACTACCACTGCTGTTGTTACCACTGTTACTACCACTGCTGTTGTTACCACTGTTACTACCACTGCTGTTGTTACCACTGTTACTACCACTGCTGTTGTTACCACTGTTACTACCACTGCTGTTGTTACCACTGTTACTACCACTGCTGTTGTTACCACTGTTACTACCACTGCTGTTGTTACCACTGTTACTACCACTGCTGTTGTTACCACTGTTACTACCACTGCTGTTGTTACCACTGTTACTACCACTGCTGTTGTTACCACTGTTACTACCACTGCTGTTGTTACCACTGTTACTACCACTGCTGTTGTTACCACTGTTACTACCACTGCTGTTGTTACCACTGTTACTACCACTGCTGTTGTTACCACTGTTACTACCACTGCTGTTGTTACCACTGTTACTACCACTGCTGTTGTTACCACTGTTACTACCACTGCTGTTGTTACCACTGTTACTACCACTGCTGTTGTTACCACTGTTACTACCACTGCTGTTGTTACCACTGTTACTACCACTGCTGTTGTTACCACTGTTACTACCACTGCTGTTGTTACCACTGTTACTACCACTGCTGTTGTTACCACTGTTACTACCACTGCTGTTGTTACCACTGTTTACTACCACTGCTGTTGTTACCACTGTTACTACCACTGCTGTTGTTACCACTGTTACTACCACTGCTGTTGTTACCACTGTTACTACCACTGCTGTTGTTACCACTGTTACTACCACTGCTGTTGTTACCACTGTTACTACCACTGCTGTTGTTACCACTGTTACTACCACTGCTGTTGTTACCACTGTTACTACCACTGCTGTTGTTACCACTGTTACTACCACTGCTGTTGTTACCACTGTTACTACCACTGCTGTTGTTACCACTGTTACTACCACTGCTGTTGTTACCACTGTTACTACCACTGCTGTTGTTACCACTGTTACTACCACTGCTGTTGTTACCACTGTTACTACCACTGCTGTTGTTACCACTGTTACTACCACTGCTGTTGTTACCACTGTTACTACAAATGCTGTTGTTACCACTGTTACTACAACTGCTGTTGTTACCACTGTTACTACAACTGCTGTTGTTACCACTGTTACTACCACTGCTGTTGTTACCACTGTTACTACAAATGCTGTTGTTACCACTGTTACTACAAATGCTGTTGTTACCACTGTTACTACAACTGCTGTTGTTACCACTGTTACTACAACTGCTGTTGTTACCACTGTTACTACAACTGCTGTTGTTACCACTGTTACTACAACTGCTGTTGTTACCACTGTTACTACAAATGCTGTTGTTACCACTGTTACTACAACTGCTGTTGTTACCACTGTTACTACAACTGCTGTTGTTACCACTGTTACTACAACTGCTGTTGTTACCACTGTTACTACAACTGCTGTTGTTGCCACTGTTACTACAACTGCTGTTGTTGCCACTGTTACTACAACTGCTGTTGTTACCACTGTTACTGCAACTGCTGTTGTTGCCACTGTTACTACAACTGCTGTTGTTACCACTGTTACTACAACTGCTGTTGTTACCACTGTTACTACCACTGCTGTTGTTATCACTGTTACTGCAACTGCTGTTGTTACCACTGTTACTACAACTGCTGTTGTTACCACTGTTACTGCAACTGCTGTTGTTACCACTGTTACTACAACTGCTGTTGTTACCACTGTTACTACAACTGCTGTTGTTACCACTGTTACTACCACTGCTGTTGTTGCCACTGTTACTACAACTGCTGTTGTTACCACTGTTACTACAACTGCTGTTGTTACCACTGTTACTACAACTGCTGTTGTTACCACTGTTACTGCAACTGCTGTTGTTGCCATTGTTACTACAACTGCTGTTGTTACCACTATTACTACAACTGCTGTTGTTGCCACTGCTACTACAACTGCTGCTGTTACCACTGTTACTACAACTGCTGTTGTTACCACTGTTACTACAACTGCTGTTGTTACCACTGTTACTACCACTGCTGTTGTTACCACTGTTACTGCAACTGCTGTTGTTGCCACTGTTACTACAACTGCTGTTGTTACCACTGTTACTACAACTGTTGTCACTGCTGTTGTTACCACTGTTACTACAGCTGCTGTCACTGCTGTTGTTACCACTGTTACTACAACTGCTGTCACTGCTGTTGTTACCACTGTTACTACAACTGCTGTCACTGCTGTTGTTTCTACTGTTACTACAACTGCTGTCACTGCTGTTGTTACCACTGTTACTACAACTGCTGCCACTGCTGTTGTTACCACTGTTACTGCAACTGCTGTCACTGCTGTTGTTACCACTGTTGCTACAACTGCTGTTACTGCTGTTGTTACCACTGGTACTACAACTGCTGTCACTGCTGTTGTTACCGCTGTTACTACAACTGCTGTCACTGCTGTTGTTACCACTGTTACTACAGCTGCTGTCACTGCTGTTGTTACCATTGTTACTACAACTGCTGTTGTTACCACTGTTACTACAACTGCTGTCACTGCTGTTGTTACCACTGTTACTACAACTGCTGTCACTGCTGTTGTTACCATTGTTACTACAACTGCTGTCACTGCTGTTGTTACCACTGTTACTACAACTGCTGTCACTGCTGTTGTTACCATTGTTACTACAACTGCTGTCACTGCTGTTGTTACCGCTGTTACTACAACTGCTGTCACTGCTGTTGTTACCAATGTTACTACAACTACTGTCACTGCTGTTGTTACCACTGTTACTACAACTGCTGTCACTGCTGTTGTTGATACTATTACTAAAACTATTGCCACTGTTGCTACTACTATATCGACTACCTCCCTTATTTATACTGCTACTGCCACTATCACCTTCGATGCTGATTTCAAATTAAAATTAAAGATAGTGGTATATAATACCGAAAAGTTAATAAGTAAGATACATGTGCACCAGTTAGGTATCTTTATTCCAAAACTTCTCGTGTACACAGTAGGCTTCTTCAGTCGGATGCAGAGGAGACAGCAAGAGTAGAGATGTAAAGACAATATAATCAGTCCATCAACGTCGAAGACGTAGTTTCGAGGTGGTCAGTCCCTCAGCCTGGAAAAAGAGTTCTGCTCCATAGTCTGGAACAGCGTGAATCTGAAGCGACAAGTTGGAGACTGGTAAGTCACGTTTATTTAAGTATTTTCATAAAGATCCGGTAAAAAATGGGAATAAAACAAAAACTTAAGACGGTTATTTATAAAACACTTTCTATCTCACCAAGAAGCAAATAAGATTCAGTGTGGTAATAAATTTGCATAAGAAACGGTCACACAACTTTAATGTGATGGATGCGGTTGTTTACAAGCATCCAGCACATGTAACCGACGGGCCGTCTATGGTAAGACAACACCCATTTAATCTGCTGTAATCATACCAGTTTTGGGACCTAGTTTTGACGAGCAACGTTGACGAATTTTGCTTCAAACAGCGATGATGTGATGGACATGAGAAGCTTCAGAGTCGTCCCCTGGGAGCCTCAGGATTTTACCCTGTTACTGAACATAAAGAACCATCCGAAACAAGCTGAAATTTCCTGAATATACACTTATGCGTCCCATATCCTGCAAATTCTTTCACCCAAAAAAATGTACTTTAGTTCGGTGAATTAGGAATAATGTCGTATTTCAAGCCGCTTGGCCTTTAACATGAAGGGTACGAGGCAAGCAGAGCTTCATGACGCCAGCCTGAACATACAAACTGTAATCGTGCTATGAAACAATGCATCAGGGCCTGTAATTGCAGAGAGTGACTCTGGAACAAGTTAGGAGAAACAGTCTCTCTCAACAGAATTATTAATCCTCTGCAATTAATTCGCCCTAATCCAGCAGATTGCAGAACCGACCAGACTGGGAAGCGCCTTAGATCTTATATTTAAAAGCAATGAGAACCTGGTCAGGGACATAACGGTGTCGAAGACTGCGATCTCGGACCATAGTACAATCGAGAATCAGACCTGTGTGTACAGTGGCCTGGGATAGAGAAACAGAATCAATAATTGGGCGAATTCAACAAATTCATTTCCAACAAGGAAAACATCATCCGGGGCCAATTTAATTGTGACCTTAATGAAATATGCTGAGAAAACGATATGACCACCCTAGATCTCAACCAGTTTCTCAGGAGGATGAGCTCACTGGTGTTCGAAGTATGCTCGAGACATATATCTCTACTACAAAGATGAGGCAACCTCGAGAGAGAGAGAGAGATAGAGAGACGCTCCCTCTACAGGCAAAGATGACGGATAACAGAGCTAAGTAGCTAGACTGCCTATCACAAAGGATAGCAAAATTTCACAACCCAGGGCAGCATGGGTTTAGAGGTCTCTCCTGCCTTTCACAATTGTTCAACCATTTTGGCAGGGTCTTGGATGGACTGGAAGACAAGGTAAATGCTGACGTAGTGTACACTGATTTCGTAAATGCATTCGACATAGTACTATAGCGCACAAAATGCGTACGAAAGGAATAACCGGAAAAGTAGACAGATGATTCTTTATTAATTTCTTTACTACTGCTCTCTGTGATCTATATGCTGAGTAGAGCAGGAGGAGGCTGCTTACTACACATCAATCAGGCTGTTAAAATTGCAGATTACTTCTTATATATATATATATATATATATATATATATATATAATATATATATATATATATATATATATATATATATATATATATATATATATATATTTCTGCTGTCTTCACATTAAATCCACTGGATAGCGAAACGTCTACAAATTAAAGATACCCAGATGTTGCACATGTGTCTAATTCTTTTTCTTAATAATGTCATAAGAATGAAATACGAAAACTTAAAATAATTCAGTCTTAATCCTCCATCCTAACACTTTTATTATTATTCCCGATTATCTTCATTTGTCGACAAAAATGTCTAAGGGAACCATAAACCGAAGGATATAACTTATAGCCATTATTTATTGTTTTTTATTCAGAAACCAGTAGATTCATGGCCGATAAAGTTTGGCATATTTAAATACGAATATAATATTGGACGGGAAGCTGAGTACTCACTGTGGGCGTCTGTGAATCTGAACTTAAGAATCTGTGCCTAGAGCGACAGATATTAGGAATTCAATATTACGAAACACCATTTAAATCATACTCTGAAGCCAAAATATCTCTGCTGTTAAGTCCCCTGCAATGCTCCGCTCTTCCCGTCCTCTTTATAACCCAAATAGCTCGTGAATGACCAGAATTTGCATGTTCAATTTATGCACAAACAATAACGTGAAAATTATTACGAAATCGGCACCATAACACACCATTTGAGTCATAAATTGAAGTTAAATTACTTGTGGGACTGGCTAGTCTGCTCCCACTGCTGCTCCCCTAGCAAGCTTTACGCTGGGAACTGCATTTAAACTCAGTTTATAGAAGCATTTCTGAGAAGTATCAGGACGCAGCAAGCAACCCAACCACGGACATAAACATCATGTGAGGGGGATTACAACATTTAAAGGACTGTGACATGTCTTGGAGTGTCAAACGTAAACCGCCCGCTTAAGTTATTCTGTGTTATCTATATAAAAAAAAAAAGTTATTTCAGGTTAACCTAACTGAGCACTGGATGATTAACAAATTTTCGTAGAGGCAGAAATGCGCAGAATGTCATTGCGCTGTATGTAATGAGTGCGAAAACGCCCGTCCTAATCTCGTTGTTGCACCGACAGCCTGCTTGATCGGAGCATCAACTGGGTCTGCTCTGGGACCCGGCAGCTGCGGCAGTGACCTCTTGAATTTTCTACAAGCAATTTGTCTTCACTCCAGATTTGCACTTTCTAAACTATGCCAGCCTTTCATTAAATATATATATATATATATATATATATATATATATATATATATATATATATATATATATATCAATAACAACACTGCACTAGCCAAGGACTCGAACCCATGCTGCTTTGGCCTGCCTCATGGTGGGCGAAAACACATGACGCCCTAATCCACTGGACCATACGATCCTTAAGAGTAGCGCATCCAGCAGAACTGGATGTTGTACTCGCTACCCAAGGACACACGATGATGTGGATAACTCTAGGGGAATTTGCTAGTGCAGTGTTCTAATTGATCAATACCACTCGTTCGTGGGCACAATAATATACATATATATGTGTGTGTGTGTGTGTGTGTGTGTGTGTGTGTGTGTGTGTGTGTGTGTGTGTGTGTGTGTTATTATGGTCTTGTATGTTTTCTGCACCTTCGAAAAAAACTTAGAGTGAAATGCCATTTTTCTTTTCTCCGAAGCACAAAATTGTTTAAAATTTGTAGGCCAGAGTTGTGGGTAAATTTTAAGTTTTAAAGACGGCCTTCACTGTTTGTCTTAATTATGACAGAATTAAAACTGAGTAAACCTCCCCGATGATTCCCAGATGTATCGAGTCACTTCGACTCTTCCCTCATTAAATGTAGTTTAATTTTTTTTAGTTATTTCGTAAATATGATTTTTTTTTTGTGCCAGTCTGCGATGATTTTCAGTTAATGTGTTTTCATCTATAGAATTTGCAACTCCAAAGGAATAACCGAACCATTGTTGTCGCAGGTTTTGAACGAGGTAGTTAGAGCTACAAGTGCTTCGTATCCGGACTGACGTTCACACAACTTTGTTGTTGCAACTGTCGGAAATAGAGGAGTAAGTTACAGTGCTGTGGCTGCAACATTTCACAACTGACCCAAAATACCGTGGTTGAAACACATCGAAACTTACTCCCAGTACCGTGGCTATAACAGTTCACAACAAACTTACAACAACCTCACTGGAGCAGTTTACAACTAACACACAAAACCGTGGATGCAACAATTCACAACTAGCTTACAGTACCGTAACTGGAACAATTCTCCAGTTACGGTACTGTAAGTTACGGTACCATAGCGGAAACAATTCACAAATATCTTACAACACCACAGCTAAAAAAAAATATCACCAGCAACACAATACCATAAAGGGAACAATTCACAAGAAACCCACAATACCGTGGCTGGAATAATTTCCAACTAACCCACAAACTGATAAAGCTTTGGGATGTAATAAAAGTCTTACACTGGCCAAAACGGCAAATTTCAACTCAAATTTCCAATTTCGTTTTGCATTGTCAATATATATATATATATATATATAATATATATATATATATATATATATATATATATATATTATATATTATATATATATATATATATATATTTTAAATATATATATATATATATATATAAATATATATAATTACCACACATAATAGAAAAAATCAACTAGTCTGAAGCCGACTAGAAGTTACATTATCCACTTATTGTACAAAATCCAGCAAAAGACGCGTTTCGTCCGTTTCATACGACACATCGGAAATAAAAGATTAATGGTCCCAAGTATTTTAATCAGGAAAAAGCACTAAACCATTTCCTGAACTGTACATTGATAAATTAGACACATGTGCAACTCTTGGGTATAAAGATACCCAAGAGTTGCACATGTGTCTAATTTATCAACGTGTCGGTTCTGTGAACCATTCATCTGCATTATTGCCTTTTCTTCACATTTTGTCAGTATCATCATACCATTTTTACCAATGTTAAAATTTTGAAGCCAACCAGGAGAGGCTTTTCAGAATTATCTCATGGAAACTAATTTCAGGAATGGTTTATGTAACTGTCAGTAGAAGGCAGCTGCACTTCTCATAATAGTTGACCAAGGTTGAAAATTTAGAGGTGGTCAGGTACGGCGTTTTAAAGTTATAAACGAAGGTATTGGAGGAGGTTGACAGAGGACAATGCCAGAGACAATGTGTTGTCTCTGGCAAAAAAAAAAAAAAAAAAAAAAGAAGGGTTCAACTAACTGGTGAAAATTTATAACGCCATAAAAACACAAGTTTTCAGTATTTCTCAATGTTCTCTTTGCACTTGAGTTTAAAATTTTACGATAAATCGATTTTGATAAAATATATGTACTATAAAATTAGTATTTGCGAAGCCCAAATTTCAATAGAAAAATTATTTCCAATTAAAATTCACCAACGCTTAAAAGTTTGAAGCCGACCAGAAGCGGCATTCTCCAGCTATTACACTGAAATCAATTTAATAAAACTGGCAATATAAAATTTACCAATCTCAATTTAAAAGCCAAGATTTCTTTTAATGAAAACATCAACACTAAAAACTGGAAGCCAATCAGAAACGGAATTCTCCAGAAATTGCTTTGAATCCAACTCTTCCAGTTATTAACAATTTCATTTAAATTTCAAATTTGCACCTAAATTGTCTAATTTCTTCCATCTTATGGAAGACACCAGCAGCAATATTTTGAAGCTGATTAAAACGATGTGTATTCTTGAGTTATTAAATGGAAATTAATTACCCTCATTTATTTAACATAAATGGCAAATTGGGACCTATTCGGCGTTATAAAAAATACCATCCTCTAATTTCTGGGAAAAAAACACAAAAGCTAAAAAATTAAAGTCGATCTGAAGATGCATTCTCCAGTTACTGCACGGATTTCAAGAATTACAAGTTTTCTAAATCGTTTTAATACATTGCAGAATTTGTCCGCACGCAAACTAGACCAAATGGGTAATATCCTGACTTAAGATACATCAGCCATTAAATACAGAAGCCATCTTTAACAAGTAGACTCAAATATCTTTAATGTGGTTCAACGGGAGTCAAGACATCATCCTATTTAACACACAAAAATTAGTACTCTTGATTTTCACTCTCCGTTGTCGAATTAAGAGGAAGGCCTAGTCGAGGACCTGGCCCCGGGGGGCGCTAACCCCCGGAACCACCTCCAGGTAGCCCTTACCAGGATGATGAGGAGGGATCGTCCTACAACTCTGATAATTAACAGAACACCTGCAAATGCCAGCTATTCCAGTGCACAGAGAGGTGTGAGCCAAGCTCAGAATCTGCATCACAGTTGCCCTCAAAGATTTGTTAACTTATACCATGAATTAGGGAAAGAACCTCGACTTCACCTTACGAAACAGACAAAGCAAATGCGATAATTATTATGGAAAAGGTAGATTATAGGGAAAAAATGAACATGTTATTAGAAGATGGGGGACTTACGTGCCCTTTAATTTGCCTTCAGCGATGCCTGATTACCACAAACCTTCGATAAATATTTTTTTTGTTAGCGTACCCGAGAGCGTAGTCATGATATTACAGTGATCCTACGGTAGGATTTTTGTGTTACCATCCCCGCGATGTAGTCATAATATTACAGTGATCCTACGGTAGGATTTTTGTGTTACCATCCCAGCGATGTAGTCATTATATTACAGTGATCCTACGGTAGGATTTTTGTGTTACCATTCCCGCGATGTAGTCATAATATTACAGTGATCCTACGGTAGGATTTTTGTGTTACCATCCCAGCGATGTAGTCATAATATTACAGTGATCCTACGGTAGGATTTTTGTGTTACCATTCCCGCGATGTAGTCATAATATTCGTCATCTTCTCTTTATATTGTTTCACAGATTATTCACGGAACAATTACTGCAGCAGCGCTAACATTATAACTAACATTATAACTAACATTATAACTAACATTATAACTAACATTATAACTAACATTATAACTAACATTATAACTAACATTATTATCGTAAGGGTTCTTAAATGGAGATATCGTAGGTTGAAGGTAGACACACTTGTTGGATGGTAATATATTGTCAGTCTGAGAAGGTGAGGGATGGAGCCCAGCCGCCTTGCCTGTCTGCTGAATGATCTGCCGCCGAGTGAGTATTACTTTACCCTATCCACGTATCGAACCCCCACATGATAAATAGTGGCAGCGGTGGGATTGTAATTCTGACGATTACAGCGATTTCTGGAGATAAATTTTCGACCAGCAAGACGGCCATTTCGTGTCACCAGTAGGCCTATCGTGGTTAACGCCAGCCAGCTACCTCAAGTCAGTCATACGAGAGTGAGCAAGGAGATAGGCAGGCTGTTTGGGCGCTCCCCACATTATCTGTAATTATACGTACTACCAGCCTACGTGAGTATTACTTTACCCTATCCACGTATCGAACCCCCACATGATATTATAACTAACATTATAACTAACATTATACAAGCATTTTCTGAACATTATAATTTCGACAGCGGAGGTTTTGTGTACGTTTTTGGAAGCAGAAAGTCAAAATAGAAGTGACAAAGACTCAGCGCCTTTGGCGCTCCCCACTTTCTTATTAACTCACCACCTACTGTGCACCTTACTTCCCATCCCGTACGACCCCCTTTACCTTATAACCTTATAACCAATCTAACATTCACTATGCCCGAGGTCCTTTCTGTATTTTTAGCTCCTCACAACCTTCCCCACCTCCCCCCTCCCGCCCCCCCTCTCCCTCCCCTCTCCCGCACCCCCTCCCTCTCCTCCCCTCCCCACACGGCAGTAAATTTTCCCCTCCGCACACTTCTACTCGACCCAATCCGGACCCTTTCCATTCCCTCCACCACCTCCCCTCTTCTCTCCCCGTCCGCACGGCATCTGTCCGGTCATTCCTCGTCCATCTGTGTCCCTGTCCCTCCTCAGGCGGTTTAACTGTTTATTTTTTTACTGTGGTACTTGTATGAATGTTTGGTTTACTGGTATGTTTGTGTGAAATGGTCAGTGTAATGGTTGTATTCTGTTCGGTGTGTACTGGTAGGGTGTGGTGTGTACTGGTCATGTGTGTGGTGTGTACTGGTCATGTGTCTGTGTGTGTACTGGTTTATTTGTCCGTTTTGGGTGTTACTGGTCGTGTGTGTGGTGTGTACTGGTCATGTGTTGGTGTGTACTGGTCATGTGTCTTGTGTGTACTGGTCATGTGTTGGTGTGTACTGGTCATGTGTCTGGTGTGTACTGGTCATGTGTGTGGTGTGTACTGGTCATTGTGTTTCCCTTGTGTGTACTGGTCATGTATGTGGTGTGTACTGGTCATGTGTCTGTGTGTACTGGTCATGTGTGTGGTGTGTACTGGTCATGTGTCTTGTGTGTACTGGTCATGTGTTGGTGTGTACTGGTCATGTGTCTTGTGTGTACTGGTCATGTGTTTTGGGGTGTGTACGGGTCATGTGTGTGGTGTGTACTGGTCATGTGTCTTGTGTGTACTGGTCATGTGTGTGGTGTGTACTGGTCATGTGTCTTGTGTGTACTGGTCATGTGTGTGGTGTGTACTGGTCATGTGTCTTGTGTGTTACTGGTTTATTTGTGGTGTGTACTGGTCATGTGTCTGTGTGTACTGGTCATGTGTGTGGTGTGTACTGGTCTTTGTGTCTCGTGTGTACTGGTCATGTGTCTGGTGTGTACTGGTCATGTGTTGGTGTGTACTGGTCATGTGTCTGTGTGTACTGGTTTATTTGTCGGTGTTTTACTGGTCTGTGTCTTGTGTGTACTGGTTTATTTGTCTCGTGTGTACTGGTCATGTGTCTTGTGTGTACTGGTCATGTGTGTGGTGTGTACTGGTCATGTGTCTGGTGTGTACTGGTCATGTGTCTTGTGTGTACTGGTCATGTGTGTGGTGTGTACTGGTCATGTGTCTGGTGTGTACTGGTTTATTTGTCCGGTGTGTACTGGTCGTGTGTCTCGTGTGTACTGGTCATGTGTCTCGTGTGTACTGGTCATGTGTCTTGTGTGTACTGGTCATGTGTGTGGTGTGTACTGGTCATGTGTCTTGTGTGTACTGGTCATGTGTCTTGTGTGTACTGGTCATGTGTGTGGTGTGTACTGGTCATGTGTCTGGTGTGTACTGGTTCATTTGTCTGGGTGTTACTGGTCAGGGTTTTTGTCTGGTGTGTACTGGTCATGTGTCTCGTGTGTACTGGTCATGTGTCTGGTGTGTACTGGTCATGTGTCTGGTGTGTACTGGTCATGTGTCTGGTGTGTACTGGTCATGTGTCTTGTGTGTACTGGTCATGTGTCTGGTGTGTACTGATCATGTGTCTGGTGTGTACTGGTCATGTGTCTGGTGTGTACTGGTCATGTGTCCTGTGTGTACTGGTCACGTGTCTGGTGTGTACTGGTCATGTGTCTTGTGTGTACTGGTCATGTGTCTGGTGTGTACTGGTCATGTGTCTTGTGTGTACTGGTCATGTGTCTGGTGTGTACTGGTCATGTGTCTGGTGTGTACTGGTCATGTGTCTGGTGTGTACTGGTCATGTGTCCATGTGTGTACTGGTCACGTGTCTTGTGTGTACTGGTCATGTGTCTTGTGTGTACTGGTCATGTGTCTGGTGTGTACTGGTCATGTTTTTGTTTCCATGTTTTGGTACTGGTAAATGTGTCTGGTGTGTACTGGTCATGTTTGGGTTTCTGTTGTGTAGTGGTCATGGTGTCTTGTGTGTACTGGTCATGTGTCCTGTGTGTACTGGTCATGTGTCTTGTGTGTACTGGTCATGTGTCTTGTGTGTACTGGTCATGTGTCTTGTGTGTACTGGTCATGTGTCTTGTGTGTACTGGTCATGTGCTTGTGTGTACTGGTCATGTGTCCTGTGTGTACTGGTCATGTGTGTGGTGTGTACTGGTCATGTGTTGTGTGTACTGGTCATGGTGCTTGTGTGTACTGGTCATGTGTCTTGTGTGTACTGGTCATGTGCCCTGTTGTGTACTGGTCATGTGTCCTGTGTGTACTGGTCATGTGTGTGGTGTGTACTGGTCATGTGTGTGGTGTGTACTGGTCATGTGTGTGGTGTTGTACTGGTCATGTGTCTTGTGTGTACTGGTCATGTGTCTGTGTGTACTGGTCAGGGTGTCTTGTGTGTACGGGTCATGTGTGTGGTGTGTACGGGTCATGTGTGTGTGTACTGGTCATGTGTCTTGTGTGTACTGGTCATGTGCCCGGGTGTGTACTGGTCATGTGTCTGGTGTGTACTGGTCATGTGTCTTGTGTGTACTGGTCATGTGTCTTGTGTGTACTGGTCATGTGTCCTGTGTGATGGGGTGCTTCTGTTCTGGTGTGTACTGGTCATGTGTCTGTGTTTTTTGTTGGTTTTTTACTGGTCATGTGTCCTGTGTGTACTGGTCATGTGTTGGTGTTTGGTCATGTGTGTGTACTGGTCCTTTGTGTCCTGTGTGTACTGGTCATGTGTCTTGTGGTACTGTTCGTGTGTTTGTGGGGGTGTACTGGTCATGTGTCTTGTGTGTACTGGGTCATGTGTCTTGTGTGTACTGGTCGTGGGTGTGGTGTGTACTGGTCATGTGTCTTGTGTGTACTGGTCATGTGTCTTGTGTGTACTGGTCGTGTGTGTGGTGTGTACTGGTCATGTGTCTGGTGTGTACTGGTCATGTGTCTTGTGTGTACTGGTCATGTGTCTGGTGTGTACTGGTCATGTGTGTGGTGTGTACTGGTCATGTGTCTTGTGTGTACTGGTCATGTGTCCTGTGTGTACTGGTCATGTGTCTTGTGTGTACTGGTCATGTGTGTGGTGTGTACTGGTCATGTGTGTGGTGTGTACTGGTCATGTGTCTTGTGTGTACTGGTCATGTGTCCTGTGTGTACTGGTCATGTGTCTGGTGTGTACTGGTCATGTGTCTTGTGTGTACTGGTCATGTGTCTTGCGTGTACTGGTCATGTGTCCTGTGTGTACTGGTCATGTGTCTGGTGTGTACTGGTCATGTGTCTGGTGTGTACTGGTCATGTGTCTGGTGTGTACTGGTCATGTGTCTTGTGTGTACTGGTCATGTGTCTTGTGTGTACTGGTCATGTGTCCTGTGTGTACTGGTCATGTGTCTGGTGTGTACTGGTCATGTGTCTGGTGTGTACTGGTCATGTGTCCTGTGTGTACTGGTCATGTGTGTGGTGTGTACTGGTCATGTGTCCTGTGTGTACTGGTCATGTGTCTTGTGTGTACTGGTCGTGTGTGTGGTGTGTACTGGTCATGTGTCTTGTGTGTACTGGTCATGTGTCTTGTGTGTACTGGTCGTGTGTGTGGTGTGTACTGGTCATGTGTCTGGTGTGTACTGGTCATGTGTCTTGTGTGTACTGGTCATGTGTCTGGTGTGTACTGGTCATGTGTGTGGTGTGTACTGGTCATGTATCTGGTGTGTACTGGTCATGTGTCTGGTGTGTACTGGTCATGTGTCTTGTGTGTACTGGTCATGTGTGTGGTGTGTACTGGTCATGTGTCTGGTGTGTACTGGTCATGTGTGTGGTGTGTACTGGTCATGTATCTGGTGTGTACTGGTCATGTGTGTGGTGTGTACTGGTCATGTGTCTTGTGTGTACTGGTCATGTGTGTGGTGTGTACTGGTCATGTCTGTGGTGTGTACTGGTCATGTGTCTGGTGTGTACTGGTCATGTGTCTGGTGTGTACTGGTCATGTGTCTGGTGTGTACTGCTCATGTGTGTGGTGTGTACTGGTCATGTATCTGGTGTGTACTGGTCATGTGTGTGGTGTGTACTGGTCATGTATCTGGTGTGTACTGGTCATGTGTGTGGTGTGTACTGGTCATGTGTGTGGTGTGTACTGGTCATGTATCTGGTGTGTACTGGTCATGTGTGTGGTGTGTACTGGTCATGTGTGTGGTGTGTACTGGTCATGTGTCTGGTGTGTACTGGTCATGTGTCTGGTGTGTACTGGTCATGTGTCTGGTGTGCACTGGTCATGTGCCTGGTGTGTACTGGTCATATGTCTGGCGTGTACTGGTCATGTGTCTGGCGTGTACTGGTCATGTGTCTAGTGTGTACTGGTCATGTGCCTGTTGTGTACTGGTCATGTGTCTGGTGTGTACTAGTCATATGTCTGGTATGTACTGGTCATGTGTCTGGTGTGTACTAGTCATGTGTCTGGTGTGTACTGTCATGTGTCTGGTGTGTACTAGTCATGTGTCTGGTGTGTACTGGTCATGTGTCTGGTGTGTACTAGACATGTGTCTGGTGTGTACTGGTCATGTGTCTGGTTTGTGCTGGTCATGTGTCTCGTGTGTACTGGTCACGTGTCTGGTATGTACTGGTCATGTGTATGGTGTGCACTGGTCATGTACCTGTTGTGTACTGGTCATGTGTCTGGTGTGTACTGGTCATGTGTCTGGTGTGTACTGGTCATGTGACTGGTGTGTACTGATCATGTGCCTGTTGTGTACTTGTCATGTGTCTGGTGTGTACTGGTCATGTGTCTGGTGTCCTGGTCATGTGTCTGGTATGTACTGGTCATGTGTCTGGTGTGCACTGGTCATGTGCCTGTTGTGTACTGGTCATGTGTCTGATGTGTACTGGTCATGTGTCTGTTGTGTACTGGTCATGTGTCTGGTGTGTACTGGTCATGTGTCTGGTGTGTACTGGTCATGTGTCTGGTGTGTACTGGTCATGTGTCTGGTGTGTACTGGTCATGTGCCTGTTGTGTACTGGTCATGTGTCTGGTGTGTACTGGTCATGTGTCTGGTGTGTACTGGTCATGTGTCTGGTGTGTACTGGTCATGTGTCTGGTGTGTACTGGTCGTGTGCCTGTTGCGTACTGGTCATGTGTCTGTTGTGTACTGGTCATGTGTCTGGTGTGTACTGGTCATGTGCCTGTTGTGTACTGGTCATGTGTCTGGTGTGTACTGGTCATGTGTCTGGTGTGTACTGGTCATGTGTCTGGTGTGTACTGGTCATGTGTGTGGTGTGTACTTGTCATGTGCCTGTTGTGTACTGGTCATGTGTCTGTTGTGTACTGGTCATGTGTCTGGTGTGTACTGGTCATATGTCTGGTGTGTACTGGTCATGTGTCTGGTTTGTACTGGTCATATGTCTGTTGTGTACTGGTCATGTGTCTGGTGTGTACTGGTCATATGTCTGGTGTGTACTGGTCATGTGTCTGGTGTGTACTGGTCATGCGTCTGGTGTGTACTGGTCATGTGTCTGGTGTGTACTGGTCATATGTCTGGCGTGTACTGGTCATGTGTCTCGTGTGTACTGGTCATGTGTCTGGTGTGTACTGGTCATGTGTCTGGTGTGTACTGGTCATGTTTCTGGTGTGTACGGTCATGTGCCTGTTGTGTACTGGTCATGTGTCTGTTGTGTACTGGTCATGTGTCTGGTGTGTACTGGTCATGTGCCTGTTGTGTACTGGTCATGTGTCTGATGTGTACTGGTCATGTGCCTGTTGTGTACTGGTCATGTGTCTGTTGTGTACTGGTCATGTGTCTGGTGTGTACTGGTCATGTGCCTGTTGTGTACTGGTCATGTATCTGATGTGTACTGGTCATGCGTCTGGTGTGTACTGGTCATGTGCCTGTTGTGTACTGGTCATGTGTCTGGTGTGTACTGGTCATGCGTCTGGTGTGTACTGGTCATGTGTTCAGACTATTACAACAATTTTCCAGTTCCTTAGTCTCGTTTTCTTCTTATATTTCTCTCGCAGTTTCTCTATTACTCTGCAAGAGTCTCTGCAAGAGTCTACAAGACTCTGCAACATCTCCACTTTTTTTTTTCCTTGAGCTCTGTCGCTATTTTTGTTTTCTCCGGCGTTTTCATTCGCCTGTCTGTGTCTGTGTATTGTGAATGCAGCAACACTGAAGAAGTAGGAAGGTTAGAGGAGGCCACAGTCCAATCCTCTCTTTTGTCGGAGATAGTTGGTTGGAACCTTCAGTGCTGACTCAGTGCTCGTTTTAAAACCAATATTCACACTCACACACACACACATACACACAAAACACACACACACCACACACACACACACACACACACACACACACACAACACACACACACACACACACAAAACACACACACACACACACATACACACACACACACACACACAAACACACACACACACACACACACACACCACACACACACACACACACCCCACACACACCACACACACACACACACACACACACACACACACAGGAGAAGACAGAAGGGACTACGGAAAGACGGAGAGGTGGGGTACACCATTAAGTGTTGGACACAGTACATACAACCGAGGAAGAAGTGAAGAAGCTGCTAGGCGACGTAGATACCTCAACGGCGATGGGGCCAGATAACATCTCTCCATGGGTCCTGAGAGAGGGAGAAGAGGCGCTATGTGCGCCACTAACAACAATCTTCAACACATCTGTCGAAACTGGGTAACTACCTGAGGTATGGAAGACAACAAATGTAGTCCCAGTTTTTATAAAAAAGAGACAGATACGAAGCATCAAACTACAGACCAGTGTCATTGACATGTATAGTATGCAAAGTCATGAAGAAGATTATGAGGAGAAGAGTGGTGGAGCACCTGGAAAGGAATGAGTTTATCAACGACAACCAGCACGGTTTCAGGGATGGGAAATCCTGTGTCACAAACTTACTGGAGTTCTATGACAGGGTAGCAGCAGTAAGACAAGAGAGAGAGGGGGGTGGGTAAATTGTATTTTCTTGGACTGTAAGAAGGCTTTTGACACAGTTCCACACAAGAGATTAGTGAATAAGCTGGAGGACCAGGCAGGTATAGATCAGGGAATACCTGTCGGTAGTAGATCAATAGATCAGGGAATACCTGTTGGGAAGACATCAGCGAGTCATGATACGTGACGAAGTGTCAGAGTTGGCGCCTGTAGCGAGCGGGGTTCCACAGGTTTCAGTCCTAGGACCGATCCTGTTGATGAAAAGAATTCAATCAGACGAGGACCAGGCAGAACTATAAAGGGATCTGGACAGGCTGCAGGCCTGGTCCAGAAACTGGCTCCTGGAGTTCAACCCCACCAAGTGCAGTCATGAAGATTGGGGAAGGGCAAAGAGGACCGCAGACGGAGTACAGTCTAGGGGGTCAGAGCCTACAAACCTCATTCAAGGAAAAGGATCTCGGGGTGAGGATAAAACCGGCCACATCTCCTGAAGCGCACATCAACCAAATAGCTGTTGCAGCATATGGGTGCCTAGCAAACCTCAGAACAGCATTCTGACATCTCAATAAGGAATCGTTCAGGACCTTGTACACCGTGTACGTCAGGCCCATATTTAAGTATGCAGCACCAGTTTGGAACCCACACCTAACCAAGCATGTAAGGAAATTTTAGGAAATCAAAGGTTTGCAAAAAAATTTCCCCGGAGCTGGGGGTATGCCCACGAGGAGGGGTTTAAGGGAAATCGTCCGGCGCACTGGGGACAGGAGAGATAGGAGGATATGATAAAAAACATATAAAATCTGAAGGAATCGACAAGGTGGAAAAAAAAAAGGATTTCCAGAGAGGGGGACACAGCAAAAAGGGGGTTCCCTTTTGAAGACTCAGATAAAAACCATAGGGATGTTAGGAATTTTCTTCATCAGATTGTCAGGAGGGGAATAGCTAGAAAAGTGATGTAGTAGGGCGGGATCCATAATACCTTTAAAAAAGGTTGATAAAGCATATGGAGCAGGAAAAAGTACCTAGTAGCGCCCCAGTGAAGAACCGGGGCCAGGGCTGTGACTCGATCCCTGAAACCCACAACTAGGTGGTAACACTTCCCCTATCTGGTGTTTTTCCGGTGTAGTGGTGCTTTATTCACAATTACAAGATAATCGGGGCCCCGTGGTGTTTTTGGCTAAAAAAGCACCGGGGCTGCGGGTTCGACCCTCGTCGTTTCATTTCTTCCTTTTTTTTTTTTTCAAAACGTTCGTATTTTTCAAAAATTTTGTCTCTTTCAAACTTTTTTCTTTTCTCTTCATTCAACCATTTTTTTTCATTTCCTGTTTCTCAACATATTTTTTCCACAAAATCTATGAATGCATCATGGGGATGAGAAGGGTAATGGGGAGGGACGGGAGGAGGGGTGAGGATAGACATGGAAAAAGTTAAAAGGGAACACAGTATCGGGGACTAGGGGGGGAAAAGAGAGGGAAAAGAGAAGCATGAGGAGGGGGGGGTGAAGGTAAGGAGGAAGGATGGAGGGAGGGAACGAGGGGGAAAAAGGGGGGAGGATAGGAGTTGTGAGGTTGAGTTATTTCCCTCTGACCCATCTAGCTCACGAGAAATTGCTTTTAACTCTTTGACGTTTATTCACTGTTCCCCTCCCCTGTCTTTACTGAGGGGTTAGGAGCTAGATGAGGTGGTCTTTTCTTTCGAGAAATATCAGGATACAGCTATCAATCGAACTGAATATATTTATACGTATATATATATATAAATTTTTATATAAAAAATATATATATATTAAATATATATTTATATATATATAATATAATTAAAAAAATAATATTTAAAATACCTGGAGGTTTTCCCGGGTTTTTTCCGGGGATCAACGCCCCCGCGGCCCGTCCATGACCAGGCCCCCCGATGGATCGGGCCTGGCAATAGGCTGTTACGCTGGCCGCCCCGAGTCCGACGTACGAGCCCCAGCCCGGTGATCCGGGGACTGACTTTAGGTATCTTCCAGCTCTCTCTTGAAGGCAGCCAGGGGTTTATTGGCAATTCCCCTAATGCTTGATGGAGGCTGTTGAACAGTTTTGGGCCCCGGACACTTATGGTGTTTTCTCTTAGTGTACCAATGGCGCCCCTACTTTTTATTGGCGGCATTTTGCATCGCCTGCCCAGTCTTTTACTTTCGTAGGGAGTGATTTCTGTGTGCAGATTTGGGACCATTCCTTCCAAGATTTTCCAAGTGTAGATTATGATAATCTCTCCTTCCTGCGTTCCAACGAGTACAAGTCAAGTGCTTCCAAGCGTTCCCAGTAGTTAAGGTGCTTGACAGAACTTATACGTGCAGTAAAGGATCTCTGTACACTCTCTAGATCTGCGATTTCACCTGCTTTGTATGGAGATGTTAATGTACAGCAGTATTCCAGCCTAGAGAGAACAAGTGATTGAATAGGATCATCATGGCTTGGCATCTCTCGTTTTTGAAAGTTCTCATTATCCATCCTATCATTTTCTTTGCACGTGCGATCGTGGCACTGTTATGATCCTTGAAAGTGAGATCCTCAGACATTACTACTCCCAGGTCCCTTACATTTTTTTTCCGCTCTATTGTATGGCCGGAGTCAGTAGTATACTCTGTTCTAGTTATTATCTCCTCCAGTTTTCCATAACGGAGTAGTTGGAATTTGTCCTCATTGAACATCATATTGTTTACCGTTGCCCACTGGAAAACTTTGTTTATATCTTCTTGGAGGTTAACCGCGTCCTCAGCAGATGACAGCCTCATGCAGATCCTAGTATCATCCGCAAAGGATGATACGGTGCTGTGGTGTATATCTCTGTTTATGTCTGATATGAGGATAAGGAATAAGATGGGGGCGAGTACTGTGCCTTGTGGAACAGAGCTCTTCACTATGGCAGCCTCCGATTTAACTCTGTTGACCACTACTCTTTGTGTTCGATTTGTGTTCGATATATATATATGTCGTGCCGAATAGGCAGAACTTGCGATCTTGGCTTAAATAGCAACGCTCATCTTGCCATATAGGACAAGCGAAAATTTGTGTATGCAATAATTTCGCCAAAATCATTCTGAACCTAACGAAAAAAATATATTTCACTGTGTTTGTTTAGTATTAAATTATTGTAAACAAATCTAAAATATATTTAGTTGGGTTAGGCTAAATTAAATTGTTTTTGTTATGATAAGGTTAGGTAAGTTTTCTAAGATTCTTTTGGAGCGAAACTAAAAATTTTTACATTAACATTATTGAAAAAAATATATCCTTAAATGTATAAGAGAAAATTTTAGAAACGACTTAATTTTAAATGAGTTGTTGCTAATTGACCAGTTTTACATATTCGGCACGACATATATATATATATATATATATATATATATATATATATAATATAATATATATATATATATAATATATATATATATATATATATATATATATAATATAGGAGGTACCACCTCTAGAACTGTCCTAGGGACCCTCATCCTCAGAGAAAAGAATATATATATATATATATATATATATATATATATATATATATATATATATATATATATATATATATATATATATATATGTTTGTGTGTGCGTGTGTGTAGTGCGTGTGTGTTTGTGTGTGTGTGTGTGTGTGTAGTGTGTGTGTGTGTGTGTGTATTAACACACTTGCCGTCTCCCACCGAGGCAGGGTGACCCCAAGAAAGAAACACTTTCACCATCATTTACATTATCACTGTCTTGCCAGAAGCGCACAGATACGACAGTTTAGATGTCACTCTAAACAGCAAATATCTCAAATCCCTAGAGTGCAGGCACTGTGCTTCACCTCTAAGACTCGAGTCCAGGTGACCGGTTTCCCTGAATCCCTTCACAAAATATTACCTCTCAAGGAAGGTTCCTTAATGCTGGTGAGGGGCTCTTGATCCAGGGAGCTGATCTGTGCTCCAGTTCCCTGAGTTAAGACTGAATGCCTTCCATTCCCCCTCACAGGCGCGCTGTATAATCCTACGGGTTTGGCGCTTCCCCTTGATTATAATAAAAAGTCACAAAATATTACCTTGCTTGCACTCAAACAGCTCGTCAAGTCCCAAAAACAATTTGTTTCTACTCACTCCTAACACGTTCACATGCTGTATGTCCAAGCCCCTTGCACGCAAAAACCTCCTTTGCTTTATTCCCTTATTTAGGAAATGAAGTATTGTTTGTCTTGTGGCGAGAGGGGTCACATGCAGCCTAAATTACTCTATTGTAGTCGATAGGGTTCAATCCCATTAACCAACCAAACAAACGAGTCACAAGTGTTCAGCACGGATCTATTTTCTGTCCTCGCTGCTTCTGTCCTCAGTGCTGGCTTATGCATCGTCAGGGTCAGTATCTACCCTGACACAGTATAGTTCAGTTTAGTCTGTTGTCCGGAACATCCTGGGATAACTCGCCCGTCTTCAGGTCGAGTTTAAAGTCCTGGCGGTCCTGCTGCAGTCCTGTAGATGTTGGGGTCCGGGTATTGTAAGGCCGCTGTACTCTTAGTCCCTCATTTTCCTTCCCTTTCTCCCCTAGTCCTCGCATAATGTTTTTTTTTTTGTGTGTGTGTGTGTGTTTATGAAACTAGGAAAGTTCTTTGATCCCCGTAACTGAGGTCTCTGACCCCCTTAAGTGTAGTCTCTGACCCCCATGTCTGTGGTCTCTAACTCCAGTGACTGGCCTCTGACCTCCACGACTGTGACCCAACGACCTCTGACCCCCGCGACCTCTGACCCCTCGAGACCTCTGACTCCCGCTACCTCTGACCCTCGCGACTTCTGACCCCCACGAACTCTGACCCCTGTGACTTTGACCCCCGCGACCCCCGACCATCTGGAGCAAGCACAGGGCTGCCTCAGCGGAAGCAATTTATCCAGATTCTTTCAACTAAAGACGGGGGGGAATCTAATTTGAAAGCTTGACGTCACTGGTCGAAAATCGTCGGAATGACCTCTTGGCCTCTTGACCTCTGAACTTTTAATCACAGCTGTTCACTCATGTGAGGTCTTGCCCCTCAGTGTCCCAGTATTGTTCTTGTGTGAACCATAGGTCACTCTTGGCACTGTGTGTGTGTGTGTGTGTGTGTGTGTGTGTGTGTGTGTGTAGAGGGGTCAATACTGGCACTGTGTGGAGGAGGCATACGTAGGTCAGGGCACTGTGAGAATGCCATATATTTAACTGTTTTAAGTTTGGATACTCTGAGTGAGAGCAGAAGTTCCTTAAGAGTTCTTGTCCGCTTAGCCATTCCCAGATGGGTGTTGCTAAGCACTCTTAAGGATTATAATCACTTAGGAATATAATCACTAGTTAAGGGAATAACAACAGAGGAACTAAATTAAGTAGATAAATATAATCATGTATTCACTGCACGTGTTTGAAGTTATACACTGACAGTTATCTTAGATATGCTGTACTTACATGGAATGATAAGGAAATGGATATTAGTAGCGGTCGTCTGCAGAATCATTGAAGAGCGAAGAGTGAGATACATGTGCCGTAGATGGTTATCTTTATTGTTGATTGATACCATTGATGCCACTGATACCAGTGATACCATTGATGCCATTAATACCAATGATGCCATTTTCATCATAACTGAAGACCAGTATAATGAATCCATACACACCCGCAAGGCTCTTGATCGAAGGGGACTTCACATCAACTCTATATAGCCAAGACCACAGCTCAATGGGTCTTCCTCCCAGCCTTATAAAAACAAGCAGAATAGGGAGGGACAGGCACCCGGTGAGGAGATTGAAAGCATCAAGGACATCAGTGTCACTGATCCTGGTATAACGAACATAGGTGTAGTTTAGTGGCCTGCACACCTGGTTGTAGCACGATAACCAAGGTAGAGAGGAGGAACTAGCAAAAGACAGCACTGAGTAAATGCTTTTATATTTCCTTCACCTATCAGCAAGGAATTATATGTGCAATAAATACAAAGGATATGTACAAAAAGGCAATTTTTGCAAGCAAGAGAAACTGTGAGAACTGTCTTCGACCAGACTTGGAGGTAAGTCTGCCAGTGTTGATTTACAAGTGTACCACATCGCTTCACAACTTTAGTGGGCTTTCTTGTGATTAGCTGGTTGAAGCAAGGCACTAGCATAACGAGGGTGTCCCTACTCATTTATACCCTTAGCACCTGGTTCAGTGGTCGGGAGAGCATGCCTATATGGGTGTGTAACATAATCCGAATAAAACGTAACTTATTCTGAGTATGTCACATCTGGCTTTCATCTACTTGAGGTCAGATAAACTTTTATGATTGGATGTAAACTAAGGTAAAAAAAAATATTAAGAGCATAATTATTTTTTTGTGTCTTTTGCATAATATTTTATTGTTCATATATTATCTATCGCATAATTTTATGTTTTCCACATTTATTCTTGTTATTTTACTGGCTTTGAGTAGGGACGAGAGGTCTCTGTCAACACTTGTGGTCTAGGGTCGCAGTTGGTGGCTGCTGCTAGCATTACCCGGTCCAGGATGTGACGGGTTTGAGTCCTTCATATTGAAGTAGAGCAGTGGACTTTCAAGTTCTTTCTCCCATGCACACACACACACACACACACACACACACACACACACACACACACACACACACACACACACACACACACACACATACACACACACACACACACACACACACACACACACACACACACACACACACACACACACACACACACACACACACATACACACACACACACACACACACACACACACACACACACACACACACACACACACACACCACATATCACACACACATACACACACACACACACACACACACACACACACACACACACACACACACCACACACACACACACACACACACACACACACACATACTGTTACTTACTAATATTGCCAGTCATAATTTAACCTTAACGAGCTACTTGTTATATTTGTATGTTAAAAAATTACACATTAACATAACGGCGAGGCATAAAACACACATTTGGTAATTAGTAATGAGTTATGAGGGATTAAGTTAATGAGGGTGTTTGTAAAATTTAGAGTCGTGAGTGTGGTTATGAGAGGTAGTGGGAGGGAGGAAGTGAGGTAGTGGGAGGGAGGGAGTGAGGTAGGGGAGGGAGGGAGTGAGGTGTAGTGGGATGGAGGGAGGGAGGTAGTGGGAGGGAGGGAGGGAGGTAGTGGGAGGAGGGAGGGGAGGTAGTGGGAGGGAGGGAGGGAGGTAGTGGGAGGGAGGAGGAGGTAGTGGGAGGAGGGATGTGAGGTAGTGGGAGGGAGGGGGAGGTAGTGGGAGGGAGGGAGGAGGTAGTGGGAGGGAGGGAGGGAGGTAGTGGGAGGGAGGGAGTGAGGTATGGGAGGGGAGGGGAGGGAGGTTAGTGGGAGGGAGGGAGGGAGGTAGTGGGAGGGAGGGAGTGAGGTAGTGGGAGGGAGGGAGGTAGTGGGAGGGAGGGAGGGAGGGTAGTGGGAGGGAGGGAGGGAGGTAGTGGGAGGGAGGGAGGGAGGTAGTGGGAGGGAGGGAGGGAGGTAGTGGGAGGGAGGGAGTGAGGTAGTGGGAGGGAGGGGAGGGAGGTAGTGGGAAGGGAGGGAGGGAGGGGAGAGGTAGTGGGTAGGGGAGGGAGGGAGGTAGTGGGAGGGAGGGAGTGAGGTAGTGGGAGGGAGGGAGGTAGTGGGAGGGAGGGAGGGAGGTAGTGGGAGGGAGGAAGGGGGGGAGTTAGGTAGTGGGAGGAGGGAGTGAGGTAGTTGGGGGAGGGAGGAGGGAGGTAGTGGGAGGGAGGAAGGAGGGAGGGAAGATATGGCGAGGGAGGACGAGGAGAGGAAAGTGGATTAGGTAAGGAATGATGAGGAGGATGGAAGGAATGATGAGGTGGGAAAGGATGAAGGACGGGACAAGGAGGATGAGGGTGAAAAGAAGAAGGAGAAGGAGGAAAGGAAAGGGGAAGGAGAAGGCAATGACGGACGGAGAGGGTTTATGAGATAGCGAAAGTGAAAGAACCCGATAAGGAAGGAAAAAGAGGGGAGAAGGGAGAAACTTTCCCTCTTTCCCACCCTCGTCTAGTGCTCTCACATCTGGGGAAAGCTTCCCCCTCTCTTCTTCCCTCTCGCTCCCTTCTTCCCTCTCGCTCCCCTCTTCCCTCTCGTTCCCCTCTTCCCTTTCGCTACCCTCTTCCCTCTCGCTCCCTTCTTCCCTCTCGTTCCCTTCTTCCCTCTCGCTCTCTTTTTCCCTCTCGCTCCCTTCTTCCCTCCCACTCCCCTCTTCCCTCTCGCTCCCCTCTTCCCTCTCTCTCTCATTCTTCCCTCTCGCTCTCATTCTTCCCTCTCGTTTTCCTCTCCTAGAATTTTGGAACAGATTATTCCCAGTAAAGGTAATTCCCAAATGACAGTGACTCCAGGTGTGTTGGGAGGCAGTCTGTGAGGAGCCTTGAGTAGAAGACATGACGATATCCTCATTACTGAAGTCTCCCAGCTCAGGCTGACACTACTGAAGTCTCCCAGCTCAGGCTGACACTACTGAAGTCTCCCAGCTCAGACTGACACTACTGAAGTCTCCCAGCTCAGGGTGACACATTTCAGCACTTGGTATGTGACCCATTCTGCGTGATGGAATGTAACAGGGAAACCGTGTCATCGTACGACAGTCGTGATTCACAGCAAGCGTGACGTACGACAGTCGTGACATACGACAGTCGTGACGTACGACAGGATTGACGTACGACAGGAGTCAGGATCGTCCGTTCCTCCTACAGCTGACCTAAATTCAACATAGACTACCCATACTTCAAAAAACCCAGGTTATCACCCGCATTTCTCTTGTCCTCGTTAACGCATTTCAACACTGGCTTTACGCAGACGTTATAACAAAATATTGACCAATAAATTCCAAAAATGTCTTGACCGTAAACCAGTTATTTGAGAGTTTATGATAAAGATTGTAAACTTCTAGCATTCTTGTAAACCAACTTAATTAGATAATCGTCTGGTGGTTAGTAATTAGTTTAAAGCTAACCGGAATGCATTGACCAGAGTTTTTCTGTATAGTATGTCATTGAGGCATTTGTTCCTTTATCAGCTGTTTAATGTACTTATTTATAAATAAAGATTTATCATTATTATTATTATTGTGTGTGTGATTTGTTCCCACATCAATCATTCGTATGACCTGCGCCTCCTTCATCCTCTCTCTCTTCTGTGTAATATACACTCCCTCCCTATATCCTACTCTCTCTCCCTATCTCCTACTCTCCCTCGCTATATCCTACTCTCCCTACCTCCTACTCTCCCTTCCTCCCTCCTCTAATGCAAGCACGAGATGTATGCTCCCTCAGATGACACTGTTAGACACAAAACAAAGTCGCTAGTATATAATATATTTCAGACAAACTAATCCTGAAGACTACTTGAGAATTAGACATAGACTATTAGGTAGGATTTCTTAAGCAGTTAACTACTATCGCTTGCACAACAAGGATGTATGAATGGTATAATTTTAAGAAATATGTATGATTTATTATTTCAAGATAATTCAATGATCTTCAGTTTTGTGGAATGAGTGAATAGTGATGGTGATGATGCAGGAAGTTACTTAGTAGAAATATCATGGAACAAGATGAGTAATTAATTTTCTGTGGGAGTTGGAGTAAGGCTGGAAGAACAGTGACACAGATGAAGGAAGACTGGAAGAACAGGGACACAGATGAAGGAAGACTGGAAGAATAGTGACACAGATGAAGGAAGACTGGAAGAATAGTGACACAGATGAAGGAAGACTGGAAGAACAGTGACACAGATGAAGGAAGACTGGAAGAACAGGGACACAGATGAAGGAAGATTGGAAGAACAGGGACACAGATGAAGGAAGACTGGAAGAACAGGGACACAGATGAAGGAAGACTGGAAGAATAGGGACACAGATGAAGGAAGACTGGAAGAACAGGGACACAGATGAAGGAAGATTGGAAGAACAGGGACACAGATGAAGGAAGACTGGAAGAACAGGGACACAGATGAAGGAAGACTGGAAGAATAGGGACACAGATGAAGGAAGACTGGAAGAACAGGGACACAGGTGAAGGAAGACTGTAAGAACAGGCACACAGATGAAGGAAGACTGGAAGAAGAACAGGGACACAGATGAAGGAAGACTGGAAAAACAGGGACACAGATGAAGGAAGATTGAAGAAGAACAGGGACACAGATGAAGGAAGATTGGAAGAAGAACAGGGACACAGATGAAGGAAGATTAAGAAGAACAGGGACACAGATGAAGGAAGATTGGAAGAAGAACGGGGACACAGATGAAGGAAGATGGAAGAAGAACAGGGACACAGATGAAGGAAGATTGGAAGAAGAACAGGGACACAGATGAAGGAAGATTGGAAGAAGAACAGGGACACAGATGAAGGAAGATTGGAAGAAGAACAGGGACACAGATGAAGGAAGATTGGAAGAAGAACAGGGACACAGATGAAGGAAGATTGGAAGAAGAACAGGGACACAGATGAAGGAAGATTGGAAGAAGAACAGGGACACAGATGAAGGAAGATTGGAAGAAGAACAGGGACACAGATGAAGGAAGATTGGAAGAAGAACAGGGACACAGATGAAAGAAGACTGTAAGAACAAGGACACAGTTTGATGAGCTGGTTTAGTGTGACATAGCGTAGTGTTGGTTCAGTTACTAGGGAGATGAGGTGCTTTTTAACAATACCTCTGACAGGGGAACCTTTCGGTGATTCTTGGAAGGATCTGTACTCCTTGAGTCCTTGCTCTCACTCTCCTTGGTGAGATGCACAGTCACTCCACCCGTCTTACTCGTGAATGGGGAATGCACTCCCTCCCTCCCTCCTGTAACTCATTAATGGGTAAACTGCACTTAAGTGTCTTATTCCACATCTTGTCGGTATCACCAGACCATTTCCTTAATTGGTGGGTACTTCCTCTTCTTCCTCAGTGGGATCTGCACTCTCTGCCTCTTTACTTTTCGTGATGAGTGAGATGTGTAGGGTGATCGACGCTAGGACCTTGAGAAGCTTTAAAGAGAGAGTGGACAAATATGTGAGTGGAAGGGGCTGGGTTTGATTGGTGTCGTGGGTAAGGGAGTAAATTCTTGGGTAGCTTTGGGTAGAGGTGGTTTTGATAAGGACTTGCCTTCTATGGGCCAGTAGGCCTTCTGCAGTGCTCCTCCACTCTTGTGTTCTTATTCGCTCCCTCCTGAGCGGGAGCTGCACTCCCTCCCTCCCTCCGTTCTCCTCCTCTCCTGTCTTTCTCTCCTTCCCCTCTCTTCCACCAATCTGTTTTCTTTCCACTCTCTGCCTCCCTCTCCCTCCTGAACGGGATCTGCATTTCCTCCCTCCTCTCCCTCCCCGGTATGATCTGCCCTACCTCCCTCCCTCCCATGTGGAGCTTGATCTCAAAATCTCATTACCTAGAAGCTGTGTCGACAAAGCTTGTTTCACCAAACAGAAAACAACAGAGAGGAAACATGCCTCGAAGCCGTTTCATCTCTTTGCTTCAAACATTCGCTTCGCAAGTCATTTTTTTTTTTTTAGATGCCTCGAAATTTCATCTCCGTTTTAAGCATTTGCAAGACTCATTTAGAAATGCTTCGAAGCCGTTTTATCTCTTTGCTTCAAAGTTGGCAAGATCTAAGTGAAGGTTACAGGACTCAGTAGTACGGTAGGAAAATTTCCAGACGCCCTAAAACACTGTGGACACGGGGCCGAGTCAGACTGCTTGAGATTGTTATGCGTGGTACAAACCAGTAAGGGCCTCGCCTCTCCCTCTCACTTTTGTCAGTTAAGTGACTGCCGGTAACTACAGATGGCTGTCACTCTCGTTAATCACCGGCGATAACGTTGACACAGTAATCACCGGCGATAACGTTGACACAGTAATCACCCAGCAAGTGATATCATGTTGTCGATCACAGAGTAACAGATTAATAGTTTAAAAATATATGATTTGCTACTCTGAGACCAGCCTCAGGTTTTTCAGAGTTATTTCTTCGGCTGATGTCGTGTTGAATGTCTTAACTCTGTGGCAGCCGTTGACACATGAATCCTGATTGGTTGTGGTGTGGTTCTGGATGTAGCTAGTGCCTTGGACTAGGTCAGGCACCTTGGCTCAGACATCAGCACTCTGCAACTACAGCTTCATTTGTTTGCAGCAAACAAAATGATTTCTTAATAAATTTAATTTAAATGTACCCTTCTTAACACCTTTTAAGGCCTAATTCCAAGGCCTTTCACATACCCATTTGTTGCTGTTCTACAAGATGTGGGTTCCGCATATTATAATTTAGCAGAGGCTTCGGTGACTGCGCCTCCTGCTGCTCCAGCTCACCTGTGTGCAGTATATAAACCACTTATCCGCACATATGTTGTATTCTTCTCGAGACTTGGATTGAACTTCGACTCCAGACTGAGGGAATTATTCCCTCAAACTCCTCCTCATTTTCCACCGTTCTTTGTGACCAGTTCCTGTAAACATTCTAGGTACTGTTCAAGTGTAAATTATCACCTTTCCTTTGCTTTAGGCTGTATATATATATATATATATATATATATAAATATATTATATATAAATATTATATATATATATAAAATATATATATATATATGATATATCAGGCACCACGCACAAACAAGCGGGTATATACAGAGAAAGAGCACAGTCAGCAGGACTCGTTACTGCTACTGGGGACGGTCAAGATTCTCAGGCAGCGCTCCTATCCCCTCAGCCACTAATGTCACATAAGCTGGGTAGCCTGGTTCACAAACGATGTTTCTTCCCTAGAGTCATCCGCACCATCGTGTGTCCTTGGGTAGGGAGTACAACATCCAGTTCCGCTGGATGCCCTACTTGTAAGGATCGTATAGTCCAGTGGATTAGGGCGTCATGCATTTTCGCCCACCATGAGGCAGGCCAAAGCAGCATGGGTTCGAGTCCTTGGCTAGTGCAGTGTTGATATATATATATATATATATTAAACTTATTTTAATATCTAATTCCTTGAATCAAAAGCTCCTCCCCTGCCCCTGGAGTAGGAGGAGGAGGGGATGGTTGGCCCTAATGGGCTATTTCGTCTTGTCTCGTTTCCATCTTGGTATTTCTCCAAGATTCCTTCCCATCCCCCCTCTCCCCCTCTCCTCCTCTCCCCCCTCTTCCCCATCCCCTCGTAGCCTTGAGGTGTCTACAAATGAGCAGTTAATTGTCTGCCACTGTGTTTGTCTCTGCTGATCTACCAGTTTACTTTCTTGCTCTGTCTGCTTCTCTCAGGATGTCTTCTAGCTGTCTTCTGTGTGTTGCGTCAAAGATGTGAAGATCGTGTTGCATCACTGATGTGAAGGTTGTGTTGCATCACTGATGTGAAGGTTGTTGTTGTGTGTTGCGTCACTTATGTGAAGGTTGTGTTGCGTCACTGATGTGAAGGTTGTGTTGCATCACTGATGTGAAGGTTGTTGTTGTGTGTTGCGTCACTTATGTGAAGGTTGTGTTGCGTCACTGATGTGAAGGTTGTGTTGCATCACTGATGTGAAGGTTGTTGTGTGTGTTGCGTCACTTATGTGAAGGTTGTGTTGCGTCACTGATGTGAAGGTTGTGTTGCATCACTGATGTGAAGGTTGTTGTTGTGTGTTGCGTCACTGATGTGAAAGTTGTGTTGCGTCACTGATGTGAAGGTTGTGTTGCATCACTGATGTGAAGGTTGTTGTTGTGTGTTGCGTCACTGATGTGAAAGTTGTGTTGCGTCACTTATGTGAAGGTTGTGTTGCGTCACTGATGTGAAGGTTGTGTTGCATCACTGATGTGAAGGTTGTTGTTGTGTGTTGCGTCACTGATGTGAAAGTTGTGTTGCATCGCCAATAGATAGGAAAATAGATATATAGATAGATAGATAGATAGATAGATAGATAGAGAGAGAGAGAGAGAGAGAGAGAGAGAGAGAGAGAGAGAGAGAGAGAGAGACAGACAGACAGACAGACAGAGACAGAGAGCGAGAGAAAACTGTAAAAAAATTGATTAGTATTGACTGTGTGTTGTTTATACGCCCTTCTTGGTAAGGAAGGGAAAGGGGGTTCCCCTCTTAGGGTAAGGGGAGAGAAATGAGGGAATGATCAAGGGGACACATGAGGGTAGGGGAAGGGGAAATACAGGGGATGGTTAGGGTAAATATAGGGGAACGACTCAAGCCTTGATATTACTAACACAACCACGTACCTCGCCATTATTATATATATATAAATATATATATTTTTATATATAATATATATATAATATAAATATATATATTAAAAATATATATTTTATAATATATATATATATATATATATATATATTCGTGCCGAATAGGCAGAACTTGCGATCTTGGCAACGTTCATCTTGCCATATAGGACAAGTGAAAATTTGTGTATGCAATAATTTCGCCAAAATCATTCTGAACCTAACGAAAAAAATAATTTCACTGTGTTTGTTTAGTATTAAATTATTGTAAACAAATCTAAACTATATTTAGTTGGGTTAGGCTAAAATAAATTGTTCTTGTTATAATAAGGTTAGGTAAGTTTTCTAAGATTCTTCTGGTGCAAAATTAAAATTTTTTACATTAACATTAATGAAAAAAATATATCTTTAAACGTACAGGAGAAAATTTTAGAAAGGTCTTAATTTTAAATGAGTTCTTGCTAATTGACCAGTTTTACATATTCGGCACGATATATTGCTTTAAGAAGAAGGGGCGTAAGTCACTCGAAGCCAAGAGTGATCCTTGTAACGACTCGACCCCTACAACCACATGTAAGTGTATATTTCTTGGACTTAAGAAAAATATTTGATACAGTACCACACCAGAAATTAGTACAGAAGTTGGAGAAGAGGCAAGGTTAAGAGGCAATGTTCCATTTGGTCAAGAAGCACCTGACCCACAGAAGGCAGAGAATAACAGTAATTGTTAACATCCGTATGCGAAAGAGTAACGGGTGGCATAGCGCAAGGATCAGTACTAAGACCACTACTGTTCTTAATATTCGTCAATGACCTACCAAAGAATTCTTACGCAGGATTTGTGTAAAATCTTCAAACATTGGATTTGACTCAGTGAGTGAGTCACTGATATAACAATGTTTTCTTGTTGCTACACTGTATCTTTGCAGATAGGAATGATGTCATATTGTGCGTTACTTTGTTAGGGGCTTTTCTTGGTTGGTCTCAACATTTGTGACTCGGACTATATCACCCGTGACTTTGTTGTCAGTCCTGCATGAGTCCTCAAGTACCCATAATTTCTCACAATTTCTTGCCTAAAAACTCTAAAAAAAACATCTTTGATATGTTTGGCTACAGGTTTTGTTTAGACCTTAACGCTGCTGTATACGCCGTGTTCCCTGCAAAAGCAGGGAACACAGCAGTGTCTTGTGAAAGTACTGGAAATATGACATTATTCAGAAGATTTCGACCATTTTTTGGATAGGTGTGCTGACAAGTACATTACATATTCACTACATTTTTGAATAGTTGTTCTGACACTCTTGAATTTTTCGATGGTTGCACATTATGGGGTGCGGGTTAGTTTTCAATAACTGCAACTGATTCCGGTGATACTGGATCTGTACAAGACCTTCAGGTCAACGGGCAGGGGTTGTGTACTGTTCTCTCAGACTTTACGAATCTGCTGTCACCGTCTGTGTTATCTTCTGAGCTCTGTCTTACATTTTGAATATTGTCATGAAAACTTTCCTGTTTTGTGAGAGTTCTTTGCTCAGTGTTAGTAGCAGGCCAAGCCTGTACAAGTTAACTCGCTCACTGGCTCTGTCATCACTACCACAAATGGAGCAGTGGTGCCACCACGTCGAATCAGATACCAGCGCTAGTCACTAGAAGCTCTTCCGTACCTAGTACACTACTAATGTAATCTTCATCCTATTAAAGACTTGTAAATTATAGGTAATAGCTCAAATAGGTAAAAAAAAAAACTATACACAGTATAACTTCTCCAACGACGCGACAGTAACGGCATCGTCTGACATGATCACTGCAACACGGAAACCTCTGGTACTTTCTTCTTAATCTTCTCTCTCTTTCTCTCTCTCTCTCCCTCTCTCTCTCTCTCTCTCTCTCTCTCTCTCTCTCTCTCTCTCTCTCTCTCTCTCTCTTCTCTCTCTCTCTCTCCTCTCTCTCTCTCTCTCTCTCTCTCCTCTCTCTCTCCCCACCTTTCCCTTTTCTCCGAATGCGAGGCAAATGCAAGATGGCGGCTGGCTAGCACAGGCTGGTGGGCGGTACA
>NC_069404.1:64664983-64704983 GCF_026875155.1 Cherax quadricarinatus
ACCAAGCAATATACTGACCAAGCAGAACACTGGCCAAGCAGAACACTGGCCAAGCAGTATACTGACCAAGCAGAACACTGGCCAAGCAGTATACTGACCAAGCAGTATACTGACCAAGCAGTATACTGCTTGGACAATAATTTATAATGGTAAATAATAGTGTATGATAATAAACTAAGTTAAATCAGACGCAGCTTCATTGAGAAAGTTCTGCATCCTAAATGAAAAATATTTTTCCCAGAGTATTTCACATTGTCGTGAGAGACGTAAGACACCAAGTGATGCTGAGGCTCGTATGAGAGTGACATCCAGTGATGCTGGGGCTCGTATGAGAGTGACATCCAGTGATGCTGAGGCTCGTATGAGAGTGACATCCAGTGATGCTGGGGCTCGTATGAGAGTGACATCCAGTGATGCTGGGGCTCGTATGAGAGTGACATCCAGTGATGCTGAGGCTCGTAGAGAGTGAACATCCAGTGATGCTGGGGCTCGTATGAGAGTGACATCCATGATGCTGGGCTCGTATGAAAGTGACATCCAGTGATACTGGGGCTCGAAATGAGTGACATCCAGTGATTGCTGGGGCTCGTATGAGAGTGAAATCCAGTGATGCTGAGGCTCGAAATGAGAGTGACATCCATTGATGCTGGGGCTCGTATAGGGGTGACATCCAGTGAAGCTGGGCTCGTATGAGAGTGACATCCAGTGATGCTGGGGCTCGTATGAGAGTGACATCCAGTGATGCTGAGGCTCGTATGAGAGTGACATCCAGTGATGCTGGCGGCTCGTATGAGAGTGACATCCAGTGATGCTGGGACTCGTATGAGAGCGACATCCAGTGATGCTGGGACTCGTATGGGAGTGACATCCAGTGATGCTGGGGGCTCGTATGAGAGTGACATCCAATGATGCTGGGACTCGTATGAGCGTGACATCCAGTGATGCTGGGACTCCTATGAGAGTGACATCCATTGATGCTGGGACTCGTATGAGAGTGACATCCAGTGATGCTGGGGCTCGTGTGAGAGTGACATCTAGTGATGCTGGGGCTCGTATGAGAGTGACATCCAGTGATGCTGGGGCTCGTATGAGAGTGACATCCAGTGATGCTGGGACTCGTATGAGAGTGACATCCAGTGATGCTGGGGCTCGTATGAGAGTGACATCCAGCTGATGCTGGGGGCTCGTATGAGAGTGACATCTAGTGATGCTGGGACTCGTAAGAGAGTGACATCCAGTGATGCTGGGGGCTCGTATGAGAGTGACATCCAGCGATGCTGGGACTCGCATGAGAGTAACATCCAGTGATGCTGGGGCTCGTATGAGATGTACATCCAGTAGATTGCTGGGGCTCGTATGAGAGTGACATCTAGTGATGCTGGGACTCGTAAGAGAGTGACATCCAGTGATGCTGGGGGCTCGTATGAGAGTGACATCCAGCGATGCTGAGGCTCGTATGAGAGTGACATCCAGTGATGCTGAGGCTCGTATGAGAGTGACATCCACTGATGCTGGGACTCGCATGAGAGTGACATCCAGTGATGCTGGGGCTCGTATGAGAGTGACATCCAGTGATGCTGGGGGCTCGTATAAGAGTGACATCTAGTGATGCTGGGACTCGTATGAGAGTGACATCCAGGATGATGAAATTTCATATGATCAGCTATAAAAGGAAATGCCATTACTTACATCATGCTTATTGAAAACATTAGATGCTTGGGACCTGAGTCACTTGTAAGGTCCAGGAACACTCTAGTGACTGAGGTCTCAAAACCGAATCGCTTCGAATGGACGTGTTCGAAATGTGTTCATTGTTTGTTGGCCTGTACCACTGCTTCTCTGTACGGTAGACCATCACATTAAACACACAGCTAACTTCCAAGCAGAGTTAGAGCAAGTCTTACAAGTGGGAGTCACGGGTACCCCGTGGCCTGGTGGCAAAAGCTCTCGCTTCACATGGCGAGAGTCGGGTTCTATTCCCAGCTAGGGTAGAAACATCGGGCGTGTTTCTTTACACCGGTTGTCTATGTTCCCCATCAGTAAAGTGGGTACCTGTGTTAGTCGACTGGGGTGGGTCGCATCCTGGGATAAAACTGACCTAATTTGATGTCAGCTAGACCTGTATACCTTGTACATGTACTTGTAGAATTAAACATATTATTCTTATTATTATTATTATTATTATTATTATTATTATTATTATTATTATTATTATTATTATTATTATTATTATTATTATTATTATTATTATTATTATTATTATTCAGCGAGGACAAAACTGGTCTCCTCTTGAACAGTTCAAAGAAAATATTCCGCCAACAGAAAGAAGATTTGGGAAAAATGGCTGAGGAGAAAAGGAAACAAAACGACTCTAGCTAGAGTCCTTCCCCTGAACGACTTAAGCTAGAGTTTTTCCCCTGAACGACTCTAGCTAGAGACCTTCCCCTGAACGACTCTAGCTAGAGTTTTTCCCTGAAAGACTCTAGCTAGAGTTCTTCCCCTGAACGACTTTAGCTAGAGACCTTCCCCTGAACGACTCTAGCTAGAGTCCTTCCCCTGAAAGACTCTAGCTAGAGTCCTTACCCTGAACGACTCTAGCTAGAGTTCTTCCCCTGAACGACTTAGCTAGAGTCCTTCCCCTGAACGACTCTAGCTAGAGTCCTTCCCCTGAACGACTCTAGCTAGAGTCCTTCCCCTGAACGACTCTAGCTAGAGTTTTTCCCTGAAAGACTCTAGCTAGAGTTCTTCCCCTGAACGACTTTAGCTAGAGACCTTCCCCTGAACGACTCTAGCTAGAGTCCTTCCCCTGAAAGACTCTAGCTAGAGTCCTTACCCTGAACGACTCTAGCTAGAGTTCTTCCCCTGAACGACTCTAGCTAGAGTCCTTCCCCTGAACGACTCTAGCTAGAGTCCTTCCCCTGAACGACTCTAGCTAGAGTCCTTCCCCTGAACGACTCTAGCTAGAGTCCTTCCCCTGAACGACTCTAGCTAGAGTCCTTCTTCTGAACGACTCTAACTAGAGTCTTTCCCCTGAAAGACTCTAGCTAGAGACCTTCCTCTGAACGACTCTAGCTAGAGACCTTCCCCTGAACGACTCTAGCTAGAGACCTTCCCCTGAACGACTCTAGCTAGAGACCTTCCCCTGAACGACTCTAGCTAGAGACCTTCCCCTGAACGACTCTAGCTAGAGACCTTCCCCTGACGACTCTAGCTAGAGACCTTCCCCTGAACGACTCTAGCTAGAGACCTTCCCCTGAACGACTCTAGCTAGAGTTCTTCCCCTGAACGACTCTAGCTAGAATTCTTCCCCTAAACGACTCTAGCTAGAGACCTTCCCCTGATCGGCATTAGCTAGAGTCCCTCTCCTGAACTCTAGGTAGAGTCCTTCCTCTGAAAGACTTTAGCTAGAGACATTCCCCTGAACGACTCTAGCTAGAGAAATACGCCCAATGTTTAGACCCGTACCGGGGATCGAACCACAGACACTCAGTGTGTGAGCTGAGTGCGCTACCAACTGACCAAGGGGACACAAGGAAACAACAAGGAAACACTGGGACAATGAACATTTTATTCCAGAATTCCCATGAAAATTATCATTGGAGCATTCTGATCATGCTAGACAGCAACCCATGCTAGGACAGCTACGCAGGCTAGGAGCACTACATGCAGGCTAGGAGCAGCTACAGCAGGCTAGGAGCAGCTACAGCAGGCTAGGAGCAGCTACAGCAGGCTAGGAGCAGCTACAGCAGGCTAGGAGCAGCTACAGCAGGCTAGGAGCAGCTACAGCAGCTAGGACAGCTACAGCAGGCTAGGAGCAGCTACAGCAGGCTAGGAGCAGCTACAGCAGGCTAGAGCAGCTACAGCAGGCTAGGAGCAGCTACAGCAGGCTAGGAGCAGCTACAGCAGGCTAGGAGCAGCTACAGCAGGCTAGGAGCAGCTACAGCAGGCTAGGAGCAGCTACACCAGGCTAGGAGCAGCTACAGCAGGCTAGGAGCAGCTACAGCAGGCAGAGCAGCTAAGTAGGCTAGGACATACACAGGCTAGGAGCAGCTACACCAGGCTAGGGGCAGCTACAGCAGCTGGAGCAGCACAAAAGGCTAGGAGCAGCTACGCAAGCTAGGAGCGCACACCAGCAGTAGCAGCTACACCAGGGCTAGGGCAGCTACACCAGGCTGGGCAGCTACGAAGTAGGGAGCAGCTACAAAAGGCTAGAGCAGCTACAGCAGGCAGAGCAGCTACAGCAGCTAGGAGCACTACGTCACTAGGGGCAGCTACACCGTCCAGCTACAAGCAGGCTAGGAGGGACTACAAGAGGCTAGGAGCAGCTACAGCAGCTAGGAGCAGCTACAGCAGGCTTGGACACTACAGCAGGCTAAGCAGCTACAACCAGGCTAGGAGCAGCTACAGCAGCTAGGAGCAGCTACAGCAGGCTAGGAGCAGCTACAGCAGGCTAGGCAGCTACAGCAGCTAGAGCAGCTACCAGGCTAGGAGCAGCTACGCAGGCTAGGAGCAGCTACACCAGGGAGGGCAGCTAGTCAAGCTAGGCAGCTACACCAGGCTAGGAGCAGCTTTCACCAAGCTAGGAGCGCTACACCAGGCTAGGAGCGCTACGAAAGCTAGGAGCAGCTACACCAGGCTAGGAGCGGCTACACCAGGCTGGGAAACAGCTACGTCAAGCTAAAAACAGCTACACCAGGCTAGGAGCAGCTACACAGGCTAGGACAGCTACGTCAAGCTAGGGATCCCAGCTAGGCACTACAGGCTAGGAGCAGCTACGCCAGCTAAAACGGCTACGCCAGGCTAGGAGCAACCCTAAGGCTACACAGCTAGGAGACGCTACACCAGCTAGGACGCTACCCGGGCCCTGGGAAACCTACCCAGGCTAGGACAGCTACACCGGGCTAGGACGGCTACCCCAAAGCTAGGAACAGCTACTAAAGGCTAGGAACAGCTACACCAGGCTAGGAGCACTACACCGGCTAGAGCGCTACGAAAGGCTGGGAAACGCTATCCAGCTAGGACAGCTACCCAGCTAGGAACAGCTACGCCAACCCTAGGAACAGCTACATCCAGGCTAGGACACAACGCCAAGCTGGGAACACTCATCAGGCAAAGGAACAGCTACGCCAGGCTAGGAACAGCTACACCAGGCTAGGAACAGCTACGCCAAGCTAGGAACAGCTACATCAGGCTAGGAACAGCTACACCAGGCTAGGAGCAGCTACATCAGGCTAGGAACAGCTACGCCAAGCTAGGAACAGCTACACAGGCTGGGAAACAGCAAACCCAAAGGCTAGGAACAGCTACACCAGGCTGGGAAACAGCACGCCAAGCTAGGAACAGCTCACAGGCTAGGACAGCTACGCCAAGCTAGGAACAGCTACCCAAGGTAGGAGCAGTACCCAGGCTAGGAAGCACTACCCAGCTAGGACGCAAACCCCAGCTAGAAACAGCTACTCAGGCTAGGAGCAGCTACGCCAAGCTAGGAACAGCTACTACCAGGCTAGGAGCAGCTACGCCAAGCTAGGAACAGCTACACCAGGCTAGGAGCAGCTACGCCAAGCTAGGAACAGCTACACCAGGCTAGGAGCAGCTACGCCAAGCTAGGAACAGCTACTCAAGGCTAGGAGCAGTTACGCCAAGCTGGAAAACAGCTACTAAAAGGTAGGAGCAGCTACCCAAGCTAGGAAACAGCTACCCCCAAGGGCTAGGGACAGCTACGCCAAGCTAGGAACAGCTACCCAGGCTAGGAGCAGCTACGCCAACTAGGAACAGCTACACCGGGCCCTAGGAGCACTACGCCAAGCTAGGAACACTACTAAAGGGCTGGGAAACAGCTACCCAAGCTGGGAAGCACTAACCAGGCTAGGAGCAGCTACGCCAAGCTAGGAACAGCTACTCAAGGCTAGGAGCAGCTACGCCAAGCTAGGAGCAGCTACACCAGGCTAGGAAACAGCTACCCACTAGGAACAGCTATCAAGCTAGGACAGCTACCCAAGCAAAGGAGCAGCTACCCAGGCTAGGAGCAGCTACACCGGGCTAAGCAGCTGGCAAGCTGAGAACAGCTACACCAGGTAAGCAGCTACACCAGGCTAGGAGCAGCTACGCCAAGGGCTGGGAAACTTACCCCAAAGGCTAGAGCAGCCTACCCAAAGCTAGGACAGCTACACCAGGCTAGGAGCAGCTACGCCAGGCTGGGAACAGCTACGTCGGGCTAGGAGCAGCTACACCAGCTAGGAACAGCAAACTAGGCTAGGAGCAGCTACGCAGGCTGGGCCTACCCAGGCTAGGGAGCTACCCAGCTAGGAGCGCTACGTCAGGCTGGGAAAGCGGTACACCAGGCTAGGAGACCTACCCGGGCTAGGAGCGGCTACCCAGGGGGAACGGTACGCCGGGCTGGGAAACGGCTACGCCAGGCTGGGAAAAGTACCCAGGCTAGGAGCACTACGCAGGCTAGGACGTACCAGTTTGAGGGTACCCCAGGCTAGGTATTAGGCTAGACGTACCCAGGCTAGGAGGGGCTACGCTAGGCAAAGGAGGGGCTACCCCAGGCTAGGAACGGTTACGCCAGGCTGGGAACGGCTACAACCAGGCTAGGATGGTACGCCAGGCTAGGAGCTCTACCCAGGCTAGGAGCGGTACCCTAGGCTAGGACCCGGTACGCCAGGCTGGGAAACGGTACGCCAGGCTAGGATCGGTTTACGCCAGGCGGGAAAGGTTACCAGGCTAGGAACGGCTACCCAGGCTAGGAGTGGCTCGCCGGGTAGGAGCGGCTACACAGGCTAGGAAGGGGTTAACCCGGGCCTAGGAGCGGCTACCCAGGCTAGGAACGGTTACGCCAGGCTAGGAGGCAACGCCAGGCTAGGAACGGTTACGCCAGGCTAGGAGCGGCTACCAGGCTGGGAGGGCTACGCCAGCCTGGGAAACGGCTAACAGGTGGGAAACGGTATGCCAGCCAAAGAGCGGCTACCAGGCTAGGAACGGCTACGCCAGGCTAGAGGGCTACCCAGGCTGGGAGCGGCTACGGGGCTAAAACGGCTACACAGGCTAGGAGCGCTACCAGGCTAGGAGGCGGGAAACGCAGCCAGGAACGGCAAAGCAGGCTGGGAACGGCTACACAGGCAAAGGGCGGCTACGCCAGGCTAGGACGGCTACAAAGGCTAGAACGGCTACACCAGGCTAGGAGCTGCTACCCCGGGCTAGGAGCGGCTACACCAGGCTGGGAAACGGCTACGCAGCTAGGAGCGGTTACCCAGCTAAGCGGCTACGCCAGGCTGGGGCGGCTAAAACCAGGTTTAGGACGGCTACCCCAGGCTAGGGCGGCTACCCCAGGCTAGGGCGGCTAAAACCAGGCAGGACGGTTACCAGGCTAGGAGCGGTTACCCAGCTAAGCGGCTACGCCAGGCTAGGGGGGCTACCCAGGCTAGGAAACTGCTACGCCGGGCTGGGGCGGCTACGCCGGGCTAGGGCGGCTACACAGGCAAGGAGGGGTTGCACCAGGCTAGGAAGCGGCTACGCCAGGCTAGGAGCGGCTACGCCAGGCTAGGAGGGCTACGCCAGGCTAAGGAACGGCTACCCAGGCTAGGAGCGGCTACGCCAGGCTAGGACGGCTACACAGGCTAGGAGCGGGCTACCCAAAGGCTAGGAGCGCTCCCCAAAGGCTAGGAAAAGGGCTACAGCAGGCTAAGAGCGGCTACACCAGGCTAGGAGCGGCTACGCCAGGCAAAGGAACGGCTACACAGGAGCTCTAGGAGGCGGCTACACCCAGGCTGGGAAACGGCAAACACCAGGCTAGGAGCGGCTAACCGGCTAGAGCGGCTACGAACGGTGGGAAAGGTTACCCAGGCTAAGCGGCTACCCCAGGCTAGGGCGGCTACACCAGGCTAGGACGCTACGCCGGGCTAGGGTGAAACCCAGGCTTGGCGCGGCTACCCAGCTAAGGCGGTTCACCGGGCTAGGAGCGCTACGCCAGGCTAGGGGCGGCACGCCAGGCTTGCGGCTACCCAGGCGGGATGGTCACCAGGCTGGGAGCGGCTACGCCAGGTAGGAGGGCTACGCCAGCTAGGCGGCTCGCCCAGGCTTGGAGTGGCTACGCCGGAAAGGAGCGCAAACGCCAGGGAAAGGGGGGAGCGGCTACGCCCCAGGCTGGAGGGGCTACGCCAGGAAAGGAGCGGTTTCGCCAGGTAGGAGCGTTACGCAGGCTAGGGCGCTACGCCAGGCTAAGGAGCGGTTTCGCCAGGCTAGGACGGCTAACGCCAGGCTAGGAGCGGCTACCAGGGTAGGAGCGCTACCCAGGGTAAGAGCGGCTACACCAGGGTAAGAGCACTACACCAGGGTAAGAGCAGCTACACCAGGGTAAGAGCAGCTACACCAGGGTAAGAGCAGCTACACCAGGGTAAGAGCAGCTACACCAGGGTAAGAGCAGCTACACCAGGGTAAGAGCAGCTACACCAGGGTAAGAGCAGCTACACCGGTAAGAGGCTACACAGGGTAAGAGCAGCTACACCAGGGTAAGAGCAGCTACACCAGGGTAAGAGCAGCTACACCAGGGTAAGAGCAGCTACACCAGGGTAAGAGCAGCTACACCAGGGTAAGAGCAGCTACACCAGGTAAGAGCAGCACACCGGGGTAAGAGCAGGCTACACCAGGGTAAGAGCAGTTTAACCAGGTAAGAGCAGCTACACCAGGGTAAGAGCAGCTACACCAGGGAAAAGAGCGCTACACCAGGGTAAGAGCATTCCCAGGTAAGAGCGCTCACCGGGGAAAAGAGAGCTACACCGGGGTAAGAGCAGCTACGCCAGGGTAAGAGCGGCTACACCAGGGTAAGAGCGGCTACACCAGGGTAAGAGCAGCTACACCAGGGTAAGAGCAGCTACACCAGGGTAAGAGCAGCTATACCAGGGTAAGAGCAGCTACACCAGGGTAAAGCAGCATACCAGGGTAAGAGCAGCTAAAAAACCAGGGTAAGAGCAGCTACACCAGGGTAAGAGCAGCTACACCGGGGTTTAAAAGAGCTATAAAACCAGGGTTGGGAGCAGCTTCACCAGGGTAAGAGCACTACACCAGGGTAAGAGCAGCTACACCGGGGTAAGAGCAGCTATACCCGGGGTAAGAGCAGCTACACCGGGGTAAAAAGCAGCTAAAACCGGGGTAAGAGCAGCTACACCAGGGTAAGAGCAGCTACACCGGGGTAAGAGAAAGCTACACAATAAGAGCAGCTAACCGGGGTTTAGAGCGCTTCACCAGGTAAGAGCACTACGCCAGGGTAAGAGCGGCTACACCCAGTAAGAGCGGCTACACCAGGGTAAGAGCAGCTACACCAGGGTAAGAGCAGCTACACCAGGGTAAGAGCAGCTACACCAGGGTAAGAGCAGCTACACCAGGGTAAGAGCGGCTACGCCAGGGTAAGAGCGGCTACACCAGGGTAAGAGCGGCTACACCAGGGTAAAAAGCAGCTACACCAGGTAAGACAGCTACACCAGGGTAAGAGCAGCTACACCAGGGTAAGAGCAGCTACACCAGGGTAAGAGCGGCTACGCCAGGGTAAGCGCGGCTACGCTGCCGATTTGTGAACATAACTCTTTGACCTTTCTGGCTGGTAAAGGGGGTTAGGGGAGGTTGAGACGGTGGGGGGCGGTGGAGACAGGGGGGCACAACACTGAAGGGAGAGGAAGTACAAGTGAGGGAACCTGAGGGGAGAGAGTGCCAGATAATTGTTGTTCCCTCGGGTGGGGGAGGGGAAACAGAGAGGGGTGAAGGAAAGAAAGAGAGGGGTTGAAGGAAAGAAGGAGAGGGGGTGAAAGAGATGGGAGGGGAAATGCGATGGAGTGAGAGGATTTAAAGGGAGGGGAATGGGGAGAGCTGAAAGAGGGAGAGGGGAGAGGAGTAAAGGTTAGTGAGGGGAGGAGTTATTACTGGCTCTGAGTGGTTCGGGAGTGAGGGGAAGGTCTGCTGGCTGCTTCCAGCAGGTACTGGAGTGTCTTACACGCCAGACTGAGTATTTCCAGCAGGTACTGGAGTGTCTTACACTCCAGACTGGGTGCTTGCAGCAGTACTGGAGTGTCTTACACTCCAAACTGAGTACTTGCAGCAGGTGCTGGAGTGTCGTTCACTCCAGATTGAGTACTTGCAGCAGGTGCTGGAGTGTCGTTCACTCCAGACTTAGTACTTGCAGCTGGTGCTGGAGTGTCGTTCACTCCAGACTGAGTACTTGCAGCAGGTGCTGGAGTGTCGTTCACTCCAGACTTAGTACTTGCAGCTGGTGCTGGAGTGTCGTTCACTCCAGACTGAGTACTTGCAGCAGGTGCTGGAGTGTCGTTCACTCCAGACTGAGTACTTGCAGCAGTACTGGAGTGTCTTACACTCCAGACTGAGTACTTGCAGCAGTACTGGAGTGTTCTAACACAGAACTGCAGTGTAGGATGGAGGGGAAAGAGAGGCAGGGAGGAAAAGGGGTCTGTAGATAAGGGTGAATATATGTAGAGATGAATTGAAGAAGAAAGAGGGATAGAGAGGAATGAAAGGAGAAAGAAGGAAATGGAGGAATGTAAATAGAAAGAGGAATAGAGAAGAATGGAGGAAGGGAGACTACTAGCATAGGTGGACTAACATATTCTCCCTAGTTTTCCCACTCTTTCCCATTTCTCGCTATATATCTTTTGCTAACATTCTCTCCTTTTCTCCACCATTCTCTTCCATTCATTCTTCCCTTCCTACATCCCTTCCTTCCTTCCTCCCTCCCGATCCACCTTTTCATTATTGATTTATCTCCTTTTCATTCTCTTTTGTGTCCGTCCCTCTAGCCTTCCCTCCCCCCTTCCTCTCTCTCCTCCTCTCCCTCTGCCAGGTTAAGTGTGGGTGTAGATGACAAATGTAGTGCTGCCTTTCAACATCCTTCCCTTCCCTTTCCTTCCCTTCCCTTCCCTTCCCTTCCCTTCCCTTCCCTTCCCTTCCCTCCTGCCCAAACACTTACACTTGAAGTGTTATTACCTCTGCTGGACCTTCTCGGTTTATATGTACTTACCTTTGTACTCACCTGTCTGTACTCGTCCTCTGTAATCTTGGCTCACCTCTCTGTGCTCATATTTCTGTACTTACCTCTGGACTTACTCACCTCTCAGTATTTGTGAAAATTAAAATACTGTCTCTCTCTCTCTCTCTCTCTCTCTCTCTCTCTCTCTCTCTCTCTCTCTCTCTCTCTCTCTCTCTCTCTCTCTCTCTCTCTCTCTCTCAACCTTCAATCGGCCGATGTGTTTATTTTGATGCATCTAGTTCCCTCTATGACTCACTTCTGCTCTACAGAGGCTTGGTACACCAGTTACGTCCTTATGTCATCGAAAAGTGGATAGGGCAAGGTGGCCCAGGAGGGCCAGCCGCGCCAGCCGGGCCAGCCGGGCCAGGCGGGCCAGGCGGGCCAGGCCCGCCCTAGCCGTTAGCTTGAAGGTAGTCCTGCTCATCTTTGAGTGACTTCCAGTATGCAACTGACTGTGCAGCACATTGGGTTCACGGCTTCAGCATTTTGACTTAAGATATAGTTTGTCTGCGATTACCGGGGCACCTGCAATAACCGGGGCACCTGCAGCTACCGGTGCACCTGTAATTACCGGGGCACCTGCAGCTACCGGTGCACCTGTAATTACCGGGGCACCTGCAGCTACCGGTGCACCTGTAATTACCGGGGCACCTGCAGCTACCGGTGCACCTGTAATTACCGGGGCACCTGCAACTACCGGTGCACCTGTAATTACCGGGGCACCTGCAACTACCGGTGCACCTGTAATTACCGGGGCACCTGCAACTACCGGTGCACCTGTAATTACCGGGGCACCTGCAGCTACCGGTGCACCTGTAATTACCGGGGCACCTGCAGCTACCGGTGCACCTGTAATTACCGGGGCACCTGCAACTACCGGTGCACCTGTAATTACCGGGGCACCTGCAGCTAACGGTGCACCTGTAATTACCGGGGCACCTGCAACTACCGGTGCACCTGTAATTACCGGGGCACCTGCAACTACCGGTGCACCTGTAATTACCGGGGCACCTGCAGCTACCGGTGCACCTGTAATTACCGGGGCACCTGCAGCTACCGGTGCACCTGTAATTACCGGGGCACCTGCAGCTACCGGTGCACCTGTAATTACCGGGGCACCTGCAGCTAACGGTGCACCTGTAATTACCGGGGCACCTGCAACTACCGGTGCACCTGTAATTACCGGGGCACCTGCAGCTACCGGTTCACCTGTAATTACCGGGGCACCTGCAACTACCGGTGCACCTGTAATTACCGGGGCACCTGCAGCTACCGGTGCACCTGTAATTACCGGGGCACCTGCAGCTACCGGTGCACCTGTAATTACCGGGGCACCTGCAGCTACCGGTGCACCTGTAATTACCGGGGCACCTGCAGCTACCGGTGCACCTGTAATTACTAGGAAGAACTGTACCTTTGCTATCCGATGGAATGTGTAAATAATTTTTCTTTTAAAAGGTGTTCAGTGCTGAAGGCCGCTAGCACCAATAGCCTGGTGAACCAGGTGATCCAGAGGGAGGTACAGAATCCTCGAAACAGCTCACAGGTATACCACAGGTACTGTGAAACATGATATAAAATTATATCTAATTAACAACATTCAAATTTCGTTACACTAGTCTACAGCACACAAAAATAGAGAAATGCTTCGGGAAATACAACTAGTCATTCTTCACTAATTTTTGGGCCACTGAAAACGAGAATGAAGATTAAAATTGCAAACTGTCTCTATTTATAAATAAGTAGACTCAGACTGGCTGCTGTTGTCCTTGACTCTGGAAGGTTGGAGAGTTGATAAACTCTACATGGGGGGGGGAGGGGAGGGGAAGGGTCTTGATTTATTATCCACAATGCGTAATTATTTACGTATTAAAAAAATACTTTAAATTTCCCATTTTTCTCATCAGCAGCTGTAATTTTTCAAGATTTTGAAGGGTTGGGCTCCAGATTGTTGTAGTGAGGTCTCTTTCTCGCTGAAAATGTTTAAATTTTGTGACCGTCAAGAAAGATTTAGTCCCATTCATCATGATGGATGGTGACCTTGTTGCCTGCACCGACAACATTGGTCTCATGACGACCCTCAATATTATTCATAATTCTGATGAGCGGAGACTTTGATTCATCGAAGATGAGTCTGAAGTCTGTTTTGTTGCATGTTGGCAACGTGTTGCCTTCGTGCATATTGGTTATGGAATCCACATGAAGGAAACACACTTCAACATGAAGCAGATTTTGACCTGCATAAACTATGACAAACATCAGCGGCAGCTTTGTGGAGATCTCAATGTTGTTGCTGCCTTGCTTTGACTGCAGCTAGGCTACACTACGTATTGTTGTGTTATTGTTACTATGCTTGAACTGCAGCTAGGCTACGCTAAGTATTGATGTTTCTGTGTGACTGGGATTGGCCACTCCGACACTCACATGTAGAATCAAGCAGAATTTTGTTACCACCCTTACACATCAATCTAGGCCTCAAGAAATTTTGTTAAGGCTGAGGATAAAGCGGCGGCAACCTTGGTGATAAACTGCCAAGATTCAGTGAAGTAAAAATTAAGAGGGTGTATTTGTTGGTCTGCAGATTCACGAGCTTCTTGAAGATGATCAGTTTGGCCGTATCATAGTTGATAAGGAGAAAAGTGCGTGGAATGCTTTCCGGTTAGTAGCCAACAATTTTCTGAGAAATATCAGAGCCGGCAATTACAAGGAGCTAGTGGAAAACCCAATCCGAAGATGGACTGCAGTATGTCTTTAAAAGCACATTTCCTCCATTCGCACCTAGACTTTTTTTCTGACCACCTGCGGAGCAGTTAGTGAACATAGTGAACGTTTCTCCCAGAACATCTAAGTCATGGAGAAACACTACCAGGCAAGTAGAGTCCATCACTGAGCAGATTACTGCTAGACAATAACAAGAGATGCTTTAGAAGCGGAATACAAGAGACAAGAAGTACAAAGGGAACAGAAAGTCGTCCTGAATGTTGCAAGAAACCCCCAATATCTCTACACATATGCAAAATGCGAGATAAGAACTACCTGTGGAATTGGACCATTAATCACAGGAGGTTCAAACACTGACGATGAAAAGGAAATGAGCGAAATCCTAAAAAAAAAAAATTATGAATCAATATTCAGCAATCCATCAAAGGAAAGCAAAATGGAGAATGCAGAATTTTGGTTTCGTTACCCCTGAAGGCCACTCAGAGCATATAACTGATATAAGAACAAATCCCACAGGAATCGAACACAGAAAGAGAAAACATGCCCTCTTATGGAGCACCTGGACCTGATACGTGGATTCCTTATTTATAAAGAAAAGAAAAAAAATCCTCTTGCGTGAACAGTTAGTGTCCTTCGGAGAAAGAGCTTAGATTTAGGTGAAATCCCAGAAGCCTTAAAGAATGCAGATATAGTTCCTTTGCATAAGAGAGGCAGTAGAGCGCTTGGCAAAATTTACAGACCAGTTGCCCTAACATCGCACGCAGTAAGTCTATGAATGGGTAATGAGACATGAAATTTTAAACTTCATGGAACCACATTACTTGCACAACAAAACCAGAATGGATTTACAGCGGAACATCGTGCTTGTTACGGCTGTTACACCGCTATGACAGAATGACGAAGGTATTGGAAGAAAATCATTACGTAAATATAGTGTACATAGATTTCGCAAAAATACTTTTGACAAATGCGATCACGGAGTGATTGCTCATAAATTGAGGATGACAGGTATAACGGGAAAAGTAAGCAATAGGAGAAGTAGTGAACAGAACAAAATCCAACATCAGGACCTCAAGGCTCAGTCCTGGCACCTTTACTGTTTCTTATATTCATAAAGACAAAAATAAAAACACTCGTCACAATTATGTATCAATATATGTATGACAATAACCTGGGTAGAATGTACTGATGAACGGCATCAATATTATTTATTTTGCATATTGTAATAACTCTTGATCTTATTGCATCATCAAAGATAATGACAAGTAATAGTGAATAATAATGAAATAGATGGATAATGAATTGTAAATAATAATGAATATTGATGAATGATGATGGGGAAATGGGTAAGGAACAGTGAATGACGAATAATGATGAATGATCATTAATGAACAATAACTGATAATGATGAATAACGAATAATTATGATGACTACTGATGAATGTCGATGGAGAATGATGATGAATAATGACTGATAAAGGTGGATAAGGATGAATAGTAAGTAGCGATGGATAATAATGAATAACGATGGACAGTGATGAATAACGATGGATAATGATGAATAACGATGGATAATGATGAATAACGATGAATAATGATGAATAATGAGAAGTATGATACCTGAAGTTTTAAATTTACATCCTTGGGAAGGTAAAAAAGAAAAGCATCTCCCACCTCTCTCTCATCCTGTCTCCCTTGTCCATCCTTCGTCACCCCTTCTCCCTCTTTTCCCCTTCCCTTTATCCGCGACTCTTACGTCCCATTTTCTCTTACACAAATGCCCTTCTCTCTAGTTTTCTCCATCCACTTCCCTCAGTCCACTATCCACTTCCGTCCATCTCTCTCTCTCTCTCTCTCTCTCTCTCTCTCTCTCTCTCTCCCATCCATCCACTTCTGTTACTTTCCCATCACCATCCTACCTCCCATTACTTTGTACCAAGAAGACACCAACCAGCACCTCCATCCCTCAGCTTAAGTTTACACCCATTAGAGTTTCTTCACAGTTTTTTCTTGGTGGAGAAAAAGAGAAGAGGAGAATAAGTAAGAAGAAAGTATATGAAGAAAGAAAAGAGGACTTGTGAGAGTAGGGTGAAGGAAGAAGAGTTGGCGGTAGAGAGTAAGGATGTAGGAAGAGCCAGAAGCAGGAAAAGCCGGAGGCAGGAAGAGCCGGATGTAGGAAGAACTGGAGGCAGGAAAAGCCGGAGACAGGAAGAGCCGGATGTAAGAAGAGCTGGAAGCAGGAGAAGCCGGAGGTAGGAAGAGCCGGATATAGGAACAGCCGGATGTAGGAACAGCGGGAGGCAGGAAGAGCCGGATGTAGGAAGAGTGTAGAAAACCCCAATTTCCTTTTCATGGAGTATTCCATTTTCTGGCAACTTCCGTATATTCCTTCTCCTCCTCCTCCTCCTCCTCCTCCTCCTCCTCCTCCTCCTCCTCCTCCTCCTCCTTCTTCTTCCATTCTTCCTACCTCCAGTTCTTCCTCCTCCTCCCTCTTTTCCTACCTTCGGCTCTTCCTCATTCATCTCTCCCTTGCTCATGTCTGTCTCTATTAGGAGGTGCTGACCCAGACGGAACAAGAGAGAGGAGCAATGAAAGAGAGAGGCGCAACGATGATAGAAGGCAACAAATGGAAAGAATAGGGAAAATGCGACAAAAATATATAATGTAGCACAGAAACTAGAAAGAACAAATAGAAACATAGCGTCTATAACGAAGGAGGAGGAGATAGAGAAGAGAGAAGAAGAGAGAGATGTGGAACGATGGTACATTTAGGTCACCTTACAGACCGTCCACTTAGGTCACCTTACAGACCGTCCACTTAGGTCACCTTACAGACCCCTTACCACTTAAGGTCACCCCCTTACAGACCGTCCACTTAGGTCACCTTACAGACCCTCCACTTAGGTCACCTTACAGACCCTCCACTTAGGTCACCTTACAGACCCTCCACTTAGGTCACCTTACAGACCCTCCACTTAGGTCACCTTACAGACCCTTCACTTAGCCCCTTTACAACCCTCCACTTAGGTCACCTTACAGACCGTCCACTTAGGTCACCTTACAGACCCCCACTTGGTCACCTTACAGCCCCCCACTTAGGTCACCTTACGACCCTCCATTTAGGTCACCTTACAGACCCTTCATTTTGTCACCTACAGACCCCCACTTGGGGTCACGTTACAGCCCCCTCCATTTGGGGGTCACCTTAAGCCGCCACTTAGGTCCCCTTACAGACCCTCCACTTAGGGTCACCTACAGACCCTCCACTGGGTCACCTACAAACCGCCACTTAGGTCACCTTACAACCCTCCACTTAGGTCACCTTCCCAGACCGTCCATTTAGGTCACCTTACAGACCGTCCACTTAGGTCCCCTTTACGACCGCCACTTGGTTTCCCCCCTTTACAGCCGTCCACTTGGTTTCCCTTTACAAACCCTCCATTAGGTCCCCTTTACAACCCTCCACTTAGGCACCTTACAGACCCTCCACTTGGGTCACCTTACAGACCCTCCACTTAGGTCACGTTACAGGAACCTCCCTTGGGTCACCTTAAGACCCCCATTTAGGTCACCTTACAGACCTCCACTTAGGTCACCTTACAAACCCTCCACTTAGGTCAACTTAAGACTCCGACACTTAGGTCTCCTTACAGACCGTCTACTTAGGTCACCTTACAGACCCTCCACTTAGGTCACCTTACAGACCGTCCACTTAGGTCACCTTACAGACCGTCCACTTAGGCCACCTTACAAACCCTCCACTTATGTCACCTTACAGATCCTCCACTTAGGTCACCTTACAGACCGTCCACTTAGGTCACCTTACAGACCGTCCACTTAGGTCACCTTACAGACCGTCCACTTAGGTCACCTTACAAACCGTCCATTTAGGTCACCTTACAGACCCTCCACTTAGGTCACCTTACAGACCCTCCACTTAGGTCACCTTACAGACCCTCCACTTAGATCACCTTACAGACCCCTCCACTTAGATCACCTTACAGACCCTCCACTTAGGTCACCTTACAGACCCTCCACTTAGGTCACCTTACAGACCCTCCACTTAGGTCACCTTACAGACCCTCCACTTAGATCACCTTACAGACCCTCCCACTTAGGTCACCTTACAGACCCTCCCTTATGTGACCTTACAGACCTCCCACTTAGGTCACCTTACAGACCGTCCACTTAGGTCATCTTACAGACCCTCCACTTAGATCACCTTACAGACCCTCCACTTAGATCACCTTACAGACCCTCCACTTAGGTCACCTTACAGACCCTCCACTTAGGTCACCTTACAGACCGTCCACTTAGGTCACCTTACAGACCCTCCACTTAGGTCACCTTACAGACCCTCCACTTAGGTCACCTTACAGACCGTCCACTTAGGTCACCTTACAGACCCTCCACTTAGGTCACCTTACAGACCCTCCACTTAGGTCACCTTACAGCCCCTCCACTTAGATCACCTTACAGACCGTCCACTTAGGTCACGTTACAGACCCTCCACTTAGGTCACCTTACAGACCCTCCACTTAGGTCACCTTACAGACCCTCCACTTAGGTCACCTTACAGACCCTCCACTTAGGTCACCTTACAGACCCTCCACTTAGGTCACCTTACAGACCTCCACTTAGGTCCCTTACAGACCGTCCACTAGGTCACCTTACAGACCTCCACTTAGGTCACCTTACAGACCTCCACTTAGGTCACCTTACAGACCCTCCACTTAGATCACCTTACAGACCGTCCACTTAGGTCACCTTACAGACCCTCCACTTAGGTCACCTTACAGACCGTCCACTTAGGTCACCTTACAGACCGTCCACTTAGGTCACCTTACAGACCCTCCACTTAGGTCACCTTACAGACCGTCCACTTAGGTCGCCTTTACTCAAGACATTTCGGTCCTGCTACGTTGGATCACTTCCGGTGCACACGTTCGAGGTCATTTAAGGTCACAGGGTCGAAACATCTTACGTACAAGTGATCAAAACTAATACACTAGGGATCATTTTCCTCTGACAGTCAGCAGTCACCTGTCCACGTCTTAGAGTATCTTAATTAACACACGTCTTCAAACACCTGTTTTTTTAACTGGCTCAAACACCTGTTTTTTAACTGGCTCAAACACCTGTTTTTAACTGGCTCAAACACCTGTTTTTAACTGGCTTTAAACACCTGTTTTTTAACTGGCTCAAACACCTGTTTTTAACTGGCTCAAACACCTGTTTTTAACTGGCTCAAACACCTGTTTTTTAACTGGCTCAAACACCTGTTTTTTAACTGGCTCAAACACCTGTTTTTAACTGGCTCAAACACCTGTTTTTTAACTGGCTCAAACACCTGTTTTTAACTGGCTCAAACACCTGTTTTTTAACTGGCTCAAACACCTGTTTTTAACTGGCTCAGACACCTGTTTTTTAACTGGCTCAAACAACTGTTTTTTAACTGGCTCAAACACCTGTTTTTAACTGGCTCAAACACCTGTTTTTTAACTGGCTCAAACACCTGTTTTTTAACTGGCTCAAACACCTGTTTTTTAACTGGCTCAAACACCTGTTTTTTAACTGGCTTTAAAACACCCGTTTTTTTAACTGGCTCAAACACCTGTTTTTTAACCCGGCTCAAACACCTGTTTTTTAACTGGCTCAAACCCTTTTTTAACTGGCTCAAAAAACCTGTTTTTTAACTGGCTCAAACACCTGTTTTTTAACTGGCTCAAACACTGTTTTTTAACTGGCTCAAACACCTGTTTTTAACTGGCTCAAACACCTGTTTTTTAACTGGCTCAAACACCTGTTTTTTAACTGGCTCAAACACCTGTTTTTAACTGGCTCAAACACCTGTTTTTAACTGGCTCAAACACCTGTTTTTAACTGGCTCAAACACCTGTTTTTAACTGGCTCAAACACCTGTTTTTAACTGGCTCAAACACCTGTTTTTAACTGGCTCAAACACCTGTTTTTAACTGGCTCAAACACCTGTTTTTAACTGGCTCAAACACCTGTTTTTAACTGGCTTCAGTAGGTAGATTTGAAAGCAAATTATATGTAAAATTTTTTATGGTTATTATTATTGTTATTGTTATTAATAAAATAATTATACAAATATGAACTAATAATAATAATAATAATTTATAATAATAATATATATAATAATAATAATATATATATATAATAAAATAATTAAAAATAATAAATAAATATAATAATAATAATAATAATAATAATAATAATAATAATAATAGTAATAATAATAAAAATAATAATTCATTGGATGATGACTCTGGAGTATACTTATTTTATCTATTTTTTTTTCAGGTGAGTTTCTTGATGATTGACGAGTGAGAGGTAAGTTACTCTGCGTCTCTCCTCTCTCTCTCTTACTCTCTCTCTCTTCTCTCTCTCTCTCTCTCTCTCTCTCTTCTCTCTCTCTCTTCCTCTCCTCTCTCTCTCTCTCTCCTCTCTCTCTCTCTCTCTCTCTCTCTCTCTCTTCTCTCTCTCTCTCTCTCTCATCTCTCTCTCTCTCTCTCTCTCTCTCTTCTCGCTCTATCTCTATACTCTCTCTATCTCACCAAGTGTCTCTCTTCTCCATCTCCGTCTCTAGGCTCTCTTCAGTGCTAAGGTGTTCAAAGGCATTAAATACCAGATGAAACTCCGTGGTAAGTGGTGCAACACAAAAGTGAGTCACTGTACCCCGGTACAGGGTACCCAGGTACAGGGTACCCAGGTACAGGGTACCCAGGTACAGGGTACCCAGGTACAGGGTACCCAGGTACAGGGTACCCGGTCAGGGTACCCAGGTACAGGGTACCCAGGTACAGGGTACCCAGGTACAGGGTACCCAGGTACAGGGTACCCAGGTACAGGGTACCCAGGTACAGGGCACCCCGGTACAGGGTACCCCGGTACAGGGTACCCCGGTACAGGGTACCCATGGTAGACAGGGTACCCAAGTACAGGTGGTACCCAGGTACAGGGTATGACCCGGTACAGGGTACCCAGGTACAGGGTACCCAGGTACAGGGTACTCAGGTACAGGGTACCCAGGTACAGGGTACCCAGGTACAGGGTACCCCGGTACAGGGTACCCCGGTAATACAGGTTACAGGGTACCCAGGTACAGGGACCCAGTACAGGGTACTCAAGTTCAGGGTACCCCGGTACAGGGTACCCAGGTACAGGGTACCCAGGTACAGGGTACCCAGGTACAGGGTACCCAGGTACAGGGTACCAAGGTTATCATAACATACATCACGGTACTTTGCGAGAAAATGGAGAAGCAAACACTCTGAAAACACGACTTACAGCTCAAACCAGCACTCAAGCCTAACCTCTCGGCCCGTTCATCTTTCCCGGGGCTTGCTGTGAAGTACTCACCTAATTGTGGTTGCAGGGGTCGAGTAACACCACAGATAGAGCTGGATACACTGAAGAGTGTTTCAGTGAGAGCTATTATTCCTAATATGTTACCTCAACAATAGTAGCAGTAGTGATGGTGCTGGTTGTGGTGCTGGTGACGCTGGTGCTGGTTCTGGCGGCGCTGAGGCCCGTTCCCAGACCAAGTTTCATGGGCGATGGCTTGATCAACCAAGCTGTTGGTGGCAGCCGCACGCAGTCTAATGTACACACCACAGCCCGGCTCTCCAGTAACTAATCTGAGGAGATTATTCAGTTCTGTCTTGAAGACAGTCGTATGTTGATGATTTTCCCTACGTATGAAGCTGCTGGAGGCAGTGGAGCATGGGAAGAGAGCCTTCTGCTTAACTATCCTGACCTTCCATGTCTTGATGCAACTAGCCATAACAAGATGGTATATCTTTAAACCAACTTTGGTCTCTGACCCGCAGTTTAAGGGTGAAAATTGAAGGAAATATAACGTTTTATATTAAAAACATGTGTTATGAATCGGTTTTTGTCTAATATTAAGTATTCTGGCTGAGTTAGTCTTTAGGATGGATTCTTTTATTCTTTTGGTCAGTAATCTAGCATGCCTTCCAGCGTCCTCAAGAAAATTACGTTTTCCTCCTGTTTCTAACACGAGGAGGCAGTTTTCCCTCTATGTGACATCGGTTCCTAAGCAGAGTCCTCTTCATCCTGCCTTCCCTTTCCGATGGCATGACTCATGAGGTTTCGTTCAGGGCAAGACCCATTATCCATCGTTCCTTGATATAATCGACATTCTTACCTTCTTTCGCCGTGAACCTGACCCGAGTGGCCACTCCTCTCTCTTTCCATTCTTCTTTCCATCTTCTATTTCTCCTCTTCCTTGTCCCATATCCTCTCACTTCCTCTTCTACCGACAGCGTTCTACCGGTAATATCTGCAGAGATACCATCCACATCTTCTTCCAGATTAGGATATCGTGCAGTTCCTTAGTCAGAACATTAGTTCCTGACTATGAACTGAACTTCTCCAGGCCGGGACTGACAACCTCAATTCTACGACTACAGGGTGATGCGACTGATTATTCTCTCTTCACATTCTATGTTCCTGCCTACTTTTGTATTCGACTGAGAGCTACTGTGTAGCGAAACGTTTCGGATAAACGTTGTCTACTGTTGATATGTGTCTTACTAACAACCTGTCGGTATTGTATACCATTTTGATGTTCAACTCAGCAGATAGCTGCAGTGTGGATTTCAAGACCATTTGCTTTCTGTTTTTCTCGTATACACAGTACTCAAGTATACTGCCTCATCTTGCAACCATGAAGGTAAACTCAATGTGTGTGTGTGTGTATCTGAGCACATACATGCATTTCTGTGTATTGGTGCATCAAAGTGCAATAAATCACATGGAGATACACGAGATAAAGTACATTTTTCTACCTCCAGCAAGGGTCCTTTTCAGTAGATTGTACTTCAAGATTTTTCCCTCATTCTGTTTTGATATATACATTTTTTTTTAATTCTCCTGTGTGGAGGGTGTGGTCCCCAGAAAAATGGAAATTCCCAAGTCATAGGAACTCTAGTTCTGCCTGAACTAAACCTCTGTAACTTCTTTATCAACTGAACCCATAGTCAGAGATTTCAGGATATTTCAGTCTTCACTGAAGTTACCCAGTTGAAGCTGAATAGGTTATGGTTGCTTGATACAAAGACCATCTTGAGTGACCCAGTGCGTCACAGAGTGATACAGTGCGTCACAGAGTGATACAGTGCGTCACAGAGTGATACAGTGCGTCACAGAGTGATACAGTGCGTCACAGAGTGATACAGTGCGTCACAGAGTGATACAGTGCGTCACAAGAGTGATACAGTGCGTCACAGAGTGATACAGTGGGTCACAGAGTGATACAGTGCGTCACAGAGTGATTACAGTGCGTCACAGAGTCATACAGTGCGTCACACAGAGTCATACAGTGCGTCACAGTGATACAGTGCGTCACAGAGTGATACAGTGTGTCACAGAGTGATACAGTGCGTCACAGAGTGATACAGTGCGTCACAGAGTGATACAGTGCGTCACAGAGTGATACAGTGCGTCACAGAGTCATACAGTGCGTCACAGTGATACAGTGCGTCACAGAGTGATACAGTGCGTCACAGAGTGATACAGTGCGTCACAGAGTGATACAGTGCGTCACAGAGTGATACAGTGCGTCACAGAGTGATACAGTGCGTCACAGAGTGATACAGTGCGTCACAGAGTTCATACAGTGCGTCACAGAGTCTACAGTGCGTCACAGTGATAAGCCAAGATGCGTTCACAGAGTGATACAGTGTGTCACAGAGTGATACAGTGCGTCACAGAGTGATACAGTGCGTCACAGAGTGATACAGTGCGTCACAGAGTCATACAGTGCGTCACAGTGATACAGTGCGTCACAGAGTGATACAGTGCGTCACAGAGTGATACAGTGCGTCACAGAGTGATACAGTGCGTCACAGAGTGATACAGTGCATCACAGAGTGATACAGTGCGTCACAGAGTGATACAGTGCGTCACAGAGTGATACAGTGCGTCACAGAGTGATACAGTGCGTCACAGAGTGATACAGATGCGTCACAGAGTGATACAGTGCATCACAGAGTGATACAGTGCGTCACAGAGTGATACAGTGCGTCACAGAGTGATACAGTGCGTCACAGAGTGATACAGTGCGTCACAGAGTGATACAGTGCGTCACAGAAACATAGCAAACTTTTGTTCCCACACTGAACCTGCCAAACAGTGTAGGTCAGCAACACACTGAACCTGCCATACAGTGTAGGTCAGCAACACACTGAACCTACCATACAGTGTAGGTACAGCAACACACTGAACTACCATACAGTGTAGGCAGCAACACACTGACCTACCATACAGTGTAGGTCAGCAACACACTGAACCTACCATACAGTGTAGGTCAGCAACACACTGAACCTACCATACAGTGTAGGTCTAGCAACACACTGAACTGCCATACAGTGTAGGTCAACAACACACTGAACCTACCATACAGTGTAGGTCAGCAACACACTGAACCTACCATACAGTGTAGGTCAGCAACACACTGAACCTACCATACAGTGTAGGTCAGCAACACACTGAACCTACCATACAGTGTAGGTCAGCAACACACTGAACTACCATACAGTGTAGGTCAGCAACACACTGAACCTACCATACAGTGTAGGTCAGCAACACACATGAACCTACCATACAGTGTAGGTCAGCAACACACTGAACCTACCATACAGTGTAGGTCGCAACACACTGAACCTACCATACAGTGTAGGTCAGCAACACACTGAACCTGCCATACAGTGTAGGTCAGCAACACACTGAACCTACCATACAGTGTAGGTCAGCAACACACTGAACCTGCCATACAGTGTAGGTCAGCAACACACTGAACCTACCATACAGTGTAGGTCAGCAACACACTGAACCTACCATACAGTGTAGGTCAGCAACACACTGAACCTGCCATACAGTGTAGGTCAGCAACACACTGAACCTGCCATACAGTGTAGGTCAGCAACACACTGAACCTACCATACAGTGTAGGTCAGCAACACACTGAACCTGCATACATATAGGTCAGCAACACACTGAACCTACCATACAGTGTAGGTCAGCAACACACTGAACCTGCCATACAGTGTAGGTCAGCAACACACTGAACCTACCATACAGTGTAGGTCAGCAACACACTGAACCTGCCATACAGTGTAGGTCAGCAACACACTGAACCTGCCATACAGTGTAGGTCAGCAACACACTGAACCTACCATACAGTGTAGGTCAGCAACACACTGAACCTGCCATACAATATAGGTCAGCAACACACTGAAAGTACCATACAGTGTAGGTCAGCAACACACTGAACCTGCCATACAGTGTAGGTCAGCAACACACTGAACCTACCATACAGTATAGGTCAGCAACACACTGAACCTGCCAAACAGTGTAGGTCAGCAACACACTGAACCTACCATACAGTGTAGGTCAGCAACACACTGAACCTACCATACAGTGTAGGTCAGCAACACACTGAACCTGCCATACAATATAGGTCAGCAACACACTGAATCTACCATACAGTGTAGGTCAGCAACACACTGAACCTACCATACAGTGTAGGTCAGCAACACACTGAACCTACCATACAGTGTAGGTCAGCAACACACTGAACCTACCATACAGTGTAGGTCAGCAACACACTGAACCTACCATACAGTGTAGGTCAGCAACACACTGAACCTGCCATACAGTGTAGGTCAGCAACACACTGAACCTACCATACAGTGTAGGTCAGCAACACACTGAACCTACCATACAGTGTAGGTCAGCAACACACTGAACCTACCATATAGTGTAGGTCAGCAACACACTGAACCTGCCAAACAGTGTAGGTCAGCAACACACTGAACCTACCATACAGTGTAGGTCAGCAACACACTGAACCTGCCATACAATGTAGGTCAGCAACACACTGAACCTACCATACAGTGTAGGTCAGCAACACACTGAACCTACCATACAGTGTAGGTCAGCAACACACTGAACCTCCATACAGTGTAGGTCAGCAACACACCTGAACCTACATACAGTGTAGGTCAGCAACACACTGAACCTACCATACAGTGTAGGTCAGCAACACACTGAACCTGCCATACAGTGTAGGTCAGCAACACACTGAACCTACCATACAGTGTAGGTCGCAACACACTGAACCTGCCATACGTGTAGGTCGCAAACACACTGAACCTACCTATAGTGTAGGTCAGCAACACACTGAACCTACCATACAGTGTAGGTCAGCAACACACTGAACCTGCCATACAGTGTAGGTCAGCAACAACACTGAACCTACCATACAGTGTAGGTCAGCAACACACTGAACCTGCCCTACAGTGTAGGTCAGCAACACACTGAACCTACCATACAGTGTAGGTCGCAAACACACTGAACCTACCATACAGTGTAGGTCAGCAAACACACTGAACCTGCCATACAGTGTAGGTCAGCAACACACTGAACCTACCATACAGTGTAGGTCAGCAACACACACTGAACCTGCCATACAGTGTAGGTCAGCAACACACTGAACCTACCATACAGTGTAGGTCAGCAACACACTGAACCTACCATACAGTGTAGGTCAGCAACACACTGAACCTACCATACAGTGTAGGTCAGCAACACACTGAACCTGCCATACAGTGTAGGTCAGCAACACACTGAACCTACCATACAGTGCAGGTCAGCAACACACTGAACCTGCCATACAGTGTAGGTCAGCAACACACTGAACCTACCATACAGTGTAGGTCAGTAAAACACTGAACCTGCCATACAGTGTAGGTCAGCAACACACTGAACCTGCCATACAGTGCAGGTCAGCAACACACTGAACCTGCCATACAGTGTAGGTCAGCAACACACTGAACCTGCCATACAGTGTAGGTCAGCAACACACTGAACCTACCATACAGTGTAGGTCAGCAACACACTGAACCTACCATACAGTGTAGGTCAGCAACACACTGAACCTACCATACAGTGTAGGTCAGCAACACACTGAACCTGTCATACAGTGTAGGTCAGCAACACACTGAACCTACCATACAGTGTAGGTCAGCAACACACTGAACCTACCATACAGTGTAGGTCAGCAACACACTGAACCTACCATACAGTGTAGGTCAGCAACACACTGAACCTGTCATGCAGTGTAGGTCAGCAACACACTGAACCTGTCATACAGTGTAGGTCAGCAACACACTGAACCTACCATACAGTGTAGGTCAGCAACACACTGAACCTGTCATACAGTGTAGGTCAGCAACACACTGAACCTACCATACAGTGTAGGTCAGCAACACACTGAACCTGTCATACAGTGTAGGTCAGCAACACACTGAACCTACCATACAGTGTAGGTCAGCAACACACTGAACCTACCATACAGTGTAGGTCAGCAACACACTGAACCTGTCATACAGTGTAGGTCAGCAACACACTGAACCTGTCATACAGTGTAGGTCAGCAACACACTGAACCTACCATACAGTGTAGGTCAGCAACACACTGAACCTGTCATACAGTGTAGGTCAGCAACACACTGAACCTGTCATACAGTGTAGGTCAGCAACACACTGAACCTGTCATACAGTGTAGGTCAGCAACACACTGAACCTGCCATACAGTGTAGGTCAGCAACACACTGAACCTGCCATACAGTGTAGGTCAGCAACACACTACTGACATGCTCAGTTTTGTTTCATAATAAGAGTCAGTTTTCCTGGGGTAACCCAGATCACTGGCCGGGTCGTGACAAGGCTGAAAATTTGCCTGATATGCTTTTCCGTTGTGGGAGGGACGATGGAAGGTTAAGAGTGAGGAAATATGAAGGAAGAGGTGGATGGAAGCAAGAAAGAGAGGAGAGAGAGACAGAGAGAGAGAGAGAGGGCGTAGGAATGCAGAAGACGGAGAATGTGTAAGTTAAGGAATGTGAATTAGAATGAGGAAGGTGATAAGAAGTACAGACGAGAACTAGGAAGATTGACTCCCTATGGTCAGTTGACTGTCAGAGAGTCAGTGATTGTCAGTGAAGGTCTAACTGTATTATGGCGAGCATCTCACACCTGTCAGCTGATCACCCGCAGTTTTGTCTGTAGACAATTCTGGAGGTAACTGCTATTATCCGGTCCTCCCCGTCCCAGCAGCCCGGTCCCAGGCCAGGTTATGTAGTTGAGGGCCTGATCAGTCAGTCTGTTGGTGATGGCTGCACCACAGGCAGGCTGATCTGAAACTGACCTGAGGACTTTACCAAGTTCCTACCTGACATCTAGAGGATGTTGAAAAGTCTTGGTCCCCGTACATATATTGAGTTATTTCCTTGAACACTCACGGCTCCCCTTTCTTTAACTGGGGATATTTTGTACAGTCTACAGTTTCTCTTGCACTCATAGGAAGTGATTTCAGTGTGCAGATTTGAGCCTAAACTCTCCAAAATTTTCCAGATGTAAATTATGATGTATCTTTCTCGCCTACGTTGTAAGGAGTACAATTCAAGGGCCAACAGCTTGACTGAATTTATACTGGTAATGAAAGTTCTCTCTACCGTCTCCTGATCTGCGATTTTGCTTAACTTAAAAAGAGGGTCTTTCCAATCTTCTCTCTCTCTCTATGAATCCCCTTCATCGTCTTCTTCCCTTTCCATCGTCTACTTCCCCTTCCATCGTCTACTTCCCCTTCCATCGTTTTCTTCCACTTCTGTCCTCTTCCTTCTCTTCCTTTCTTCAAAGTGTCCCAGACAGTCGCCTCGGTGTTCTGGTCCCAACCGTCCACTTACCAAACATTCCGTCTTGGAGTGCCTTAGTCGTCCCTGGCATGGGATCATCCCAGCTTACACACCCTCCACCACCACACTCTCCACCCATTTCCCACGCCTCTAGTGGGGAAATGGGAGAGATGAGTGTGAGAGGCGTGTGTGTGGGGGAAGTTTATTATGATTATCATTGGTATTATTATTATTAGTAGTAGTAGTATTACTATTACTACTACTACTAATAATAGTAGGGGTAGTAGCAGCAGTATTGGTGAGTCGTGTGAAATTATAAAGGCTCGATCCTCCGGCATCCCAGACGGGAGTATAAAAATGTTATGATTCGGTTATGGCATCACGAGACATTGAAATATGTTAGACATTGTTGTTAGACTTCGGAGGGACGATGAAGATATCGTCCACTATACCTCTGGTGGTGGTGTGTGGACGGTGAAGATATCGTCCACCATACCTCTGGTGGTGGTGTGTGGACGATGAAGATATCGTCCACCATACCTCTGGTGGTGGTGTGTGGACGGAGAAGATATCGTCCACCATACCTCTGGTGGTGGTGTGTGGACGGTGAAGATATCGTCCACCATACCTCTGGTGGTGGTGTGTGGACGGTGAAGATATCGTCCACCATACCTCTGGTGGTGGTGTGTGTGGACGGTGAAGATATCGTCCACCATACCTCTGGTGATGGTGTGTGGACGGTGAAGATATCGTCCACCATACCTCTGGTGGTGGTGTGTGGACGATGAAGATATCGTCCACCATACCTCTGGTGGTGGTGTGTGGACGATGAAGATATCGTCCACCATAACCTCTGGTGGTGGTGTGTGGACGGTAGAAGATATCGTCCACTATACCTTTGGTGGTGGTGTGTGGACGGTGAAATATCGTCCACCATACCTCTGGTGGTGGTGTGGTGGACGGTGAAGATATCGTCCACCATACCTCTGGTGGTGGTGTGTGGACGATGAAGATATCGTCCCACCATACCTCTGGTGGTGGTGTGTGGACGATGAAGTATCGTCCACCATACCTCTGGTGGTGGTGTGTGGACGATGAAGATATCGTCCACCATACCTCTGGTGGTGGTGTGTGGACGATGAAGATATCGTCCACCATACCTCTGGTGGTGGTGTGTGGACGGTGAAGATATCGTCCACTATACCTCTGGTGGTGGTGTGTGGGACGGTGAAGATATCGTCCAACATACCTCTGGTGGTGGTGTGTGGACGGTGAAGATATCGTCCACCATACCTCTGGTGGTGGTGTGTGGACGATGAAGATATCGTCCATACCTCTGGTGGTGGTGTGTGGACGGTGAAGATATCGTCCACCATACCTGTGGTGGTGGTGTGTGGACGGTGAAGATATCGCCCACCATACCTGTGGTGGTGGTGTGTGGACGGTGAAGATATCGTCCACAATACCTCTGGTGGTGGTGTGTGGACGGTGAAGATATCGTCCACCATACCTCTGGTGGTGGTGTGTGGACGGTGAAGATTCGTCCACTATACCTCTGGTGGTGGTGTGTGGACGGTGAAGATATCGTCCACCATACCTCTGGTGGTGGTGTGTGGACGATGAAGATATCGTCCATACCTCTGGTGGTGGTGTGTGGACGGTGAAGATATCGTCCACCATACCTGTGGTGGTGGTGTGTGGACGGTGAAGATATCGTCCACCATACCTCTGGTGGTGGTGTGTGGACGGTGAAGATATCGTCCACCATACCTCTGGTGGTGGTGTGTGGACGATGAAGATATCGTCCACCATACCTCTGGTGGTGGTGTGTGGACGATGAAGATATCGTCCACCATACCTCTGGTGGTGGTGTGTGGACGATGAAGATATCGTCCACCATACCTCTGGTGGTGGTGTGTGGACGATGAAGATGTCGTCCACCATACCTCTGGTGGTGGTGTGTGGACGGTGAAGATATCGTCCACTATACCTCTGGTGGTGGTGTGTGGACGGTGAAGATATCGTCCAACATACCTCTGGTGGTGGTGTGTGGACGGTGAAGATATCGTCCACCATACCTCTGGTGGTGGTGTGTGGACGATGAAGATATCGTCCATACCTCTGGTGGTGGTGTGTGGACGGTGAAGATATCGTCCAACCATACCTGTGGTGGTGGTGTGTGGACGGTGAAGATATCGCCCACCATACCTGTGGTGGTGGTGTGTGGACGGTGAAGATATCGTCCACAATACCTCTGGTGGTGGTGTGTGGACGGTGAAGATATCGTCCACCATACCTCTGGTGGTGGTGTGTGGACGGTGAAGATATCGTCCACTATACCTCTGGTGGTGGTGTGTGGACGGTGAAGATATCGTCCACCATACCTCTGGTGGTGGTGTGTGGACGATGAAGATATCGTCCATACCTCTGGTGGTGGTGTGTGGACGGTGAAGATATCGTCCACCATACCTGTGGTGGTGGTGTGTGGACGGTGAAGATATCGCCCACCATACCTGTGGTGGTGGTGTGTGGACGGTGAAGATATCGTCCACCATACCTCTGGTGGTGGTGTGTGGACGGTGAAGATATCGTCCACCATACCTCTGGTGGTGGTGTGTGGACGGTGAAGATATCGTCCACTATACCTCTGGTGGTGGTGTGTGGACGGTGAAGATATCGTCCACCATACCTCTGGTGGTGGTGTGTGGACGGTGAAGATATCGTCCACCATACCTCTGGTGGTGGTGTGTGGACGGTGAAGATATCGTCCACCATACCTCTGGTGGTGGTGTGTGGACGGTGAAGATATCGTCCACCATACCCTTGGTGGTGGTGTGTGGACGGTGAAGATATCGTCCACCATACCTCTGGTTGTGGTGTGTGGACGGTGAAGATTATCGTCCACCATACCTCTGGTGGTGTGTGTGGACGGTGAAGATATCGTCCACCATACCCTTGGTGGTGGTGTGTGGACGGTGAAGATATCGTCCACCATACCTCTGGTTGTGGTGTGTGGACGGTGAAGATATCGTCCACCATACCTCTGGTGGTGGTGTGTGGACGGTGAAGATATCGTCCACCATACCTCTGGTGGTGGTGTGTGGACGATGAAGATATCGTCCACCATACCTCTGGTGGTGGTGTGTGGACGATGAAGATATCGCCCACCATACCTCTGGTGGTGGTGTGTGGACGGTGAAGATATCGTCCACCATACCTCTGGTGGTGGTGTGTGGACGGTGAAGATATCGTCCACCATACCTCTGGTGGTGGTGTGTGGACGGTGAAGATATCGTCCACTATACCTCTGGTGGTGGTGTGTGGACGGTGAAGATATCGTCCACCATACCTCTGGGTGGTGGTGTGTGGACGGTGAAGATATCGTCCACCATACCTCTGGTGGTGGTGTGTGGACGGTGAAGATATCGTCCACCATACCTCTGGTGGTGGTGTGTGGACGGTGAAGATATCGTCCACCATACCCTTGGTGGTGGTGTGTGGACGGTGAAGATATCGTCCACCATACCTCTGGTTGTGGTGTGTGGACGGTGAAGATATCGTCCACCATACCTCTGGTGGTGGTGTGTGGACGGTGAAGATATCGTCCACCATACCCTTGGTGGTGGTGTGTGGACGGTGAAGATATCGTCCACCATACCTCTGGTTGTGGTGTGTGGACGGTGAAGATATCGTCCACCATACCTCTGGTGGTGGTGTGTGGACGGTGAAGATATCGTCCACCATACCTCTGGTGGTGGTGGGGAGGACGATGAAGATATCGTCCACCATACCTCTGGTGGTGGTGTGTGGACGATGAAGATATCGCCCACCATACCTCTGGTGGTGGTGTGTGGACGGTGAAGATATCGTCCACCATACCTCTGGTGGTGGTGTGTGGACGGTGAAGATATCGCCCACCATACCTCTGGTGGTGGTGTGTGGACGGTGAAGATATCGTACACCATACCTCTGGTGTGGACGGAGTGGTGTGGTGGCGTTTGTGTGTGGACGGAATGGTGTAGTGGTGGTGTGTGGACGGAGTGGTGTGGTGGTGGTGAGGAGGTGTGGTGGTGGTGTGTGGACGGAGTGTTGTGGTGGTGGAGTGGTGTGGTGGTGGAGTGGTGTGGTGATGGTGTGTGGATTGAGTAGTGTGGTGGTGGTGTTTGGACGGAGTGGTGTGGTGGTGGAGTGGTGTGGTGGTGGTGGAGTGTGGATAGAGTGGTGTGGTGTTCCACCAGTTGAGGAGAAAGACTTAGCTCCCACTGACTTCCCAGATGAAGTCAAGCGTTTGTTGACTCTGTTGAACAAACGTCGTAAAGCCATTGCCTTACCAGGTGAGAAGATGGGTATAACGAACTTATTGTCCCATCGTATTCCACTTGAACCTGATACTAGACCTATCTACATACCTGCGTACAGAATGCCTCATTCACAAGTTGCTGTCGCAGAAGAATTGATCAATCAAATGCTTGATGATGGAGTTATTGCACCTAGCAATTCACCTTGGAATGCGCCCTTGATCCTAGTACCTAAGAAGGATGGTACTTGGCGCCCAGTAATTGACTTAGGAAGTTAAATGCGAAAACTATTCCAGATTGCTTCCCACTTCCTGTACTGGGTGATCTTTTACGTAACATCGGAGATAACAAAGTCTTTTCAACCCTGGATTTGTTACAAGGGTTTTGGCAAGTCCCTCTTCACGAGGACAGCCAAGAGCTAACTGCATTCTCCACTCCTACAGGTCATTATCACTTCCTCCGCATGGCGTTTGGATTACGATCCTCCCCTATCACGTTCTCAAGGCTCATGACTAATATCTTTAGAGGTCTCATAGGTAATGCACTTATGGTGTACTTAGATGACGTGATCGTCATGTCTAAAGACGTGGATACACACTTGAAAAGACATGTCTTGACAGACCATGCTCCACTGATACCTTTATTCCAGAACAAACAACCTACTGGAAGGTTAGCCAGATGGACCTTGACTATCCAAGAGTTCAATCCCACCTTTGACCATTTACCTGGCAAGTCAAATGTAGTCGCAGATGCCTTATTGCGACATGTTAGTATAGTAACTGCAGACTGTCCATTTAGTGCTGAAGATGTAAAGAATGCTCAACGAACAGATCCCATGTGGTCTGGTGTGATTCGATTCCTGCTCCAGGAAGATCTTATTCTGACTGTGAAGCCACCAGCACCCATCAGTGACTTTGTCATGAACCAAGAATTACTGTATCGAACAGCCGATTTGGGTACTCCTAGCAGAAGAGTATACCAGTTAGTAATTCCACAGTCACTAGTGAATGTAGCCTTACAGCTAGTTCACGATGTTCCAGGTGTTGCACACCCTGGTATGGATCGTTCAGTAAAACAAGCCAGATTGAAATACTTTTGGCCTTGTATGGCAACTGATATTTCTGAGTATGTTAAGAAATGTAGTGTCTGCATGCAACATAAAGGTAATGCTAATGGCCCTAATCCAATCCAAGGTATCCAACTACTAGCGAAACGTGGGAAAGAGTTGCGCTAGATTTGTTAACTAATTTCCAATGCTCCCTCCAAGGCAACAAACATCTGTGTGTTATGGTAGACCATTTAAAACCAATATTGTGATTTTTTTTCCCTTTTTTGCAGATAAGACTGCCGAGACATACAAAAAGCTTTTTTAAAAAAAAACGTTTTTAACTGCAGGCATCCCACCCCTAAGTCCCCTGTAAAATAATGGGGGTGAATTCGGGTAATGAAATTCTTAAAAAATTTGTGCACCTTGTACAAGATCTCAAAATCCCCATTTTTTCCTAAACCATCCTCCCAGCAAGGGGTTGGGGGAACGAACCAATAAGGAAGTATGAGTCTTGAAGCCACTATCAACCCCAACAGTGAAACTTGGGATGAAGTTATCCCTGATTGCAGTGTGCTTTTGAATTCTGTTTTTACAATGTTTCTTTAGGTTTAAAACCCCCCATTTTGCATTGAAAGGTTAGATAAAAAGTTTGCCTTATGAGTTTTATTTTCTTAAACCCAAACCCAAAATTTCAACCCTGAGATTTTATATCAAATCGTTTCCAGCTTTAGCTTTAAAGTGTTTTTTTGAAAAATTCCCTGGGAAAAACTTCTAAATTTAACCCGCCCGAATTTACAAGGTCGGGAAACACTCGAGCAAAGCCATCCAAAAAACAAATTGGGGGCGGAGTTTTTGCTATTAACTTTTAAAAAAACGCTGCCAAGGGAAAGCTTGGGTCAAAAAATTTATTTGGGCCTTATCGAGTAGTTGAACTATTTCCTGGTAATAGTAAAGGTTAAGAATTTGTACTGGTCTTTTAAAGAATCGCATTTTTGATCATAATTAAGTTATTTTGTGAAGAAAATGTGTTCCCCAAACCCCGACAATGTGAAAGACTTGAAAAAAAAAAATCCCCCTGATCCTTCCTCTCTTCCTCGATACTCAGTCAAACGATCAACCCAATTTTCTTTTTTCCCCAATACAAGACGGTATTGAGAAATCCTCAAATTTCCCTTTGTAAATTCCAAATTTTGATTTGCCTCAAATTTCAGCATGAGTTAAACCAATGCTAAAAAAGAGTTTGTCCTCCCGGAAAGGGTGACACCCATTCTGCATAGTCAATCTCACCCTAGCCGAGTTTTGGGGGGTTTAAAAGTAAATAAACCCGTTTAAAAGAATAATTACAGTATCAAAATTATCCGTATTTAAGAATTTTTTTTTTTGTTCATGTTTTCCCCTCCCCATTCTGAGAATTTTTAAAAGCTAGATTTTGGGGTTTACCCAATCTGCCTTTCCCCGCTAAACAATCTTTCTTTGTATATATTTTCCCCCCTCAAATCCGTAGATCAATGGAAAACAGATCGATCGATCAAAATTTTTTTTTTATCACTTCTACTGTTTAAACCCCCCGTTTTGGGTTTGATGTTCATTTGTTGGTTTTATTTTGTGCTATATTACCCTTGTATTGCATTTCAGTTTCGTTTTTAAGCTTCCCTTTTCCAAGTTTTAAATTTTGTATGTTATAAAGTTTAATTGTTGTGTAAAATTTGACATTATATAGAAAACCCGCCCCAAACCCTAACCCGCCCCTCTTAGTTTGTAATTTGTTGTATGTCGGGGGCGGGCTTTTTTAGCGGGCGCCGAAATCTCTTAATTTTTAAAACCCGTTTCCAGTAACCACTGTGCCAGTTGACTCACACCAACCGTCCTGCCTGACACTTTCTGAATCTATTGCGCTGACCTGGCATTATTCAAAGACCCCCTCACAAAATGGGACGGGGCGGCCCGTCAGTCAGTGTTACGAGAGGGGGGCAAGGGGCAAAAGTTTCCCCGTAACCACTGTGCCCTTTTACTCACGACCAACCGTTCTGCCTTTTGGCACGTCTATTCATATTTTAGCTGACCCCGGCCTTATTCAAAAACCCCCTTTACATATGGGGCCCTGGGCGGCCAGTCAAATCATTTTTTGAAGTGGCAAGGAGGCAGGTCACGGGTGTAAGGGTGCAAAACCCCCCTTATCTGTAAATTTTAGGACTACCAGCCCACGTGAGTATTTCTTTACCTAATCCCCCTATTCGAAAATCCCACATGATAGATTGGGGTAGTGTGGTGGTGGGTTTGGGCGGGTGGGGTGGGGGTGGAGTGGGGTGGTTTGGGGGTGGAGTGTTGGGTAGAGTGGTGTGGTGGTGGTGCTGGAAATGGTGTAGTTTTTGGTGTGCGGAAGGGAAATGGTGTGGTTTTGGAGTTGGGGTGGGGGTGGGGGTGGGTGTGGGTGGAGTTTTTGTGGTTTTTTGGAGTGGTTGGGTGGTGGTTTTGTGGACGGAGTTGTGTGGTGGTGGAGTGTGGACGAGTAGTGGGTGGTGGGTTTAAATGTGGATGGAAATGGTGTGGTGTTGTGGGGGACAAAGTGGTGTGATTTGGGGGTGGTGGGGTGGTGTTGGGGGTGGTGGAGTGGTGGGTGGGGGGAAGTGTGGATTTGGGGTTTTTGTGGTTGTGGAGTGTGGGCGGAGTTTTTGTGGTGGTGGGGTGTGGGGTGGAGGGGGTGTGGTTGGGGTTGGTGGACGGAGTGGGTGGTGGGGGTGGTGGAAATGTGGACGGAGTATTTTGGGGGGTGGATGTGGATGGGGGTGGGGTGGGGGTGTTTGTTGGGGCGGAGTGGGGGTGGTAGTGGGGGTGGTTGGGGGGGTGGTTTTGGGGGTTTGGGGGGTGGGGCGGGTGGTGTGGGGGTGGAATGGGGGGGATTTGGGGGGGGTGCAGGTTTGGGCTGAGTGGGTGGGTGGAGAGGGTTTTGGTGGGGGGGTGGATTTGGGGTTTATGTGGTGGTGGTGGGGGTATGGATGGAGTGATGTGGGGTGGTTTGGGGTATGGAGGGGTGAAAGTGGTTGGGAGTGGAGTGTGGATGGAGTGATGGGGTGGTGGAGTATGGGGTGGAGTGAGGGGGTGGGGTGGAGTATGGATTTGGGGGTGATGTGGTGGTGGTGGGGTGTGGATGGGGTGATGTGGTGGTGGTGGGTATGGATGGAGTGATTGGGGGTGGTGGAGTATGGTGGAGTGATGTGGTGGTGGTGGGTTAAAAGGATTTGGGGTTTATGTGGTGGTAGTGGATGTGGGTGGAGTGATGTGGTGGTGGTGGGGTAAGGAGGAGGATGTGGTGGGGGTGGAGGGGGGATGGAGTGAAGTGGTGGGGGTTTGGGGTATGGGTGGAGTATGTGGTTGGGGGGGGTGGGTAAGGATGGAGGATGGGTGGTGGTGGGTATGGATTTGGGGTGTGTGGTGGGGGGTGGGTATGGATGGAGTGAGTGGTGGGGTGGAGTGTGGATGGAGTTTTTGTGGTGGGGGTGGGTAAGGATGGAGTGATGTGGTGGGGGTGGAGTGTGGAGGAGTGATTTGGTGGTGGGGAGTAAAGGATGGAGTGATGTGGGGTGGTGGGTATGGTTTGGGGTGATGGGTGGTGGTGGAGTTGGATGGGGGTGATTTTTTGGGGGTGTGAGTGTGGAAAGGAGTGGGTGTGGTTTGGGGGGTGGGTATGGGTGGAGGGATTTGGGGGTTTGGGGGAGTGTGGATTGGGGTGAGGGGGTGGTGGTAGGTATGGGTTGGGGTGGGTTGGTGGTGGTGGATATGGGAAAGGAGTATGTGGTGGTGTGGAGTATGGAGGAGATGGGTGGTGTTGGGGTGTGGATGGGTGATGTGGGGGGTGGGGTAGGATGGGTGAGGGGGGGGTTTGGGGGAGGGTTGGGGATTGTGGTTTGGGGGGGGGTTGGGGGGGTTGTTGTGGTGGTGGGTGTGGTTTGGGGTGTGGGGGGTGGTGGGGAGTATGGTTGGGTGTTTTTGGGGGGGTGGAGATGGGTTTGGGGATGGGTGGGGGGGAGTGGGTGGAGTGATGTGGGGGGTGTTGGGGGTATGGGTGGAGTGTTGTGGGTGGGGGTATGGGTGGGTATGTGGTGGGGGTGGGGGTTGGTTTTTGTATTTGGTGGGGTGGAGTAAAGGATGGAGTGAGGGGTGGTGGGGAGTGTGGTTTGGGGGAGGTGGTGGTGGTGGGGTATGATAGTGATTTTTGGGGGTGGTGGAGTGTGGATGAAAATGGGGTGGTGGTGGTGGGTATGGATTGGAGTGATTTGGGGGGTGGGTGGGGTATGGATGGAGTGATGTGGTGGTGGTGGGGGTGTGGATGGAGTTAAAGTGGTGGGGGTGGGGGAAAGGATGGAAATGGGTTTTGGTGGTGGTTTGGGTATGGATGGGGTGATTTGGGGGTGGTTTGGGGTTTGGAAGAGTGAGGGGGGTGGTGGTGGGTTTTGGATGGAGTGATGTGGTGGTGGGGGGGTATGGGGGGTGGTGTGGTGGGGGTTTGGGGTTGGGGGATGGGGGTGATGTTTGGGGGTGGGGAGTGTGGGTGGGTGATGTGGTGGGGGGTTTGGGGTTTGGGTGGAGTGGTGGGGGTGGTGGTGGAGTATGGAGGATGAAAAGTTTGGGGGTGGTGGAGTGTGGGGTGGAAAATGATGTGGTGGTGGTTTTTTTAAGGATGGAGTGAAAATTTTGGGGGTGGTTTAGTAAGGGGTGGAGTTATTTTTGGTGGTGGGGGGAGTGTGGATGGGTTTTATTTGGGGGGGGTTGGGGTATGGATTGGGGTTTTGTGGGGGGGGTAGTGGATGAAGTGATGTGGTGGTTTTTTGTAAATGGGAATTATATGGTGGTGGTGGGGTGGGCTGGTTGGGGGAGTTTCAATTAGTTTGGGGTGGGGGTAGAGTTTGGATGGAGTGGTGTGGTGGTGGTGGTGGTAGGTGTTACTCTTGTGGTTGTGTGGGAACACCTACGTTCTCCAACATTTAGATAATGGAGTATCTTACCCCAAGATTCCTTGGAGGTCTAACAAACTCCTACATGAACTCTACAAGAGATACTCGAAGTCTCTAATGCAGATATTAACCTGTCTAACACATAGATACCTGAACTTCCTAAGAGATACTTGGGGGAATCTGTAGCCTAGAAACACCTGTTGTTTATGCTCAAACTCGCTGGCTATAAACTAGCCAAGTTACAGCCTCTCTTATTGTCATCGTCAGCCTAAATAGATTAATATTACCTGGATTATTACTGCGTATTTCAGTGGGTACATATGTGCGAATGGTATGTTGCCTTAACACTGCGAGTTGTGCTCTACAACCGTGAATGTTACAGCGTGTGTTGCAGACTCTCTGCGTGTGGGTTTGTGTGTAAGATATATGAAACCACGAAACAAGTGATTTTTAATAATTTACCAAACCGCGGCAGGCCAGGATTCGACCCCACGGCACACTGTCCCGCCTCAATAGACCACACAATGTGCATGTCACCTTATCCACTCAGCCATCGATCCTACACACAACATGAGCCTAGCTAACTAGGCTTGTTTCATATTGCGAGGACACTCGTGGCACTCAAGGATTAATTTCAGCCTCCTCCTGTTTGAATATCCGCCTCAACAAGCAGTCTGTATAACAATGAAACCACGAAACAAGTGATTTTGAATCATTTACCAAACTGCGGAGGACCAGACTGAGTGGATAAGGTGATATGCACATTGCGTGGTCTCCTGAGGCGGGACAGTGTGTTGTGGGATCGAATCCTGGCCTGCCGCAGTTTGGTAAATGATTCAAAAACACTTATTTCATGGGGTTTCTGGGTCACCTGGGGCTGCTGGAGTTTCTGGGTCTGCTGGGGTTTCTGGGCCTGCTGGGGCCGCTGGGGTTTCTGGGGCCGCTGGGGTTTCTGGGTCTGCTGGAGCTGCTGGGTCTGCTGAGGGTTGCTGGGGCTGCTGTGGTTGCTGGGGTTGCTGTGGTTGCTGGGGTTGCTGGGTCTGTTGGGATTCGTGAGGCTGCTGGGGTTTCTGGGGCTGCTGGGAGTTGCTGGGTCTGCTGGAGCTGTTGGGGTTTCTGGGTCTGCTAGGGCTGATGGAGTTCATAGGGCTGTTGGGGTAGCTAGGGCTGCTGAGGTTGCTGGGTCTGCTTGGGTTGCTGGGATTT
>NC_069404.1:64709983-64722483 GCF_026875155.1 Cherax quadricarinatus
AACTTTTTACAAGTTTGGTACAAAGAATTCTGCTGTGACCTTTTGACATGACTTACTGATATGATTTACTGACATGACTTACTGATATGACTTACTGACATGACTTATTGATATGACTTACTGACATGACTTATTGACATGACTTACTGACATGACTTACTGACATGACTTACTGACATGACTTACTGATATCACTTACTGATATCACTTACTGACATGACTTACTGACATGACCTACTTTCAATACTGACGTACTTCCACCCTCAGATCTATCTTCCCACCCTCAGATCTATCTTCCCACCCTCAGATCTATCTTCCCACCCTCGGATCTATCTCCCCACCCTCAGATCTATCTCCCCACCCTCAGATCTATCTTCCCACCCTCAGATCTGTCTTCCCACCCTCAGATCTATCTTCCCACCCCCAGACTGTCTTCCCCCCCCTCGATCTATCTCCCCCCCTCAGATCTGTCTTCCGACCCTCAGATCTATCTTCCCACCCTCAGATCTATCTCCCCACCCTCAGATCTATCTCCCCACCCTCAGATCTGTCTTCCCACCCTCAGATCTATCTCCCCACCTCAGATCTGTCTTCCCAAACCCCCAGATCTTATCTCCCACCCTAGATCTATCTTCCCACCCTCAGATCTGTCTTCCCACCCTCAGATCTATCTTCCCACCCTCAGATCTATCTTCCCACCCTCAGATCTATCTCCCCACCCTCAGATCTGTCTTCCCCCCTCAGATCTGTCTTCCCACCCTCAGATCTGTCTTCCCACCCTCAGATCTGTCTTCCCCCCTCAGATCTGTTCCCCACCCTCAGATTGTCTCCCACCCTCGATCTGTCTTCCCCCTCAGATCTGTCTTCCCACCCTCAGATCTGTCTCCCCACCCTCCGATCTGTCTTCCCACCCTCAGATCTGTCTCCCCACCCTCAGATCTGTCTTCCCACCCTCAAATCTGTCTTCCCACCCTCAGATCTGTCTCCCCACCCTCAGGTCTGTCTTCCCACCCTCAGATCTGTCTTCCCACCCTCAGATCTGTCTTCCCACCCTCAGATTTGTCTCCCCACCCTCAGATCTGTCTTCCACCCTCAGATCTGTCTTCCCACCCTCAGATCTGTCTCCCCACCCTCAGATCTGTCTTCCCACCCTCAGATCTGTCTTCCCACCCTCAGATCTGTCTCCCCACCCTCAGATCTGTCTTCCCACCCTCAGATCTGTCTTCCCACCCTCAGATCTGTCTTCCCACCCTCAGATCTGTCTCCCCACCCTCAGATCTGTCTTCCCACCCTCAGATCTATCTCCCCACCCTCAGATCTGTCTTCCCACCTTCAGATCTATCTCCCCACCCTCAGACCTGTCTTCCCACCCTCAGATCTATCTCCCCACCCTCAGACCTGTCTTCCCACCCTCAGATCTATCTCTCCACCCTCAGATCTATCTCCCCACCCTCAAATCTGTCTTCCTACCCTCAGATCTATCTCCCACACCCTCAGACCTGTCTCCCCACCCTCAGATCTATCTCCCCACCCTCAGACCTGTCTTCCCACCCTCAGATCTATCTCTCCACCCTCAGATCTATCTCCCCACCCTCAAATCTGTCTTCCTACCCTCAGATCTATCTCCCCACCCTCAGACCTGTCTCCCCACCCTCAGATCTATCTCCCCACCCTCAGACCTGTCTCCCCACCCTCAGATCTATCTCCCCACCCTCAAATCTGTCTTCCTACCCTCAGATCTATCTCCCCACCCTCAGATCTATCTCCCCACCCTCAGATCTGTCTTCCCACCCTCAGATCTATCTCCCCACCCTCAGATCTGTCTTCCCACCCTCAGATCTATCTTCCCACCCTCAGATCTGTCTTCCCACCCTCAGATCTATCTCCCCACCCTCAGATCTGTCTTCCCACCCTCAGATCTATCTCCCCACCCTCAGATCTGTCTTCCCACCCTCAGATCTATCTCCCCACCCTCAGACCTGTCTCCCCACCCTCAGATCTATCTTCCCACCCTCAGATCTGTCTTCCCATCCTCAGATCTGTCTTCCCACCCTCAGATCTATCTTCCCACCCTCAGATCTGTCTTCCCACCCTCAGATCTATCTCCCCACCCTCAGACCTGTCTCCCCACCCTCAGATCTATCTTCCCACCCTCAGATCTGTCTTCCCACCCTCAGATCTATCTCCCCACCCTCAGATCTGTCTTCCCACCCTCAGATCTATCTCCCCACCCTCAGACCTGTCTTCCCACCCTCAGATCTATCTCCCCACCCTCAGACCTGTCTCCCCACACGTCTGAAATCCTTCAATCTGTGACCCCCCACAGTTCAGTCTTCTCATCTTGCTTCAATTAAGCTGTCAGCCGCATCTCCCTGCCTTCCTCCCTACCTACCTCCCTGCCACCCTAACTGTCTCCCTCCCTGCCTCTTTTCCTGCCTCCCTCCCTGTCTCCCTTCCTTTTTTCTTTCCTTCTCTCACTCCTTTCCTCTCCCCATCTTCCTAACTTTAGTTCCTTTCCCCTTTCATTTCTTTCTTCCTTCCCCTCTGATTCTTTTCTTTCTTTGCCTCCCTCCTTATTCTCAACCATTTTCACTCCCTCTAACTTTTCTTTTCTATCTCAAGCCTTTCTTTCTCCAGTCTTTCCTCTCTCTTTTCCTTCCTTCATATCTTTTCTCTCTCTCTCTCTCTCTCTCTCTCTCTCTCTCTCTCTCTCTCTTCTCTCTCTCTCTCTCTCTCTCTCTCTCTCTCTCTCTCTCTCTCTCTCTCTCTTCTCTCTCTCTCTCTCTCTCTCTCTCTCTGTCTAACTCTCTCTATTTCTATCTATTTCTCTAGTTATACCTATCTATCTATCACTGTCCCTCTATCTCCTCCCTTTCCTTCTTTCCCTTAACCTCTCCCCATCCCTCCTCCTTGCACAGTTAACGAGGTCATGCCTTCCCTCGTTCTCCTCGTTAACTACTCGGGTTCGCTCGTTTTCCTCCCCTTAAACGAGCCTAGTTGATCCTCTCCCTTATTTCCTTCTCCCTAACTTTCAACTTTCTCTCCTCTTCTTTCTCCTTCCTTAATCTCTTCCTCCCTTAACTTGCCCTGCTTTACTCCCTTTATGTCTCACCCTTCTCTTCCTTTCCTTTTCCTACCCTTCCTTCCCATTCCTAACTCCCTCTCTCATTCCCTTAATTCTCCCTCTCTTCCCCCTCAATTCTTCTCCCTTCTTCCCTTCCCTTCCCTTCTTCCCCTTCCTTCTCCCTCGATTCGTCTTTCCTATTCACTTCTCTCCTTCCTTTTCTTTTCCCTTCCCTTCCCTTCTTCTTCTTCTTCCTTCTTCCTCAATTCATTTTCATTCTTCTCTTCTTTTCTTGTCTCCCATTTCCCTTCCGTCTCTTTTCCCTTCCCTCCCCTTCTTCATCCCCTTCCTTCTTCCTTAAACCATCTTCCTTCTTACCTTTCCTTCCTCTTCCACTTGCTCTCTCCTCCCTTCTCCCTGGTCTTCACTCTCCAGGGCGACCACAGGGAGCATACCAATAGCTGCCAGATGCAAGCCAGGCTGGCTTAGGCTATGGCTTCTGCGACGCCTTGCCTGGATTGCTGGCTGATAGAAATTACCAAGCACTGCTGGTGGTGGTGGGGGGTGAGGAGGAGGTGAGAGTGGTGGGGGTGAGGAGGAGATGGGATTGGTGGGGGTGAGGAGAAGGTGGGGTGGGGGTGAGGAGGTGGTGGGGGTGAGGATGTGGTGGAAGTGGTGGGGGTGAGGAGGAGGTGGGAGTGGTGGGGGTGAGGAGGAGATGGGAGTGGTGAGGGTGAGGAGGAGGTGGGGAGGGGGGTGAGGAGGTGGTGGGGGTGAGGATGTGGTGGAAGTGGTGGGGGTGAGGAGGATGTGGGAGTGGTGAGGGTGAGGACACGGGTGAGTGTGAGGTAAGGAATGAGAGACAAGATGGGGAGTGGGAGATGGGAGGCGTTTGTCTGGGGTGGTAGAATTGCGAGGAAGGGTGATGGGAGGGGATTGGGTTGGGTGAGGGAGAGGGGTGGGTTGGGGGTGGGGTGGGGAGTAGGGGGGTGCATTCCAATGGGTGCTTGGCTGGGCCCAGATTTGAGGCAGTGATGTGTTAGTGCAGATTCCAGTACAGTGTGATCTTGGTTGCCTGGAGGAGGAGGAGAGGATGGGGAAGAAAAGAAGGTGAAGAAGAAGAAGAAGAAGAAGAAGAAGAAGAAGAGGAAGAGGAGGTGGAGGAAGAAGTAAAGATATAGGAAGCATATACTTAAGAACATTTGAAAAATTACAAAGAGAACTGTTATAACCTAACTACTGCTTTCTAACACTAAAGTTAGAAAGTGAAGGGGACGTATTACACCAAGTATACTTATAATCAAAGAAAATCTTACCCAGAGAAACCAATGTTTACCATAACACAAACCTTGGTCCAAATGTTTACACTCTTTCTGTCAGTCTGATGAACAGAACCTGACGGTACAGAGATGGCATATACGATACGTGAGGTTTGAGTGATACGTTAAAAATTACATTATAAAAACTTCAATCAGTTGCTCAAAACTGGGACGTGTACCCAGGATGCAGCAGGCATTACCTCTCTGAACAGCAGCACTGAGTCGCTGGAACAGAAAACTTGCCACCCTGGGATCCCTAGTTGTTCTGATGAGTCTTGTGACTAGCTCCTTAAGGAACGTAGATGCACTCTTTTCCCATGGGCCAAAGGTCTCTGAGCCTATAGGAACATATAATGATGGGCAAGTTCACCATATTTTCTAGACTTCTGGGACTCCCTGAAACTGGCAGCTGCTCCTCCTTCCTCCCAGGTGCATTGGAGATAGGTATCAGCCAGTGTGGATACGGAAGTGTAGTCCCACACCACCTGCTTGCCGTCTGTCCAGACTTGTAGGGTAATTCCATCTGGAAGCTTTTAGTTACCATCGGATCTGCATAGTTTAGATGGCTCTCTTATTGCTGGACATTCAGCTTTTGCGAGGTCCCACTTGATGGTATCATTAATCTCTTAGTGCCTTCCAATCCTTCCCTCGGATCTACGACAAACAATGCCATGGTCTGAGGCAGTTAAGGTAAAGATGGTGCAGGAGTGAGTTCTCTCCCCTCTCATCATTATTGCTGGAGACTCGCCTGTTGGGAAAAAAGTTAGTTAATATAATTACTCTTCTGTATAAAATACGCACATTGGATATTATCAGGAAAAGTTTAGAGTTTAAACTCCTAATTGCCACCACCGCCGCTGCTGCTGCTGCTGCTGCTGCTGCTGCTGCTTCTACTACTGTTGCTGCTGCTACTGCTGCTACTGTTGCTGCTGCTACTGCTGCTTCTGCTACTACAGTTACTGCTGCTGCTGCTGCTACTGCTGCTACTGTTGCTGCTGCTACTGCTGCTTCTGCTATTACAGTTACTGCTGCTGCTGCTGCTACTGTTGCTGCTGCTTCTGCTGCTGGCGATGTTACTGCTGCTGCTGATACTAATACTACTACTACTGTTAATATGCACTGGGTGGTCCATAATAAGCTGGTCGTCCTGTATCGTTGATGAAGTAACGTTTTAATTTGTAACTGAACGCATCATTTGCAGAGTGTCTGTGTAAATCTTTTTCTTGCATGGTGTTTATCCATATGCTTTTTTTAGGATTATTCTTTTGCACTGACATTATCATTAGTGTTAGTGATCTATCAATGTGCAAGCACAACTTTGCGAACATTTGGTTTGCACTCCTTGCCTCGGAGTTTTATGAGTGTATATCAGAAAGGTTCCAGCGGAATCTCGTGAAATACTGTTCTTAAGAGAGAAGAGGTCGAGTGCTTCAGTCTTCACATAGTTGGTTTCTTAGTAATGGTACGAGGTTTCTTTTAACATCTTTGTGCAAAATTTTGGGAGCCAACACTGGGCCAGATATTTAAGGTGAAGCGTGAGGCACTCTGCATCAAGTGTCAGTATTTCAGTACTGAGTCTGTTATTTTGTACCAGAAATTTCTGGCTGTTGAGTCTAGCATACTGTCGGCTTTGCTGCTCTCAGGAAAAGATGAAAGATAAAGAAGAAGGAAGAGGAGGAGGAGGTCGTTATGTGTTATATTTTAGGGCAGAGAACGGAGAGAGAGTGGTGGCGGCCCCTGAAGAACCTATTCCATGGCAGAGTTACTATGGTGTAGTTCTCGTCAAACCTTGACATACTGGGGTAAGGAGAGGAAGGCGGGATATAAAGTTCCATTGAAGCAATGATTACTTACTCAACACGCCAACTTGCGCAAGTCTTCCCATCAAACATCAAGGGAAAATCTGCCAAGATTGTCCACTCAGGGAAAGACAGTGCCACAGACGCCATACAAGCTTGAAGACTGATGCAAAAGTGCCATAAAATTAGGTACTAATATTATATATATATATATATATATATAATATTAGTACCTAATATATATATATATATAATATTATTATAATATATATTTTGTAAATCAACACTTGGGGTTTACAGTCATCATCATCATCAGGATCTGTAAAAGAATCATATTCTCTTTAACAATTTACAAAGAAGAAAGTAGTGTGAACAAGTAAGAAATAGAAAGATTATAAGCCTGACAGAAGAACATGCTACCTCGAGTAACGTTGAACGAGAACTGAAACAACTGCCGATACATTGTTGTTCAACACAGACTTGAACTTTCTCCAGACAAGATTTTTATTTTCTTTACAAGCATACCTTGTTTATTCATGTTTGCATCAATAATTGTTTATGATTGTAACCAGATATAAACATGTAAATAATTTATTGTTGAAGTACAGTCCCTGGACCCATTATGTTGACGTTCAGTGCATGGTTCTCATTATGTGCCTCTGTAATGTATTGACTACCACCCACACCATGGGTATGAGGCGACTACCACCTACACCATGGGTATGAGGCGACTACCACCTACACCATGGGTATGGGTGACTACCACCCACACCATGGGTATGAGGTGACTACCACCCACACCATGGGTATGAGGTGACTACCACCTACACCATGGGTATGGGTGACTACCACCCACACCATGGATATGGGGTAACTACCACCCACACTATGGGCATGGGATACATAATGAAGATATTTAACCTAACTCAACTGTAACACGGACACTAACTAAAACTCTGTTCTGTAGTGAAGGTCCAGAACAGACTTAAAGAGTTTCAGTGTCACATGTACATGAATTATCAAGACTGCGAGAAAAAAAGATTGTGCCAAAGGGCCAGTCGAACTGGAATTACTCTTGAACTTAATTTACAGATGATGGTGTTTCCGGTACGGAATCAGCATCATCTGTCAAGTTAAACTCTAACCATAACCTAATTGAAGTTTAGATCTGCGCAGATCTAAACGTAGTCGCAAACAGTCGCAAGAGGGTGTCTTCAACAAACTGAAAATCTACAACGAACGTATTAACTGCGGGGAAGATCAGCCAAGAGCTTTCTTAAGAGTCGTGGTGAACGTGATATTCACACCATAACTTTAAACCGGTGTCTCCAGAGTATGAGCGCAATGGCAACCTAATTATGCAAGAGGCATAGAGGGAAAACACATAGAGAAGCTGCAAGTTAGGAGAGATCTGTGTTGTCTTTATATAGACCCAGACGAAGTCACAGCTCCGAAACATCAGATTCACTTAAGACAAGAAAGAAATACTCAGAAGATCAATGGAAAACATCCAACTGAATGTATCATACATAAAAGAGAGAGAGGATATTATAAAGCAATGTATATGAAAAAATGTTTCAAAGTGAGGGTAAAAACAAATGAAAAGCGGGTTGCACTATACACACAGGGAATTCATTAGGCCTAAAAGGTTGAAGACATTTCAACATTCTGGGTTAGTGGCTTGTTTCAGTGTACTCGCCTCTGTGCCCTCAGGAGGTCCTGGGTTAGTGGCTTGTTTCAATGTACTCGCATCTGTGCCCTCTAGAGGTCCTGGGTTAGTGGCTTGTTTCAATGTACTCGCCTCTGTGCCCTCAGGAGGTCCTGGGTTAGTGGCTTGTTTCAATGTACTCGCCTCTGTGCCCTCAGGAGGTCCTGGGTTAGTGGCTTGTTTCAATGTACTCGCCTCTGTGCCCTCAGGAGGTCCTGGGTTAGTGGCTTGTTTCAATGTACTCGCCTCTGTGCCCTCAGGAGGTCCTGGGTTAGTGGCTTGTTTCAATGTACTCGCCTCTGTGCCCTCAGGAGGTCCTGGGTTAGTGGCTTGTTTCAATGTACTCGCCTCTGTGCCCTCAGGAGGTCCTGGGTTAGTGGCTTGTTTCAATGTACTCGCCTCTGTGCCCTCAGGAGGTCCTGGGTTAGTGGCTTGTTTCAATGTACTCGCCTCTGTGCCCTCAGGAGGTCCTGGGTTAGTGGCTTGTTTCAATGTACTCGCCTCTGTGCCCTCAGGAGGTCCTGGGTTAGTGGCTTGTTTCAATGTACTCGCCTCTGTGCCCTCAGGAGGTCCTGGGTTAGTGGCTTGTTTCAATGTACTCGCCTCTGTGCCCTCAGGAGGTCCTGGGTTAGTGGCTTGTTTCAATGTACTCGCCTCTGTGCCCTCAGGAGGTCCTGGGTTAGTGGCTTGTTTCAATGTACTCGCCTCTGTGCCCTCAGGAGGTCCTGGGTTAGTGGCTTGTTTCAATGTACTCGCCTCTGTGCCCTCAGGAGGTCCTGGGTTAGTGGCTTGTTTCAATGTATTAGCCTCTGTGCCCTCAGGAGGTCCTGGGTTAGACACCAGGGCTAGTCATGGAGGCCCCCTTGGTTGGACGCCAAGGCTAGTCATGGAGGCCCCTAGGTTGGACGCCAGGGCTAGTCATGGAGGCCCCTAGGTTGGACGCCAAGGCTAGTCATGGAGGCCCCTAGGTCGGACGCCAGGGCTAGTCTTGGAGGCCCTTAGGTTGGACGCCAGGGCTAGACTTGGAGGTCCCTAGGTTGAACGTCATGGCTAGTTTAGGAGGCCCCTACGTTGGACGCCAGAACTAGTCTTGGAGGCCCCTAGGCTGGACGCCAGGGCTAGTCTAGGAGGCCCCTAGGCTGAACTCGAAGGCTAGTCTAAGAGGCCCCAGGTTGGATGTCAGGGCTAGTCTAGGAGGCCCCTGGGTTGAATATCAGGGCTAGTCTTGGAGGCCCCTAGGCTGGACGCCAGAGCAAGTCTTGGAAGCCCTTAGGTTGGACGCCAGGGTTAGTCTAGGAGGCACTAGGTTATACGCCAGGGGTGGCAAGTTTTAAATTACTCGCCTGTGTACTCCCAGGCGTAACTGAAGTGCCTTGCTGTACTCTGGGGTGAAATTAGCGAGGTTTGTGTGCATCATCAGCTGAGGTGGGACACATCTTGAGTCTGTGATAATATGGACATTAATCAAAAGTTTTTGTTCCCATTCCCTGTTTCATGCCGGTCTTGGCGGTGCAGAAAAAGAAGAGATTCTTGCCAAGACAAAAGAAAGCTGGATTCACTTTCCTTGTGGAAGCTGAACCATATTCCAGGTGGAGTGGAGGAGGAGAAGGAGAGCGGATGAGTGGAGGGAATGGGAGGGAAATGGGAGGAGGGGAAAAAAACACTATAATAAGAACCGGGAAGAAAGAGAAGCAAGCAGTTACTGTCGTAATGTGACTATGTAATGTTTCAATTTTTTCCCTTCAGTCCTCCCCAAGATGGCGTGAATCCATTCGTTCGAGCAGCATAAGACCAAACGATAAAGCTCATTTTTTCATCGCTCTTTCTCATCCGTGTGTGTGTGTGTAAAAGTCCGGGAATGCTTCCTCGTCTTCCCCACTCCCTAGAAGAGTTTTTCTTCGCTTAAAGTTAAAACACACGCATGAACAGTGATTTCCTGGCTGTAACTGACTGGCGGCTGGAGGCAGCGGCGTGCTGCCTGCCCAGAATGAATTAATAAGAATGAATTCCGGCGCTATTCTGTATCTTCTCTCTCTCTCTCTCTCTCTCTCTCTCTCTCTCTCTCTCTCTCTCTGCTCTCTCCCTCTCTGAATGTCCCATACGTTGACATTCTGACGTGTTCTGGGAGTCTCTTCGATTCTGATTGCGGACTGACATACAATGTCGCTGATTGGTTAGAGTTTTTTTTAATATTTCAGAACAAAGGTAACGGGAACCGGGAGGATGATAGCAAAGGGAAACGTGACGGACAACAAAAGGCTTGTTTAAGCTCTCTTGTGGGATACAAAATATCGTGTTACCAAAAATAATATTGTAGACAACTGACAACATTGCTTCCATGTTTTTATATATAGGTAGTAGGTTGGTAGACAGCAACCACCCAGGGAGGTACTACCGTACTGTGGTAGTAGGTTGGTAGACAGCAACCACCCAGGGAGGTACTACCGTCCTGTGGTAGTAGGTTGGTAGACAGCAACCACCCAGGGAGGTACTACCGTCCTGTGGTAGTAGGTTGGTAGACAGCAACCACCCAGGGAGGTACTACCGTCCTGTGGTAGTAGGTTGGTAGACAGCAACCACCCAGGGAGGTACTACCATCCTGTGGTAGTAGGTTGGTAGACAGCAACCACCCAGGGAGGTACTACCGTCCTGTGGTAGTAGGTTGGTAGACAGCAACCACCCAGGGAGGTACTACCGTCCTGTGGTAGTAGGTTGGTAGACAGCAACCCTCCAGGGAGGTACTACCGTACTGTGGTAGTAGGATGGTAGACAGCAACCACCCAGGGAGGTACTACCGTCCTGTGGTAGTAGGCTCGTAGAGAGCAACCACCCAGGGAGGTACTACCGTTCTGTGGTAGTAGGTTGGTAGAGAGCAACCACCCAGGGAGGTACTACCGTTCTGTGGTAGTAGGTTGGTAGACATCAACCACCCAGGGAGGTACTACCGTCCTGTGGTAGTAGGTTGGTAGACAGCAACCATCCAGGGAGGTACTACCGTCCTGTGGTAGTAGGTTGGTAGACAGCAACCATCCAGGGAGGTACTACCATCCTGTGGTAGTAGGTTGGTAGACAGCAACCACCCAGGGAGGTACTACCGTCCTGTGGTAGTAGGCTGGTAGACAGCAACCACCCAGGGAGGTACTACCGTCCTGTGGTAGTAGGTTGGTAGACAGCAACCACCCAGGGAGGTACTACCGTCCTGTGGTAGTAGGTTGGTAGACAGCAACCACCCAGGGAGGTACTACCGTACTGTGGTAGTAGGTTGGTAGACAGCAACCACCCAGGGAGGTACTACCGTCCTGTGGTAGTAAGTTGGTAGACGCAACCACCCAGGAGGTACTACCGTCCTTGGTAGTAGGTTGGTAAAAAACAACCCCCCAAAGGGAGGTACTACCGTACTGTGGTAGTAGGTTGGTAGACAGCAACCACCCAGGGCGGTACTACCGTCCTGTGGTAGTAGGTTGGTAGACAGCAACACCCAGGGAGGTACTACCGTACTTTGGTAGTAGGTTGGTAGACAAGCAACCCCCAGGGGGGTACTACCGTCCTGTGGTAGTAGGTTGGTAGACAGCAACCACCCAGGGAGGTACTACCGTACTGTGGTAGTAGGTTGGTAGACAGAAACCACCCAGGGAGGTACTACCGTCCTGGGGTTTAGTAGGTTGGTAGACAGCAACCACCCAGGGAGGTACAAACCGTCCTGTGGTAGTAGGTTGGTAGACAGAACCATCCAGGAGGTACTACCGTCCTGTGGTAGTAGGTTGGTAGACAGCAACCACCCAGGGAGGTACTACCGTCCTGTGGTAGTAGGTTGGTAGACAGCAACCACCCAGGGAGGTACTACCGCCTGGGTAGTAGGTTTGGTAGACAGCAACCACCCAGGGAGGTACTACCGTACTGTGGTAGTAGGTTGGTAGACAGAAACCCAAAACCCAGGGAGGTACTCCCGTCCTTGTGGTAGTAGGTTGTAGACAGCAACCACCCAGGGAGGTACTACCGTCCTTGTGTAGTAGGCTGGTAGACAGCAACCACCGGGGAGGTACTACCGTCCTGTGGTAGTAGGTTGGTAACAGCAACCACCCAGGGAGGTACTACCGTCCTGTGGTAGGGGTTTGGTAGACAGCAACCACCCGGGGAGGTACTACCGTACTGTGGTAGTAGGTTTGGGTAACAGCAACCACCCAGGGAGGTACTACCGTCCGTGGTAGTGGGTTGGTAGACAGCAACCACCCAGGGAGGTACTACCGTCCTGTGGTAGTGGGTTGGTAGACAGCAACCACCCAGGGAGGTACTACCGTACTGTGGTAGTAGGTTGGTAGACAGCAACCACCCAGGCGGTACTACCGTCCTGGGGTAGTTAGGTTGGTAGACAGCAACAACCCAGGGAGGTACTACCGTACTTTGGTAGTGGGTTTGGGTAGACAGCAACCACCCGGGGAAAGGCTACTACCGTCCTGGGGTAGTGGGTTTGGGTAGACAGCAACCACCCAGGGAGGTAACTACCGTACTGTGGTAGTGGGTTGGTAGACAGCAACCACCCAGGGAGGTACTACCGGTCCTGTGGTAGTAGGTTGGTAGACAGCAACCACCCAGGGGGGTACTACCCGTCC
>NC_069404.1:64729983-64737483 GCF_026875155.1 Cherax quadricarinatus
AGCGCCCCCGCGGCCCGATCCCAGGCCAGGCCTGCTGGTTGCTGGCCTGATCGATCAGGCTGTTGGTACCCGCCAACCGCAGCCCAACGTATGCACCACAACTCGGTTAAACAGGAACCAGAGTTTTGTTGGTAATTCACCTTATACATGATGGAAGGAAATACTTCACAAGAAGTATCTTGCACGGTCTATCAAGCCTCTTGTAAACATAGGGAGTGATTTCGATGTGCAGATTTGCGATCAGTTCCTCCAGAACTTTTCAGGTGTAAATTACGATGTATCTTTTTTCACAGGAAGTATCTTGCACGGTCTGACAAACTTCTTGTGTACATTAAAAGTGATTTCGATGTTCAGATTTGCGACCAATTCTTTTGGAATTTTTCAGGGGTCTGTTAAAATATATCTTTCTCACCGAGATTTCAGGAGTTCCCAGTAATTTAGGTGCATGACTGAGTTCATACGAGCTGTTGAAGGTTCTCTCTGCATTCTGCAATTCTGCAATTTCGCCTGCATTGAAGGGGGCCGTTAGTACACAGAAATACTCCAGCCTAGAGAGGACCAGGGACTTTAAGAGTGTTATCATTGGCTTGGCAGCTCTTGTTCGGAAACCTCTAGAGAATGGGGCTAAGAGGGAGGTAGAAAGTAAGAGAGTATCCAGTTTAAGGGAAGAGAAGGGAATAGAGAGGTAAAGAGGTAGGAGGAAGAGTAGTAGGTAAGGGAGAGAGAGACAGGTTAGGGAGACAGGAATACCTCTGATATACCTTTGATGAGTCACGAGAATCTCAGTACTTTCGGAGCCCGGGCATGGGGAAGGCTCTAGAAGTCGCACATTGAGTATGTATCCAGAACTGGTGAACACGTCTGAGCGTTGAACACGTCTGAGTGTTGGTACGGCAGTAGTTTGTTTCCCCTGCTCCTCCAACACTCCCTCCACCTTCCCTCAACCTTTATTTTTGCTCCCTCCAATACCACTCCACTCCCTCCGAGCGCAATATGGGTTATGTAGAGGGGACGAGAGAGATAATGAGCAGGGTATGGATGGAGAGAAGGTTTGTGGATGGGGCGTAGGGGTATGGATGGGACGTGGGGGTATGGACAGGGTGAGGATGTGGACGGGGTGAGGATATGGACGGGGTGAGTATGTGGACGGGTTGAGGGTGTGGGCGGGGTGAGTGTGGGTATAGCTGTCACCCCAGGCCCCAGTCGTCAGTAATTTCCGTAATGGAGTCAGAGATGGTCAGAGACTTGGTAATGAGTGTGGCTCATTCTATATGCTTGTACGGGAAGATGAGCCACCAGCAGCAGCTGTGTGGCCTGACTTGCTTGTGTTTGTTTCCTGTTCTGCCCCAGTTATCTGTTGGTTTATATTTTTTCGCTTACAAACCCCTACTCGACCAGGGGAAAGGGGTCGTGTTCCTTCTCCCGGACCCAGTCTCTTGATCGACTGGAGTGGCACTCTCCCATGTTCCTCTATTCTTTTAATGTGTTTGAACTTGATGATATGCTTGGCGTGGTGCTTACTCCCAGATCTTCCCTCTTCTGCGTTTCCTTTTCCTAGGATGTATTCCGTGTCCAATCTTTTCATTCCTTCCTCTATGTTGATTGATGAGGTCAAACTAAGAAGATATTCGACAGTGTGTAGAATATACACAGCAGCAGTATCTACACAGCAGCAGCATCTACACTGCTGTGGAAGTTTCCCTCTGTTTCAAAGGCCGTGACTTTGGCTTTTATTAAGAATGAATTCTACTGGGCACTTGCCTCAATGCAGCTCCCAGCACTCCCAGACCGTTGTGTGTAGTTAGTTTGACATTAATGGTGATGTGTGGTGTTCAGGTACCTCCAGCAGGTCATATATGTATATCAGAAATAGCAGAGTCCTCGCATCATGGGTAAAGAATGGTGTCTGATACTAACTGCTTGCTGGAAAAAGGCGAAATGCAAACATTCAGATATTTTATTGAAAACGTTTGGGACCTTGGAAGCTTCCAATGTATATTTGGAGAGACCAAGGTCCCAGGACCGAAATGATTCTAGTAAATATCCTAATTTTTTCCAACCACCTCCATCATTACCTATGTCTGCTCTGATGCCTCTCTCGTTCCATCTCTCTCTCTCTCTCTCTCTCTCTCTCTCTCTCTCTCTCTCTCTCTCTCTCTCTCTCTCTCTCTCTCTCTCTCTCTCTGCCTTCTACTTAACAGGCTTTTCTTTATCTAGTTGAATATTTTTCTCTGTTACTTCTACACGCTTCTCCGGTGTGGTACTGTATCACTTGTTTAAAATCTTCGAAGATGCAGTCTACTCATCCTTGTATTTCCCGCTTTATATCCGTTGCTCTCTCACGGAAGTCTAGGAAATTCTTAAACCGGAACTAGTTATCTCTCGTTGTCTCATAAATGTCCATTTCTTAAATAACGTTACATTCTTCTTTCTTCTTATATTTAAGTCACTTTGCTTGTCATCGAAGCTGGTCTGTAGCTCGGTGATTTTTGCGTTTCTCTCTTTGTTCATCGGGTTACTGCAAAACATTTCTCCAGCAGTTTTGAAGTTATCCTAGGCACAACTCGTTCTCACAGAACCAGACCTCAGACGCCGACGGTGCCTAGAAGCCTCACTAATTGCCGTCACCGACACTATAGAACGCAACACTGGAAACTACAAAATTTCAAAAACATTGGCATACGTGATACTTAAGCACCACCAACCCAACAACACAGGAGTCACATGATTTCATCGTCTACCCGTCCTCATCACAACATGACATTACTCAGGTCATGTGCGTCTCCATCTCACTCTCCGCCTATATATGTAATGTCTTTCTACCTCTGTATGTTAGAAGTGATCAAGGTCCCAGGACCGAAACGTTTTCTAATAAATATGTCATAGTGTGTGCTTACGTGTCTTTCTAAACCATCCTAGTCTTTGTAAGTGACAAGTTGTAATCCTTCGTTCCAGGGTCGAACAGTTCCTTTGATCCTTCTCACGACTCCATCAACTCCATTCAGTTAATTCAATGCATTTCTGTCCCGTCCTGCCTGGGAAATTGTCCTGGTGCCATTTATCGCGGTGGGCCAGTCACTGATTATCTTCTAATACCATGTGTTTGGCTATAATTGTGCCTTCAGTCACTGTCTATATTACAGTCCTCCTCAGTCACGTTTACCTACACAATCATTCTCTTCTGCCTTTCTGATTCGTTATTCTCTTGGTCGCTTGTAGGTTTCTAACAAATAGCATTTTATGAATAAGTCACCGGTATCTTGAGTCATTCTTGTGAGTGTGATGTAAGTCAACTCTGGCTCCTCTAATGTGTGATGTAAGTCAACTCTGGCTCCTCTCATGTGTGATGTAAGTCAACTCTGGCTCCTCTCATGTGTGATGTAAGTCAACTCTGGCTCCTCTCATGTGTGATGTAAGTCAACTCTGGCTCCTCTCATGTCTTCATCTCTGTTCTTGTGAATCTTCTTTTAGTTAGGCTATACTAAATTTTCTTTTTTTTCAGTATTCATGTTGTTTTAAACTTGATTACTGATATCCATGTATAATCTTTTCTTAACAGGTCAACAGTTATCTCCCTCCACCCTTTCTCTCCTTTCTCCATTGTCTTCTCTAGTTCTTTCCTGAACATATTTCTTTTTTATTCATTTTCCTTTTCTCTGATTTTTTTCATTACCTTCTTACCTTTATTCATTAATATTTTTTTCATTCGTTCTCTTTCCTCTTTGATGTCTCTCACCTCAAGCTCTCCTCTGCAGTGGGATGGTTGGTGGTGGTGGTGGTGGTGGTGGTGGTGGTGGTGGTGGTGGTGGTGGTGGTGGTGGTGGTGGTGGTGGTGGTGGTGGTGGTGTAGTGTTGGTGGTGGTGTTGATGGTGGTGTTGATGGTGGTGGTGGTGGTGGTGGTGGTGGTGGTGGTGGTAGTGTTGGTGGTGGTGTTGGTGGTGGTGGTGGTGGTGGTCTCGTGGTGTGTGTGTGTGTGTGTGTGTGTGTGTACTGACCTAATTGTGGTTGCAGAGGTCGAGACTCAGCTCCTGGCCCCGCCTCTTCACTGAGTGCTATTAGGTCCTAACTCTCCCTGCTCTATGAGCTTTATCATACCTCATCTTAAAGCTGTGTAAGGTCCCTCTGTGTGTGTGTGTGTGTGTGTGTGTGTGTGTGTGTGTGTGTGTGTGTGTGTGCTGGCAGACTGTAATGAGTCGAGGTGGTGTTGGTGGTATGGCAGCGGTGGGTAGTAAAATGTGACTAGTGGTGGACATTGTGGTGGTGTTTGTTGATTGTAGGCAGAAATGGTGTCGTGGTGGTAGCAAGTAGTGCTAGTTGTAGGTGGTAGTTTGTAGGTGGTGGTTGTAGGTGGTGGTTGTAGGTGGTGGTTTGTAGGTGCCGGTTGTAGGTGGTGGTTTGTAGGTGGTGGTTGTAGGTGGTGGTTGTAGGTTGTGGTTGTAGGTGGTGGTTGTAGGTTGTGGTTGTAGGTGCCGGTTGTAGGTGGTGGTTTGTAGGTGGTGGTTGTAGGTGGTGGTTGTAGGTTGTGGTTGTAGGTGGTGGTCGTAGGTGGTGGCTGTAGGTGGTGGTTGTAGGTGGTGGTTGTAGGTGGTGGTTGTAGGTTGTGGTTGTAGGTGGTGGTTGTAGGTGGTGGTTGTAGGTGGTGGCTGTAGGTGGTGGCTGTAGGTGGTGGCTGTAGGTGGTGGCTGTAGGTGGTGGCTGTAGGTGGTGGTTTGACACTTTTTATCATTGAAGATTTTGTGGCTAATATAAATTCGAAAAAATCGTTGCATTTTATTTTCTTACCGAAAAAAATTGGCAAGGGTACATTTTTTTTCGGTAGAGAGGGAGGAGAAGGAGCCAACAATGTACCTAGCTAGCTAGGTCCCTGGGTGAGTGGTGGGTGTTATTGTGGTAGTGTCATCGAAGTGGTGCTTTAGATTACATTTTGTCGCCAAAGTTGTTAATGTATAGAACATCCTCACTGTGCATCATGTTTATCCTACTCATACACTTGGTTAACATGCAACTGGCCCTCTGTGATTTGCTTAATGCCGTCTGTTTGTTGCCCACACACCGTAGGAGTGACGAGATTACTGCTTGGGGCACACAAGCCGCCCTCACAGGCAGCAGCAGTGATATCACTACTGCTGCTGCTGCTGCTGCTGCTGCTGCAGTGATACTGGAGAGGAGGTTTGATTTAATCAAATTATCAGTCTTGCACCTAGAGTGCAAAACTGGCCGCAGCAGTGAAGATATTACTGCTGCAACTCCCTAGATAACCACCTTCCTCTCTCTCTCTCTCTCTCTCTCTCTCTCTCTCTCTCTCTCTCTCTCTCTCTCTCTCTCTCCCACTCCTGCAACCATATTCACTCGTCTCACTCCTGAAAACCCTTCCATCAACCAGGTTTGATTCCTCTCTATGTTGGATGGCAGGTATTACCGAAAAGTATATTAATATAAGCCATGTTTCCCCCTGGTTAGAGCTTTATTAAACTCTTTCTGGAGTAAAACGTAATCAATAAACAGATGTGTTGCACACGATCTCTGAGTTTATGTTTGTACCTCTGTGTCCTACAGTTGATGACGACCTGAGGAACTCTGTTTCCCTGTGTCTTCCATCTTTGCACATAGGTACTGAATTGAATGTACCTATTTATATTTTTTAAAGTTAATAGGTAATCTGACCGTTAATAAGTCACAGGTTTTTGACTTCATCGGGTTATCCTGGATTAAATCTGCATAATATATTTGGATTCTGCCTCTGCCACTTCGTTGTTGGGTTCGTTCCTCGCTCCTGCCACTCTGAGACAAATACTTCCTGACACCCCTGTGACTCATCTGTGTTTTCCACTTCCAGTTGTGCTCTCGTGTACCTATTTCTAACGTCTCAGATTCTGTCCCTGTACACCCAATCAATTTCTCTCAGGATTTTGAATGTCGTTTTCATGTCTCCTCCGGTCCTTCTGTCTTCTATTGTCGTCAGGTTTGCCTCCTTTTGGTCTCTCCTCATAGCTCATATCCCATAGCTCAGGGACTAGTCTCGTTGCAAACCTTTAGTCCTTTTTCCAGCTTCTTGACATGCTTGATCAGGTGTGTGGGCTACATATTGGTGCTGCATACTCCAAGATGGATTTGACGTACGTTATAAATTGTGTCGTGAATGACTCCTTGCTGAGGTTCTTGAAAACTGTTCTTGGATTTACCGGACACACATTTGAAACAGAAGTATGTACTCACCTAGTTGTACTCACCTAGTTGAGGTTACAGGGGTCGAGTCCGAGCTCCTGGCCCCGCCTCTTCACTGGTCGCTACTAGGTCACTCCCCCTGAACCGTGAGCTTTATCATACCTCTGCTTAAAGCTATGTATGGATCCTGCCTCCACTACATCGCTTCCCAAACTATTCCACTTCCTGACTACTCTGTGGCTGAAGAAATACTTCCTAACATCCCTGTGATTCATCTGTGTCTTCAACTTCCAACTGTGTCCCCTTGTTACTGTGTCCAATCTCTGGAACATCCTGTCTTTGTCCACCTTGTCAATTCCTCTCAGTATTTTGCATGTCGTTATCATGTCCCCCCTATCTCTCCTGTCCTCCAGTGTCGTCAGGTTGATTTCCCTTAACCTCTCCTCGTAGGACATACCTCTTAGCTCCGGGACTAGTCTTGTTGTAAACCTTTGCACTTTCTCTAGTTTCTTTACGTGCTTGGCTACGTGTTGGTTCCAAACTGGTGCCGCATACTCCAATATGGGCCTAACGTACACGGTGTACAGAGTCCTGAACGATTCTTTATTAAGATGTCGGAATGCTGTTCTGAGGTTTGCTAGGCGCCCATATGCTGCAGCAGTTATTTGGTTGATGTGCGCTTCAGGAGATGTGCCTGGTGTTATACTCACCCCAAGATCTTTTTCCTTGAGTGAGGTTTGTAGTCTCTGGCCCCCTAGACTGTACTCCGTCTTCGGTCTTCTTTGCCCTTCCCCAATCTTCATGACTTTGCACTTGGTGGGATTGAACTTCAGGAGCCAATTGCTGGACCAGGTCTGCAGCCTGTCCAGATCCCTTTGTAGTTCTGCCTGGTCTTCGATCGAGTGAATTCTTCTCATCAACTTCACGTCATCTGCAAACAGGGACACCTCAGAGTCTATTCCTTCCGTCATGTCGTTCACAAATACCAGAAACAGCACTGATCCTAGGAATGACCCTTGTGGGACCCCGCTGGTCACAGGTGCCCACTCTGACACCTCGCCACGTACCATGACTCGCTGCTGTCTTCCTGACAAGTATTCCCTGATCCATTGTAGTGTCTTCCCTGTTATCCCTGCTTGGCCCTTCAGTTTTTGCACTAATCTCTTGTGTGGAACTGTGTCAAACTCCTTCTTGCAGTCCAAGAATATGCAATCCACCCACCCCTCTCTCTCTTGTCTTACTGCTGTCACCATGTCATAGAACTCCAGTAGGTTTGTGACACAGGATTTCCCGTCCCTGAAACCATGTTGGGTGCTGTTGATGAGATCATTCCT
>NC_069404.1:64742483-64757483 GCF_026875155.1 Cherax quadricarinatus
TGTTAGTGCTGTGTGGTGTGGATGTACATGTTAGTGTGTGTGGTGATGATACATGTTAGTGTGTGTGGTGGATGATACATGTTAGTGTGTGTGGTGGATGATACATGTTAGTGTGTGTGGTGGATGATACATGTTAGTGTGTGTGGTGGTGGTGGATGATACATGTTAGTGTGTGTGGTGGTGGTGGATGATACATGTTAGTGTGTGGTGGTGGTGGAGTGATACATGTTAGTGTGTGTGGTGGTGGTGGTGGATGATACATGTTAGTGTGTGTGGTGGTGGTGGTGGATGATACATGTTAGTGTGTGTGGTGGTGGAGGATGATACATGTTAGTGTGTGTGGTGGTGGTGGAGATGATACATGTTAGTGTGTGTGGGTGGTGGTGTGGATGATACATGTTAGTGTGTGTGGTGGTGGTGGTATGATACATGTTAGTGTGTGTGTGGTGTGGTGGATGATACATTTTTAGTGTGTGTGGTGGTGGTGGATGATACATGTTAGTGTGTGTGGGGGTGGTGGATGATACATGTTAGTGTGTGTGGTGGTGGTGGATATACATTTTTAGTGTGTGGTGGTGGTGGTGGATGATACATGTTAGTGTGTGTGGTGGTGGAGGATGATACATGTTAGTGTGTTGGTGTTGGTGGTGGATGATACATGTTTAGTGTGTGTGTGGGGTGGATGATACATGTTAGTGTGTGTGGTGTGTGGTGGAATGATACATGTTAGTGTGTGTGGTGGTGGTGGTGGATGATACATGTTAGTGTGTGTGGTGTGGTGGTGGATGATACATGTTAGTGTGTGGTGGTGGTGGATGATACATGTTAGTGTGTGGTGGATGATACATGTTAGTGTGTTTGTGGGGTGGATGATACATGTTAGTGGTGTGTGGTGGATGATACATGTTAGTGTGTGTGGTGTGGTGGATGATACATGTTAGTGTGTGTGGTGTGGTGGATGATACATGTTAGTGTGTGTGGTGGTGTGATGATACATGTTAGTGTGTGGTGGTGGTGGTGGATGATACATGTTAGTGTGGGTGTGGTGGATGATACATGTTAGAGTGTGTGTGGTGGTGGTGGATGATACATGTTAGTGTGTGTGTGTGGTGGTTGATACATGTTAGTGTGTGTGGTGGTGGAGGATGATACATGTTAGTGTGTGGGGGTGGTGGTGGATGATACATGTTAGTGTGTGTGTGGTGGTGGGTGAACATGTTAGTGTGTGGTGGTGGTGGATGATACATGTTTAGTGTGTGGTGGTGGTGGTGGATGATACATGTTAGTGTGTGTGGGGGTGGTGATGATACATTTTTAGTGTGTGGTGGTGGTGGTGGATGATACATGTTATGTGTGTGGTGGTGGATGATACATGTTAGAGTGTGTGTGGTGGTGGTGGTGATACATGTTAGTGTGTGGTGGGGGTGGTGGATGAACATGTTAGTGTGTGGTGGTGGTGGATGATACATGTTAGAGTGTGTGGTGGTGGTGGATGATACATGTTAGTGTGTGTGGTGGTGGTGGATGATACATGTTAGTGTGTGGTGGTGGTGGATGATACATGTTAGAGTGTGTGGTGGTGGTGGTGGATGATACATGTTAGAGTGTGGTGGTGGTGGTGGATGATACATGTTAGAGTGTGGTGGTGGTGGTGGATGATACATGTTAGAGTGTGTGGGGGTTTGGTGGAGGATGATACATGTTAGAGTGTGTGGTGGTGGTGGATGATACATGTTAGAGTGTGTGGTGGTGGTGGTAGGATGATACATGTTAGAGTGTGTGGTGGTGGTGGAGGATGATACATGTTAGAGTGTGTGGTGGTGGTGGAGGATGATACATGTTAGAGTGTGTGTGGTGGTGGTGGATGATACATGTTAGAGTGTGGTGGTGGTGGTGGATGATACATGTTAGAGTGTGGGGTGGTGGTGGAGGATGATACTTTGGTGTGGTGTGTGGATGATACAGTAGTGTGTGTGGTGGGTGATACATGTAGTGTGTGTTGGTGGGGATGAATTAGATGTGTGTGGTGGGGATGATGTAGGTGTTGGTGGTGGTGGATGATACATGTGTGTGGTGGTGTGGGATGAACTGTTAGGTGGTGTGGTGGTGGATGATACATGAGTGTGTGGTGGTGGGATGAACATTGTGTGTGGTTGGTGGATGATACATGTAGTGTGTGGTGGTGGTGGGATGATATGTTAGGTGTGTGGGTGGTGGAGATCTTGGTGTGGGTGGGGATGAAACATGTTAGTGTGTGGTGGTGTGATGATACATGTAGAGTGTGGGTGGGGGGATGATACATGTTAGGGGGTGTGGGGTGTGATACATTTAGTTGTGGGGTGGTGGATGATACAGTAAGTTGGGTGGTGTGGGGATGATACAGTTATGTGTGGGGTGGGGATATACTGTAGGTGTGGTGGTGTGGGATGAAATGTTAGGTGTGTGGTGGTGGGATGATACAGTTAAGGTGGTGGTGGTGGGATGATACATTTAAGTGTGGGGTGGGGTGATACATTTAGAGTGTGGTGTGGTTGAGGATAACATGTTGAGTGGTGGTGGGTGGTGATACATGTTAGTGTGTGTGGGGGTGGAGATGATACTTAGAGTTGGTGGTGGTGGGGATGAACATTTAGATGGGTGGTGGTGGAGGATGATAATGTTAGAGTGTGGTGTGGTGGAGATACTGTTAAGTTGTGGTGGTGGTGGATGATACATGTAGGTGTGTGGTGGTGGTGATGATACATGTAGAGTGTGTGGTGGTGGGATGATCATGTTAGAGTGTGTGGTGGTGAGGATGATACATGTTAGAGTGTGTTGTGGTGGGATGATACATGTTAGAGTTGGTGGTGGTGGAGGATGATACATGTAGAGTGTGGGGTGGTGGTGGATGATACATGTTAGAGTGTGGTGGTGTGGATGATACATGTTAGTGTGTGGTGGTGGTGGGATGATACATTAGAGTGTGTGGTGGTGGGGTGGTACATGTTAGAGTGTGGTGGTGGTGGGAGATGAACAGTTAGAGTGTGGTGGTGGTGGAGGATGATACATTAGAGTGTGGTGGTGGTGGAGGATGATACATGTGAGTGTGTGGTGGTGGGGATGAACATGTTAGAGTGTGTGGTGGTGGGGATGTACATGTTAGTGTGTGGTGGTGGGGAGATACATGTTAGGTGTGTGGTGGTGGTGGTGGATGAACATGTTAGAGTGTGTGGTGGTGGTGGAGGAATACATGTTAGAGTGGTGGTTGTGGTGGAGGATGATACATGTTAGAGTGTGTGGTGGTGGTAGGATGATACATGTTAGAGTGTGTGGTGGTGGTGGAGGATGATACATGTTAGAGTGTGTGGTGGTGGTGGAGGATGATCATGTCTAGTGTTGAGTGTGTGGTGGTGGTGGAGGATGATACATGTTAGAGTGTGTGGTGGTGGTGGAGGATGATACATGTTAGAGTGTGTGTGGTGGTGGAGGATGATACATGTTAGAGTGTGTGGTGGTGGTGGAGGATGATACATGTTAGAGTGTGTGGTGGTGGTGGAGGATGATACATGTTAGAGTGTGTGGTGGTGGTGGAGGATGATACATGTTAGAGTGTGTGGTGGTGGTGGAGGATGATACAGGTTAGAGTGTTGGTGGTGGTGGAGGATGATACATGTTAGAGTGTGTGGTGGTGGTGGAGGATGATACTGTTAGAGTGTGTGGGGTGGTGGAGGATGATACTGTTAGAGTGTGTGGTGGGTGGAGGATGATACGTGTTAGAGTGTGTGGTGGTGGTGGAGGATGATACTGTTAGAGTGTGTGGGGTGTGTGGAGGATGATACATGTTAGAGTGTGTGGTGGTGGTGGAGGATGATACGATGTTAGAGTGTGTGTGGTGGTGGAGGATGATACATGTTAGAGTGTGTGGTGGTGGTGGAGGATGATACAGTTAGAGTGTGTGTGGTGGTGGAGGATGATACATGTTAGGAGTGTGTGGATGGTGGTGGAGGATGATACATGTTAGAGTGTGGTGGTGGTGGAGGATGATACATGTTAGTGTGTGTGGTGGTGTGGGGATGATACATGTTAGAGTGTGTGGTGGTGGTGAGGATGATCATGTTAGAGTGTGTGAGTGGTGGTGGAGGATGATACATGTTAGAGTGTGTGGTGGTGGAGGATGATACATGTTAGAGTGTGTGGTGGTGGTGGAGGATGATACATGTTAGAGTGTGTGGTGGTGGAGGATGATACATGTTAGAGTGTGTGGTGGTGGAGGATGATACATGTTAGAGTGTGTGGTGGTGGAGGATGATACATGTTAGAGTGTGTGTGGTGGTGGAGGAATGATACATGTTAGAGTGTGTGGTGGTGGTGGAGGATGATACATGTTATGAGTGTGTGTGGTGGAGGATGGATGTACATGTTAGAGTGTGTGGTGGTGGTGGAGGATGATACATGTTAGAGTGTGTGGTGGTGGTGGAGGATGATACATGTTAGAGTGTGTGGTGGTGGTGGAGGATGATACATGTTAGAGTGTGTGGTGGTGGAGGATGATACATGTTAGAGTGTGGTGGTGGTGGAGGATGATACATTGTTAGAGTGTGTGTGTGGTGGAGGATGATACATGTTAGAGTGTGTGTGGTGGTGGAGGATGATACATGTTAGAGTGTGTGGTGTGGTGGAGGATGAACTGTTAGAGTGTGTGGTGGTGGAGGATGATACATGTTAGAGTGTGTGGTGTGGTGGAGGATGATACATGTTAGAGTGTGTGGTGGTGGTGGAGGATGATACATATTAGAGTGTGTGTGGTGGTGGAGGATGATACATGTTAGAGTGTGTGGTGGGGGGGAGGATGATACATGTTAGGTGTGTGTGGTGGTGGATGGATGATACATGTTAGAGTGTGTGGTGGTGGTGGATGTTTACATGTTAGAGTGTGTGGTGGTGGTGGATGATACATGTTAGAGTGTGTGGTGGTGGTGGAGGATGATACATGTTAGAGTGTGTGGTGGTGGTGGAGGATGATACATGTTAGAGTGTGTGTGGTGGTGGGGATGATACATGTTAGAGTGTGTGGTGGTGGAGGATGATACATGTTAGAGTGTGTGTGGTGGTGGAGGATGATACATGTTAGAGTGTGTGGGGTGGTGGAGGATGATACTGTTAGAGTGTGTTGGTGGTGGAGGATGATACATGTTAGAGTGTGTGGTGGTGGTGGATGATACGTGTTAGAGTGTGTGGTGGTGGAGGATGATATCATGTTAGGTGGTGGTGGTGGTGGAGGATGATACATGTTAGAGTGTGTGTGGTGGTGGAGGATGATACATGTTAGAGTGTGTGGTGTGGTGGAGGATGATACATGTTAGGTGTGTGGTGGTGGTGGAGGATGATAATGTTAGAGTGTGTGGTGGTGGAGGATGATACATGTTAGAGTGTGTTGTGGTGGGAGGATGATACATGTTAGAGTGTGTGGTGGTGGTGGAGGATGATACATGTTTAGAGTGTGTTGTGGTGGAGGATGATACATATTAGAGTGTGTGGTGGGTGGAGGATGATACATGTTAGAGTGTGTTGTGGTGGAGGATGATACATGTGAGTGTGTGTGTGGTGGAGGATGATACATGTTAGAGTGTGTTGTGGTGGAGGATGATCATGTTAGAGTGTGTGGTGGTGGGGATGATACATATTAGAGTGTGTTGTGGTGGAGGATGATACATGTTAGAGTGTGTTGGTGGTGGAGGATGATACATGATTAGAGTGTGTGTGTGGTGGAGGATGATACATGTTAGAGTGTGTGGTGGTGTGGAGGATGATACATGTTAGAGTGTGTGTGGTGGAGGATGATACATGTTAGAGTGTGTGGTGGTGGTGGAGGATGATACATGTTAGAGTGTGTGGTGGTGGTGGAGGATGATACATGTTAGAGTGTGTGTGGTGGTGGAGGATGTCATTTAAGTGTGTGGTGTGGAGGATGTAGTGTGAGTGTGTGGTGGGGAGGATGATACATGTTAGAGTGTGTGGTGGTGGGTGGAGGATGATACATGTTAGAGTGTGTGGTGGTGGTGGAGGATGATACATGTTAGAGTGTGTGGTGGTGGAGGATGATACATAGTTAGAGTGTGTGTGTGGTGGAGGATGATACATGTTAGAGTGTGTGGTGGTGGTGGAGGATGATACATGTTAGAGTGTGTGGTGGTGGTGGAGGATGATACATGTTAGAGTGTTGGTGTGGAGGATGATGGAGTGTTGGGTGGAGGATGATACATGTTAGAGTGTGTGGTGGTGGAGGATGATACATGTTAGAGTGTGTGGTGGTGGAGGATGATACTGTTAGAGTGTGTGTGGTGGAGGATGATACATGTTAGAGTGTGTGGTGGTGGAGGATGATACTGTTAGAGTGTGTGGTGGTGGAGGATGATACATGTTAGAGTGTGTGGTGGTGGAGGATGATACATGTTAGAGTGTGTGGTGGTGGAGGATGATACATGTTAGAGTGTGTGGTGGTGGAGGATGATACATGTTAGAGTGTGTGGTGGTGGAGGATGATACATGTTAGAGTGTGTGGTGGTGGTGGAGGATGATACATGTTAGAGTGTGTGGTGGTGGAGGATGATACATGTTAGAGTGTGTTGTGGTGGAGGATGATACATGTTAGAGTGTGTTGTGGTGGAGGATGATACATGTTAGAGTGTGTGGTGGTGGAGGATGATACATGTTAGAGTGTGTTGTGGTGGAGGATGATACATGTTAGAGTGTGTGGTGGTGGTGGATGATACATGTTAGAGTGTGTTGTGGTGGAGGATGATACATGTTAGAGTGTGTGGTGGTGGTGGATGATACATGTTAGAGTGTGTTGTGGTGGAGGATGATACATGTTAGAGTGTGTGGTGGTGGAGGATGATACATGTTAGAGTGTGTGGTGGTGGTGGAGGATGATACATGTTAGAGTGTGTGGTGGTGGAGGATGATACATGTTAGAGTGTGTGGTGGTGGTGGAGGATGATACATGTTAGAGTGTGTGGTGGTGGAGGATGATACATGTTAGAGTGTGTGGTGGTGGTGGAGGATGATACATGTTAGAGTGTGGTGTGGTGGTGGAGGATGATACATGTTAGAGTGTGTGGTGGTGGTGGAGGATGATACATGTTAGAGTGTGGTGGTGGTGGTGGAGGATGATACATGTTAGAGTGTGTGTGGTGGAGGATGATACATGTTAGAGTGTGTGTGGTGGTGGAGGATGATACATGTTAGAGTGTGTGGTGGTGGTGGTGGAGGATGATACATGTTAGAGTGTGTGGTGGTGGTGGAGGATGATACATGTTAGAGTGTGTGGTGGTGGAGGATGATACATGTTAGAGTGTGTTGTGGTGGAGGATGATACATGTTAGAGTGTGTGGTGGTGGAGGATGATACATGTTAGAGTGTGTGGTGGTGGAGGATGATACAGTGTTAGAGGTGTGTTGTGGTGGAGGATGATACATGTTAGAGTGTGTGGTGGTGGAGGATGATACATGTTAGAGTGTGTGGTGGTGGTGGAGGATGATACATGTTAGAGTGTGTGGTGGTGGAGGATGATACGTGTTAGAGTGTGTTGTGGTGGAGGATGATACATGTTAGAGTGTGTGGTGGTGGTGGATGATACATGTTAGAGTGTGTGGTGGTGGAGGATGATACATGTTCGTGGTTCCTTGGCTACTGTATATTTCTGGGTGCTCCTCATCCCTGGCTGAGCCACGTCTCTCTTACTCTTCACTTCGACTCTTCCTGAGACTCAAGGTCAGTTCTGCTACTTACTTCACTTTGTTACTTGTGTTTCCGTCTTGTTGTCTTTGTCACTCTAACTCGTTCAGCAGTTGTTGTTATTTCTCTGTAGTCTTGTCCTTTGCAGTTTATCTTTTCTCGTTCTTCCTTCGTCATCTCTCCTTATTTACTTCCACATTCGTTTGTATGTGTGTGTGTGTGTTTCATGTCTCTCTCTCTCTCTTTCTCTCTCTCTCCCTCTCTCTAAGGTTCATCACCCCTGAACTTTACTTGCAATTACCACCTTTGGCGTCACCGGCCAATGATGTGAAGGGAGGGAGGGTGTGTGTGTGTGTGTGTGTGTGTGTGTGTGTGTGTGTGTGTGTGTGTGTGTACTCACCTAGTTGTACTCACCTAGTTGTACTCATCTAGTTGTGGTTGCAGGGGTCGATTCATAGCTCCTGGCCCCGCCTCTTCAATGGCCGCTCCTGGGTCACTCTCCCTGCGTGTGTGTGTGTGTGTGTGTGTGTGTGTGTGTACGCATGTATTCGTGATTGCGGGGGTCGAGTCACAGCTCCTGCCCCCACCTCTTCACTGATTGCTAGTAGGTCCTCTCCCTGTTCCATGAGGTTTATCATACCTCGTCTTAAAACTATGTATGGTTCCTGCCTCCACTACGGCACTTTCTAGGCTATTCCACTTCCTGTCAACTCTTTGACTGAAGAAATACTTCCTAACATCCCTTTGACTCATAACAGTCTTCAACTTCCAATTGTGACCCCTTGTTTCTGTGTCCTATCTCTGGAACACCTGTCTTTGTCCACCTTGTCAATTCCTCGCAGTATTTTATATGTCGTTATCATGTCTCCCTTGACCATCCTGTCCTCCAGTGTCGTCAGGTCGATTTCTCTTAACTTTTCTTCGTAGGACAGTCCATTTAGCTCTGGGACTGGTCTTGTTGCAAACCTTTGCACTTTCTCTAATTTCTTGACGTGCTTGACCAGGTGTAGATACCAAACTAGTACTACTTACTCCAATATGGGTCTGACGTATATGGTGTACAGAATCTTGAACGATTCCTTACTGAGGTATCGGAACGCTATTCTCAGGTTTGCAAGGCGTCCATATGCTGCAGCAGTTATATGGTTGATGTGCGCCTCAGTAAATATGCTCGGTATTATACTCACCCCATGATCTTTTTCCTTGAGTGAGGTTTGCAGTCTTTGGCCACCTAGACTATAGTCTGTCTCCGGTCTTCTTTGCTCTTCCCCGATCATCATGACTTTGCATTTAGCGGGGTTGAATTCAAGAAGCCAGTTGCTGGACAAGGCTTGTAGCCTGTCCCGATCTCTTTGTAGTCCTCTACCGATTTAATTCTTCTCATTAATTTCACATTATCTGCAAACAGGGACACTTCTGAGTCTATCCCTTCCGTTATGTCATTCACATATACCAAAAACAGCACAGGTCCTAGGACTGACCCCTGTGGAATCCCACTCGTCACAGGCGCCCACTCTGACACCTCGTCACGTCCCTCCCTGTCAGATATTCTCTGATCCACTGCAGTCCCTTACCTGTTATACTGTGTCGAAGGCCTTCATGCAGTCCAAGAAAATGCAGTCTGTCCGCCCCTCTCTCTCGTGTCTTACTTCCCATACCTTGTCATATCATTACAAGTTTGTTCCGTTCTAGGTGCTTCACCACTCTCCTCCTGTGTGTTTGTGTGTGTGTGCGTGTGTATGTGTGTGTACTCACCTAATTCACCTAATTGTAGTTACAAGGATCGATTCGTAGCTCCTGGCCCCACCTCTTCACTGGTCATTACTAGGTCCACTCTCCCAGGAGCTTTATCATACCTCTTCTTTAAGTTACGTATGGGTTCTGCCTCTACTACATCACTCTCCAGATTGTTCCACTTCCTGACATCTCTATGGCTGAAGAAATACTTCCTAACATACCTGTGACTCATCTTGAGAGTTCAGCTTGCATTTGTGTCCCCTTGTTGCTGCGTCCCATCTCTGAAGAATTTTGTCCCTGTCGGTGTGTGTGTACAAACATACCTTCCTTATCCTCTTGCGTTTCAAGCTATCAGCTACACGAGGGCCCTTAAGACAGCTGGTCACCTGTTCACTAGACCTCATGGTAACGTTAATACCTAATACACACACACATACGCACACAATCAGGGATGTTAGGAAGTATTTCTTCAGTCATAGAGTTGTCAGGAAGTGGAATAGTCTTGAAAGTGATGTAGTGGAGGTAGGATCCATACATAGCTTTAAGAAGAGGTATGATGAACCTCACGGAGCAGGGAGATAGTGGACCTAGTAGCGACCAGTGAAGAGGCGGGGCCAGGAGCTATGAATCGACCCCTGCAACCACAATTGGGTGATTACAGTTGAGTGTACACACACACACACACACACACACACACACACACACACACACACACACACACAAAATGGTAACTAACACACACATACACACACACACACACACACACACACACACAACACACACACACACACACACACACACACACACACACACACACACACACACACCTTCCGGTGTATACATGCCAAGAAACATACACATCACTGCATGTATACTCGTATATAATACCCTTGAAATCAACCAATCAGAACGCTTTCCTGCTCTGCACGGCAATGACGTCATTCGAATTATCCAACCATAGCGTTCCCCATTCTCCCCCTACCCCACGTTTCCCAATGTCCCTCTCCTCCCCATCCCCTTCCCTCGCTGTCGCCCCTCATCTCTCCCTCTATCCCCTCTCTCCCCCTTTACCTCTCTTGCAACACGTTGACGTCATGGGAATCCACCAATGGGGAGTGCTCCTCTTGCAGTGGCGACAATGACGTCATTTGGAAATCAGCCAATGAGAACACCATGTTCCTAGTGCTTAGGTGATGACGTTACTAGGTGCCCTCCGGGAGACAGAGATAGAGAGGGAGAGATAGATAGATAGATAGATAGATAGATAGATAGAGAGAGAGAGAGAGAGAGAGAGAGAGAGAGAGAGAGAGAGAGAGAGAGAGAGAAAGAGAGAGAGAGAGAGAGAGAGAGAATATGACTGGTCGCAAGACCTGTCAATGGTCAGTATTGATTAGTGGTCGTAGGAGAGGAGGTGCCAATCACTCGGCATGATTGGTAGCGGCTGGAGGAGAGTTGGAAATGGATTGGGTTTAAAAGGGGAAGCTGGTGGAAATTGCTAATCAGGTCTACTTAAGACTGAAATACCTCTCTGTACACGACAGTCAGACTGGGCTCATCTCATTCCACTTTCATAACCCAAAATTTACCAAGAGTAATAATAATTGTAGTTAATAAAGCATTATGGATGGTATTATTCTCGTTGTTATTTCTGTATATGGAATAAACTAGTTAATTGTAAATAATTAAAGTCCGTCACCTGTACAACACCTGTCATTAAGGCTGCATGTCACCTGTACAACACCTGTCATTAAGGCTGCATGTCACCTGTACAACACCTGTCATTAAGGCTGCATGTCACCTGTACAACACCTGTCATTAAGGCTGCATGTCACCTGTACAACACCTGTCATTAAGGCTGCATGTCACCTGTACAACACCTGTCATTAAGGCTGCATGTCACCTGTACAACACCTGTCATTAAGGCTGCATGTCACCTGTACTACACCTGTCATTAAGGCTGCATGTCACCTGTACAACACCTGTCATTAAGGCTGCATGTCACCTGTACAACACCTGTCATTAAGGCTGCATGTCACCTGTACAACACCTGTCATTAAGGCTGCATGTCACCTGTACAGCACCTGTCATTAAGGCTGCATGTCACCTGTACAACACCTGTCATTAAGGTTGCATGTCACCTGTACAACACCTGTCATTAAGGCTGCATGTCACCTGTACAACACCTGTCATTAAGGCTGCATGTCACCTGTAAAACACCTGTCATTATTGCTGCATGTCACTTGTACAACACCTGTCATTAAGGCTGAATGTCACTTGTAAAACACCTGTCATTAAGGCTGAATGTCACTTGTACAACACCTGTCATTAATGCTGCATGTCATCTGTACAACACCTGTCATTAAGGCTGCATGTCACCTGTACAACACCTGTCATTAAGGCTGCATTTCACTTGTACAACACCTGTCATTAAGGCTGCATGTCACCTGTACAACACCTGTCATTAAGGCTGAATGTCACTTGTACAACACCTGTCATTAAGGCTGAATGTCACTTGTACAACACCTGTCATTAATGCTGCATGTCATCTGTACAACACCTGTCATTAAGGCTGCATGTCACCTGTACAACACCTGTCATTAAGGCTGCATGTCACTTGTATAACACCTGTCATTAAGGCTGCATGTCACTTGTACAACACCTGTCATTAATGCTTCATGTCATTTGTACAACACCTGTCATTAAGGTTGCATGTCAATTGTACAACACCTGTCATTAAGGCTGCATGTCACTTGTACAACACCTGTCATTAATGCTGCATATCATCTGTAGAACACCTGTCATTAAGGCTGCATGTCACCAGTACAACACCTGTCATTAAGGCTGCATGTCACTTGTACAACACCTGTCATTAATGCTGCATGTCATCTGTACAACACCTGTCATTAAGGCTTCATGTCACTTGTATAACACCTGTCATTAAGGATGCATGTCAACTGTACAACACCTGTCATTAAGGCTGCATGTCATCTGTACAACACCTGTCATTAAGGCTGCATGTCACTTGTATAACACCTGTCATTAAGGCTGCATGTCACTTGTACAACACCTGTCATTAATGCTGCATGTCATCTGTACAACACCTGTCATTAAGGCTGCATGTCACTTGTACAACACCTGCAATTAAGGCTGCATGTCACCTGTACAACACCTGTCATTAAGGCTGCATGTCACTTGTACAACGCCTGTCATTAAGGCTGCATGTCACCTGTACAACACCTGTCATTAAGGCTGCATGTCACTTGTACAACGCCTGTCATTAAGGCTGCATGTCGCTTGTATAACACCTGTCATTAAGGCTGCATGTCACTTGTACAACGCCTGTCATTAAGGCTGCATGTCACCTGTACAACACCTGTCATTAAGGCTGCATGTCACTTGTACAACACCTGTCATTAATGCTGCATGTCATCTGTACAACACCTGTCATTAAGACTGCATGTCACTTGTACAACACCTGTCATTAAGGCTGCATGTCACCTGTACAACACCTGTCATTAAGGCTGCATGTCACTTGTACAACACCTGTCATTAAGGCTGCATGTCACCTGTACAACACCTGTCATTAAGGCTGCATGTCACTTGTACAACACCTGTCATTAAGGCTGCATGTCACTTGTACAACACCTGTCATTAAGGCTGCATGTCACTTGTACAACACCTGTCATTAAGGCTGCATGTCACCTGTACAACACCTGTCATTAAGGCTGCATGTCACTTGTACAACACCTGTCATTAAGGCTGCATGTCACCTGTACAACACCTGTCAAGAATCGTCCATAAAATAGGAATTAAAGTTAATGTTTATAGTGAGACAGATTAAGCTGTCAGTGTATATATATACACTGAGAGATCTCTGTGTATATACACTGAGAGACCTCTGTGTATATACACTGAGAGACCTCTGTGTATATACACTGAGAGACCTGTTAATATACACTGAAAGACCTCTGTGTATATACACTGAGAGACCTTTGTGTATATACACTGAGAGACCTCTGTGTATATACACTGAGAGACCTCTGTGTATATACACTGAGAGACCTCTGTGTATATACACTGAGAGACCTCTGTGTATATACACTGAAAGACCTCTGTGTATATACACTGAGAGACCTTTGTGTATATACTCTAAGAGACCTCTGTGTATATACACTGAGAGACCTCTGTGTATATACACTGAGAGACCTTTGTGTATATACACTGAGAGACCTCTGTGTATATACACTGAGAGACCTCTGTGTATATACACTGAGAGACCTCTGTGTATATACACTGAGAGACCTTTGTGTATATACACTGAGAGACCTTTGTGTATATACACTGAGACACCTCTTTGTATATACACTGAGAGACCTCTGTGTATATACACTGAGAGGCCTCTGTGTATATGCACTGAGAGACCTCTGTGTATATACACTGAGAGACCTATGTGTATATACACTGAGACACCTCTTTGTATATACACTGAGAGACCTCTGTGTATATACACTGAGAGGCCTCTGTGTATATGCACTGAGAGACCTCTGTGTATATACACTGAGAGACCTCTGTGTATATACACTGAGAGACCTCTGTGTATATACACTGAGAGTCCTCTGTGTATATACACTGAGAGACCTTTGTGTATATACACTGAGAGACCTCTGTGTATATACACTGAGAGACCTCTGTGTATATACACTGAGAGACCTCTGTGTATATTTTGTATGTCGTTATCATGTCTCCCCTGACCCTCCTGTCCTCCAATTTCGTCAGACCGATTTCCGTTAACCTTTCTTCATAGGACATTCCTCTTAGCTCTGGAACTAGCCTTGTTGCAAACCTTTGCACTTTCTCTAATTTCTTGACGTGTTTGACCAGGTGTGGGTTCCAAACTGGTGCTGCGTACTCCAGTATGGGCCTGACGTACACAGTGTATAAAGTTTTGAACGATACTTTACAGAGGTACCGGAACGCTATTCTCATTTTTGCCAGGCGCCTATATGCCGCAGCAGTTATCTGGTTAATGTGTGCTTCTGGCGATGTACTCGGCATTATACTCACTCCTAGGTCTTTCTCCTTGAGTAAGATTTGCAGTCTAAGGCCTCCTAGCCTATACTCTGTCTGCGGTCTTCTTTGCCCTTCTCCGATCTTCATGACTTTGCATTTGGCCGGGTTAAATTCTAGGAGCCAGTTGCTGGACCACGCATCCAGCCTCTCCAGGTCTCTTTGTAGACCTGTCTAGTCCGCATCTGATTTAATTCTCCTCAACTTTACATCACCTGCAAACAGGGACACTTCTGAGTCTATCCCTTCCGTCATGTCGTTCACATATACTAAGAATAGCACTGGTCTCATGACTGACCCCTGTGGGACCCAGCTCGTCACAGGCGCGCACTGTGATACCTCATCACGGACCATGACTCGCTGTTGCCTCCCTGTTAGGTATTCTCTGAGCCATTGCAGTGCTGTTCCTGTTATATGTGCCTGATCCTCTAGCTTTTGTACTAATCTCTTGCGAGGAACTGTGTCGAAGGCCTTCTTGCA
>NC_069404.1:64762483-64769983 GCF_026875155.1 Cherax quadricarinatus
TCGCTGATACTTGTTGAGAGAGGTCGCTGGTACTTGTTGAGAGAGGTCGCTGGTACTTGTTGAGAGAGGTCGCTGGTAGTTGTTGAGAGAGGTCGCTGGTAGTTGTTGAGGTCACTGGTAGTTGTTGAAAGAGGTTGCTGGTAGTTGCTGAGAGAGGTCGCTGGTACTTGTTGAGAGTGGTCGCTGGTAGTTGCTGAGAGAGGTCACTGGTAGTTGTTGAAAGAGGTCGCTGGTAGTTGTTGAGAGAGGTCGCTGGTACTTGCTGAGAGAGGTCGCTGGTACTTGTTGAGAGAGTTCGCTGGTAGTTGTTGAGAGAGGTCGCTGGTACTTGCTGAGAGAGGTCACTGGTAGTTGTTGAAAGAGGTCGCTGGTAGTTGTTTGAGAGAGGTCGCTGGTACTTGCTGAGAGAGGTGGCTGGTACTTGTTGAGAGAGTTCGCTGGTACTTGTTGAGAGAGGTCGCTGGTACTTGTTGAGAGAGGTCGCTGGTAGTTGTTGAGAGAGGTCACTGGTAGTTGTTGAAAGAGGTCGCTGGTAGATGTTGAGAGAGGTCGCTGGTAGTTGTTGAGAAAGGTCGCTGGTACTTGTTGAGAAAGGTCACTGGTACTTGTTGAGAGAGGTCGCTGGTACTTGTTGAGAGAGGTCGCTGGTACTTGTTGAGAGAGGTCGCTGGTAGTTGAGAGAGGTCGCTGGTAGTTGTTGAGAGGGGTCGCTGGTAATTGTTGAGAGGGGTAGCTGGTACTTGTTGAGAGGGGTCGCTGGTACTTGTTGAGAGGGGTCGCTGGTAGTTGTTGAGAGGGATCGCTGGTACTTGTTGAGAGAGGTCGCTGGTACTTGTTGAGAGAGGTCGCTGGTAGTTGTTGAGAAGGATCGCTGGTACTTGTTGAGAGAGGTCGCTGGTACTTGTTGAGAGAGGTCGCTGGTAGTTGTTGAGAGAGGTCGCTGGTAGTTGTTGAGAGAGGTCGCTGGTAGTTGTTGTGAGAGATCGTTGGTAATTGTTGTGAGAGGTCGCTGGTAGTTGTTGAGAGGGGTCGCTGGTAGTTGTTGAGAGACGTCGTTGGTACTTGTTGAGAGAGGTCGTTGGTAGTTGTTGAGAGAGGTCGCTGGTACTTGTTGAGAGAGGTCGTTGGTAGTTGTTGAGAGAGGTCGTTGGTAGTTGTTGAGAGAGGTCGCTGGTACTTGTTGAGAGAGGTCGTTGGTAGTTGTTGAGAGAGGTCGCTGGTAGTTGTTGTGAGAGGTCGCTGGTAGTTGTTGTGAGAGGTCGCTGGTACTTGTTGAGAGAGGTCGTTGGTAGTTGTTGAGAGAGGTCGCTGGTACTTGTTGAGAGAGGTCGTTGGTAGTTGTTGAGAGAGGTCGCTGGTACTTGTTGAGAGAGGTCGTTGGTAGTTGTTGAGAGAGGTCGCTGGTAGTTGTTGTGAGAGGTCGCTGGTAGTTGTTGTGAGAGGTCGCTGCTACTTGTTGAGAGAGGTCACTGGTAGTTGTTGAGAGGGGTCGCTGGTAGTTGTTGAGAGACGTCGCTGGTAGTTGTTGAGAGAGGTCGTGGTAGTTGTTGTAGAGAGGTCGCTGGTAGTTGTTGAGAGAGGTCGCTGGTAGTTGTTGTGAGAGGTCGCTGGTAGTTGTTGAGAGAGGTCGCTGGTAGTTGTTGAGAGGGGTCGCTGGTAGTTGTTGAGAGAGGTCGCTGGTAGTTGTTGAGAGGGGTCGCTGGTAGTTGTTGAGAGAGGTCGCTGGTAGTTGTTGAGAGAGGTCGCTGGTAGTTGTTGAGAGAGGTCGCTGGTAGTTGTTGAGAGAGGTCGCTGGTAGTTGTTGAGAGAGGTCGCTGGTAACTTGTTGAGAGAGGTCGTTGGTAGTTGTTGAGAGAGGTCGCTGGTAGTTGTTGTGAGAGGTCGCTGGTAGTTGTGGAGAGGTCGCTGGTACTTGTTGAGAGAGGTCGCTGGTACTTTGTGAGAGGGTCGCTGGTACTTGTTGAGAGAGGTCGCTGGTACTTGTTGAGAGAGGTCGCTGGTATTTGTTGATAGGGGTCGCTGGTAGTTGTTGAGAGACGTCGCTGGTAGTTGTTGAGAGGGGTCCCTGGTACTTGTTGAGAGGGGTCGCTGGTAGTTGTTGAGAGAGGTCGCTGGTACTTGTTGAGAGAGGTCGCTGGTACTTGCTGAGAGAGGTCGTTGGTAGTTGTTGAGAGAGGTCGCTGGTAGTTGTTGAGAGAGGTCGCTGGTAGTTGTTGAGAGGGGTCGCTAGTAGTTGTTGAGAGAGGTCGCTGGTACTTGTTCAGAGAGGTCGCTGGTACTTGTTGAGAGAGGTCGCTGGTAGTTGTTGAGAGAGGTCGCTGGTAGTTGTTGAGGTCACTGGTAGTTGTTGAGAGAGGTCGCTGGTACTTGTTGAGAGGGGTCGCTGGTAGTTGCTGAGAGAGGTCACTGGTAGTTGTTGAAAGAGGTCGCTGGTACTTGTTGAGAGAGGTCGCTGGCAGTTGCTGAGAGAGGTCACTGGTAGTTGTTGAAAGAGGTCGCTGGTAGTTGTTGAGAGAGGTCGCTGGTACTTGTTGAGAGAGGTCGCTGGCAGTTGCTGAGAGAGGTCACTGGTAGTTGTTGAAAGAGGTCGCTGGTAGTTGTTGAGAGAGGTCGCTGCTACTTGTTGAGAGAGGTCACTGGTAGTTGTTGAGAGGGGTCGCTGGTAGTTGTTGAGAGAGGTCGCTGGTACTTGTTGAGAGAGGTCGTTGGTAGTTGTTGAGAGAGGTCGCTGGTAGTTGTTGTGAGAGGTCGCTGGTAGTTGTTGTGAGAGGTCGCTGGTAGTTGTTGAGAGAGGTCGCTGGTATTTGTTGTGAGAGGTCGTTGGTAGTTGTTGAGAGGTGTCGCTGGTAGTTGTTGAGAGAGGTCGTTGGTAGTTGTTGAGAGAGGTCGCTGGTAGTTGTTGAGAGAGGTCGCTGGTACTTGTTGAGAGAGGTCGTTGGTAGTTTTTGAGAGGGGCCGTTGGTAGTTGTTGAGAGAGGTCGCTGGTAGTTGTTGAGAGAGGTCGCTGGTGGTTGTTGAGAGAGGTCTCTGGTAGTTGTTGAGCGGGGTCGCTGGTAGTTGTTGAGAGGGGGTATTGAGAGAGGTCGCTAGTAGTTTGTTGAGAGGGGTCGGTGGTAGTTTTTGAGAGGGGGTATTGAGAGAGGTCGCTGGTAGTTGTTGAGGGCGGTCGCTTGGGGTTTTGTTCAGAGAGGTCGCTGGTAGTTGTTGTTGGGGGTCGCTGGTAGTTGTTAAGAGGGGTCTCTGGTAGTTGTTGAGAGGAGTCGCTGGTACTTGTTGAGAGGGGTCGCGGGTAGTTGTTGAGAGAGGTCGCTGGTACTTGTTGAGAGAGGTCGCTGGTACTTGTTGAGAGAGGTCGCTGGTAGTTGTTGAAGTCACTTGTAGTTGTTGAAAGAGGTTGCTGGTAGTTGTTGAGAGGGGTCGCTGGTACTTGTTGAGAGAGGTCACTGGTAGTTGCTGAAAGAGGTCGCTGGTAGTTGTTGAGAGAGGTCGCTGGTAGTTGTTGAGAGAGGTCACTGGTAGTTGTTGAGAGAGGTCGCTGGTACTTGTTGAGAGAGGTCGCTGGTACTTGTTGAGAGAGGTCGCTGGTACTTGTTGAGAGAGGTCGCTGGTACTTGTTGAGAGAGGTCGCTGGTACTTGTTGAGAGAGGTCGCTGGTATTTGTTGAGAGGGGTCGCTGGTAGTTGTTGAGAGAGGTCGCTGGTAGTTGTTGAGAGGGGTCCCTGGTACTTGTTGAGAGGGGTCGCTGGTACTTGTTGAGAGAGGTCGCTGGTAGTTGTTGTGAGAGGTCACTAGTACTTCTTGAGAGAGGTCGCTGGTACTTGTTGAGAGAGGTCGTTGGTACTTGCTGAGAGAGGTCGTTGGTAGTTGTTGAGAGAGGTCGCTGGTAGTTGTTGAGAGGGGTCGCTAGTAGTTGTTGAGAGAGGTCGCTGCTACTTGTTGAGAGAGGTCGCTGGTACTTGCTGAGAGAGGTCGTTGGTAGTTGTTGAGAGAGGTCGCTGGTAGTTGTTGAGAGAGGTCACTGGTAGTTGTTGAGAGAGGTCGCTGGTAGTTGTTGAGAAAGGTCGCTGGTAGTTGTTGTGAGAGGTCGCTGGTAGTTGTTGTGAGAGGTCGCTGGTAGTTGTTGAGAGAGGTCGCTGGTATTTGTTGTGAGAGGTCGCTGGTAGTTGTTGAGAGGTGTCGCTGGTAGTTGTTGAGAGAGGTCGTTGGTAGTTGTTGAGAGAGGTCGCTGGTACTTGTTGAGAGAGGTCGTTGGTAGTTTTTGAGAGGGGCCGTTGGTAGTTGTTGAGAGAGGTCGCTTGTAGTTGTTGAGAGAGGTCGCTGGTGGTTGTTGAGAGAGGTCGCTGGTAGTTGTTGAGCGGGGTCGCTGGTAGTTGTTGAGAGGGGGTATTGAGAGAGGTCGCTAGTAGTTGTTGAGAGGGGTCGCTGGTAGTTGTTGAGAGGGGGTATTGAGAGAAGTCGCTGGTAGTTGTTGAGGGCGGTCGCTTGAGGTTGTTCAGAGAGGTCGCTGGTAGTTGTTGATCGGGGTCGCTGGTAGTTGTTAAGAGGGGTCTCTGGTAGTTGTTGAGAGGAGTCGCTGGTACTTGTTGAGAGGGGTCGCGGGTAGTTGTTGAGAGAGGTCGCTGGTACTTGTTGAGAGAGGTCGCTGGTACTTGTTGAGAGAGGTCGCTGGTAGTTGTTGAAGTCACTTGTAGTTGTTGAAAGAGGTTGCTGGTAGTTGTTGAGAGGGGTCGCTGGTACTTGTTGAGAGAGGTCACTGGTAGTTGCTGAAAGAGGTCGCTGGTAGTTGTTGAGAGAGGTCGCTGGTAGTTGTTGAGAGAGGTCACTGGTAGTTGTTGAGAGAGGTCGCTGGTACTTGTTGAGAGAGGTCACTGGTAGTTGCTGAAAGAGGTCGCTGGTAGTTGTTGAGAGAGGTCGCTGGTACTTGTTGAGAGAGGTCGCTGGTACTTGTTGAGAGAGGTCGCTGGTACTTGTTGAGAGAGGTCGCTGGTAGTTGTTGAGAGAGGGCACTGGTAGTTGTTGAAAGAGGTCGCTGGTAGTTGTTGAGAGAGGTCGCTGCTACTTGTTGAGAGAGGTCGCTGGTACTTGTTGAGAGAGGTCGCTGCTACTTGTTGAGAGAGGTCGCTGGTACTTGTTGAGAGAGGTCGCTGGTAGTTGAGAGAGGTCGCTGGTAGTTGTTGAGAGGGGTCGCTGGTACTTGTTGAGAGGGGTCGCTGGTAGTTGTTGAGAGAGGTCGCTGGTAGTTGTTGAGAGTGGTCGCTGGTACTTGTTGGGAGGGGTCGCTGGTACTTGTTGAGAGGGGTCGCTGGTACTTGTTGAGAGGGGTCGCTGGCAGTTGTTGAGAGGGGTCGCTTGTACTTGTTGAGAGAGGTCGCTGGTAGTTGTTGTGAGAGGTCGCTAGTACTTGTTGAGAGAGGTCGCTGGTGCTTGTTGAGAGAGGTCGCTGGTAGTTGTTGAGAGAGGTCGCTGGTAGTTGTTGAGAGAGGTCGCGGGTACTTGTTGAGAGAGGTCGCTGGTAGTTGTTGAGAGAGGTCGCTGGTACTTGTTGAGAGAGGTCGCTGGTAGTTGTTGAGAGAGGTCGCTGGTACTTGTTGTGAGTGGTCGCTGGTACTTGTAGGGAGAGGTCGCTGGTAGTTGTTGAGAGAGGTCGCTGGTAGTTGTTGAGAGGGGTCGCTGGTACTTGTTGAAAGGGGTCGCTGGTAGTTGTTGAGAGAGGTCGCTGGTAGTTGTTGAGAGGGGTCGCTGGTACTTGTTGAGAGGGGTCGCTGGTACTTGTTGAGAGGGGTCGCTGGTACTTGTTGAGAGAGGCCGCTGGTAGTTGTAGTGAGAGGTCGCTGGTACTTCCTGAGAGGGGTCGCTGGTAGTTGTTGTTAGAGGTCGCTGGTAGTTGTTGTGAGAGGTCGCTGGTAGTTGTTGAGAGAGGTCGCTGGTAGTTGTTAAGAGGGGTCGCTGGTAGTTGTTGAGAGGGGTCGCTGGTAGTTGTTGAGAGAGGTCGCTGGTACTTGTTGAGAGAGGTCGCTGGTACTTGCTGAGAGAGGTCGTTGGTAGTTGATGAGAGAGTTCGCTGGTACTTGTTGAGAGAAGTCGCTGGTACTTGTTGAGAGAGGTCGCTGGTAGTTGTTGTGAGAGGTCGCTGGTAGTTGTTGAGAGAGGTCGCTGGTAGTTGTTGTGAGAGGTCGCTGGTAGTTGTTGAGAGGGGTCGCTGGTAGTTGTTGAGAGAGGTCGCTGGTAGTTGTTGAGAGGGGTCGCTGGTACTTGTTGAGAGAGGTCGCTGCTACTTGTTGAGAGAGGTCGCTGGTACTTGCTGAGAGAGGTCGTTGGTAGTTGTTGAGAGAGTTCGCTGGTACTTGTTGAGAGAAGTCGCTGGTACTTGTTGAGAGATGTCGCTGGTACTTGTTGAGAGAGGTCGCTGGTAGTTGTTGAGAGAGGTTACTGGTAGTTGTTGAGAGAGGTTACTGGTAGTTGTTGAAAGAGGTCGTTGGTAGTTGTTGAGAAAGGTCGCTGGTAGTTGTTGTGAGAGGTCGCTGGTAGTTGTTGTGAGAGGTCGCTGGTAGTTGTTGAGAGAGGTCGCTGGTAGTTGTTGAGAAAGGTCGCTGGTAGTTGTGGAGAGAGGTCGTTGGTAGTTGTTGAGAGAGGTCGCTGGTAGTTGTTGAGAGAGGTCGCTGGTACTTGTTGAGAGAGGTCGTTGGTAGTTATTGAGAGAGGTCGCTGGTAGTTGTTGTGAGAGGTCGCTGGTAGTTGTTGAGAGGGGTCGGTGGTAGTTGTTGAGAGAGGTCGCTGGTAGTTGTTGAGAGAGGTCGCTGGTGGTTGTTGAGAGAGGTCGCTGGTAGTTGTTGAGTGGGGTCGCTGGTAGTTGTTGAGATGGGTCTCTGGTAGTTGTTGAGAGGGGGTAGTTGTTGAGAGAGGTCGCTAGTAGTTGTTGAGAGAGGTCGCTGGTAGTTGTTGATCGGGGTCGCTGGTAGTTGTTGAGAGGGGTCGCTGGTAGTTGTTGAGGTCGCTGGTACTTGTTGAGAGGGGTCGCTGGTAGTTGTTGAGAGAGGTCGCTGGTACTTGTTGAGAGAGGTCGCTGGTACTTGTTGAGAGAGGTCGCCGGTAGTTGTTGAAGTCACTGGTAGTTGTTGAAAGAGGTTGCTGGTAGTTGTTGAGAGGGGTCGCTGGTACTTGTTGAGAGTGGTCGCTGGTAGTTGTTGAGAGACGTCACTGGTAGTTGCTGAAAGAGGTCTCTGGTAGTTGTTGAGAGAAGTCGCTGGTACTTGTTGAGAGAGGTCGCTGGTACTTGTTGAGAGAGGTCGCTGGTACTTGTTGAGAGAGGTCGCTGGTAGTTGTTGAGAGAGGTCGCTTCTACTTGTTGAGAGAGGTCGCTGGTAGTTGAGAGAGGTCGCTGGTAGTTGTTGAGAGGGGTCGCTGGTACTTGTTGAGAGGGGTCGCTGGTAGTTGTTGAGAGAGGTTGCTGGTAGTTGTTGAGAGAGGTTGCTGGTAGTTATTGAGAGAGGTCGCTGGTAG
>NC_069404.1:64774217-64791717 GCF_026875155.1 Cherax quadricarinatus
CCTCTATTCCCCGGGTAGAGGTAGTTGCATTTCTGGTTTCCCCCGGGTTTGAGGCATTTTCCTTGGCTTCCCCTGGAAAGAGGCAGTTGCACTCTGGCTTCCCCTGGTAGAGGCATTGCATCTGGTTTCCCCGGGAAAGGGCAGTTGCACTCTGGCCCCCCCTGGTAGGGGCAGTTGCACTCTAGCTTCCCCGGGTGGGGTGTTGCACTCACTTCCCGGGTAGGGAAGTTGCACTCGGCTTCCCAGGGTTTAAGGCATTTGACTCTGGTTTCCCCCTGGAAAGGCAGTTGCACTCTGCTTCCCCCTTTGGAGAGGCAGTTGCACTCTGGTTCCCCTGGAAAGGGGCATTTCCCACTCTGGTTTCCCCCTGGAAAAGGGCATTTGGGCACTCGGGCTTCCCCTGGTAGAGGCAGTTGCACTCTGGCTTCCCCTGGTAGAGGCAGTTGCACTCTAGCTTCCCCTGGTAGAGGTAGTTGCACTCTAGCTTCCCATGGTAGAGGCAGTTGCACTCTGGCTTCCCCTGGTAGAGGCAGTTGCACTCTGGCTTCCCATGGTAGAGACAGTTGCACTCTAGCTTCCCCTGGTAGAGGCAGTTGCACTCTGGCTTCCCCTGGTAGGGGCAGTTGCACTCGGGTTTTTCCCCGGGTTAGAGGCATTTTGAAACTCTGGTTTCCCCCGGGTAGAGGCAGTTGCACTCTGGTTTTCCCTGGTAGAGGCAGTTGCACTCTGGCCTCCCCTGGTAGAGGCAGTTGCACTCTGGCTTCCCCTGGTAGAGGCAGTTGCACTCTAGCTTCCCCTGGTAGAGGCAGTTGCACTCTAGCTTCCCCTGGTAGAGGAAGTTGCACTCTAGCTTCCCCTGATAGAGGTAGTTGCACTCTAGCTTCCCCTGATAGAGGTAGTTGCACTCTGGCTTCCCCTGGTAGAGGAAGTTGCACTCTAGCTTCCCCTGGTAGAGGCAGTTGCACTCTGGCTTCCCCTGGTAGAGGCAGTTGCACTCTGGCTTCCCCTGGTAGAGGCAGTTGCACTCTGGCTTCCCCTGGTAGAGGCAGTTGCACTCTGGCTTCCCCTGGTAGAGGCAGTTGCACTCTGGCTTCCCCTGGTAGAGGCAGTTGCACTCTGGCTTCCCCTGGTAGAGGCAGTTGCACTCTAGCTTCCCCTGGTAGAGGCAGTTGCACTCTAGCTTCCCCTGGTAGAGGAAGCTGCACTCTAGCTTCCCCTGATAGAGGTAGTTGCACTCTAGCTTCCCCTGATAGAGGTAGTTGCACTCTGGCTTTCCCTGGTAGAGGAAGTTGCACTCTAGCTTCCCCTGGTAGAGGCAGTTGCACTCTGGCTTCCCCTGGTAGAGGAAGTTGCACTCTGGCTTCCCATGGTAGAGGTAGTTGCACTCTGGCTTCCCCTGGTAGAGGTAGTTGCACTCTAGCTTCCCCTGGTAGAGGTAGTTGCACTCTGGCTTCCCCTGGTAGAGGTAGTTGCACTCTAGCTTCCCCTGGTAGAGGTAGTTGCACTCTGGCTTCCCCCCTGGTAGAGGTATTTGCACTCTAGCTTCCCCGGTAGAGTAGTTGCACTCTACTTTTCCCCCTGGTAGAGGTAGTTGCACTCTGGCTTCCCCTGGTAGAGGTAGTTGCACTCTAGCTTCCCCTGGTAGAGGAAGTTGCACTCTAGCTTCCCCTGGTAGAGGAAGTTGCACTCTAGCTTACCCTGATAGAGGCAGTTGCACTCTGGCTTCCCCTGGTAGAGGTAGTTGCACTCTAGCTTCCCCTGGTAGAGGAAGTTACACTCTAGCTTCCCCTGATAGAGGCAGTTGCACTCTGGCTTCCCCTGGTAGAGGAAGTTGCACTCTGGCTTCCCATGGTAGAGGTAGTTGCACTCTGGCTTCCCCTGGTAGAGGTAGTTGCACTCTAGCTTCCCCTGGTAGAGGTAGTTGCACTCTGGCTTCCCCTGGTAGAGGTAGTTGCACTCTAGCTTCCCCTGGTAGAGGTAGTTGCACTCTGGCTTCCCCTGGTAGAGGTAGTTGCACTCTAGTTTCCCCCTGGTAGAGGTAGTTGCACTCTGGTTTTCCCAGGGTAGAGGTAGTTGCACTCTGGCTTCCCATGGTAGAGGTAGTTGCACTCTGGCTTCCCCTGGTAGAGGTAGTTGCACTCTAGCTTCCCCTGGTAGAGGTAGTTGCACTCTGGCTTCCCCTGGTAGAGGTAGTTGCACTCTAGCTTCCCCTGGTAGAGGAAGTTGCACTCTAGCTTCCCCTGGTAGAGGAAGTTGCACTCTAGCTTCCCCTGGTAGAGGAAGTTGCACTCTAGTTTTCCCCTGGTAGAGGTAGTTGCCCCTCTGGCTTCCCCTGGTAGAGGAAGTTTGCACTCTAGCTTCCCCGGGTAGGGGTAGTTGCACTCTAGCTTCCCCTGGTAAGGAAGTTGCACTCTAGCTTCCCTGGTAGAGGAAGTTGCACTCTAGCTTCCCCTGGTAGATTAAGTTTGCACTCTAGCTTTCCCCTGGTAGAGGAAGTTGCACTCTAGCTTCCCCGGTAGAGGAAGTTACACTCTAGCCCCCTCCCCTGGTTAGAGAAGTTGCACTCTAGCTTCCCCTGGTAGAGGAAGTTGCACTCTAGCTTCCCCTGGTAGGGGAAAAGTCGCACTCTAGCTTCCCCTGATAGAGGTAGTTGCACTCTGTTTCCCCTGGTAGAGGAAGTTGCACTCTACTTCCCCTATGAGGAAGTTGCACTCTGGCTTCCCCTGGTAGAGGAAGTTGCATTCTGGCTTCCCCTGGTAGATGAAGTTGCACTCTGGCTTCCCCTGGTAGAGGAAGTTGCACTCTGGCTTCCCCTGGTAGAGGTAGTTGCACTCTGGCTTCCCCTGGTAGAGGAAGTTGCACTCTAGCTTCTCCTGGTAGAGGAAGTTGCACTCTGGCTTCCCCTGGTAGAGGTAGTTGCACTCTGGCTTCCTCTGGTAGAGGTAGTTGCACTCTGGCTTCCCCTGATAGAGGTAGTTGCACTCTGGCTTCCCCTGGTAGAGGTAGTTGCACTCTCTAGCTTCTCCGGGTAGAGGTAGTTGAAACTCTGGCTTCCCCTGGTAGAGGAAGTTGCACTCTAGCTTCTCCTGGTAGAGGAAGTTGCACTCTGGCTTCCCCTGGTAGAGGTAGTTGCACTCTGGCTTCCCCTGGTAGAGGTAGTTGCACTCTGGCTTCCCCTGGTAGAGGTAGTTGCACTCTGGCTTCCCCTGGTAGAGGAAGTTGCACTCTGGCTTCCCCTGGTAGAGGAAGTTGCACTCTGGCTTCCCCTGGTAGAGGAAGTTGCACTCTGGCTTCCCCTGGTAAGGTAAGTTGCACTCTGGTTTTCCCCTGGTAGAGGAAGTTGCACTCTAGCTTCTCCTGGTAGAGGAAGTTGCACTCTGGCTTCCCCTGGTAGAGGTAGTTGCACTCTGGCTTCCTCTGGTAGAGGTAGTTGCACTCTGGCTTCCCCTGATAGAGGTAGTTGCACTCTGGCTTCCCCTGGTATAGGTAGTTGCACTCTAGCTTCTCCTGGTAGAGGTAGTTGCACTCTGGCTTCCCCTGGTAGAGGAAGTTGCACTCTAGCTTCTCCTGGTAGAGGAAGTTGCCCCTCTGGCTTTCCCCTGGTAGAGGTAGTTGCACTCTGGCTTCCCCTGGTAGAGGTAGTTGCACTCTGGCTTCCCCTGGTAGAGGAAGTTGCACTCTGGCTTCCCCTGGTAGAGGAAGTTGCACTCTAGCTTCCCCTGGTAGAGGAAGTTGCACTCTGGCTTCCCCTGGTAGAGGTAGTTGCACTCTAGCTTCCCCTGGTAGAGGTAGTTGCACTCTAGCTTCCCCTGGTAGAGGAAGTTGCACTCTGGCTTCCCCTGGTAGAGGTAGTTGCACTCTGGCTTCCCCTGGTAGAGGTAGTTGCAATCTGGCTTCCCCTGGTAGAGGTAGTTGCACTCTGGCTTCCCCTGGTAGAGGTAGTTGCACTCTGGCTTCCCCTGGTAGAGGAAGTTGCACTCCTGGCTTCCCCTGGTAGGGGTTTAGTTGCACTCTGGCTTCCCTGGTAGAGGTAGTTGCACTCTGGCTTCCCCCTGGTAGAGGTAGTTCCCACTCTGGTTTCCCCCCGGTAGAGGTAGTTGCACTCTGGCTTCCCCTGGTAGAGGTAGTTGCACTCTGGCTTCCCCTGGTAGAGGTAGTTGCACTCTGGCTTCCCCTGGTAGAGGTATTTTGCACTCTGGGTTTCCCCCTGTAGAGGTAGTTGCACTCTGGCTTCCCCTGGTAGGGTAGTTGCACTCTGGCTTCCCCTGGAAAGAGGTAGTTGCATTTCTGGCTTCCCCTGGTAGAGGTTTAATTGCACTCTGGGCTTCCCCTGGTAGAGGTAGTTGCACTCTGGCTTCCCCTGGTAGAGGTAGTTGCTCTCTGGCTTCCCCTGGTAGAGGTAGTTGCACTCTGGCTTCCCCTGGTAGAGGTAGTTGCACTCTGGCTTCCCCTGGTAGAGGTAGTTGCACTCTGGCTTCCCCTGGTAGAGGTAGTTGCTCTCTGGCTTCCCCTGGTAGAGGTAGTTGCACTCTGGCTTCCCCTGGTAGAGGTAGTTGCTCTCTGGCTTCCCCTGGTAGAGGTAGTTGCACTCTGGCTTCCCCTGGTAGAGGTAGTTGCTCTCTGGCTTCCCCTGGTAGAGGTAGTTGCACTCTGGCTTCCCCTGGTAGAGGTAGTTGCACTCTAGCTTCCCCTGACAACTGGATAATTTACTGGTTATGAGAATTCGATACACTGTTTACGCTTGTTAGAGGATAAGACATGTTGTGGTGTCGAACATATCTGGAGTATACCTGGAGTATACCTGGAGTATACCTGGAGAAGGTTTTTGGGGTTAACGTCCCTGTGACCCGGTCTGTGACCAGGCCTCATAGATCAAGACTCAGAGACTGACTCCCCATCAAACTTCTTGTCCAGGATAAAGGGACTGTTTCTCCTTCAAAATTAATTCTGCAGGTTCACGGATTCATCACTTCATATTGACATCTCCACGATGTCTACTATCTCCTCTGCATTTCGACAAGAATTCTTGCTATGCCAGTGACACGTCCTGACAATAAACATGCCCGACTGTGCCACCCAAATTACTCGCCGACGTTGTGTCCTATTAATATATTTTCTAAGGTGTGCCTTAGAAATTATAGAAGGTGATGAATATAACAGCTGTGCAACACTTGGGTATCTAAAGGTACGGCGAGTTTCTTGCAGCGGCGGACTCCGTCCACCTGTGATGTTGCCCTCATCTCTCCTGCTTTACTGGAGGTACATAACTGGAGGGTATTCCCAGGGTCAACGCCCCCCGCGGCCTTCAGTGTGTAAGTCTCCATGCAAGAACATCTGCTACAGATTCATCCAGACTTGTTGCATGAAACAGCTCCTTTTTTAGGCTGAGGGACTGATCATCTCAAACCAATTTTCCGTCTTCTACTGATTCATCTAGGCTGAGGGACTGATAAACTGTAAATATTCTTTTTTCATGTCTTCTACCGTGTGCAGCATTTTTCTCTATATTGGACTGATGAAGCCGCTGGTTGGAGGAACGTCTCCACAGTACAGATATTTAAGTGTTCTACATGTGTTTTATTCACCTACTTCGTGGTTTTTGTAAATTATTAACACGTGATGTCCTGTAAGCTCTTAATTAATAGTTATCAGATGACATTTAAAATTATTTCAGATAACTGACGCAGTAAATGAACTGTTTAAAATTAATTTGCTTGATAAGTATATGAGGACAGAGAGACCAGGAATCACAGTGATGTTGATCAGTGGGAGGAGAGGCTGCCAGGAGTCGATATTCTGTTCCCTTCAACAGGAGACACGACCCCCACAAGCAAGGCAGGAGAGGAGACACGACCCCCACAAGCAAGGCAGGAGAGGAGACACGACCCCCACAAGCAAGGCAGGAGAGGAGACACGACCCCCACAAGCAAGGCAGGAGAGGAGACACACCCCCACAAGCAAGGCAGGAGAGGAGACACGACCCCCACAAGCAAGGCAGGAGAGGAGACACGACCCCCACAAGCAAGGCAGGAGAGGAGACACGACCCCCACAAATAAGGCAGGAGAAGAGACACGACCCCCACAAGCAAGGCAGGAGAGGAGACACGACCCCCACAAACAAGGCAGGAGAGGAGACACGACCCCCACAAACAAGGCAGGAGAGGAGACTCGACCCCCACAAGCAAGGCAGGAGAAGAGACACGACCCCCACAAACAAGACAGGAGAGGAGACACGACCCCCACAAGCAAGAGAGGAGAGGAGACCTCCACAAGCAAGGCAGGAGAGGAGAGGAGACCCCCACAAACAAGGCAGGAGAGGAGACACGACCCCCACAAGCAAGGCAGGAGAGGAGACACGACCCCCACAAGCAAGGCAGGAGAGGAGACACGACCCCCACAAGCAAGGCAGGAGAGGAGACACGACCCCCACAAGCAAGGCAGGAGAGGAGAGGAGACCCCCACAAGCAAGACAGGAGAAAGGACTCGACCCCCTCAAACAAGGCAGGAGAGGAGAGGAGACCCCCACAAGCAAGGCAGGAGAGGAGACACGACCCCAACAAGCAAGGCAGGAGAGGAGACACGACCCCAACAAGCAAGGCAGGAGAGGAGACAACACCCCCACAAGCAAAGGCAGGAGAGGGGGACACGACCCCCACAAGCAAGGCAGGAGAGGAGACTCGACCCCCACAAGCAAGGCAGGAGAGGAGACACGACCCCCACAAGCAAGGCAGGAGAGGAGACACGACCCCCACAAATAAGGCAGGAGAGCAGACACGACCCCCACAAGCAAGGCAGGAGAGGAGACACGACCCCCACAAGCAAGGCAGGAGAGGAGACATGACCCCCACAAGCAAGGCAGGAGAGGAGAGGAGACGCCCACAAGCAAGGCAGGAGAGGAGACGCCCACAAGCAAGGCAGGAGAGGAGAGGAGACGCCCACAAGCAAGGCAGAAGAGGAGAGGAGACGCCCACAACAAGGCAGGAGAGGAGAGGAGACGCCCCCCAAGCAAGGGAGGAGAGGGAAGGAGACGCCCACAAGCAAGGCAAAGGGGAAAGGAGAGGGGACGCCACACAAGCAAGGAAGGGAAAGGGAACGCCCACAAGCAAGGCAGAAGAGGAGAGGAGACGCCCACAAGCAAGGCAGGAGAGGAGAGGAGACGCCCACAAGCAAGGCAGGAGAGGAGAGGAGACGCCCACAAGCAAGGCAGAAGAGGAGAGGAGACGCCCACAAGCAAGGCAGGAAGAGAGAGGGGGACGCCCCCAAGCAAGGCCAGGAGAGGAGAGGAGACGCCCACAAGCAAGGCAAAGGGGAGGAGGGAGACGCCCCACAAGCAAGGCAGCAGAGGAGACGCCCACAAGCAAGGCAGGAGAGGAGAGGAGACGCCCACAAGCAAGGCAGGAGAGGATACGCCCACAAGCAAGGCAGGAGAGGAGAGGAGACGCCCACAAGCAAGGCAGGAGAGGAGAGGAGACGCCCACAAGCAAGGCAGGAGAGGAGAGGAGACGCCCACAAGCAAGGCAGGAGAGGAGACGCCCACAAGCAAGGCAGGAGAGGAGAGGAGACGCCCACAAGCAAGGCAGGAGAGGAGAGGAGACGCCCACAAGCAAGGCAGGAGAGGAGAGGAGACGCCCACAAGCAAGGCAGGAGAGGAGAGGAGACGCCCACAAGCAAGGCAGGAGAGGAGAGGAGACGCCCACAAGCAAGGCAGGAGAGGAGAGGAGACGCCGCAAGCAAGGCAGGAGAGGAAGAGAACGCCCACAAGCAAGGCAGGAGAGGAGAGGAGACGCCCACAAGCAAGGCAGGAGAGGAGAGGAGACGCCCACAAGCAAGTCAGGAGAGGAGACGCCCAAAAGCAAGGCAGGAGAGGAGAGGAAACGCCCACAAGCAAGGGAGGGAGAGGAGAGGAGACGCCCACAAGCAAGGCAGGGAAAAGGAGAGAGAGGAGACGCCCACAAGCAAGGCAGGAGAGGAGAGGAGACGCCCACAAGCAAGGCAGGAGAGGAGAGGAGACGCCCACAAGCAAAAGTCGATCAATACAAGTCTGTTACTGCACAACGCAGCAGTCAGGATCAACCGTAGTAAAAAAACTACGTAAAAACTTACGAAAAAGAGACAACTCATAAACGTAAACATTAGTGACCAGAGAATGGATTAATAAATGATCTACTGGTACGAATGGTCCTCCCCTTCTCTCTCCTCTCTCTCTTCTCGCTCTCTCTCTCCCCTCCCCTCTCCCCGCTCTCCCCTCTCTCTCTTCTCTCTCTCTCTCTTTTTTTTTTTTTTTTTTTTTTACACAGGGTTTGACAAGGTTAAGGATCCCTAGCTTTATTGACAGCTATATTACAGGTTAAGGATTCCTAACTTTATTGGCAAGCTAAGAGCTGTTACCTACATCAGCTCATTTGAAAGCATTTTTATTTTTATGAGACATACAAGTACGGGACAGGATGAATTTAGAGCCATCTGTGGGCCAGCATTTTCATTTGATCAACTGACTTTATCTCGTTGACATCATTATGCTGTACGAATGTGTTCCATACTCGAGTCATCCTGGTATGTATGATCTCAGATGGAGTGATGTTCTGGAGAAGGGTACAGCCAGAGTGAAGTTGCTGCTTTCTGCCCGTCTTGTGGCATAAAAGCTTGTTTCACGCTGTCCTCGAAGTGGATCCAAGTGTGGTTTATTTTGACAATATTGGCCTTGTACATAACAGTAAGGCCACCCACATCCCTCCTATGTTGAAGGCTCTGCTGAAATGAAGAGATCTATCCAGGATGGGTCCAGGCGAGAGATGAGACGTCTTGCTCTGTTCTCTACTCTGTCAAGCAGTCGCAGATGAGAGGGGGGGGGCCAAGCAAACCAAGAAAGTGGCGCATACTCAAGGTGTGAGCGTACTTGTGCCTCGTACAGGATCTTGCAACCCCTACTGTCAAGCAGATGCGAGATACGGCGAAGTGCTGTAAGCTTCCTGGCTGCCTTGTTTGCAAGATTTACAACATGGTTCTTCAGGGTTAGTTTGGAGTCAAATTTCACCCCAAGATATAAACTTCTTCTCCAGGTGCCAACATCCTCCCATTCATCCTTACTACTGCACCAGCAATTACCATCATGGTGCCTAGAGACGATCATCATTTGCATTTCTCAGGTGCAAATGTTACTTGCCATCTTTTTTCCCCAAGCTGATATAGCTCTCAGCTGTTGATTGATGTAGCTTAGAGCAGCTGGCATTTCTTCTTTGGATAATTGAATGTCAGTGTACAGTCGTCTGCATATGCATGTGATTCTGGGATGAGATGAAGAAGGTCGTTGAAGTAGACATTCCATAACAGTGGACCCAGCACGCTTCCTTGTGGAACGCTTGCCCCAATAGGATGTCTTGCTGATTCCGTTCCATTGAGGACTACACTTAGAGATCTACCATGAAGGTAATCACTGAGGAGTCATAGCGTAGAGCCTGCAATTCCCAGTGCTTGAAGTTTTGCTAAGAGGCCCTGGTGCCACACCCGGTCGAAAGCGCCAACAATGTCCAGTGCTACCACACAGATGACTTTGGATTCATCCAGTGACTGGTGCCACTTAGTGGAGAGGTTTAACAACAGATCAGCAGCAGAGTAACCTTTCCTGAAGCCATATTGACGATCACTAAGTAGTGAGTGGTAGTCAAAAAAATCTGTCATTTGTCTTGAGATTATTGTCTCAAGGATCTTACCAGTGATTGACAGGGAAGTGACACTGGTCTGTAGTTGCTGATTTCTGCTCTGCTCTTCTTTTTTTGAACAGGGACTACATTTGCCTCTTTCCATGGAGAGGGCCATTTACACTGTACTAGGCAGTGCTGAAAGATGCGAGTTAGAGGTGCTGCTAGCTGGTCTGCACATCTTCTCAACAAATCTTGGGCTCAACTTGTCTGGGCCCACAGCCTTTTCTTGGTCAAGTGATTTAAGAAGGAAATGCACCTCCTCCTGCCTTATTGTCACCACTGACAGTTTTGACACAGTTCTTGCAGCTAGCCAAGGAGGGTCCCTTGCTGGATCAGGAACTTGCATTTTGGTAGCAAAGTGTTCAGCAAAGAGGTCCGCCTTCTCTTGACTACTAGTAGAGGTGGTCCCATCCTGTCGATTTAGAGGTGGAATAAGTTCATCAGGCAGATAACCTTGTCTGTCCTTGACCAGGGACCACCAGGTTTTGGAGCCTACCCTACCTGATGCTAACTTTCTTTTAGTGTCCACCTCCCATTTAGCAATGGCCCACTTTTGAACATCACCCATATGCCTACAGGCTTGCATGTGCAAGTTCCTGTTATAGGTGGTAGGATGTCTCTTATACCTTCGCCATGCTTTACTTAGCAGTAGCAGCCCTCTACAACGAAAGCCAAACCAAGGCTAGCTTTGGCTTTGTCACATATTGCCGTGAGGAATGTGTTCTTGTTGCAGATTAAGGATGTGTCCAGTGAAGGCTTTCACTTGGTTGTCAACATCCCCCTGGAGAAGAGCATTCCAGTCGGTGGTGGCGAGCTCAGAGCAAAGGGCTGGCCAATTACCTCTTTCCCATAGCCAGGTTGTGGGTGTGGACTCCTCACCTCGTTCTGTTGGGATCTTAAGTGTGGTAAAAACAGCCTTGTGGTCAGACGATCCAACGTAGCCGAGGGGTTGACAAGTGACTATGCCTTCTGCCAGATCACTCACTACTGGGTCAAGGGAGGAGCCAGAGATATGAGTAGGGAAATCAACAAAGTTTCTCATGTCAAACACTGCAAGAAGGTCATCAAAGTCCCTCTGTATAAGGTGTTGGTTGAGGTCACCAACAATTATAAAATGTTGACAGTTGTGTTGTAGCAGAAGGGAGTCAATATTTTCCATTAGGAAGTTGATAGGGTCTGCGTTTTGCCACTGAGGTCTGTACATTGCACATGCTAGAACAGAGGTACTAGTGTTTATACAGAGCTTGAAGAACATCATTTCAAGATGTGTAGGGGTGGCAACATCTATGTGCTGGGCATGAACTCTCTCTCTCTCTCTCTCTCTCTCTCTCTCTCTCTCTCGCCCTTCCCTTTTTTTTCCTGTCATCTCTCCCCTATCCCCCTGTTCCCTCTCCTTGTGACCCCTCTAGCCAAGCATTTTTTCCCGTCTCCCACCCTCTCATCCTTCAGTGTTTTCAGTCTCGTGTTTGTCGACTGTGTTTCCCTTCCCATGTATCGTTCCCTTCTCTCTCTCTCTCTCTTTTTCTCATCTCAGTTTTCGAGTTCCTCGTTTCTTTATTTCTTTTTTTTCCTTATTCCTTCTACTTCTTTCATTACGCACTTCCGTTTCTTCTTTCTCTTACTTTCCCTTTTCTCTCTCTCTCTCTCTCTCTCCTCTCCCTTTTCTCTCTCTCTCTCTCTCATCTCTCTCCTCTCTCTCTCTCTCTCTCCTCTCTCTCTTCTCTCTCTCTCTCTCTCTCTTCTCTCTCTCCCCTCTCTCTCTCTCTCTCCCCTCTCTCTCCTCTCTCCCCTCTCTCTCTCTCTCTCTCTCTCTCTTTCTCCCCTAACATTCTCTTCCAATTCTTTTCATTTCCTGTTCTTATTTCATTTCCCATATCATTGAGGGTTTCCTGTTCCTCTGCTCCACCGCACCCTTTCCTTTACCCCTCTCCATTCCCTCCCTTCGGCTTTCCACTTCCTCTCTCTTTCACTGGAGTTTCCTCCTCCCAGTCCCTTCCCCTCCCTTCCCCTCCCTTCCCCTCCCCTCCCTTCCCCTCCCACCTCTCAAGAGCCTCGGGGTCAAAACCTGAGCTCTAACCTCGACAATACCGTGTCGCTGCTGCTGCTGCTGGTTCTCCTGCAGCTGCTGCTGGTGGCTGTGCTGCTGGTGGTTCTGCTGCTGCTGGTATCAGTGGTGGTGATGGTTCTAGTGGCGGTGATGCTGGTGTTGCTTGTGTCTGTGCTGATGCGAGTGCTGGTAGTGGCTTTCTTTGTCGTGGTGGTGTTGTGAGTGCTGGTGGTGCTGGAGGTCGTGTTGCTGGTGGTGGTGGTGGTGTTGTGAGTGCTGGAGGTGGTGTTGCTGGTGTTGCTGGTGTTGCTGGTGGGGGTGGTGTTGTGAGTGCTGGAGGTGGTATTGCTGGTGGTGGTGATGCTGGAGGTGATGATGCTGGTGGTGGTGGTGTTGTAAGTGCTGGCGGTGCTGGAGGTGGTGTTGCTGGTGGTGCTGTTGTGAGTGCTGGAGGTGATGTTGTGAGTGCTGCTGGTGTTGCTGGTGGTGGTGGTGGTGGTGTTGTGAGTGCTGGAGGTGGTATTGCTGGTGGTGGTGCTGGAGGTGATGTTGCTGGTGGTGGTGTTGTGAGTGCTGGCGGTGCTGGAAGTAGTGTTGCTGGTGGTAGTGGTGGTGGTGCTGTTGTGAGTGCTGGTGGTGGTGGTTGAGTTAGTGATGTTGCATCACCATTGCCTCATCTTCCAACATTCAACGGCTGCACATTTCTTCTAGGTCCAGTACCTTGCTTCGTGTCACTCTCAGACCCTGACACTAGCGAGTACCTCGTTATAGCGGCCACCATCCTCGTATCTCACAGACGCTATGTGCCTTTTGTTTTACAGAAAGAAGTATGCGTATGTGTGGGTCCCTCACATCTTCCACTTTTATTATATTTATATATATATAATAATATATTAATAATAATAATAATATTAATATTATAATGTCATTAATAATCCTCGCCCAGCCAGAGCTCCGGGGGTCCTCACCTTCACCCACCGCCACAACTCAGCCAAGACTCACCACACCTCTATTCCTCCTACCAGTCTATCACTACTCATTCACCATTTCCCACCCCTCACCACCCACTCCTCACCCACTACTCCACACTCCTCCACCACTCACCTACCCATCACTCCACCCACTCACCCACCCACTCAACTCCACCACTACCTCCCCCACTCACCCACCTTCTTATTATTGATCAATTACATTAGACTTTTCCAAAAATTTCTGGCACCAGTGTGTGTTGTGTGTTTGTGTGTGTGTGTTTGTGTGTGTGTGTTTTGTGTGTGTTGTGTGGGTGTGGGTCATGTGTGTTTTGTGTGTGTTTGGTGTGTGTGTGTGTTGTGTGGTGTGTGGTTGGGCAGTGGCGTGTGTGTGTGTGTTGTGTGTGGTGTGTGTGTGTGTGTGTGTGTGTGTGTGTGTGTGTGTGTGTGTGTGTGTGCGTGTGGGTGTGAGTGTGGGTGTGTGGGTGTGCGTGTGTGCGTGCGTGCGTGCGTGCGTGCGTACGTGCGTGTGTGCGTGCGTGTCTGTTACCATTTTGCCCTAGGCACATGTCGATTAGACACTAAGCCTGTTGTATATGCGTGTTTGTATGTACTCACCTATTTGTGGTTGCTGGGATCGAGTCACAGCCCCTGGTCCCGCCTCTTCACTGATTGCGACCAGATCTTCCCTTTTCCCGCTCTATGAACTTTATCAAATCTCGTCTTAAAACTATGTATGGTTCCTGCCTCCTCTACGTCACTTTCCAGGCTATGTGTGTGCTTGCTTGAATATTTATATCCGGTCCATCTCTTCCCCCCCTCTCTCTCTCTATCTCTCTCTCTCTCTCTCTCTCTCTCTCTCTCTCTCTCTCTCTCTCTCAGGAAGAGACTTGGGTCAGGTCCTTGACTTAGAGACTTCAGGTGAAGAGGAACATAACAGGTTTTTTGTGATAATGATGTTGTTCGCTAATGAGAGAGAGAGAGGAGAGAGAGAGAGAGAGAGAGAGAGGGGAGGAGAGAGAGAGAGAGAGAGAGAGAGAGAGTTATTCAATAACCTCGTTATGGAGTCAACATAACAAGAACCTGCAACGAACATGTTCTTCGGCGTGTTCATGGTTCTGAGAGTGAACATTCTCCTTGTCCTTCAGAACCCAAAAAAAACTTCCTTCAAAGCAAACTTAGCCTTCAATGAACTTAGCCTTATAGAGAATAAACTTAAGGTCCTCCTATGTGAACCTAACTTACCCCAGAGCCAAAGTAACTTGCCCTGGGTAAAAACTTAGCTTCCTCAAAGCTCAGATACCAGGTCCTCTGTGAATTTAGCTGTCCTAGAGCTAACCTAACATGCCCCTGAGTCAACTTTAGCTTTCTCAGAGTTAACGTAAGATGCTCTTGAGTGAGTTTAATTAGCTTAATGTGAGCCGAGGAAGGCGAAGGAGAGCCCAGAGTTACCACTTAGCTCATTAGAAGAGATTAAGTAATTGTGATTACCTTCCTAACTAAGTAGTGGTCTAGGAGCAAGGAGGAGGACGAGGAGCAAGAGGAGAAGGAGGAGGAGGAGGAGGAGGAGGAGGAGGACGAGGAGCAAGAGGAGAAGGAGGAGGAGGAGGAGGAGGAGGAGGAGGAGGAGGAGGAGAGGAGCAGCAGCAGCAGCAGTAGCAGCAACAACAGCAACAGCAGGAGAAAGAGGAAGAGCAGGAGTAGGAGGAGGAACAGGAAGAAGAGAAGGTGGTGGAGGAGGAGGAGGAAGAAGAAAGGGAGGAGAAGGAGCAGTAAATGATGTTTAGGAGCAGCAGGAAGGAAAGCAAGTAAGAGGAGGAGGAGGAGAAGGAAGGGGAGTAAGAGGAGGATGTGAGGGGAGGTGAGGTTAGTGAGGTGACCCACTCAACACATCTCCCCACAGCGGAGGCACTTATTGGAAAAAATAATAGGGGCCAGAGTAACGGCAATTACGTGAAGGCCTAATGACAGCTCTAGCCCAGGGTGGGAGGGCCCAGGGCCAGAGAGGACGAGGATAAAGCTTATCAAGGGTACGATTCAGGGCTAGAAGGGACGGGGATAAAGATGGTCAAGGGTAGGTGATGAAATGCCAAAATGCAACTTCTGTGGAACAGAACACCAGCACACAAGCCAGCATTTATCTAGAACCGGGAAATGATGCAGTCACAGCTGTTAATTAAACCACCATGACGCATTTCCGTCAGGTTAGGTAAGATTTGTCCAGAAACAAGACAAGTGCTTTCTGACGCGGTCTTAGTCATATGATGTCCTACCGCCGGAGCTTTTGGTTATCTTGACAGAGACCTTCCGCTGGCTTACCCTTCCATCCCTTTAAAAATTATGATTATGATTACAACCATTTTATTTCGGAAAAGTGGGAAGGAACCCAAAGCACAGATGTGATGTACAGTCAATTCTCAAAGGCGTCTGGCAAGTGCAACCATGGAGCGATTTCAAGCACAATGAAGGCTTCAGTTATAATGGAGAGAACAGGCAAATGCATACTGAACTTACTAATAGATAAAACACAAAGAGTAGTAGTAAACAGAGCAAAATCCAGCAGTAGCAAAGGAAAAGAACTCAGTACCCCAAGGCATGGCTCTGGCACCTTTACTGTTTCTTATCCTCGTATCGAACATGGAAAAAACTCGTCACAGTTTTGTATTATAGTTTACAGATGATACCAATGAAAATCACCCCAGTCCAAGACACAAGCTTCCAGGAAGATATAAGCATTATTTACCATTGAGCAGGAGAGGACAACATAACGTTCAAAGGTGATAAGTTCCAGCTGCTTAGAAATAAAATGATGAACTCAAGACGGACACTGTGTATAAAACGCAGACGGTCACCGAATAGAACGACAAGAACACGTATAAGGACTGGGAGTAGTAATGTCAGCGGGTCGCCTTTCGTTAAAAGAACGCGATGGGTCAGATGTCACGATGGCCAGGAAAACGATATGGGGTGGATAATAAGAACCTTGAAAATAAGGAAAATTGAGTTAATGGTGACACTATTCAAATCGCTTAAGGTGTTTTGCGTACTGTTCAGTGTTAACAACCCCGTTCACGGCAGGAGAAATACCTGGAACAGATACAGAGATCATTTACGGTCCACAAAGAGCCAATAAAGCATTTAAATTTCTGGGAACGCCCTGAAGACCTAAATATGTACTCACTAGAAAGGAGGAGAGGAAGATACACGAAAGGCAGGGGAGCCGTGGGCATAATAACAGAACACTGTATTAACATCCGCGGCCCAAGACTATTCAACACTCTATCAGAGGATATCGCAAACATTGCTGGAGCAAGTGTAGAAGCCTTCAAGAGGAAACTCAGCAATTTCTTCCGCCACGTGTCGGATCAACCAGGCTATGATTGATAAGTGAATTAGCGGCCAGCCAGAGTAACAGCCTGGTTGATCAAGCAAGTACGACGTGAGGGTAGTGGATAGAGCTGACCATTAACGGGAAAGAGGAGGTAATGAATGATGTTCTGTTGGCTGGAGGAAAATGAACGTTGAAAGTGAACTAATAAGCAGAGTAGATGTAGACTAATAAAGTAGATGTAGACTAATAAAGTAGATGTAGACTAATAAAGTAGATGTAGACTAATAAAGTAGATGTAGACTAATAAAGTAGATGTAGACTAATAAAGTAGATGTAGACTAATAAAGTAGATGTAGACTAATAAAGTAGATGTAGACTAATAAAGTAGATGTAGACTAATAAAGTAGATGTAGACTAATACACGAGAAGTAGATGATGATGGGAGTAATGAAGTAGAAAGATTAGATAAGGCAGCAGTCGTAGATAATTCCTAGACAATAAGATTACTTAAGTGAACTTATGTGTGTTGGTTTATAGATTACCCCCTCCCTCCCCTCCTCCCTCCCTCCCTCCCTCCCTCCCTCCTCCCTCCCTCCCCCCCTCCCCTCCCCCCCTCCCTCCCTCCCCCCCTCCTCCTCCCTCCCCTCCCTCCCTCCCTCCCTCCCCCCCTCCCTCCTCCCTCCCTCCCTCCCTCCCCCCAAAAAACTCTTGGAGGAGGAGTATCACGACGTAATAAGATTTCTGTCATAAGCGTCTACATTTGGCTAGTTTCAACCACTGTATTGTTGCTTTCCATTTATTTCTATTGTCCTTCGTACTTCCTGTTGACTGATACCATCGATCTGTTCCTGTCGTACTGTCGTTCCTAGTGTTCAAACTGTGACCTGTAACACGAGGAATTTATTATGCTTATGGTACTTAGTCCCTGCAGGTATAAAACATGTACAACACATGTTTCACATATGTCTCACTCGTCTGAATGTATTCCTTGTGTTTCCCGGTATCCTGGTACAGTACGCAGCGCCAGTGTCGAGCCCATACCTAGGAAAATACGTAAGCTAGTGTGTGTGTTTGTGTGAGGGAAGGACCACTGACTCACCACGAGCCGAGTCATGGGTCTGTTACCGCATCTGTTCATCGATTTGTATTCACCAGGAACTCTTGATAGGGAGGTTGGGTACAGTGTGCTTCTACCCTATTCTCTACGACAGTTACACAGGTGGGAACGAAAGCTAGTCAGGTTTTCCCCTGTCACGTTCCATCAGGCAGGATGAGGCTTATACAAAGTGTCGAAATGTGTCTGCCTGTGTTGGGACACACACACACACACACACGCACGCACGCACGCACGACACACACACACACACACACACACACACACACACACACACAACACACACACACACACACACACACACACACACACAACACAACCACACACACACACACACAC
>NC_069404.1:64794217-64824217 GCF_026875155.1 Cherax quadricarinatus
AGTTGTAGTAGTAGTAGTAGTAGTGGTAGCAGCAGTAGTAGCAGTAATAGTGGTGGTAGTAGTAGTAGTAGTAGCAGTAGTAGCAGCAGTAGTAGCAGTAATAGTGGTGGTAGTAGTAGTAGTAGTAGTAGTAGTAGTAGTAGTAGTAATAGTAGTAGTAGTAGTAGTAGTAGTAGTAGTAGTAGTAGTAGCAGCAGTAGTAGTAGTGGTGGAAGTTGTAGTAGTAGTAGCAGTAGTAATAGTAGCAGTATCAATTGTAATAGTAGTAATAGTAATAGTTGCTGCAGTAGTAGCAGTAGCAGTAACTGTAGCAGCAGTAGAAGTCGCTTATAAAAATTCACTAAAAAATCTATGGAAGTTACTGCAAAAATCATAGGACAAAGGTCTTAGGAAGAGTCGTACTGTGACACACTAGAATCAAGAGTCGTACTGTGACACACTAGAATCAAGAGTCGTACTGTGACACACTAGAATCACGTCCAGTTCAATTCATTACGACGGAACGTTTCAGAGTCCCTGGTAGGTTATCCGTAACAGCGAATGTCGAAATAGAACCTGGAATTATTCCACACTCCCCCACCCATATCATGTGGGAGTTCGACACGTGGATTGGGTAAAGTAATACTCACGTAGGCTGGTAGTACGTATAATTACAGACAAGGTGGGTAGCGCCCTTACAGCCGTAACCTAGTCTCTCTGCTCTCTCAGAGAGACTAGGTTACGGCTGTAAGGGCGCTACCCACCTTGTCTGTAATTATACGTACTACCAGCCTACGTGAGTATTACTTTACCCAATCCACGTGTCGAACTCCCACATGATACCCATCCTCTTTGAAATGTTAAGAGTTAGGTAGAGTTTGTATGAGTGATGACTCTGCTTGTTCCCATGTACAGGCGGTCTGCATGATGGTGTAATGCTGCCTCCATCCCAGTTAATGTTGTGATTAGAAGGTTATGCATGTTGAGAAAGAGCTCAGGTCTCAGGGTTATACTCGATGCATTGTTTAGGTTTTGTTACGAGGGCTTCCAAGCCACGGTTCTTCCAAGCCATGGCTCTTATAAGCCACGGCTCTTTCAAACCACTGCTTTACCAAGCCACGGCTCTTACATGCCACGGCTCTTATAAGCCACGGCTCTTGCAGGCCACGTAAACCAAATCACGGTTTCTCTTAGTAAGGAACTGCTTACACCCTTGTTCTCTCTCTCTCTCTCTCTCTCTCTCTCCCTTCTCTCTCTCTCTCTCTCTCTCTCTCTCTCTCTCTCTCTCTCTCTCTCTCTCTCTCTCTCTCTCTCTTCTCTCTCTCTCTCTCTCTCTCTTCTCTCTCTCTCTCTCTCTCTCTCTCTCTCTCTCTCTCTCTACCTCTCTCTCTCTCTTCTCTCTCTCTCTCTCTCTCTCTCTCTCCCTCTCTCGAAGATAACTTAGTCATTTAGGTTCTCTTTCCTCTTTAGTGATACATGTGTTGAGTTACTGGTGATACATGTGTTGAGTTACTGGTGATACATGTGTTGAGTGACTGGTGATACATGTGTTGAGTGACTGGTGATACATGTGTTGAGTTATTGGTGATACATGTGTTGAGTTACTGGTGATACATGTGTTGAGTGACTGGTGATACATGTGTTGAGTAACTGGTGATACATGTGTTGAGTGACTGGTGATACATGTGTTGAGTTACTGGTGATACATGTGTTGAGTGACTGGTGATACATGTGTTAAGTAACTGGTGATACATGTGTTGAGTGACTGGTGATACATGTGTTGAGTTACTGGTGATACATGTGTTGAGTGACTGGTGATACATGTGTTGAGTGACTGGTGATACATGTGTTGAGTAACTGGTGATACATGTGTTGAGTGACTGGTGATACATGTGTTGAGTTACTGGTGATACATGTGTTGAGTTACTGGTGATACATGTGTTGAGTTACTGGTGATACATGTGTTGAGTTACTGGTGATACATGTGTTGAGTGACTGGTGATACATGTGTTGAGTGACTGGTGATACATGTGTTGAGTAACTGGTGATACATGTGTTGAGTGACTGGTGATACATGTGTTGAGTGACTGGTGATACATGTGTTGAGTAACTGGTGATACATGTGTTGAGTGACTGGTGATACATGTGTTGAGTAAACTGGTGATACATGTGTTGAGTGACTGGTGATACATGTGTTGAGTGACTGGTGATACATGTGTTGAGTAACTGGTGATAGATGTGTTGAGTGACTGGTGATACATGTGTTGAGTAACTGGTGATACATGTGTTGAGTGACTGGTGATACATGTGTTGAGTAACTGGTGATACATGTGTTGAGTAACTGGTGATACATGTGTTGAGTGACTGGTGATACATGTGTTGAGTAACTGGAGATACATGTGTTGAGTAACTGGTGATACATGTGTTGAGTAACTGGTGATACATGTGTTGAGTGACTGGTGATACATGTGTTGAGTAACTGGTGATACATGTGTTGAGTGACTGGTGATACATGTGTTGAGTAACTGGTGATACATTTGTTGAGTAACTGGTGATATATGTGTTGAGTGACTGGTGATACATGTGTTGAGTGACTGGTGATACATGTGTTGAGTAACTGGTGATACATGTGTTGAGTAACTGGTGATACATGTGTTGAGTGACTGGTGATACATGTGTTGAGTTACTGGTGATACATGTGTTGAGTTACTGGTGATACATGTGTTGAGTGACTGGTGATACATGTGTTGAGTGACTGGTGATACATGTGTTGAGTAACTGGTGATACATGTGTTGAGTGACTGGTGATACATGTGTTGAGTGACTGGTGATACATGTGTTGAGTAACTGGTGATACATGTGTTGAGTAACTGGTGATACATGTGTTGAGTAACTGGTGATACATGTGTTGAGTGACTGGTGATACATGTGTTGAGTGACTGGTGATACATCTGTTGAGTGACTGGTGATACATGTGTTGAGTAACTGGTGATACATGTGTTGAGTGACTGGTGATACATGTGTTGAGTGACTGGTGATACATCTGTTGAGTGACTGGTGATACATGTGTTGAGTGACTGATGATACATGTGTTGAGTGACTGATGATACATCTGTTGAGTAACTGGTGATACATGTGTTGAGTAACTGGTGATACATGTGTTGAGTGACTGGTGATACATCTGTTGAGTAACTGGTGATACATGTGTTGAGTGACTGGTGATATATGTGTTGAGTGACTGGTGATACATCTGTTGAGTAACTGGTGATACATGTGTTGAGTGACTGGTGATACATCTGTTGAGTAATTGGTGATACATGTGTTGAGTTACTGGTGATACATGTGTTGAGTGACTGGTGATACATGTTTTGAGTGACTGGTGATACATGTGTTGAGTGACTGGTGTTACATGTGTTGAGTGACTGGTGATACATCTGTTGAGTAACTGGTGATACATGTGTTGAGTGACTGGTGATACATGTGTTGAGTGACTGGTGATACATCTGTTGAGTAACTGGTGATACATCTGTTGAGTAACTGGTGTTACATGTGTTGAGTGACTGGTGATACATCTGTTGAGTAACTGGTGATACATGTGTTGAGTGACTGGTGATACATGTGTTGAGTGACTGGTGATACATCTGTTGAGTGACTGGTGATACATGTGTTGAGTGACTGGTGTTACATGTGTTGAGTGACTGGTGATACATGTGTTGAGTGACTGGTGATACATGTGTTGAGTAACTGGTGATACATGTGTTGAGTGACTGGTGATACATCTGTTGAGTAACTGGTGATACATGTGTTGAGTGACTGGTGATACATGTGTTGAGTAACTGGTGATACATGTGTTGAGTGACTGGTGATACATGTGTTGAGTGACTGGTGTTACATGTGTTGAGTGACTGGTGATACATGTGTTGAGTGACTGGTGATACATGTGTTGAGTGACTGGTGATACATGTGTTGAGTAACTGGTGATACATGTGTTGAGTAACTGGTGATACATGTGTTGAGTGACTGGTGATTCATGTGTTGAGTGACTGGTGATACATGTGTTGAGTAACTGGTGATACATGTGGTGAGTAACTGGTGATACATGTGTTGAGTGACTGGTGATACATGTGTTGAGTAACTGGTGATACATGTGTTGAGTAACTGGTGATACATGTGTTGAGTGACTGGTGATACATGTGTTGAGTGACTGGTGATACATGTGTTGAGTGACTGGTGTTACATGTGTTGAGTGACTGGTGATACATGTGTTGAGTAACTGGTGATACATGTGTTGAGTAACTGGTGATACATGTGTTGAGTGACTGGTGATACATGTGTTGAGTGACTGGTGATACATGTGTTGAGTAACTGGTGATACATGTGTTGAGTAACTGGTGATACATGTGTTGAGTGACTGGTGATACATGTGTTGAGTAACTGGTGATACATGTGTTGAGTGACTGGTGATACATGTGTTGAGTGACTGGTGTTACATGTGTTGAGTGACTGGTGATACATGTGTTGAGTGACTGGTGATACATGTGTTGAGTGACTGGTGATACATATGTTGAGTGACATGTATCATGAAAGGTGTTACGTTACATATATTCCCCTTTCTTTTCCCCTTCTCTCTCCCCTTCCTTCTTCCCTCTGAACCAACCTAATCCTTGTAAACCCTTCTCTTTCCTTTTCCTCCTCCCTCTTCCCTCCTCCCTTAGCTCCCTATTCTCCACCCCCCTCCCTTCCTTCCTTCTTTCTTCCTGTCTTCGTTCTGGACTCTCCCTTTCTCCTCCATTTCCTCTTGATAACTCAAGAGGGGCTGGTTAAGAGGTATTCTGTTACTGTCTCCCCTCTTTCCCCTCCTCTTCTTCCCCGTCTCTGTGCCCCCTTCATCCTTCCGTCTCGCTTCATCTTCCCTCACTTTCCCCTCGTGATAACTCGAGGGGAAAGTGTTATTTCTGTCTCCCTTTCTTGCCTACCTCCCTTGTGAGAGGGGAATCGAGAGGAAGAAGAGGGACATGGAGGAAGAAAGGGAGAGAGAGAAAGCCAGGAGAGGGAGAATATGCATATGTAAACGTACATACAGACATACATGCATACATATACACAAATATACATACGTACATACACATGCCTCGCCTTATAGTCTTGCCTAAGATAACTACCCCTTAAACTTTTAATAGATAACTTGCACAGGTACCTCTGATAACGATCTAGGTATATATGATAACTTTCTAGGTGCCTATGATAACTTTCTAAATACCCATGATAACTCTCTAGGTTGCTGTGATAACTTTCTAGATGCTTGTGATAACTTTCTAGGTACCTATGATAACTTTCTAGGTACCTATGATAACTTTCTATGTACCTATGATAACTTTCTAGGTACCTATAATAACTTTCTAGGTTGCTATGATAATTTTCCTATGATAACTTTCTAGGTACTTATAATAAATTTCTAGGTACCTATGATAACTTTCTTGGTACCTATGATAACTTTCCTATGATAACTTTCAAGGTACCTATGATAACTTTCTAGGTACTTATGATAACTTTCTAGGTACTTTTGATAACTTTCTAGGTACCTATGATAACTTTCTTGGTACCTATGATAACTTTCAAGGTATCTATGATAACTTTCTAGGTACCTATGATAACTTTATAGGTTACTATGATAACTTTCTAGGTGCCTGTGATAACTTTCTAGGTGCCAGTGATAACTTTCTAGGTACCTATGATAACTTTCTTTGTATCTATGATAAGTTTCCTATGATAACTTTCTAGGAGCCTAACGTAACTCATCTTGTTATATTTACCTTTAGGTATTATAGATAACTTAGCTTGTACTCACATCTAAGATAACTCTCCAGGTATCAGAGACAGCTCATCTTGTTATCTTACCTAAGATAACACTCCAAGTGACTTAGATAACTTAGCAATGTAGTCTTACCGAAGATAACTCTGCTGGTAACTTTAACTTTGATAACATTTGTCTTCTCTCACCTGAGTCTGTGTTGGGGAAGGTGGGGGGAGGAGGGGAGGGGTGCAAGGAGGGGAAGGAGGGGAGGGGTGCAAGGAGGGGAAGGAGGGGAGGGAAATGGTAAATAATAGTGAGTGAAGAGGAGGGTAAAGGAGAGAGAGAGGGAGAGAGAGAGAGAGAGAGAGAGAGAGAGAGAGAGAGAGAGAGAGGGAAGAGAAGGGAGTGAAAGGAAGGAAGAAGAGATGGACTGAGAGCGAAGGGAGGGAAGGAAGAGAGAATTTGAAGGATAAGGGGAGAGTGGAAGAGAAGAACTGACAGACAGGGAAGAGTGGAAGAGACAGGAGAAGAGAGGCAAGAGGGTTGAGATATAAAAGAGAGAGAGGATTGAAAGAGGGGAGTGAGAGGGAAGAGGATGTGAAAGAGAGGGGTGTGAGAGGGGGTGAATATGTTGAAGCCTGGGGGAGCCTGGAGAGCCAGAGGGAGCCAGAGGGATCCAGGGGAGCCTGGGGGAGGTAGGGAGTGCCTGGTAAAGCCAGAGGGAGCCAAGGGGAGCCAGACTGAGCCAGTGGGAGCTAGGGGTAGTCAGGGGAAGCCAAGAGAAGCCTGGGGAGGATAGTCATCATTCACAGGGGAGTAAAGTTGAATGTTGTAAGTGCTTGATGGCTCCCCAGGGTGAAGGAAGGATTGGGGAGGAAGATGAGAGGGAGGAAAGGGAGGAAGGATGGAAGGAAGGAGGAAGGAAGGAGAGGAAGGGAGGGAAGGGATATTGTTTAATGATGGTTTAGTAAGCCCCTCTCATTCCCCTTCCCTCTCATTCCCTTCCCTCTCATTCCCCTTCCCTCTCATTCCCTTCCCTCTCATTCCCTTCCCTCTCATTCCCTTCCCTCTCATTCCCTTCCCTCTCATTCCCTTCCCTCTCATTCCCCTTCCCTCTCCAGTGCTTCTTTCCTCAAGGGTACCTTCTCCCCAACCCCTCCCTTCAATACCTCTTCCCTCGGTACTGTTCCCCTCCTTCATTCCCCTCACTGGTGATAAGAGTTTAATTTCCATTTGTGTTCCCACGTCCTGGTCTCACCACTTTTCAATTACTGTGAGAAGCTTCTCAGTACCTGGGAGTATCTTGTATGTTATGGTCATGTCTCCTCTTAAGTATTGTGTATGTTGTGGCTAAGTGCGTCCCTCAGTTTTCATTTCTCCACTGTTGTGATATTTAGTGCGTATAGTACCCACCTCTGGTCTGTCATAAGACCTATCATCATTCTGGTCTATAACAAGACCTATCATCATTCTGGTCTATAACAAGACCTATCATCATTCTGGTCTATCACAAGGGCCTATCATTTTATTCTGGTCTATAACAAGACCTATCATCATTCTGGTCTATCACAAGACCTATCATCATTCTGGTCTGTCATAAGACCTATCATCATTCTGGTCTTTCACAAGACCTATCATCATTCTGGTCTATCACAAGACCTATCATCATTCTGGTCTATCACAAGACCTATCATCATTCTGGTCTATCACAAGACCTATCATCATTCTGGTCTATCACAAGACCTATCATCATTCTGGTCTATTTACAAGACCTATCATCATTCTGGTCTATCACAAGACCTATCATCATTCTGGTCTATCACAAGACCTATCATCATTCTGGTCTATCACAAGACCTATCATCATTCCGGTCTTTCACAAGACCTATCATCATTCTGGTCTATCACAAGACCTATCATCATTCTGGTCTATAACAAGACCTATCATCATTCTGGTCTATCACAAGACCTATCATCATTCCGGTCTTTCACAAGACCTATCATCATTCTGGTCTATCACAAGACCTATCATCATTCTGGTCTATAACAAGACCTATCATCATTCTGGTCTATCACAAGACCTATCATCATTCTGGTCTATCACAAGACCTATCATCATTCTGGTCTATCACAAGACCTATCATCATTCTGGTCTATCACAAGACCTATCATCATTCCGGTCTTTCACAAGACCTATCATCATTCTGGTCTATCACAAGACCTATCATCATTCTGGTCTATAACAAGACCTATCATCATTCTGGTCTATAACAAGACCTATCATCATTCTGGTCTATCACAAGACCTATCATCATTCTGGTCTATAACAAGACCTATCATCATTCTGGTCTTATAACAAGACCTATCATCATTCTGGTCTATCACAAGACCTATCATCATTCTGGTCTATAACAAGACCTATCATCATTCTGGTATATAACAAGACCTATCATCATTCTGGTCTATAACAAGACCTATCATCATTCTTGTCTATAACAAGACCTATCATCATTCTGGTCTATAACAAGACCTATCATCATTCTGGTCTATCACAAGACCTATCATCATTCTGGTCTATCACAAGATCTATCATCATTCTGGCATATAACAAGACCTATCATCATTCTGGTCTATAACAAGACCTATCATCATTCTGGTCTATAACAAGACCTATCATCATTCTGGTCTATAACAAGACCTATTATCATTCTGGCCTATAACAAGACCTAGCATCATTCTGGTCTATAACAAGACCTATCATCATTCTGGTCTATAACAAGACCTATCATCATTCTGGTCTATAACAAGACCTATCATCATTCTGGTCTATAACAAGACCTATCATCATTCTGGCCTATAACAAGACCTAGCATCATTCTGGTCTATAACAAGACCTATCATCATTCTGGTCTATCACAAGACCTATCATCATTCTGGTCTATAACAAGACCTATCATCATTCTGGTCTATCACAAGACCTATCATCATTCTGGTCTATAACAAGACCTATCATCATTCTGGTCTATAACAAGACCTATCATCATTCTGGTCTATCACAAGACCTATCATCATTCTGGTCTATCACAAGACCTATCATTATATATAAGTGTTCTCGTAGTTCCTGCTCATCCCCACAATTTTCATTCTCGTGTAAATTATTTACATTAATCTGTTTTTGTTTACATTCCCTATTTTTTTTCTTATGTTTTACCTCCCTTAAGCCATCTCCACAACCCTAAAAAGGAGATGAAACACTTTTACCATCATTCATTCAACTGCTCTCTAACCTGCAGACTTACAAACGTGTATTAAGACTTTGTATACAAGTTTTTTCCTTCTCTCTTCTCCTCCTCCTTCTCCTCCCTCTTCTTCTTCTTCTTCTTTTTCTTTTTCTTTTTCTTCTTCTTCTTCTTCTTCTTCTTCTTCTTCTTCTTCTTCTTCTTCTTCTTCTTCTTCTTCTTCTTCTTCTTCTTCTTCTTCTTCTTCTTCTTCTTTCTTCTTCTTCTTTTTCTTCTTCTTCTTCTTCTTCTTCTTCTTCTTCTTCTTCTTCTTCTTCTTCTTCTTCTTCTTCTTCTTCTTCTTCTTCTTCTTCTTTCTTCTTCTTCTTCCTTCTTCTTCTTCTTCTTCTTCTTCTTCTTCTTCTTCTTCTTCTTCTTCTTCTTTTCTTCTTCTTCTTTCTTCTTCTTCTTCTTCTTCTTCTTCTTCTTTTCTTCTTCTTCTTCTTTCTTCTTTTCTTCTTCTTCTTCTTCTTCTTCTTCTTCTTCTTCTTCTCTTCTTCTTCTTCTTCTTCTTCTTCTTCTTTCTTCTTCTTTCTTCTTCTTCTTCTTCTTTTCTTGCATTCTTCCTCTACATTGCACATATTTCTTCTTCTTCTTTTGCAAGCATTCACTACAGGTCGATGCGTGGTTCGTTCTTGTAAGGAATTTTGGATAACGACTGCTGTGTTACTCCGCGCTTCCTCTGCGGATTACTCTTCTGGTAAGTCGTGCTCTCTCCAGGCAGCTTGCCATCATTGCCGGGTTCTGCCTGGCTTGCCAGGTAGTGCTTTGCTCCCTGGTTTGCCAGGTAGTGCTTGACTCCATGGCTTGCCAGGTAGTGCTTGGCTACCTGGCTTGCCAGGTAGTGCTTTTCTCCCTGGTTTGCCAGGTAGTGCTTGGCTCCTGGCTTGCCAGGAAGTGCTTGGCTACATGGTTTGCCAGGGTGTGCTTTTCTCCCTGGCTTGCCAGGTAGTGCTTGGCTCCCTGGCTTGCCAGGAAGTGCTTGGCTACATGGTTTGCCAGGGGTGTGCTTGTTGCCGTAGTGTTGCTCCTGGCTTGCCAGGTAGTGCTTGGCTCTCTGGCTTGCCAGGTAGTGCTTGGCTACATGGCTTGCGAGGGTGTGCTTGGTTCCCCGGCTTGCCAGGTAGTGCTTGGCTCCCTGGCTTTGCCAGGTAGTGCTTGGCTCTCTGGCTTGCCAGGTAGTGCTTGGCTACATGGCTTGCGAAGTGTGGCTCTTGGTTCTTTCCGGCTTGCCAGGTAGTGCTTGGCTCCCTGGTTTGCCAGGTAGTGCATGGCTCCCTGGCTTGCCAGGTAGTGCTTGGCTCCCTGGCTTGCCAGATAGTGCTTGGCTACCTGGCCCACCAGGTAGTGCTTGATTCGCTGGCTTGCCAGGTAGTGATTGGTTACCTGGCTTGCCAGGCAGTGCTAGGCTCCCTGGCTCGCCAGGTAGTGCTTGGCTCCCTGGCTCGCCAGGTAGTGCTAGGCTCCCTGGCTCACCAGGTAGTGCTCGATTCCCTGGCTTGCCAGATAGTGCTTGGTTACCTGGCTTGCCAGGTAGTGCTAGGCTCCCTGGCTCACCAGGTAGTGCTTGGCTCCCTGGCTCGCCAGGTAGTGCTTGGCTCCTTGGCTCGCCAGGTAGTGCTTGGCTCCCTGGCTCACCAGATAGTGCTCGATTCCCTGGCTTGCCAGGTAGTGCTTGGTTACCTGGCTTGCCAGGTAGTGCTAGGCTCCCTGGCTCAGCAGGTAGTGCTTGGCTCCTTGGCTCGCCAGGTAGTGCTAGGCTCCCTGGCTCGCCAGGTAGTGCTCGATTCCCTGGCTTGCCAGGTAGTGCTTGGTTACCTGGCTCGCCAGGTAGTGCTTGGCTCCCTGGCTCGCCAGGTAGTGCTCGATTCCCTGGCTTGCCAGGTAGTGCTTGGTTATCTGGCTTGCCAGGTAGTGCTTGGCTCCCTGGCTTGCCAGGTAGTGCTTGGCTCCCTGGCTCACCAGGTAGTGCTCGATTCCCTGGCTTTCCAGGTAGTGCTTGGTTACCTGGCTTGCCAGGTAGTGCTTGGCTCCCTGGCTTGCCAGGTAGTACTTGGCTCCCTGGCTCACCAGGTAGTGCTAGATTCGCTGGCTTGCCAGATAGTGCTTGGTTACCTGGCTTGCCAGGTAGTGCTAGGCTCCCTGGCTCGCCAGGTAGTGCTTGGTTCCCTGGCTCGCCAGGTAGTGCTCGATTCCCTGGCTTGCCAGGTAGTGCTTGGTTACCTGGCTTGCCAGGTAGTGCTTGGCTCCCTGGACTGCCAGGTAGTACTTGGCTCCCTGGCTCACCAGGTTGTGCTAGATTCGCTGGCTTGCCAGATAGTGCTTGGTTACCTGGCTTGCCAGGTAGTGCTAGGCTCCCTGGCTCACCAGGTAGTGCTTGGCTCCCTGGCTCGCCAGGTAGTGCTTGGCTCCCTGGCTCGCCAGGTAGTGCTTGGCTCCCTGGCTCGCCAGGTAGTGCTCGATTCCCTGGCTTGCCAGGTAGTGCTTGTTTACCTGGCTTGCCAGGTAGTGTTTGGCTCCCTGGCTCACCAGGTAGTGCTCGATTCCCTGGCTTGCCAGGTAGTGCTTGGTTACCTGGCTTGCCAGGTAGTGCTAGGCTCCCTGGCTCAGCAGGTAGTGCTTGGCTCCTTGGCTCGCCTGGTAGTGCTAGGCTCCCTGGCTTGCCAGGTAGTGCTTGGCTCCCTGGCTCGCCAGGTAGTGCTCGATTCCCTGGCTTGCCAGGTAGTGCTTGGTTACCTGGCTTGCCAGGTAGTGCTTGGCTCCCTGGCTCGCCAGGTAGTGCTCGATTCCCTGGCTTGCCAGGTAGTGCTTGGTTACCTGGCTTGCCAGGTAGTGCTTGGCTCCCTGGTTCGCCAGGTAGTGCTCGATTCCCTGGCTTGCCAGGTAGTGCTTGGCTCCCTGGCTCAGCAGGTAGTGCTTGGCTCCCTGGCTCACCAGGTAGTGCTTATCTCCCTGGATGGGGAGGTGGAAGGCGAAAAGGTGAGGAGGGAAGTTAAGATGGGGAGGGGAAGGAAGATGGGGAGGGAAGGGAAGGGAAGGGGCACCGTGAAGGGCCTCCGAGCTGCAAAACTTTCAGTGAGGGATTTTTTTTTTTTGCGCGGGAAAAAAAAATTTTGGCGCGTTTTTTCTTTTTGCGCGGGAAAACATTTGCACGGGAGAAGTTAAATTAAAAGAGGGAGTTTTTTCTTTCGCAGAGGCAAGCAAGAAGCTGGGATTAAAAAAAATGATTCACTGAAGGGAGAAGAGCAATGGAAATGCGTGGAGTGGGAGGACCAGTCGCTGAGTGGGGAGTGAGTGGGGTTGGGGGAGGAAGTTTTGGTGACAGGAGAATGGGGTGAGTAGGGGAGAGGAACTCTGAAGAGGGGAGAGTGAAAAGAGGGAGCTTTGAAAATGAGTGGGAATCTTGGTGTGTGTGTGTGTGTACTCACCTAGTTGTGGTTGCAGGAGTCGAGTCATACCTCCTGGCCATGCCTCTTCATTGGTCGTTACTGGGTTACTGGGTCACTCTTCCTGCTCCATGTGCTTTATCATACCTCTTCTTAAAGCTATGTATGGATCCTGTCTTCACTACATCACTTCCCAGACTATTCCTCTTCCTGACAGCTCTGTGACTGAAGAAATACTTCCTAACATCCCTGTGACTCATCTGAGTCTTCAACTTTCAACTGTGACCCTTTCTTGCTTTGTCTCATCTTTGGAACATTCTGTCTCTGTCCACCTTGTCGATTCCTCTCAGTATTTTATATGTCGTTAACATTTCCACTCCTATCTCTCCTGTCCTCCAGCGTCGTCAGGTTGATTTCCCTTAACTTCTCCTCTTAGCACCGGGAATAGTTTTGTTGCAAACCTCTGCACTTTCTCTAGTTTCTTTATGTGCTTGGCTAGGTGAGGGTTCCAAACTGGTGCCGCATACTCCAATATTGGCCTAACGTACACAGTGTACCGGGTCCTGAGCGACTCCTTATTGAGATATCAGAATGCTGTTCTTAGGTTTGCCAGGCGCCCGTATGCTGTAGCAGTTATTTGGTTGATGTGCACCTCAGGAGATGTGCCCGGTGATATACTCATCCCAAGATCCTTTGCCTTGAGTGAGGTTTGTAGTCTCTTGCCCTCTAGACTGTATTCCCTCTGCGATCTTCTCTACCCTTCCCCAATATTCATGTCTTTGCACTTGGTGAGGTTGAACTCCAGTTGCTGGACCAGGCCTGCAGCCTGTCCAGATCCCTTTGTAGTTCTGCCTGAAAAAAACATACCACAGGTGGGGATAGAACCCGCGATCAGAGTCTCAGAACTCCAGACCGTCGCGTTAGCCACTGGACCAGCTAGCCACAATAAGATTCGTCCAACTAGATATATTTCTACACCACAGGAAGGTTAGCATAGGCACCACTGTGTGTAGAAATACACCTAGTTGGACGAATCTTATTGTAGCTAGCTGGTCCAGTGGCTAACGCGACGGTCTGGAGTTTTGAGACTCTCTGATCCCGGGTTCTATCCCCGCCCGTGGTATGGTGTGTTTGCAATCGTGTCATTACGATTTCGTGAGTTCTGCCTGGTCCTCGTTCTATTGAATTCTTCTCATCAACTTCACATCATCTGCAAACAGGGACACTTCGGAGTCTATTCCTTCCGTCATGTCGTTCACAAATGCCAGAAACAGCAGCGGTCCTACGACTGATCCCTGTGGCACCCCACTCATCACAGGCGTGTGGCACCCCACTCTGACACCTCGCCACGTACCATGACTCACTGAAGTCTTCCCGACAGGTATTCTCTGATCCTTTGCAGTGTCTTCCTTGTTATACCTGCCTGGTCCTCCAGCTTTTGCACTAATCTCTTGTATGGAACAATGTCAAAAGCCTTCTTACAGTCCAAGAAAACGCAATCTACCCACCCCTCTCTCTCTCTTCTCTTACTGCTGTCACCCTGTCATAGAACTCCAGTAGGTTTGTGACACAGGATATCCCGTCCCTGACACCGTGTTGGCTGCTGTTGATGAGATCATTCCTTTCTAGGTGTTCCATCACTCTTCTCCTGATAATCTTCTCCATGACTTTGCATACTATACATGTCAGTGACACTGGTCTGTAGTTTAATGCTTCATGTCTGTCTTCTTTTTTAAAAACTGGGGCTACGTCTGCTGCTCTTGGCCAATTCTGATTAACATCAGTGACTTCTGACCTCTTGGGGCCTAATCATACTTTCTCTCGAAGCTGTGTATGAGTTTGTTCCACCACTACCACCATGACTACCACCTCCATTACCACTACCACCAGCACTACTACCACCATTACCACCACCACCACCACTACTATCTTCACCACTACAACCACTACCACCACCACTACCACCACCACTACCACCACCACTACCACCACCACTACCACCACCACTACCACCACCACTACCACCACCACTACCACCATCACTACCACCATCACTACCACCACCGCTACCACCACCATCATTACCACCACCACTACCACCACGAATACCACCACTACCACCACCATTGCCACCGCTACCACCTCTACCACCACGACCCACGAGCCACGACCACTAGCGCGACCACTAACACCACCAGTACCACCATCATAACCACCACCACTACCACCACGACTACCACCACTACCACCATCACTACCACCACTACCACCACCGCTACCACCACCGCTACCACGACGCCTACCACCACCACCACTACTACCGCCACCACCATCACCACCACCACTACCACCACCATTACCACCACCATTACCACCACCATTACCACCACCACTACCACCACCATTACCACCACCACCGCTACCACTACTACCACCACCACCACCACCACCACCACCACCACCATTACCACCACCATTACCACCACCATTACCGCTACCACCACGACCACTACCACTACCTGCACCAACAGTACCACCACTAGCACCACCACTGCCACTTCCATCACTACCACAACCATGGTACCCTCCCTGGCCCTCCCTTCATGGTACCCTACCTGGCTCTCCCTTCATGGTACCCTCCCTGGCCCTCCCTTCATGGTACCCTCCCTGGCCCTCCCTTCATGGTACCCTCCCTGGCTCTCCCTTCAAGGTACCCTCCCTGGCTCTCCCTTCATGGTACCCTCCCTGGCCCTCCCTTCATGGTACCCTCCCTGGCTCTCCCTTCAAGGTACCCTCCCTGGCTCTCCCTTCAAGGTACCCTCCCTGGCTCTTCTTTCATGGTACCCTCCCTGGCTCTCCCTTCATGGTACCCTCCCTGGCTCTCCCTTCATGGTACCCTCCCTGGGAATCCTCTCCCTGGCACTCCTCTCCTTGGCCCTCCTCTCTCTGGCACACCTCTCCCTGGCCCTCCTCTCCCTGGCGCTCCCTGGCCCTCCTCTCCCTGGTACTCCCTGGCCCTCCTCTCCCTGGCACTCCCTGGCCCTCCTCTTCCTCGATAAATTACTAGAAGCTTCAGTATCAGAGGCTGAAATCAAGGTTTACCCGGGAGAAGAATAGAACCTCTGATTTATATCACCCTGGGGGGGTGGGGGAGGGGTTCTGGGGCGAGGAAGAGGAGGAGGAGGAGGAGGAAGGAGGAGAGAATAAAGGAAGAAAAGGAGGAGATGGAAGTGGAAAGAAGGTCGAGCGTATTGTGGGAAAAGTGAGAGAGATGAGGGATAAGAGAGAGAGAGAGAGAGAGAGAGAGAGAGAGAGAGAGAGAGAGAGAGAGAGAGAGAGAGAGAGAGAGAGAGAGAGAGAAGTCAAAATTAATGCATAGTTTACATTCACCGTCATTCACTAAAAGAACGTGCTTCATTAAGCCTCACTCACTGCAAGTGGTGCTGCATTCACTGTCGTTCACTGTCGTTCACTGAACTCGACGGAGTGTATGTTTGTATATTTTAGACGTACTTGCCCGTGTGCTGACGTTCATGATCGAGCAGTTGCCTGTCTGAACGTACTGCTGACAATAACGAACGAAAGTGGCGGACGGATTTAGACATACTGTTAACGTTCGTGAACTGGGATCCCAGCGTGACCTGCGAACGTACGTGAAAGCGAATGAACGTGCTCCAACGCAAATGAACGCTCCCCGAATGTGAGTAGGACACACCTGAACGAGCATGAACCAATGTGAACGTGCGTGAAAAGTGTTTACAAAGCATGTGAACGTATATGAAATCGAACAAAAATCGCATTTGGTCTCTTGTGAAAAGAACGTGAACGCGTCTGAACGCCCGTGAACTCGTTTTGAACTCGCCTGTGCCCACTTGAACTCGTGTCAACGAACTGAACGTGCCAGGCACTCCTCTGAACTCTTCAGCTTGGCTGGGAGGATAACTTGAAGTTCAACCTAACTGAGAACTCTTTAGGAGAAGTGGGGAGAGGAGGAGGAAGAGGAGAGGGAAAAGGGAGACCAGGGGAAAGCTAGAAAAGAGTGGGAACGGGAGGAATGGATTAGGGAAGAGAGAAAGGCAGAGAGAGAGAGAGAGAGAGAGAGAGAGAGAGAGAGAGAGAGAGAGAGGAGGAGGAGGAGGAGCCAGTCTATCAGCATCCTGTCGACCAACATTAGAGGTTTCATTACTAACGTTGGAGAGTTCACACATAGTTTTGTGAACACTCGACGTCCCGACATGATAGCTGTTGTTGAAACATTTTTGGACGACAGGACTCCAGAAAATTTTGCAAGAATTTCTGGCTACACCTCATGGATGAGAAGAGACAGGAAAGGACAAGAACGAGGTGTTACTGTGTGCTTCTCTAAAAGTGTTCATGCCCAGCACATTTGATATTGCCATCCCTTCTCATCTCGAAATGATGTTCTTCAAGCTATGCATAAACACTAGTACCTCTGTACTAGCATGCGCAATGTACAGACCTCAGTGGCAACATGCAGGCCCCATCAACTTCCTAATGGAAAATGTGGACTCCCTTCCCCTCCAACACAACTGTGAACATATCATGATTGTTGGTGACCTCAACCAACACCTTATACAGAGGGACTTTGATGACCTTCTTGCAGTGTTTGACATGAGAAACTTTGTTGATTTCCCTACTCACATCTCTGGCTCCTCCCTTGACCCAGTAGTGAGTGATCTGGCAGAAGGCATAGTCACTTGTCAACCCCTCGGCTACGTTGGATCGTCTGACCACAAGGCTGTTTTTACCACACTTAAGATCCAACAGAACGAGGTGAGGAGTCCACACGCACAACCTGGCTATGGGAAAGAGGTAATTGGCCAGCCCTTTGCTCTGAGCTCGCCACCACCAATTGGAATGCTCTTCTCCAAGGGGATGTTGACAACCAAGTGAAAGCCTTCACTGGACACATCCTTAATCTACAACAAGAACACATCCCTCACCGGCAGTATGTGACGAAGCCAACAGATCAGCCTTGGTTCGGCCTTCGTTGTAGAGAGGCTGCTACTGCTAAGTACAAAGCATGGCGAAGGTATAAGAGACATCCTACCACCTATAACAGGAGCTTGCACAGGCAAGCCTGTAGGCATATGGGTGACGTTCAAAAGTGGGCCATTGCTAAATGGGAGGTGGACACTAAAAGAAAGCTAGCATCAAGTAGAGTGGGCTCCAAACCTGGTGGTCCCTGGTCAAGGACAGACAAGGTTATCTGCCTGATGAACTTATTCCATATCTAAATAAACAGGGTGGCACCGCCTCTACTAGTAGCCAAGAGAAAGCGGATCTTTTTCCGAACACTTTGCTACCAAAATGCAAGTTCCTGGTCCAGCAAGGGACCCTCCTTGGCTAGCTGCAAGATCTGTCAAAACTGTCAGTGGTGACAATAAGGCAGGAGGAGGTGCATCTTCTTAAATCTCTCGACCAGACAAGTTAAACCCAAGATTGCTGAGCTGTGCAGACCAGCTAGCAGCACCTGTAACTCGCATCTTTCAGCACTGCCTAGTACAGTGTAAATGGCCCTCTCTGTGGAAAGAGGCAGATGTAGTCCCTATTCACAAAAAGAAGAGCAGAGCAGAAATCAACAACTACAGACCAGTGTCACTCCTGTCAATCACTGGCAAAATACTTGAGACAATGATCTCAAGAAAAATGACAGAGTTTTTTGATTACCACTCACTACCACTTTTTACCGTCAACATGGCTTCAGGAAAGGTTACTCTGCTGCTGATCTGTTGTTAAACCTCTCCACTAAATGGCACCAGTCACTGGATGAATCCAAAGTCAGCTGTGTGGTAGCACTGGACATTGCTGGTGCTTTTGACCGAGTGTGGCACCAGGGTCTATCGGCAAAACTGCAAACACTGGGAATTACAGACTCTCCTCTATGTCTCCTCAGTGATTACCTTCATGGTAGATCTCTAAGGGTAGTTCTTAATGGAATAGAATCAGAAAGACATCCTAATGGGGCAAGTTTTCCACAAGAAAGTGTTCTTGGACCATTGTTATGGAATGTCTACTTCAATGACCTTCATCTCATCCCAGAATCCCATGCATATGCAGACGACTGACATTTTCTTATCCAAGAGAAGAAACTTCAACTGCTCTAAGCTACATCAATCACCAGCCAGAGCTATATCAACTTGGGGGACTCGATGGCAGTAAAAATTTGCACCTGAGAAAACACAAATGATGGTCTCTAGGTACCATGATGGTAATGCCAGAGCAGTAATAAGTAGGAATGGGAGAGTGTTGGTACCTGGGGAAGAAGTTGATATCCTTTGGGTGAAATTCGACTCCAAACAGAGCATGAAGATCCACTTTGTAAATCTTGCAAACAAGTCAGCCAGGAAGATTACAGCACTTCGCCTTATCTACCATCTGCTTGACAGTAGGGGTTGCAAGATTCTGTATGAGGCACAAGTACGCTCACACTTTGAGTATGCTCCACTTTCTTGGTTTGCCCCCCTCTCATCTGTGACTGCTTGACGGAGTAGAGAACAGAGCAAGACGTCTCATCTTTCGCCTGGACCCATCCTTGATAGATCTGTTATTTCAGCAGAGCCTTCAACACAGGAGGGATGTGGGTGGCCTTACTGTTATGTACAAGGCCAATATTGTCAAAGTACCACACTTGGATCCACTTCGAGGACAGCGTGAAACAAGCTTTTATGCCACAAGACGGGCAGAAAGCAGCAACTTCACTCTGGCTGTACCCTTCTCCAGAACATCACTCCATCTGAGATCATATATACCCAGGATGACTCGAGTATGGAACACATTCGTACAGCATAATGATGTCAGCGAGATAAAGTCAGTTGATCAGATGAAAATGCTGGCCGACAGATGGCTCCAACTTCATCCTGTTCCCTACTTGTATGTTTCATAACAATAAAAATGCTTTCAAATGAGCTGATGTAGGTAACAGCTCTTAGCTTGCCAATAAAGTTAGGAATCCTTAACCTGTAAATAGCTGTCAATAAAGCTAGGGATCCTTAACCTTGTCAAACCCTGTGTAAAAAAAAAAGAGGCACAGAGAAAGAGAGAGAGAGAGAGAGAGAGAGAGAGAGAGAGAGAGAGAGAGAGAGAGAGAGAGAGAGAGAGAGAGAGAGAGAGAGGCAGAGAAAGAGAGAGAGATCACCAATAACTAGGAAGAGGAAGCCTTAGGCGACGTTTCGGTCACTACTGAACCATTATCAGGTAAAAAAAAGTAAAATATTAACTCTCTTTTATTTAAATTGATGAATAATACAGTATTTAAACTATTTCGAGAATATTTAGCCAACATTCAAACTGGCTTTCTGGCTTACTAAGTTGCTAGCTAGGTGGCTTACTGGAGGGCTGGCTTACTGGCTTATTGTGTACTACACAATACAACCATCATCTAGCAGTGATTTATACTGCGGGAAAGTGATTCTTATTATTATTATTATTATTATTATTATTATTATTATTATTATTATTATTATTATTATTATTATTATTATTATTATTACTATTGTTATTATTAATTTTTTTATTATTATTTTTATTATTATTATTTTTATTATTATTATTATTATTATTATTATTATTATTTCCAGAAATAATAATTTCCCTGCTGAAATGAAACGAAATCTCTGAAAGACCTGGTGTTTGTGAAAGCATTAAGTGGAATCCCTGGAGATACCCCACCGCCAGACCCAAGCTTCCCACCTCAGACTGACAGATTTCATTACAGGGTGAATTAACCCCCCCCCTCTCCCTTCCCTTCCCTTCCCTTCCCTTCCCTTCTCGTAAGACTGAAGTTGACAGGGCAAGAGGTAGCTCCTGTCCCCCACAAGGTTCTACATCTATTGTCTCTAGACACAGGCACTGAACTGCATGACTTAAACTAGTATATAAGCACTTTCTGGGTGTGTAGCGACGTGTCTCTTGCAACTCTACTTTTCTCTTTATTGATCGTAAACACACACTGAGAGTTTGTTTACACAGATAGCCTTTTTTTAGCATTACTTACTTGCCCCTTCGTCTCCTGTGGGCGATAGTCGAGAGATTACTGAGGCAAATGATTGGTCCAGGAGCTGGGTCTCGACATTTTCGCTAGCTTACTTACAGTTTTACGAGACATGTTGCTGTAGCAATGTTAACATTCTTATCTCTGAAGATTCAAAACTGTGTAACAATGTCTAATTTCCCTCCTGCAGCTGTCTTCTTCTCCATCCTCCTCTTGGGTCTTCCTCTTCCTCCTCGTCTTCAGGAAGACCGTCCATAAGAACGAGGAGCACACAAAGGACTCCTTCAATGAGGCTTCAGCTAAACCTTGTTGTCAGCGAAATTTTCTCCAGTTTCTTATCTCAAGGGTGACCTCTGGAGGGTGATCTGTCAAGGTTGACTTGTGGAGGGTCACCTCTGGAGGGTGATCTGTCAAGGTTGACTTGTGGAGGGTCACCTCTGGAGGGTGATCTGTCAAGGTTGACTTGTGGAGGGAGACCTCTGGAGGGTGATCTGCCAAGGTTGACTTCTGGAGGGTGACCTCTGTAGGGTGATCTGTCAAGGTTGACTTCTGGAGAGTGACCTCTGAAAGGTGACCTCTAGAGGATGACCTCCGGATGATGACCTCTGGAGAACCACACCTTACACAAACACATAAAATCCCTACCTGTTAGGGCCAGGACTGGAATCGACCCTTGCAACCAAAAATGGGTTAAAACACACACACACACACACACACCCCCACACACACACACACACACACACACACAACAACGACCACACCCACCAACAACAATGAAACTAAACTGATCAGAGGCCCTGTCAAACCCACAGGGGCCAAACAAAGACGGGGAGCACACTGGGACAGAACGAGAGGTTGGAAACATTGAAGAACTGGGACTTTTGGCAAGGACCTACCAATCCCTGGGGGCCGGGAACAGGTGAGCGGAAGGACAAACCAAAAAGAAAAGGGCCATAACAGGGAAGGGGACTAAAGGGAAGAACACCCAGGGGAAGGAACTAAAACACATCAGAGGATGAAAGGGGAGTCACAGTGGGGTAAAAGGGGAGAGATCCGTGTTTGTCTATGGGCAAACGAAGCAAAAGGGGGAAACTTATGATGAAAGAAAGCAGGGGGAGAAAAAAAGCGATTGAAGATATATAAGGTGATGGGCGGGGGGGACATGCCCCAGGTGGCAAATTTTGGGAGAATTGGGGGGTTCCAAAGAAAGAATCGGGCCTCTCAAGAAATTAAAGGGCAGAATCAAACCCAACCATATCCTGCAGGAGAAAGCACGGCTGAGAGCAAGCGGGAGTTCCGGGTGGTACCTCGATCGAGACAGAACACAGGACGAAAGGAAACAATGAAAAGAGAGTTAAAAAACAAAAGGAGAAATGGGGGGAAAATGAAAAGAACAGAATAACCCAGGATAAAATGGAAGGAAAACGCACCCCCCAAACACCTGCAAAGGACTCCAGCCACGACACCCCCAAAGGGGCAACTGAAAAATCCAAACCAACCATCACACACCAATCCCTCTTTTTCCAACCCCCCCAAACCACAGTTTACAGTATTAGAAAGAAGTTGAAGGTTTGGACACAAATCAGAGGGTACGAATAAACATAGGAATGGAAAAGAAAGAATCTTTGAGAAGTCCCAACATCTAGCTTTTACAGAAACAAAACTCCGAAGACAATAACAGATGCAATCTTCCCACCAGGATACCAGATCATAGGAAAGAAAAAGGGGGAGGGGGGGGTGGGTTGCTCTGCTCGTAAAAAACAGAGGGAAAATTCGAGAAAAGGAAGGGCTAGATGAACGGAGAAAGAACACTAGCAGGTACATTTCAGTCTGGGGAACAAAAAGTGGTCATTGCAGTGATGTAAATCCACCACAGAACTGCGGAGGCCAAGAGAGAATATAAGAGAGCAACAAGCAAGTGGACACCTTGCGGGGTGGCAAAAGAGCCACTCCAGCAAGCAAAGTTGCTGGTTATGGGGGATTTCAATCACAGGAATTGACGGGGAAAAACCCCTTGACCACTGGGCCCGAAACATGGAGACCGGGAAGTTGGACGGGGTGCGGGAAAATCTCATGCCCAAACATGTTAAGACACTACCAAGGAGAGGGGGGGATAACCAGCAAAAATGGAACCTTTGTGTTCACCCGGGCCTCAACATTGAGACATCAAGTATAGAGTCCCCAGGATTAGGCCCACGTGGTTCTGTGCTTTGAATACATAAAAGGGGCTGAAAGGGAGAGAATAACGGATTTAAAGGGGAAAAACCGCTATAAAAGGGGGGAAAAAGGGGTTGAAAAACTTCCTGCGGGGGTCCAGTGGGGAAAAACGCAGGAAAGCCATAAATGAAATGATGGAATATGTAACAACAAAAGCAAGGAGGCAGTTGAAATGTTTATTCCCAAAAGGGCAACAGAAAAAGGGAAACCAGAACGACCCCTGGTTTACCCAGGTGAAAGAAGGCAAAAAAAAAGTGCAATAGAAAATGGAAAAAGTACAAAAAGGCAAGAAAAAACGAAAATAGGGAGATCAATCGCAGAGCCGGAAGGGTAGCACGGGTAAGGAGGAGGCCAGCGACAGAGAAAATGACATAGCATCGAGAATCAAAACTGACCCGAAACTTTTGTATAGCCACACAGAGAAGACAACGTCAAAAACCGGGGTGATCAGATTAAGGACAAAGGTGGGTACTCACAAGAAATGATCAGGAGTATTGAGACTGAACAGAGTTTTAAAGGGAATTTTTTTTACAGTAAGACAGGAAGTGCTGTGGGAAGACAGCACAGAAGGGAACCCCCGAGGGAATATGCCAACGATTGTTGGAACATACGAAAACTAGGAGGAGGTAAGAAGCTCTTAAGTGACCTTGACCCCCTAAAAAGGCGATGGGACCGGGAAAAACATCCCCCCCTGGCCCTTTTAGAAAGGAGCAAGATCCTGTGCATCCCCTCTAACCACAATCTTCAACACATCCCTTGAGTAGTCCCCAATTTTTAAAAAAGGAAAAGAAACGGGGCACAAAATTTACAGACCTGTCTCTCTGACAGTATTGTTGCAAAGTCAGGGGAAAGATATCAGGAGGAGAGGGGTCGAACACCGGAAAGGGAAAAAATTTTAAAAATGAAACCACAGGGATTCATGGAAGGCAAACTTTATCACAAACCTCCGGAGTTTTATACAAGTAACAGAAGTAAGACACGAGAGGGGGGGTGGAGATGCTTTTTTCCTAACTGCAGGGCCTTTGACACAGTTCCCCACAAGGAAATGCAGAAGCTGAGGTCAGGCCATGTAAAGGAGGGCACTGCAAGGGAAAAGGGGAATACCGGGCGGGGACAGCAACATCAGGAGTAAGATTCACAGTGGCGCCTTTTACAGGGGGTCCCACAGGGTCAGTTCTAGGACCATGCTATTTTTGATATATGTAAACGACATGGGGAAGGAATAGACTTAAAGGGTTCCCGTTCGCAGATGACGTGAATTAAGAAAATTAAACGACGAGGAGAGGCGGGACTGCAAAGAACCTGGAAGGCTGGACAGTGGTCCAAAACTGTTTCTCGAATTCAATCCACCAAATGCAAATCGAAGATTGGGGAAGCAAAGAAGACCGCAACGGGTATAGGCAAGGTGGAAAAAAGACACAGACCTCACTCAGGGAGAAAGATTTTGGGGTGACCAAAACACCGGCACATCACGAGGACACATCAACCAAAATAACCGCTGCAGCTACGGGGGCCTGGCAAACCTGAGAATAGTTTTTTCCGATCCCCTTAATAAAATCGTTCAAGACACTTACACGTGTATGTTGGGGGCCCATAGGGGTATTACACCATCGGGAACCCAAAACCCCCTGGTCAAGCACGTCGGAAGTTAAGAAAGTAAAAAGGGTTTTGCATCAAGGCTATTCCCCAGAGCCAAGGAAGTCGTACGAGGAAAGGTTAAGGGAAATCGACTGACACACTGGAGGACGAAGGGTAGGGGAGACATGATAACGACATACAAGATACTGGGGGGAAATAGACGGGGTTGGACAGAGTAGGATGTTCCAAGGGGGGGACCAGGGACAAGGCTTCACAACGGAAGGAAGACTCAGACGATCACAGGGACTTAGAAGTATTTCTTCAGTCATAGAGTTGTCACAATGAATAGCCTAAAAAATAAGTAGGGGGCGGGAAAACCAACTATTTTAAGAAAGGTAGACAAAGCTCAGGAAGCAGGGGAATAGTAGTACGATCATGAGAGGCGGGGCCAGGACTGAGTCTCGACCCCTGCAACCAAAATTTAGGAAAAAATTAGTTTAGTACACACAACACACACACACACCACACACACCACACACTACACACACCAACCCCAAACACACACAAACCACACACACAACACAACAACACACAACACACACACACACACACACCCCAAAACACACAAAAAAAAAAAAAAAAAAAAAAAAAAAATGCAAATCATGAAAAAGGGGAAGGGGCAAGAAGCCCTCAGAGGGAGTATAGTCTAGGGGGCCAGAGATAAAACCTCACTCAAAGGAAAAAAATTTTGGGGGTGAAAAAATACCGAGCACATCTCCTAGGCCACAAACCAAAAATGCTGCAGCATGCGGGCGTCTGAAAACCTAAAAATAGTATCCGTAACTTATAAGGAATTTTTTCGAAACTCTGAAAAACCATATCGTCAGGCCCATATTGGAGTATGCAGCACCATTTTGGGGAACCCACACCTGGTCAGGCACGTCAAAAAGGCTATTTCCAACTAAGGGATTGTCCAACAAGAAAGGTTAAGGGGGAAATCGGCCTGAACAGCACTGGGGACAAGAGGGTCAGGGGAGACTTAAAATAACCCATATAAAATACTGCGAGGAATTGATAGGTGGACAAAGACAGGTGTTCCAATATGGAACACAAAAAAAGGGGGTCACAATGAAACGAAGACTCCTAGAGTCAAAGGGATGTTGGGAAGTATTTCTTAGTCATAGATTTCGGGCATGGAATAGCCAGAAAGTGAGGTAGGGAGGAAGGGGCCATACAGGTTTTAAGACGAGGTTGATAAAGCTCAGGAGCAGGGGGACATAGGACCTAGTAGCAATCAGGAAGAGGGTGACCAGGAGCTATGAATAGACCCCTGCAACACAAATAGGGGAGTACCACCACACACACACACACACACACCCACACACACACACACACACCACACCCACACACATACACCACACCCTCTGACACAGTAGGGAAAGTTACCTCGTCATGACACGATGCCACACTGTGCCACCTGTCAAATGGAGCCACCTGTCAAATGGAGCCACCTGTCAAATGGAGCCACCTGTCAAATGGAGCCACCTGTCAAATGATGCCACCTGTCAAATGGAGCCACCTGTCAAATGGAGCCACCTGTCAAATGGAGCCACCTTCAAATGGGGCCACCTGCAAATGAGCCACCTCAAAAAGAGCCACCTGTCAATGGAGCCACCTGTCAAATGGGGCCACCTGTCAAATGGGGCCATCTACAAATTTAATTTTGGTTTTCCCCTGAAAAAGGGACTATGGTCCAGATGAAAACATGCTGTTATCTTTATGAACTATTTTTTTAATTAACTTAGTGGGTTATTTTTGTGGGGTTTTTTAGGGGGGTTTTTTTTAGTAGGGTTATTTTAATGGGGTTATTTTTTTGGGGGTTTTCTTTGGGGGTTATTTTATGAGTTATTTTAGGGGGTTATCTTTTGGGATTATTTAGTGAGTTATTTAGTGGGGGTTTTCTTTTGGGGTTTTTTTAGTGAGGTTATTTTAGTAAAGGTTATTTTAAAAAGGGGGTTTTTTTAGTGGGGGTTTTTAGTGGGGTTATCTTTGTGGGGTTTTTTAGTGGGGTTTTCATAGTGGAGTTATTTTAGTGTGGTTATTTTTGTGGGGGTTATTTAGTGGGTTTTTTAGTGTGGGTTTTCTTTGTGGGTTTTTTAGTGGATTAGTTAGAGATTTTTTTAGTGGGGTTATTTTAGTGGGGTTTTTTTAGTGGGTTTTCTTAAGGGGGTTATTTAAAGGGGGGTTTGGTTAGAGGAGTTTTTTTTAGTGGGGGTTTTCTTGTGAGGATATCCAAGTGTGCTAGAATTCATAATTAAAATTATTATTATTATTTTTATTATTATTATTTTATTATTATTATTATTATTATTATTATTAAATTATTAAAAAATTATTTTTTTTATTATTATTATTATTATTATTATTTTTTATTATTTTTTTAATTATTATTTTATTAGATTTTTATTATTATTTTTAATTTTCATCCTTGGGGGGGGCAAAACAACGGGGCTCACACAAGTCTTGGGACAAAACCCGAAAAGGGTTTACTAGAGTACATCTGTATTACAAAAAACAATAATCACATCAAATATATATATACATATTCACTAATACATAACATATTCACATAAAACATAGACAATTCACTAATACAAGACATATTCACATAATAATAGACTATTCACATAATAATAACAAATTTTGCATAATACAAGACAAATTTTAATAAACAAACAATTCACTAAAACATACATATTTACATAAACATAACATATTCAAAAAAACTAGACATAATCGCATAATACATAGACATATTCACATAATACATAGACATATTCGCATAATACATAGACATATTCACATAATACATAGACAATTCGCATAAAACATAGGGCAATTCCATAATACATAGACATATTCACATAATACATAGACATATTCACATAATACATAGACATATTCACATAATACATAGACATATTCACATAATACATAGACATATTCACATAATACATAGACATATTCACATAATACATAAAATATCACATAAACATGACATAATTCACATAAACATAGACATATTCCATAATATATAACATATCAATAATACATAACATATTCAATAATACATAGATAATTTACAAATACATAGACATAACCATAATACATAGACAATTCACAAATACATAACAATTTACATAATACATAGACAATTCCCAAAACATAACATTTCACTAATACAAACAATTCACATAAAACATAACAATTTACATAATACATAGACAAATTCACATAAACATAACATATTCCCCATAAAAACATAACAATTCACATAAACAAACAATCACAAATACTAGACATATTTTACATAAAACATAACAATCACATAATACATAGACATATTCACATAATACAAACATATTCACATAATACAAACAATTCACATAATACATAGACATATTCACATAATACATAGACATATTCACATAATACATAGACATATTCACATAATACATAGACATATTCGCATAATACATAGACATATTCACATAATACATAGACATATTCACATAATACATAGACAATTCAATAAACATAACATATTTTACTAAAACATAACATATTCACAAAAACATAGACAATTCACATAAACATAGAATATTCGCATAAAACATAGACATATTTACTAAACATAGACATACACATAATAATAGACAATTCCCATAATACTAGAAAATATTACATAATACATAGACAATTCGCATAAAACATAGACATTTCAATAATAAATGACTATTCACTAATACATAGAAAAAATTCACATAATACATAACAAATCACATAAACAAGACATATTCACAAATACATAGACAATTCACATAAACTAACATTCACATAATACTAGACTATTACATAATACATAACATATCACATAATCTAGACATTTCACATAAACAAGAAAATTCACAAAATACATAGACAATTTTACATAAAACAAGACATATTCACATAAACATGCCACATACAATTTATTTCATCTGTCACAAGCAAATTAATTAGCTTAGGGTAGTATTTGGTCTGAAGTCTGTGATAACTCGCCTACTGCTGAGCTGGCCCCGCTCCAGATATCCCGTTACTTCCCGGTTACCGGGTGTTTGTACAGACCCACAGGTCCACATGACCATCACAAAACCAGTTTGATCCCTCTGAGTAGGAAGCGACCCACCTCGTTGCCTGTAATTTTAATCGCTGGTAATATGTTGGAAGAGTTTGGCCCGCGCATATTTAAACTCCTTTTCTCACTGTACGCAGAGTCATCTTTTTCATGGTTTTTTTCCATATTTTCTGTCATATCATACCGTACTAAGTTACGGGAGAGTAAAGGGTTTGAGACCAGGACTTCAAAAATTCCATATCTCTTTCTCTCCTCTCTCTTCTCCTCTCTTTTCTCAAATCTCTTTTTCCTCTCCTCTCTCTCCCTCTCTCTTCTCTCTCTCTCTCTCTCCTCTCCTTCTCTCTTCCCCCTCTCTCCCCTCTCTCTCTCTCTCCCCTCTTTCCCCCTCTTTCTCTCCTCTCTCTCTCTCCACCTCTTTCTCCTCTCTCTCTTCCTCCTCTCTCTCTCCCCTCTCTCTCTCTCCTCCCCTCTCTTCTTGTCTCTCTCGTCTTGGAAGGTCTGTGAACATAAAAGATTCGCAGCCTACCAACACTTGCTATCTTCTCTTGCTTCTCCACACTGTCATTTCCTTTGGTTCTCCTTTGTTGTTTTGCAGGGATGGAGCTTCATACGACTTTAATTTTAAATTTTTGTCTGTTCCTTACTTTTGTAGAGTTGTCTTGTCTTCTCTTTACTAAAAAAATCTCTTACTCTTGAACTTCGATCGTTTCTTTCTAAACTGCCACCACCATCATCCCACCACCCCCATCACAACCATCACCACCACCTCCCCCATCACCACCACCACCACAACAACCCCACCACCACCACCACATCACCACCACCACCATCACAACCACACCACCACCACACCATCACCTCATCACAACCACCCCCACCCTCACCACTATCATTACCACCCCCACTATCACCACCACCACCATCACCTCTATCACCACCACCCCCACCATCACCACTTCACCCCCACCCCCCTATCACCACCCCCACCATCACACCATCACCACCACGACACCATCACCACTATCACAAACCCCCCACCACCATCCCACTACACCACCACCACCCCCATCACCACCACCCCCACACAACCCACCCCCCACCACTACCCTTACCCCTATCACCACCACCACCACATCACCACTAAACCCCCCACCCCACCATCACCACCCCCACCACACAAAACCACCACCCCCAACCACCACCATCACCCCACCACCATCACCACCACCACCCTCACCACCACCACCATCACCCCCACCACCACACCCCACCACCACTACACCACAACCCCCCAACACCACCACCACCACCCCATCACCACCCCCACCATCCCCCCACCACCACCAAACCCCCACACCACCACCACCACACCACCACCACCACACCACCACCACCCCTATCACCACAACCACCACACACCACCAAAACCATCACCCCACCATCATCACCACCACCACCATCACCACTACCACCACCATCACCACCACCACCATCACCACCACCATCACCACCACCATCACCACCCACCACCACCACCACCACCACCACCACCACCACCACCACCACCACCACCATCAC
>NC_069404.1:64829217-64834217 GCF_026875155.1 Cherax quadricarinatus
CTCATCCCTACTCCTTCCCTCACTCTCTCCCTCACTCTCTCTTCCCTCACTCTCTCCCTCACTCTCTCCCTCCATCTCTCCCTCACTCTCTCCCTCACTCTCTCCTCCTCTCTCCACTCTCTCCTCACTCTTCTCCCTCACTCTCTCCCTCACTCTCTCCCTCACTCTCTCCCTCGCTCTCTCCCTCACTTCTTCTCCCCTGAAAGTTTGTAAAATCAAATAATCTGTGTTAATCTAAGATCAGGAACTCATTACACCAGCTGCTGATTAACCGAATTTGATCACTAGAGTAATTTGTGGTCCCTGACTTGGGTCTTGAATGTGTGGCCCACACTTGGTCCCACTCTGGCGGGGGTCTTGAATGTTTGGCCCACACCTGGTCCCACTCTGGCGGGGGTCTTGAATGTTTGGCCCACACCTGGTCCCACTCTGGGATCACTGGTGGGGGTCTTGAATGTGTGGACCACACTTAATCCCACTCTGGGATCAATGACTGGAATCTTGAATGTGTGCAGACGCAAAATTGCGCACAGGCCGTGTTCCACCGAGGTTGAGTGACCCGACGAAACAGAAATCACATTCACAATCACTCAAGCAATTGCATTCACAATAGATTGCAGGCACAGTAGTCTCTATCTCTAGGACTCGAGTCAGGCTATCTAACCGGTTTCCCCCTGTAAGCCCTTCATAAATATTATCTAGCTCACACTCCAACATCACGTCAAATCATAAAAGACACCTGTCTTAACACACTCCTATCCAACACGTTCACTCAAGCCTGTTGGACGTCCAAGCCCTCCTTCCCCCCTCCCCCACCATTCTCTCCTAGGACGACCCGTACTCCCACCTATTTTATCCATCTTATCTCAGTGTTCAGACCACCTCGACGACACATCCTCAGCCCTCTGAATAATACTTTTGGTAACTATACACTTAATCTCCGAACTATGAATTCTCTCCTTAATATTCGCACTACACACTGCCAGTACCTCCGCCTCCCCAGTACCTCCACCTCCCCAGTACCTCTACCTCCCCAGTACCACCACCACCACCTCCCCAGTACCTCCACGTCGCCAGTACCACCACCTCCCCAGTACCACCACCTCCCCAGTACCTCCACTTCCCCAGTACCACCACCTCCCCAGAACCACCACCTCCCCAGTACCTCCACATACCCAGTACCTCCACCTCTCCAGTACCACCACCTCCCCAGTACCTCCACTTCCCCAGTACCGCCACCTCCCCAGTACCACCACCTCCCCAGTACTTCCACCTCAACAGCACCACCACCTACCCAGTACCACCACCTCCCCAGTACCTCCACCTCTCCAGTATCACCACCTCCCCAGTACCCCCCCCCACCTCCCCAGTACCCCCACCTCCCCAGTACCACCACCTCCCCAGTGCGACCACCTTCCCAGTACTACCACCTCTCCAGTACCACCACCTCCCTAGCACCACCAACTGCCAAGGAACCTCCACCCCCCAGTACCACTACCTCCCCAGTACCACCACCTCCCCAGTACTACCACCTCCAGAATACTACCACCTCCCGAGTACCACCACCTCCCCAGTACCTCCACCTCTCCAGTACCATAATCTCCCCAGTACCCCCACCTCCGAAGTACAACCACTCCCCAGTACCACCACCTCCCCAGTGCTGCCACCACCTCCCCAGTACTACCACCTCTCCAGTACCACCATCTCCCTAGCACTACCAACTGCAAAGGAACCTCCACCTCCCAAGTACCACCACCTCCCCAGTACCACCACCTCCCCAGTACCACCACCTCTCCAGTACCACCACCTCCCCAGTACCAACACCTCCCCAGCACCACCACCTACCTAGTACCACCACCTCCTCAGTACCACCACCTCCCCAGTACCACCACCTTCCCAGTACCAACACCTCCCCAGCAACACCACCTCCCCAGTACCACCACCTCCCCAGTACCACCACCTCCCCATACCACCACCTACCTAGTACCACCACCTCCCCAGTACCACCACCTCCCCAGTACCACCACCTCCCCAGTACCACCACTTACCTAGTACCACCACCTCCCCAGTACCACCACCTCCCCAGTACCACCACCTTCCCAGTACCACCACCTCCCCAGTACCACCACCTACCTAGTACCACCACCTCCCCAGTACCACCACCTCCCCAGTACCTCCACCTCCCCAGTACCACCACCTCCCCGTACTAACCACCTCCCCAGCAAAACCACCACCTCCTCAGTACCACCACCTCCGCAGTACCACCACCTCCCCAGTACCACCACCTCCCCAGTACCACCAGCTCCCCAGTACCACCACCTCCCCAGTACCACCACCTCCTCAGTACCACCAACTACCTAGTACCACCTCCTCCCCAGTACCACCACCTCCACAGTACCATCACCTCCCAAGTACCACCACCTACCTAGTACTACCACCTCCCCCAGTTTCACCACCTCCCCAGTACCACCACCTCCCCAGCACCACCACCTACCTAGTACCACCACCTCCCCAGTACCACCACCTCCCCAGTACCACCACCTCCCAGTACCACCACCTCCCCAGTACCACCACCTCCCCAGTACCACCACCTCCCCAGTACCACCACCTCCCCAGTACCACCAGCTCCCCAGTACCACCACCTCCCCAGTACCACCACCTCCTCAGTACCACCAACTACCTAGTACCACCTCCTCCCCAGTACCACCACCTCCACAGTACCATCACCTCCCCAGCACCATCACCTCCCAAGTAACCACCACCTACCTAGTACTACCACCTCCCCAGTACCACCACCTCCCCAGTACCACCACCTCCCCAGTTTCACCACCTCCCCAGTACCACCACCTCCCCAGCACCACCACCTACCTAGTACCACCACCTCCCCAGTACCACCAACCTCCCCAGTACCACCACCTCCCCAGTACCACCACCTCCCCAGTAAACCCCCCACCACCTCCCCAGTACCACCAGCTCCCCAGTACCACCACCTCCCCAGTACCACCACCCTCCTCAGTACCACCAACTACCTATACCACCTCCTCCCCAGTACCACCACCTCCCCAGTACCACCACCTCCCCAGCACCATCACCTCCCAAGTACCACCACCTACCTAGTACTACCACCTCCCCAGTTTCAACCACCTCCCCAGTACCACCACCTCCCCAGCACCACCACCTACCTAGTACCACCACCTCCCCAGTACCACCACCTCCCCAGTACCACCACCTCCCCAGTACCACCACCTCCCCAGTACCACCACCTCCCCAGTACCACCACCTCCCCAGTACCACCACCTCCCCAGTACCACCACCTCCCCAGTACCACCACCTCCCCCAGTACCACCACCTCCCCAGTACCACCACCTCCCCAGTACCACCACCTCCCCAGTACCACCACCTCCCCAGTACCACCACCTCCCCAGTACCACCACCTCCCCAGTACCACCACCTCCCCATACCACCACCTCCCCCAGTACCACCACCTCCCCATACCAACCACCTCCCGTACCACCACCTCCCCATACCACCTACTCCCCATCTACCACCAAAACTTCCCCATTACCACACACCTCCCCATACCACCACCTTCCCAGTACCACCACCTCCCCAGTACACCACGCTTCCCCATGTACTCCCACCTTTCCCGTTTACCATCCACTCCCCATACCACCACCTCCCCAGTACCTACCACCTCCCCATACCACCACCTCCATATACACACCTCCCCAGTTAACCACACCTCCCCATACCACCACCTCCCCATACCACCACCTCCCATACCACCTACCTCCACCAGTACCACCACCTCCCCAGTACCACCACCTCCATACCACACTCCCCATCCATGACTCCCCTTGTTTTTCACTCATAAATTAATATTTTTCCACCTTTTTTACATTATTAATCTAACCCCAAAACTTTTCTTATTTCGCAAATTGGTGATAGAATCTGCCTATTCAGTAGTTTCCTCTGCACTCTACTATTCGTTGTTTTATTCTCCATATATTTTATATTTTATATATATATCCAAAGATATAATATAATATATATACTAATATATATTATATATATATTATATATAGAAAAATAATTATATATATATGATAACATTATATAAAGTAATATAAATATATAATATAATACATATATATATAATATATATTAAATGATAATGATAATATAATGTAAATATATATATAGTAGTAATATATAGTATATATATACATAATGATAATAATAATATAAATATAATGTATTAATATGAAAAACATCCACTTCGTGAAATGTAGAGTCCTGGTATCGATGTAACATTTGAACTGGTCTCCATATTTTACCCGTGCTCACTGTTTCTAATACCAAATGATCACAATTATCCGTTACGGTAAATTTCTAATTTTGTCATCGAGGAAAAATAATGTAACATATGATAACCCAGGTGAGCAACACCCAGTAATGTAACATATGATAACCCAGGTGAGCATCACCCAGTAATGTAACATATGATAACACAGGTGAGCATACACCCAGTAATGTAACATATGATAACCCAGGTGAGCATCACCCAGTAATGTAACATATGATAACCCAGGTGAGCATCACCCAGTAATGTAACATATGATAACCCAGGTGAGCATCACCCAGTAATGTAACATATGATAACCCAGGTGAGCATCACCCAGTAATGTAACATATGATAACCCAGGTGAGCAACACCCAGTAATGTAACATATGATAACCCAGGTGAGCATCACCCAGTAATGTAACATATGATAACCCAGGTGAGCAACAACCAGTAATGTAACATATGATAACCCAGGTGAGCAACAACCTGTAATGTAACATATGATAACCCAGGTGAGCAACACCCAGTAATGTAACATATGATAACCCAGGTGAGCAACACCCAGTAATGTAACATATGATAACACAGGTGAGCATCACCCAGTAATGTAACATATGATAACCCAGGTGAGCATACACCCAGTAATGTAACATAT
>NC_069404.1:64839217-64849217 GCF_026875155.1 Cherax quadricarinatus
GAAGGAACACTGCAATAGGCCTACTGACCCATGCGAAGCAGGTCCATGTCCCCCCACCCGATTAGCCCAATGACCTACCTAGTCAGGTCACTTACGCTTAAGGAAGGACCAAGGCATCAGACCTAGTAGCACAAGCTAGCCATGTCCAACTCACACCCACTCATGTATTTATCTAACCTATTTTTAAAACTACACAATGTTTTAGCCTCTATAACTGTACTCGGGAGTTTTTTCCACTCATCCACAACTCTATTGCCAAACCAGTACTTTCCTATATCCTACCTGAATCTGAATTTTGCCAACTTGAAACCATTGCTCTGAGTCCTGTCTTGGCTGGAAATTTTCAACACGTTATTTACATCCTCTTTATTTATTCCTGTTTTCCATTTATACACCTCGATCATATACCCCCTAATTGTACGCCTTTCGAGAGAGTGCAGATTCAGGGCCCTCAGTCTATCCTCATAGGGAAGATTTCTGATACATGGGATCAAGTTTGTCATCCTCCTCTGTACGTTTTCCAGAGCATTTATGTCCATTCTGTAATACGGTGACCAAAACTGAGCAGCATAGTCTAAATGAGGCCTAACCAAGGATATATAGAGTTGAAGAGCAACCTGAGGACTTCTATTATTTATACTTCTAGATATGAAGCCAAGGATTCTGTTAGCTTTATTGCGAACACTAATGCACTGTTGTCTTGGTTTTAGATTACTGGTAACCAAAACTCCTAAATCCTTTTTGCAATCAGTAGTATTAAGATTTACATTATTTGGTTTATATGTGGCATGGTTATTTTCCTGTCCAACATTTAGAACTTTGCGCTTGTCTATATTAAACTGCATCTGCCACTTCTCCGACCATTGCATCAGTCTATTCAAATCATTCTGGAGTGCTCTAGTGTCCTCATTAGAATAAATTGGCCGGCTTATTTTGGTGTCATCAGCAAATTTGCTTATGTCGCTATTTATTCCCTCATCTATGTCGTTTATGTAAATTGTGAACAACAACGGGCCCAACACTGACCCCTGCGGAGCACCGCTTGTGATGTGCCCCCATTCTGATTTCTCCCCATTTATGCAAACTCTCTGCTGTCTATTTGTCAGCCAGGAAAAAAATTCCTCCTCCTATTCCGTGTGCCTAAGTTTCCTCAATAGCCTCTGATGTGGAACTCTATCGAAAGCCTTACTGAAGTCCATATACACAATATCATATTCATTACCATGATCCACCTCCTCAAACACCTTAGTGAAAAAAGTTAGGTGAAGTTGATGAAGGAAAACATAATTCAGAGTCATTCAGCTGTGTCTGTTCTGCTCCTTGCTCCCCTTTACACCCAGGATAACAGACCTTATTGTTCCTGAGGTTCCACCTCACCCCGTGCCAGAGAGTGGCAGGTAGGAGGGGACGTGTCAAGTAGTGAGTGGGTTAAAAAGACAGGTTCTGTGGTGAAGCTAAAAATTTGGTTAGGAACTAACTTTGTGCTTTGTAATCCCTGATGTTATGTTGGCGTTCTGTGTTAGACTGGAAGCTGGTGTGTACTTCTTGATGGCGAATTTTGAAATGACGTCTGGTTTCCATTGTTCCTGTGAGATGTTGAAATTGGGAGTGGTAGCTATGAGGTCAGATTCGACGATTGTATATTTGTAGCTGAAGTGTGATTTGGGTTTGATAGTGGCAGCTTCCCAGTGAATATTGTGGCTACTGCTCCTGCTAGCCTCTGCTGCTTCTGCTAGCCTCTGCTGTTTCTGCTAGCCTCTGCTGCTCCTGCTAGCCTCTGCTGCTCCTGTTAGCCTCTGCTGCTTCTGCTATCCTCTATTGCTCCTGCTAGCCTATGCTGCTCCTGCTAGCCTATGCTGCTCCTGCTAGCCTCTACTGCTTCTGCTAGCCTCTGCTGCTTCTGCTAGCCTCTACTGTTCCTGCTAGCCTATGCTGCTCCTGCTAACCTCTGCTGCTCCTGCTAGCCTCTGCTGCTTCTGCTAGCCTCTATTGCTCCTGCTAGCCTATGCTGCTCCTGCTAGCCTCTGCTGCTCCTGCTAGCCTATGCTGCTCCTGCTAGCCTCTACTGCTGCTAGCCTCTGCTGCTTCTGCTAGCCTCTATTTCTCCTGCTAGCCTATGCTGCTCCTGCTAGCCTATGCTGCTCCTGCTAGCCTCTGCTGCTTCTGCTAGCCTCTGCTGCTTCTGCTAGCCTCTACTGCTCCTGCTAGCCTCTGCTGCTTCTGCTAGCCTCTACTGCTCCTCCTAGCTACTGCTGTTTCTGCTAGCCTCTACTGCTCCTGCTAGCCTCTGCCGCTTCTGCTAGCCTCTACTGCTCCTGCTCGCCTCTGCTGCTTCTGCTAGCCTCTACTGCTCCTGCTATCCTCTGCTGCTTCTGCTAGCCTCTACTGCTCCTGCTAGCCTCTACTGCTCCTGCTAGCCTCAGCTGCTCTGCTAGCCTACTTCTGACCTCTCTTCTACTAGCCCTCTACTACTCCTGCTAGCCTCAGCTGCTTCTGCTAGCCTCTTCTGCTTCTGCTAGCCTCTACTACTCCTACTAGCCTCTACTGCTCCTGCTAGCCTCTGCTGCTTCTGCTAGCCTTTACTGCTCCTGCTAGCCTCTACTGCTCCTGCTCGCCTCTGCTGCTTCTGCTAGCCTCTACTGCTCCTGCTAGCCTCCGCTGCTTCTGCTAGCCTCTACTGCTCCTGCTAACCTCTACTGCTCCTGCTAGCCTCAGCTGCTTCTGCTAGCCTCTTCTGCTTCTGCTGTCCTCTGCTGCACCTACTAGCCTCTGCTGCTTCTGTTAGCCTCTGCTGCTCCTGCTAGCCTCAGCTGCTTCTGTTAGCCTCTGCTGCTTCTGCTAGCCTCTGCTGTTACTGCTAGCCTCTGCTGCTCCTGCTAGCTTCTGCTGCTTCTGCTAGCCTCTACTGCTCCTGCTAGCCTCTACTGCTCCTGCTAGCATCTGCTGCTGTTGCTACCCTCTACTTCTTCTGCTAGCCTCTACTGCTCCTGCTAGCCTCTTCTGCTTCTGCTCGCCTCTACTGCTCCTGCTAGCCTCTGCTACTCCTGCTAGCCTCTGCTACTCCTGCTAGCCTCTTCTGCTTCTGCTCGCCTCTACTGCTCCTGCTAGCCTCTACTGCTACTGCTAGCCTCTTCTGCTTCTGCTAGCCTCTGCTGCTCCTGCTAGCCTCTTCTGCTTCTGCTCGCCTCTACTGCTTCTGCTAGCCTCTGCTACTCCTGCTAGCCTCTGCTACTCCTGCTAGCCTCTTCTGCTTCTGCTCGCCTCTACTGCTCCTGCTAGCCTCTGCTGCTCCTGCTAGCCTCTTCTGCTTCTGCTCGCCTCTACTGCTCCTGCTAGCCTCTACTGCTACTGCTAGCCTCTTCTGCTTCTGCTAGCCTCTTCTGCTTCTGCTAGCCTCTGCTGCTTCTGCTAGCCTCTGCTGCTTCTGCTAGCCTCTTCTGCTTCTGCTAGCCTCTTCTGCTTCTGCTCGCCTCTACTGCTCCTGCTAGCCTCTACTGCTACTGCTAGACTCTTCTGCTTCTGCTAGCCTCTTCTGCTTCTGCTAGCCTCTGCTGCTTCTGCTAGCCTCTACTGCTTCTGCTAGCCTCTTCTGCTTCTTCTAGTCTCCACTACTTCTGCTAGCCTCTACTGCTACTGCTAGCCTCTTCTGCTTCTGCTAGCCTCTGCTACTTCTGCTAGCCTCTACTGCTCCTGCTAGCCTCTTCTGCTTCTGCTAGTCTCTATTGCTTTTGCTAGCCTCTACTGCTACTGCTAGCCTCTGCTGCTTCTTCTAGCCTCTACTGCTTCTGCTAGCCTCTACTGCTCCTGCTAGCCTCTACTGCTCCTGCTAGCCTCTACCGCACCTACTAGCCTCTGCTGCTTCTTCTAGCCTCTACTGCTCCTGCTAGCCTCTACTGCTCCTGCTAGCCTCTAATGCACCTACTAGCCTCTGCTGCTTCTTCTAGCCTCTACTGCTTCTGCTAGCCTCTACTGCTCCTGCTAGCCTCTACTGCTCCTGCTAGCCTCTACTGCTCCTGCTAGCCTCTACTGCTCCTGCTAGCCTCTGCTGCTTTTGCTAGCCTCTGGTTCTTCTGCTAGCCTCTACTGCTCCTGCTAGCCTCTGCTACTTTTGCTAGCCTCTACTGCTCCTGCTGGCTTCTTCTGCACCTGCTAGACTCTACTGCTTCTGCTAGCCTCTACTGCTCCTGCTAGCCTCTGCTACTTTTGCTAGCCTCTGCTGCTCCTGCTGGCTTCTTCTGCACCTGCTAGACTCTAATGCTCCTGCTAGCCTCTGCTGAAACAGACTGACAAAGGACTTCCTGCAGACTAAGAAAATGCAATCTTCCCTTCCTTGATGTTCGTCAGTCTGTCATAAAAGTCCATCAGGCTCGGCCAGGCACCAATTTCCCTCCCTTAAAACCATGCTGATAGTTTTTTCTGGACAAAAAGAAAAAACTTCCCTTTTTCCCCTTGTTCAGGTACTTGACCTGGCTGGTCCTGATTAGATTTTTGCTATTTTTCCCATCGTTGTTGGTTGTATGTTCTCGTTTTTAACACTTGTGTATTCACCTTGTTGTGGTTGCAGGGGTCGAGTCACAGCTCCTGGCCCCACCTCTTTACTGGCCGCTTCTTGGTCACTCTTCCTGCTCCACGAGCTTCATCATACCTCGTCTTAAAACTATGTATGGTTCCTGCCTCCACTACATCACTTTCTAGACTGTTCCACTTCCTGACAACTCTGTGGCTGAAGAAATACTTCCTAACATCCCTGTGACTCATCTGAGTCTTCAACTTCCAATTGTGATCCCTTGTTTCTGTGTCTCATCTCTAGAACATCCTGTCCTGGTGTGTGTGTGTGTGTGTGTACTCTCACCTGTTTGTGGTTGCAGGAGTCGATTCACAGCTCCTGGCCCCGCCTCTTCGCTGTTTGCTCTGCGTGTGTGTGTGTCTGTAGTGCTTTGACTTGCTGGGGGGGACGGATTGGAGAGGGGGGAGGGAGGAGGGGAATTAGGGGATGAGGGAGAGCGCAAGGGGAGGGAGGAATTGGGAAGAAAGAGAGGGAGGGGAGGAGAGAGGGAGAAAGGGTAGGATGCTGCTGGATAGGCGGCTGATGTAGCATAGCTAGGAGACCTGGGCGTAAGAAGGATAGCTGCTGGGCTATAGTGGGTAGGAGAGGGATGGAAAGTGGAACGCGAAAGAACGCACAATGAAACGCAAAAGCGTGAAATAGACCGCGACAAAATGTAAAACAAGAAAATGCGCCGTGGAACGCGAAACAAGCGACTTGGAACGCGAGAGAAAGAAAGAGTCGAGAACCCACGGACCGCGGAGGAGCGCACAAGTGAACCCGGAATAACGTGTATGAGAACAAATAAGTTAGCGAAATAACATCCTTGGCGATACAATAACAAATATGAAGGTAAAGTTAAACGAAGAGAAGTGAAAAGAGCCTCTAAATTATGAAATGAGAGAGAGAGAGAGAGAGAGAGAGAGAGAGAGAGGAGTGAGAAGAGAGAGAGAGGAGAGAGAGAGAGAGAGAGAGAGAGAGAGAAACTTTGAAATATACAAGAAAGCTGAAAAATAAAAGGAAACAGAGACATCAGATAGCTGAAACATGAAACACGGATCAGGGGTCAGGGTCAGGGGTCAGGGTCAGGGGTCCAGGATCAGGGGTCAGGGGTCAGGTCGAAGTATACGTGAACGACATGACGGAAGGGATACTCAAGAGGTATTTCCCCCCACTTCGCAGTTGATGTGAAACTTTAGAAGAGGGATACACACAGGTAAGAAAGAGGGATACACACAGGTAAGAAAGAGGGATACACACAGGTAAGAAAGAGGGATAAACACAGGTAAGAAAGAGGGATACACACAGGTAAGAAAGAGGGATACACACAGGAAAGAAAGAGGGATACACACAGGTAAGAAAGAGGGATACACACAGGTAAGAAAGAGGGATACACACATGTAAGAAAGAGGGATACACACAGGTAAGAAAGAGGGATACACACAGGTAAGGAAGAGGGATACACGCAGGAGAGGGCCAGGGTAGGTTATAAAGGGACCTGGACAGGTAAGGACCAGGGTAGGTTATAAAGGGACCTGGACAGGTAAGGACCAGGGAAGGTTATAAAGGGACCTGGACAGGTAAGGACCAGGGAAGGTTATAAAGAGACCTGGACAGGTAAGGACCAGGGAAGGTTATAAAGGGACCTGGACAGGTAAGGACCAGGGAAGGTTATAAAGGGACCTGGGCAGGTAAGGACCAGGGAAGGTTATAAAGGGACCTGGACAGGTAAGGACCAGGGTAGGTTATAAAGGGACCTGGACAGGTAAGGACCAGGGAAGGTTATAAAGGGACCTGGACAGGTAAGGACCAGGGAAGGTTATAAAGAGACCTGGACAGGTAAGGACCAGGGAAGGTTATAAAGGGACCTGGACAGGTAAGGACCAGGGTAGGTTATAAAGGGACCTGGACAGGTAAGGACCAGGGTAGGTTATAAAGGGACCTGGACAGGTAAGGACCAGGGAAGGTTATAAAGGGACCTGGACAGGTAAGGACCAGGGCAGGTTATAAAGGGACCTGGACAGGTAAGGACCAGGGTAGGTTATAAAGGGACCTGGACAGGTAAGGACCAGGGTAGGTTATAAAGGGACCTGGACAGGTAAGGACCAGGGTAGGTTATAAAGGGACCTGGACAGGTAAGGACCAGGGTAGGTTATAAAGGAATCTGGACAGGTAAGGACTAGGGTAGATTATAAAGGGACCTGGACAGGTAAGGACCAGGGTAAGTTATAAAGGGACCTGGACAGGTAGCAGCAAATCTGGTCTGACAATTGGATACCGGAATTTAACTCCGGCATGTGCCAAGTTATAAAGATTGGTGAAGGATAAAGAAGACCGCAGACGGAATATAGGCTCTGGGCGGGAGAGCGACACAACGGCTGCAAACCCTGCTCAATGAAAAGGACCTCGGGGTGAGTATTGTACCAAGGATATTCTCTGAGGCACACTTCAACTAAATAATTGTGGGAGCAAATTAGCTTCTGGCAAATTTTAGACTAGTTTTATAAGTCCCTTACTACAAGAATTTACCAGTAGGGAACACACACCTGGTCAAGCATGTCAAGGAATTGGAGAAAGTGTAGAGATTTGCATCGGAACTAGTCCTGAATAGTAGTATGTCCTGGGAGAAGAGGTTAAGACAACTCAACCTGATGAGACTAGAAGAGGAGAGTATTTTTGATGTGTTAATAACATAAATAATACTGAGAGAAATTGATGGGGTGTATAGGGGCATATTGTTTGAGAGACGAGAAACACTAGAGAGCATATGAAAGTTGAAAATAAGCGATGAGTCACATGGATGTTAAGAAGTATTTCTTCAGTCTTAATCAGCAGGAAGTGGAAAGACCTGGAGAATCGAGTAGTAAAGGCAGGATATATATATATATATATATATATATATTATATATATATATATATATATATATATATATATATATATATAATATATATATATATATATATATATATTATATATATATATATATATATATATATATATATATATATATATATTATATATATATATTATATATATATTATATATATATATATATATTTATATATATATATATTTATATCTTAGAATCTCAGTGTTGTGTTTCCGGTTTAATTACTTTATTAATTAGATGTAAAATGATGATTGTGGTTATAGAAAGTGCGAAGTGCAGTAGTTTGGGAGAAGATACAAACTACGAGAAAACTTGTGTCAACTACGACTACGACTACAACTACGACTACAACTACGACTGCAACTACGACTACAACTACGACTACAACTACGACTACAACTACGACTACAACTACGACTACAACTACGACTACAACTACGACTACAACTACGACTACAACTACGACTACGACTACAACTACGACTACAACTACGACTACAACTACGACTACAACTACGACTACAACTACGACTACAACTACGACTACGACTACAACTACGACTACAACTACGACTACAACTACGACTACAACTACTACTGCAACTACGACTACAACTACGACTACAACTACGACTACGACTACAACTACGACTACAACTACGACTACGACTACAACTACGACTACAACTACGACTACAACTACGACTACAACTACGACTACGACTACAACTACGACTACAACTACGACTACAACTACGACTACAACTACGACTACAACTACGACTACGACTACAACTACGACTACGACTACAACTACGACTACGACTACGACTACAACTACGACTACAACATACGACTACGACTAAACTACGACTACAACTACGACTACAACTACGACTACGACTACAACTACGACTACAACTACGACTACAACTACGACTACGACTACAACTACGACTACAACTACGACTACAACTACGACTACAACTACGACTACAACTACGACTACAACTACGACTACGACTACAACTACGACTACAACTACGACTACAACTCGACTACAACTACGACTACAACTACGACTACGACTACGACTACAACTACGACTACAACTACGACTACAACTACGACTACAACTACGACTAACACTACGACTACAACTACGACTACGACTACAACTACGACTACAACTACGACTACAACTACGACTACAACTACGACTACAACTACAACTACGACTACAACTACGACTAACAACTACGACTACAACTACGACTACAACTACGACTACGACTACAACTACGACTACAACTACGACTACGACTACAACTACGACTACAACTACGACTACAACTACGACTACAACTACGACTACAACTACGACTACAACTACGACTACAACTACAACTACGACTACAACTACACAACTACGACTACGACTACAACTACGACTACAACTACGACTACAACTACGACTACAACTACGACTACAACTACGACTACAACTACGACATACGACTACAACTACGACTACAACTACGACTACAACTACGACTACAACTACGACTACGACTACAACTACGACTACAACTACGACTACAACTACGACTAACAACTACGACTACAACTACGACTACAACTACGACTACAACTACGACTACAACTACGACTACGACTACAACTACGACTACAACTACGACTACAACTACGACTACAACTACGACTACAACTACGACTACAACTACGACTACAACTACGACTACAACTACGACTACAACTACGACTACAACTACGACTACAACTACGACTACAACTACGACTACGACTACAACTACAACTACGACTACGACTACAACTACGACTACAACTACAACTACGACTACAACTACGACTACAACTACGACTACAACTACGACACAACTACAACTACGACTACAACTACGACTACAACTACGACTACAACTACGACTACAACTACGACTCTTCTTCACAACGTTACTTTCAAATACAAGTTTTTTTTTATCTTGTGAAATACGAAGACTGAAATTGAATTTCCTTCGTGCTTTCACTGCTTTCATTCTTACTTCCTTCCTTCCTTCCTTCCTTCCTTCCTTCCTTCCTTCCTTCCTTCCTTCCTTCCCTCCCTCCTTCCGTGCTTCCTTCCCAGTTCTTTCATCAATTCCTTCCCTTATGTATTCTCTCTCTCTCTCTCCTTCATTTCTTCATTTCCCGCTTCATTCCTTTCTCATATATTTATTTTTTTCTTATTGTCTTAGGTCTTTCATTTCTTATTTGTTTGCCTCTCCTCCCTTCTTCATCATCTTGTTTTTCTCTTTGTACACTTCCTACTATTTCTTTTATCCTTTCTTCAACTCTTGCCTCTGTTTACCCAGTTCTTTCCTATTCCGTCATTCTTTACTGCATTTTTTTCCTTTATTCTTCCGTCCATCCTTATTATTCTACTCATCTCTTCCTTCCGTCTACCATTCCCATCACATTGTTTTTCCTCTTATCTGCCCTCACCCTTCCATTTTCTCCTTACCTCTTCTCCGTTTCTCTACCT
>NC_069404.1:64851717-64854217 GCF_026875155.1 Cherax quadricarinatus
GTCCGAGCTCCTGGCCCCCCCTCTTCACTGATCGCTACTAGGTCACTCTCCCTGAGCGTGAGCTTTATCGTACCTCTGCTTAAAGCTATGTATGGATTCCTGCCTCCACTACATCGCTTCCCAAACTATTCCACTTACTGACTACTCTGTGGCTGAAGAAATACTTCCTAACATCCCTGTGATTCATCTGTGTCTTTAGCTTCCAATTTGTGTCCCCTTGTTACTGTGTCCAATCTCTGGAACATCCTGTTTTTGTCCACCTTGTCAATTCCTCTCAGTATTTTGTATGTCGTTATCATGTCCCCCCTATCTCTCCTGTCCTCCAGTGTCGTCAGGTTGATTTCCCTTAACCTCTCCTCGTAGGACATACCTCTTAGCTCTGGGACTAGTCTTGTTGCAAACCTTTGCACTTTCTCTAGTTTCTTTACGTGCTTGGCTAGGTGTGGGTTCCAAACTGGTGCCGCATACTCCAATATGGGCCTAACGTATACGGTGTACAGGGTCCTAAAACGATTCCTTATTAAGATGTCGGAATGCTGTTCTGAGGTTTGCTAGGCGCCATATGCTGAAAGCAGTTATTTGGTTGATGTGCGCTTCAGGAGATGTGCCTGGTGTTATACTCACCCCAAGATCTTTTTCCTTGAGTGAGGTTTGTAGTCTCTGACCCCCTAGACTGTACTCCGTCTGCGGCTTCTTTGCCCTTCCCCAATCTTCATGACTTTGCACTTGGTGGGATTGAACTCCAGGACCCAATTGCTGGACCAGTTCTGCAGCCTGTCCAGATCCCTTTGTAGTTCTGCCTGGTCTTCGATCGAGTGTATTCTTCTCATCAACTTCACGTCATCTGCAAACAGGGACACCTCAGAGTCTATTCCTTCCGTCATGTCGTTCACAAATACCAGAAACACACTGGTCCTAGGACTGACCCTGCGGGACCCCGCTGGTCACAGGTGCCCACTCTGACACCTCGCCACGTACCATGACTCGCTGCTGTCTTCCTGACAAGTATTCCCTGATCCATTGTAGTGCCTTCCCTGTTATCCCTGCTTGGTCCTCCAGTTTTTGCAACAATCTCTTGTGTGGAACTGTGTCAAACGCCTTCTTGCAGTCCAAGAAAATGCAATCCAACCCACCCCTCTCTCTCTTGTCTTACTGCTGTCACCATGTCATAGAACTCCAGTAGGTTTGTGACACAGGATTTCCCGTCCCTGAAACCATGCTGGCTGCTGTTGATGAGATCATTCCTTTCTAGGTGTTCCACCACTCTTCTCCTGATAATCTTCTCCATGATTTTGCATACTATACATGTCAGTGACATGGTCTGTAGTTTTAATGCTTCATGTCTGTCTCCTTTTTTAAAGATTGGGACTACATTTGCTGTCTTCCATGCCTCAGGCAATCTCCTGTTTCGATAGATGTATTGAATATTGTTGTTAGGGGTACACATAGCGCCTCTTTCTCCCTCTCTCAATACCCATGGGGAGATGTTATCTGGCCCCATTGCCTTTGAGGTATCTAGCTCACTCAGAAGCCTCTTCACTTCTTCCTCGGTTGTGTGCACTGTGTCCAGCACTTGGTGGTGTGCCCCACCTCTCCGTCTTTCTGGAGTCCTTCTGTCTCCTCTGTGAACACTTCTTTGAATCTCTTTTTGAGTTCTTCACATACTTCCCGGTCATTTCCTGTTGTCTCTCCTCCTTCCTTCCTTAGCCTGATTACCTGGTCCTTGACTGTTGTTTTCCTCCTGATGTGGCTGTACAACAGTTTCGGGTCAGATTTGGCTTTCGCTGCTATGTCATTTTCATATTGTCTTTGGGCCTCCCTTCTTATCTGTGCATATTCATTTCTGGCTCTACGACTGTTCTCCTTATTCTCCTGGGTCCTTTGCCTTCTATATTTCTTCCATTCCCTAGCACACTTGGTTTTTGCCTCCCTGCACCTTTGGGTAAAACCATGGGCTCATCCTGGCTTTTTCATTACTCCTGTTACCCTTGGGTACAAACCTCTCCTCAGCCTCCTTGCATTTTATTGCTACATATTCCATCATCTCATTAACTGGTTTCCCTGCCAGTTCTCTGTCCCACTGAACCCCGTTCAGGTAGTTCCTCATTCCTGTGTAGTCCCCTTTCTTGTAGTTTGGCTTCATTCGTCCTGGCCTTCCTGCTTCTCCCTCCACTTGTAGCTCTACTGTGTATTCGAAGCTTACGACCACATGGTCACTGGCCCCAAGGGGTCTTTCATATGTGATGTCCTCGATATCTGCACTACTGAAGGTGAATACTAAGTCCAGCCTTGCTGGTTCATCCTCTCCCTCTCTCTTGTAGTGTCCCTTACGTGTTGGTACATGAAGTTCTCCAGTACCACCTCCATCATCTTAGCCCTCCAAGTATCTTGGCCCCCATGTGGGTCCAAGTTCTCCCAATCTATCTCCTTGTGGTTAAAGTCACCCATGATTTAGGAGCTTTGCCCTGCATGCATGAGCTCTTCTGGCCACTCTAGCCAG
>NC_069404.1:64856717-64884217 GCF_026875155.1 Cherax quadricarinatus
GAGCACACTTGCCCCATGCTCCAAGGGTCTCCGACCCTATTGGAATGAAGTTATAGCAAGGGGGAGGGTCTTCATATTTTCGGATCTTCTGGGTCTCCCTGTGGCTAGCAGCTCCACCCCCTTCCACTACGGAGTATGGCAAGTAGATGTCTGCCAATGTGGCGGCACAGGTGTAGTCCCAGGCAATCTGCTTTCAATCCTTCCAGGGTAGCATAGTGGCTCCATCATGACGCTTTTGACTTCCATCAGACCTCTGTATGATGTCATTGACCTCCTCATGTCTGGTATACTTCCCTTCTGCTGTGTGACACACGAGACCATGAAGTCCGAATTGATCAGCTGTCTCCCTGCCGCAAATACACCAATGTTCGGTGAGGATGGGGGGGGCGGCTAGGCGAAGAGCAACACCAATCCGAATGGCCTGTGGGTCGAGACGGGTGCCCAGGGAGGAATTGGGAACAGCTAACAGGAAATCTCCTGAGTGTGGTGCCTTCACTGCCAGGAGACGAGCTTTGTCCTTTCCTGAAGCATTGGAGAGCATTGTGTTGGCGATTTTTTCCGTGATCGGTTTGTCCCAGTGGGACTGTTTGTGCTCTTTGGGAGGAGCTGGTCTACTGGAGGAGTCTGTAAGGGTGTCCAACCGAATCGCTGCTTCAGTAAACCTGGGGTCTAGAGCTCCTACCACGTCTCTCAAGCGTTCGGGAACTATCTTCTTGACTAATGCACTGGAAGCCAAACACGAAGACAGAAAAGCAGGTAAAGCAACATGCGTTGCTTTGCGCACCCCTATACCTCCCAGTCGCACTGGGAGGGTTGCCTGATCCCATTGCTGATCCTCTAGTGACAGGTTCAGTGCCTTCTTAAAAGTTGATCTCAGGTGTGCGTCATATTTATCGAGTGTTGAGTTAACATAAGAACATAAGAAAGAAGGAACACTGCAACAGGCCTACTGACCCATGCGGAGCAGGTCCAAATGTCCCTTCCCCCCGGATTAGAAAAATGACCCACCCCCCGGATTATCCCAGTGACCCACCCAGTCTGGTCATCCCCACTCAAGGATGGAGCACTGTACCAGACCCAGCAGCACAAGCTAGTAAGGTCAAACTTACACCCACCCACACCCACTCATGTATTTATATAACCTATTTTTAAAACTACACAACGGGTGCACACTTCAGGAAGTGAGTCTTGGCATAGTCAGACACCTTGTGAGGAGATACAGAGCATCATGAGCATCAAGATCTCTTATTCTCTCCTCCATTCTCATCAGGTCATTCAATTTGTCCCTGAGGACAGTGTCGATGGCCGTGTGACCCAGCGGTGCTCCCAAGAGGGAGTGGTAGTAGAGACTTCCGGGAGGATTCTTCGCATATCATTGATTATTTCCTGGTTCGCTGTGATGATTTCACACTTGGAGGGATTGAGGATGAGTCCCAAGTCTTCTCCCTGTGTTTTCACCAGTTGTAGGTCCCCCACCAGGGACTCTTCAGTACATGCCAGAGTGCCGTCATCCAGGTACCAGATATTGAGTTCTCTTACTGCCAAGCAGAAGAGAAGTGGAGCGAGTGGGTCACCCTGCTGAACTCCCTCTGATGATTGAATTTCATGTTCTCCAAACAAAAGAATTGGGGGTTTGCTGTAGCCGGCTGAAATGAAGGGAAAAAGACTCCAGAACCGATCCCGAACAGCTGGCAAGACAGCATCTCTATTCACCATATTAAAGACATTTCTAAAATCAAGTTTGACTATGGCCTTGTCTTCTGGTAGGTCCCTAATGTAGGCCCTAGCGGCTGAGCGGGGCTTCATGCCTTGAGGCCCCCAAAGCCCAGTTGGGGGGGGGATTTGAACTGGCAGTTCAGCGTTTGTTTCTTCTGCTGTTTTGGGCAACGAGACGGCGAAGGGGTTTTTCCCAACCCGCAATGGGTCGTTTCCCCCCATCCCTCTTCTTCAAAGCACATAGTGAGGCTCCAAAAAAAAGGGTTTTAAATTTTTTTGGGGATTCCCAGCCGGCAATTTTTGACGAATTTTTAAACTGTTAGAAAATTGGCAGATTCCCCGAGTACGGGTTTTCCCTTTTTTTTTGAGGTGCTGAGTCGAATTCCAGTGTAACCTCCTGCAGATCCTGCTGGAAAATGCACGATCGCCTATAATTCCATTCGGGAAAAATTAATTGTTCGTGATGGGGTCTTCCTCGGTTGTCGTTGAGGGATAGGTGCCCCGGGTTGGTGCTTGCCCTTTATGTTGGGCCGTGTCCATCTTGGGGCACAGTGTCGCCACTTGTAATTTTTCTTATTGCCCCCACGTGTTCCCTTTCTTCGATTATATATATAAAATATAAATTATATTATATATAAAAATTATATAATATATATATATTAATAAAAATTTATATATATATTTTTATATATGAGACTTTTTTTAAAAATAAAGTGATAAAAGGAGAAAAGTTATAAAAGAGAAAAGAGGGGTTAAAGAGTGGTGGCAATGTAAAAAGAGAGTAAATGAGAGGTGGGTGAGATGTTATAAAAAATTTTTGTTGAAAATAAAAAAAATTTTTGGAGTGAGATTAAAAAATTAAGAAACCCTAGAAAAAAAAAAAAATTGGATTTGACAATAAAAATAGGAGAGAAGATTTTATGAAATGGGGGAGTTAGGGGTATCAGGAAGATGGGGGGGAAGTTTTGAGGAATTTTTAAATGTTGAGAAGATAGGGAAGCGTGATTTCGGTTAGGGCAAGGAGGAATAACATTTGTAGGAGCGAGGAAAGCCATTGTGAGTGTGGGGGAATTCGTGGGGCGTAGGAAAATAAAAGGGGGGTAAGGCACCGGATTGAGGGATAAAGATAGAAAATGTTAAAAGCAGGGGGGATGTATTTTTGGGGTGGGGGTGTATTATTTAAAAAAAATGTAGGGAAAGGGAAAGAGAGCATGCATTTTTCCCTTGTATGGGCAAAGGTAAAAGAAGTGAAAAAAATTATGGGGGAAATAAGTCGTTGAGTATAACGGGTAAAGTGATGGTAAAATTATTGAAAGAATTAAGAGTAAAACAAGATAGCAATGAAAAAGGGAGGCCAGGAAAGGTGTGGAAACCCAAATGTTTACGTGAAACATATGGTGAACAGTATTTTAAAAAAGGGGAAAGAGTTTTTTTTGGATTTATGATTTTGAAAAGCATATGACAATGTGGACAGGGAACAATGTGGCGGGGTTGGTATAGGGGGTAGGGTTTCGAAAGCATGAAAGGTTTTTACGAGATGTGAGGAGGGGGAGATTTTTTCCCAGTAAAAGTAGGGCCCTTTGCAGGTGTGGAGTTAAAAGGTAAGAATCAAACACAAAGTGGGAGTTGTCACAGTTGCTCTTTGCTGATGACACTGTGCTCTTGGGAGATTCTGAAGAGAAGTTGCAGAGATTGGTGGATGAATTTTGTAGGGTATGTAAAAGAAGAAAATTAAAAGTGAATATAGAAAAGAGTAAGGTGACGAGGATAACAAAAAGATTAGGTGATGAAAGATTGGATATCAGATTGGAGGGAGAGAGTATAGAGGAGGTGAATGTATTCAGATATTTAGGAGTGGACGTGTCAGAAGATGGGTATATATATATATATATATATATATATATATATATATATAATATATATAATATATATATATATATATATATATATATATATATATATATATATATATATATATATATATATATATATATATATAATATATATATAATATATATATATATATATATATATATATATATATATAAATCTTGCCTAAAAACTCACACACTATAATATAGAAAATTTTGACAGGGACAGAATCAGGTTACTCAAGTTTGCGCTGAATTTCGTTAAAGCCTCTTTTTTGGGTGGTATATATTTTCCCCTCCGCCAAAATGAGTTTTAAAAGTTAGCGTCGTTTTCTTCTGAGTCGCTTTTAGCATAATTTGAGCTGTGGTAGGGAGTGTAGTTTCAGTTTTTTTGGCTGTTGGAATCAATGGAGTTGTAGATCATTCTTAGTACTTGAACTAGATTTGTAGTGTGTATATGTGTGTGTGTGTGTGTGTGGTGTGTGGTGTGTGTGTGTGTGTGTGTGTGGTGTGTGTGTGTGTGTGTGCGTGTGTGTGTGTGATAATTTGGCGCGAAATTTTTTTTTTTTCCTTTTTTTTGGCAGGAGTTGTGGTCGGGCTGGACCTGGGTGGCGGCGGCCACAGCAGCACCGCTATCAATATTTTATTCCAAAAATTGACACCTGAAAATGGAGGAGACTGGTGTTACTGGTGTTACTGGTGTTACTGGTGTAACTGGTGTTACTGGTGTTACTGGTGTTACTGGTGTTACTGGTGCAACTGGTGTTACTGGTGTTACTGGTGTAACTGGTGTAACTGGTGTAACTGGTGTTACTGGTGTTACTGGTGTAACTGGTGTAACTGGTGTTACTGGTGTTACTGGTGTTACTGGTGTTACTGGTGTTACTGGTGTAACTGGTGTTACTGGTGTTACTGGTGTTACTGGTCCAACTGGTGTTACTGGTGTTACTGGTGCAACTGGTGTTACTGGTGTTACTGGTGTTACTGGTGTTACTGGTGTTACTGGTGTAACTGGTGTTACTGGTGTTACTGGTGCAACTGGTGTTACTGGTGTTACTGGTGTAACTAGTGTTACTGGTGTTACTGGTGTAACTGTGTTACTGGTGTGCCAGTCTGATAGTGTAAGCAGCTGTGGTGTCCTCACCACTCTACTACACTCTACTACACTCTGCTACACTCTACTACACTCTACTACACTCTACTACACTCTACTACACTCTACTACACTCTACTACACTCTACTACACTCTACTACACTCTACTACACTCTACTACACTCTACTACACTCTGCTACACTCTACTACACTCTCCTACACTCTACTACACTCTACTACACTACTACACTACTACACTCTCCTACACTCTACAACACTCTCCTACACTCTACTACACTCTACTACACTACTACACTCTCCTGCGCTTTCCTACACTCTACTACACTCTACTACACTACTACACTCTACTACACTCTACTACACTACTACACTCTACTACACTCTCCTACACTCTCCTACACTCTACTACACTACTACACTCTACTACACTCTACTACACTACTACACTCTACTACACTCTCCTACACTCTCCTACACTCTACTACACTCTACTACACTACTACACTCTCCTACACTCTCCTACACTCTACTACACTCTCCTACACTCTCCTACACTCTACTACAATCTACTACACTCTCCTACACTCTACTACAATCTACTACACTCTCCTACACTACTACACTCTACTATACTACTACACTCTACTACACTACTACACTCTACTACACTACTACACTACTACACTCTACTACACTACTACACTCTACTACACTACTACACTCTACTACACTACTACACTCTACTACACTACTACACTCTACTACACTACTACACTCTCTACACTACCACTCTATTTCCCTTTTCCAAAAAATTTTTTTTTTTTTTTTTTTATTTTTTGGGGGGGGGGGTTTTTTTTGGGGGGGGGGGTTTTTTTAAAAAATTTCTTTTTTCCCCCCCCCCCCCAAAATTAAAAAAATTTTCCCCCTAATTTTTAAAACAAAAAAAAAATTTTAAATAATTAAAATTTAATTTTAATTACCCTAAATTTACTTTATCAATTAATTTCCAAAAACTCTCCCCAAATCCCTTAATTCCCCCCTTTTTTCAAAATTTAAATTACTCCCCTTTAAATTATACCATAATCTTACAAAATTTCCCCAAAAAATTTTCCCCCCAAAAAATAACTAAAACCCCAAAATTCCATCAAAATTATAACAAAACCCCTTAATTAATTTCCAAAACCCCCTTTTATAAACTAAAAATTACAAAATCATAACTAAAAAACCATCTAATTTCCCCCCTTAAACATAAAAATTAAAAAAAATTTTTAAAAACTATTACATTACTAACTTAAAACCCTTTAAAAAAACCCAAATCTAATTATAATTAAATATAATATAAAAAACCCCCAAAAATCTTAATTTAACCATAACATATACATTAAAAAAAATTTCAAATTAAAAAAAATTTATATAAATTTAAAATTATAACTTAATTACAAAAACCCTAATTCCTTTAAAAAAAAATTAATAATATAAAAATTATTATTTTTATAATTTAAAAACCCCCTTTCATATACATTATTAAAATTTAATATAAATAATTTTTAACTTAATCAAAAAAAACCAAATTTAACTAAATAAAAAAAAAATAAAAATAAATAACATCTTAAATTATAATATAATTTAATATAAAAAAACCCCAAATAATCATAATAAAAAAAAACCCCTTTTTTAATAAAAAAAAAAATAATATAATCTAAATCTAAAAAATTTAAATATTTATAAAATTTAATATAATTTAATATAATATAAATCCCTAAAAAATAAAAACCCAAAATTATAATATAATTTATAAATTTAAATTATAATTTAAAATTATAATTAATTAAATAAAAATAATTTTAAAACCCAATTATTTTTTAAAACAATAAAAAAAACCTTAAATTTAAAAAATAAAAATTTTACTAAATAAATTAAAAAGATAAACCTTCCCCCTTTTAAAACAAACTTAAAAAATAATATAACCCAAACATAAATTAAATATAAAAAAAAAAAAAATTTTTTTTTAAATCCTATACAAAAAATTTTAATTATAATAAAATTAAATTATAAAAATTATAATAAATTAAATATAATTAAAATTAATATAAATTATAATAAAATATAATTAAAAAACCCTAAAATAAATAAAATTTTAAATTTTTTAAACTAAAAATTTAATTAAAATTTTACAAAAACCCTATAAATAAAAAAATTTAAAAAAACCACCCCTATTTCAAAAACCCCTAATATAATTAAAAAATTTAAAAAATTAAAAATAATAAAAAAATTAATTTAATTAAAAAAAAAATTTTTAAAAAAAAAAAAAATTTTTAAAAAAAAAACCCCCCCCTAATTAAATTAAAAAAATCAATAAAATTCATTAAATAAATCCAAAAAATAACATAATAAAACCCAAAAAATTTATAAAAAACCTTAAATTACCAACTAATTACAATAAAAAAAAATATTTTAAACTATAATTAAAAAAACCAAATAAATATAATACTAATTCTAAAATTTTATAAAAATCTAAACCCCCTTTCACTTACAATTACATAATAAAACTATTTTAATACCCTTTTAATCTAAATTAATTATAAACAAAATTTTTTTAAAAAATAAAAAAAAATAAATTAAAAAAACCAACCCCCCTAAAAATTTAACAATACAATCTAAAATTATAATCTAATTTAATCAAAAAAAATTTTTTACAATAAAACATTAAAAATTAATATAATCATAATAAAATTATAAAATCTAATATACCCCTAATATAAATAATAAAATTTCTAATATAATATAATCAAACCTAAATCTAAAACAAATTTCCTTTAAAATTAAATAATATAATCTACTAATTAAACCCAAATTATTTAAATAATCATTAATTAAAAAAATTTAAAAAAATTTTTAAAAATTAAATAAAATTTTCCCTTATAACTATAATATAATCTAAAAATCACCCTAAAAAAATAATAAAATTAAACACAAAAAACCCCTAATATAAAAAAACCTTAAATAACCTATTAATACTAATCTTAAAAAAACCCCCCAAAATAATTAAACCTTTTTACTAATATACCTTAATATAATTAAAACCCTTATAACAACCTATAAAAAACCCTTTAAAAAAATTTCCCCAAAAACCCTAATAAATTAAAATTACCCCTTTAATTACCCCAAAAGATCCCCCTTATAATATCATTATAAATACCCAAAAATTTAATAAAAATAAACTGAATTTAAAAATTCGAAAAAATTTAAAAAAAAAATATAAAAAACCCCCCTTTTAATCTATAAATATCTATAATTAAATTATAATATAAATTATAATAATTTATATAATTACTAAAATTAAAACCTTAAAAACAAAAAACCCTTTTTAAAAACTAAAAAAAATTAAATAAAAATTATACACATCCTATAATCTACCCTCTAAATTATAATTAATAAACTTTTACCCTTTTACCTTTTTCTTTTAAAAAAATTAAAAAACCCCCCCCAATTAAACCCTATAAACTAATATAATTCAATTTTCCCCCAAAAAAATTAAAAATTACAATTAAATTTTCCCTTATAAAAACCCCCTTTTTCCAATTTAAAACCTTAATATACATATCATAAAATTAACCTCTAAATATTAATATAATATAACTCAAAACCTCTAATTTAAATATAATAAAATTTAAAACCAACATTACTTAATTACTTATAAAAAAATTTAAACCCCTAAATACAAATTTTTAAAAACTCCCCCAATAAAACCTATAATTACTACCTAAATCCCAATAAAAAAATTTTAAACCCCCCTTTTAATTTCCTAATAAAACCCCTAATTAAAAACCCTATCAACCCTCTAAAAAAATTTTTTCCCTAAAATTAAACCCATAAAAATCAAAACCCCTATTAAATCCTCTAAATTACATAAAAATACAAACCTCTCCTTTTAACTTTTATAACTAAAAATAAAATTTTAAATCCCCCAAAAAATATCAATTACTAAATATAAAATATAATTATAATCCAAAACCCCCTTATTATCAAAAACCTCTTTTTTTAAAAACCCCCTTATACACCTAATTTAATTTATAACTAAAAACCCTACACAATATAAATAAATAAATATCATTACAAAAACCCTAAAAAAAACTACATAAAAAATTAAATTTTTTAAACAAACCTTAAATTATAATCTAATCTCATAAATCTAATAAACCCCAAAACCCTCCTATCATATAATCTCCACTCAATCAAATTATAAACTAAATACTCCCAAATAAAAACACAAACCCTCCCAAACCCTAATTTTCCCCTTTCTCTCCTATAATAAATACTACCTCCCAAAAAACCCTAAAAAATCCTCTTACTCCACCCCTTTTACTCCCAAAACCCTTAACCCCCAAAAAAACCCCCTTCTCCTCTCCCAAACCCTTTCCTCCTCACTCCTTAACTTACAACACCCCTCTATTCCAATTCCCCCCTACTCACTCCCCTTTTTTCCCCCTCCTACTACATTTTAAACTACTACCCCCCTTTCCTCACTCTACCCCAAAAACCACTACATTTTCTAATCACCCCCCCCTTTTCCCTCCCCCCCCCAAAAAACTCTCTCACTCTACCCTACCAAACCTTTCCCCCTTTTAAAACCCACCACCCCAAACCCCTTTCCCTAAAACCCTCAAAAACCTCCTTTTAAAACTCTACTCATATACTATCCCAAACTTTTCTCTCCCCTTTCTCCCTACTACACACCTATTTCCCTTCCCCTCCCCCCCTTTTTTACTACCTTTTACACACTTACCCCTCACCTAAAACTCACCCTCTCTCCTTTTAAACCACTACATACTCCTACTACACTTTACAAACCCCCCAAAAAACTAACTACAACCTACTCCCTCTACCTCTCTACCACTAAAAACCTCACTCTACACCTAACACCTACCCCTCTCACCTACTCCTCTACATTTAAACACTACTACCTCACTCCCAATTTACTACCCAACCCCCTTTAACCCACTACTCCCCTTACACATTTAAATTTAAACCTAACACTCCCAAAACTACCCCTCCCCAACCTAAAAAACCAAATACACCCCCAACAAAAAATACTACACCCAAAATAACACTCTCCCACCCCAAACCCTACTACAAAAACCCCTACATACTACACTCTACACACAAAACCCCAAACACCTAACCACTACTACACCCAACACTAAAAACTCACTACACCTCCCAATTTCTACCACTACACTATCCCCTAAACTACACCTCCCCCAAACCCTACCCCCCAACAAAATTTAAAAAAACCCACAACTACACACCCTCCCACTTTCTACAAACACACACCCCAATTTAAATCACACACCCCAAACTACACAAACCCCTACAACACACCCACCAAAACCCTACACCCAAACCTACTCCTACTACACTCAAACACACTACCCCAAACACACTCTACTAAAAACCCCCCAAACACCACCACAAAACTCATTTAAAACTCTACACCTATACACACAAAAAACCCCTACTACACAATACACTACACACTACAACACTACTACACTAACCCCCCTTTTCCCCCCCAAAAACCCCCAGGTACAAAAAGAAAAACCCCCGGTAGGGGTTTGGAAAAAACCTTTCTTTTTCCTCCATGCCCAAACTGACCGGAAACTGGTTATTGATTTAAAAAAAGATGTTTTTTTTTTTAATAACAATAAAAAATTTTCATTTTTTTCCCCGCAACCTTTGGTTTTTTGGGGAGGGGGGGGGGGGGTGGGGGTTGGGGGGGGGGGTTGGGGGGGTTGGGGGGGCCCCCTTCCGATATCTGGGAGTACATCCTCACCGAAACACTTTCTCACCCCCACAAGATAACTTCAGTCCTTATTTTTTGTGTAAATTCTCAATGTTTTTTAAAACTTCCCACATGCTGTGTTTAATATGTAAAAATATATATATATATATACAATAATAATTATAAAAATTTTTTAAAATATATTTAAAAATTATATATATATAAATATTAAAAAAATTTATATATTTATGACATAAAAGGGGTATGTTTTTTTCCCTTCCCGTTTTAAACGCAAATTTTGGTTCCTTTCAAGGCGGACCTACTGAACCTGCAAGACCTGCAGACCTCTGGACCTGGAACCGGGAAGACCCTAGACCTGCTAGACCCCGCTGAACAGCAGACCTGCGGCCTGCGGACCTGTGGACCTACTGAAACCCGCAAGACCTGCTAGACCCGCTGGACCTGCGAACCTGCTGGACCTGCAAACCTGTGAAAACCTGTTGGACCCTGACTGCAGCCTGCTAGACCGCTGGGCCTGCTAACCTGGTGGACCAAGACCCGCTGAAATTTGGGCCTGCGGGCCTGCCAATCTACTGACCTAAAATTAAAAATCCATTTTTAATTCGTAATTTTAATTTTAAAATTAAAATCATTTGATTTTAAAAGGGGAGAACCCCAAAAATTTCTTCGAAGAAAAAGTTCACTGATTTTTTTTCGGGTCGGAATCTTCTCTCCTTTAAAATTTCCCTTCTTCCTTCCATGGGCCAAGATGTGGGGACCCCCTCTTGGTCCTTTTCCGTCTTCTTCTTGATCAGGTCCCTGCTTTTTTCTGTCGTTGGGCGAAAATGGGCCTACCCCATCTTCGTCCTCTTCCTCTTGAATCCTTCCCTGAATTTTTAACTCAGGGGTTCCCTTTTTACGATTCTTGGTGCGTGCCGTTGCTCGCGGAGGTCTGGTTCCCATTTCCGCGGGTAGGGTAGAGAGGGAGGGCGCCTCTGGAAAGGGGTTTGGGGGTTTGGGGAGGGCATCGGCAAGCGGAGGGTAGAGAGGGGGGGTCTTCTGGGAAGGGGGAAGGAGAGGGAGGGGGGACCCCTGGCAGGGTTTAAATCTGGTTTTGGGGGTTTTTCCCATGCGGTCAAGGGAAAAACGTCGCTCTCCCGTGCCCCGGACACCTTCATTCTGTGTGGCCTGTATGTTGTGTTGCTTACTTACCTTTGACTGTTTGTTGCTTTCCTTACACGTTTACTGTTTTGTTGTTACCTTACACTGTCGACTGTTTTGTTGCTTACCTACCTTCGCTGTTGTGTTGCTTCCTTACACGTCGAGTTTTTGTTGCTTACCTTACACGTCGACTGTTGTGTTGTTTAAAAAAAGTCGACTGTTGTGTTGCTTCCTTTAAAGTCGACTGTTTTTTGCTTACCTTCCTGTCGACTGTTTTGTTGCTTACCTTTTATGTCGATGTTGGTTTTTTCCTTTCCTGTCGACTGTGTTTTCTTACCTTAAAACTTTGACTGTTGTGTTTTCTTTTCCCTTTCACTGTTGACTGTTGTTTTTTCTTTACCTTTCACTGTCGAGTTTTGTTGCTTCCTTACATGTCGACTGTTGTGTTGCTTCCTTACCGTTGACTGTTGTGTTCTTTCCTTCACTGTTGACTGTTTTTGTTGCTTTCCTTACACTGTCGCTTTGGGGTTTTTCTTACCTTACACGTCACTGTTGTGTTTCTTACCTTACACTGTTACTTTGGTTTTTTCCTTCATTGTTTTTCTGTTTGTTGCTTACCTTCACGTTGATGTGGTTGTTTCCTTACACTGTTGACTTTGTGGCTTACCTTACACTGTTGACTGTTGTGTTGCTTTCCCTTTCCTGTCGATGTTTTGTTGCTTACCTTCACTGTCGACGTTGTGTTGCTTACCTTTTTACTTTAACTTTTTGTTGCTTACCTTACACTGTTGACTGTTGTGTTTCTTCCTTACACTGTTAAATGTTGTGTTTCTTTCCCTTACACTGTCGACTGCTGGTTGCTTACCTTACACTGCGTGTTTTGTTGCTTACCTTCACTGTTAACTGTTTTTGCTTTCCTTACACTGGACTGTTTTGTTGCTTACCAAAAACTGTTGCTGTTTTGTTGCTTACCTTTCAGTTGACTGTTGTGTTTCTTACCTTTTCCCGTTGACTGTTGTGTTGCTTACCTTCCCGTTACTGTTGTGTTGCTTACCTTACACTGTTGACTGTTGTGTTGCTTACCTTACACTGTCGACTGTTGTGTTGCTTACCTTACACTGTTGACTGTTGTGTTGCTTACCTTACACTGTCGACTGTTGTGTTGCTTACCTTACACTGTCACTGTTGTGTTGCTTACCTTACACTGTTGACTGTTGTTTTGCTTTCCTTTTCACTGTTTACTGTTGTGTTTTCTTTCCTTACACTGTTTGATTTGTGTTCTTACCACACTGTTTTACTGTTGGTTGCTTACCAAAACTTTTGACCGTTGGTTCTTACCTTACACTGTTTTACTGTTTGTTTTTCTTTCCTTACACGTTGACTGTTGGTTCTTACCTTTCACTGTTGCTTTGTGTTGCTTACCTTACACTGTTGACTGTTGTTTGCTTCCCTTTAAATGTTGCGTTGTGTTTTTCTTTCCCTTTCCTGTTGACCGTTTGTTTTTACCTTACATGTTTTATTTGTGTGCTTTCCTTACCTGTTGACTGTTTGTGTTGCTTACCCTTTCACTGTGACTTTGTGTTGCTTACCTTAACTGTTGCTGTTGTGTTGCTTACCCTTTAAATTTTGACTGTTGTGTTCTTACCTTACACTGTTGATGTTGTTTGCTTTTCCTTTAAATGTGACTGTTGTGTTCTTACCTTACACTTTGACTGTTGTGTGCTTACCTTTCATGTTGACTGTTTTTGCTTACCTTCACTGTTTTAGTTGTGTTGCTTACCTTACACGTTGATGTTGGGGTTCTTTCCTTAATGTCGACTGTTGTGTTTCTTACCCTTTCATGTTAACTGTTTTTTGTTGCTTACCTTAACTGTTGACTGTTTTTTTGCTTTCCTTTCATGTTGACCGTTGTGTTGTTACCCTTCCTGTTTTACTGTTGTTTCTTACCTTACACTGTTGATGTTGTATTGCATACCTTACAATTTGACTGTTGTGTTTCTTTTCCTTTCACTGTTGACTGTTGTGTTGCTTTCCTTACCGTTGACTGTTGTGTTCTTACCTTCCGTTGCTGTTGTGTTGCTTTCCTTTCCTGTTGACTGTTGTGTTTCTTACCCCTTTAAAAAGTTTCTGTTGGTTGCTTACCTTAAATTGTTGATGTTGTGTTGCTTACCTTACATTGTTGACTGTTGTGTTGCTTACCTTACACTGTTGACTGTTGTGTTGCTTCCTTACACGTTGACTGTTGTGTTTCTTACCTTACCTGTTTACTGTTGTGTTTTTTACCTTAAAAGTTGACTGTTTGTTTTTTACCCAAATTGGTTTACTGTTGTGTTGCTTACCCTTTCACGTTGACTGTTGTTTTTAACCTTAAATTTTTGACTGTTGTGTTTCTTTTCCTTAAATTGTTGACTGTTGTGTTGCTTTCCCTTTAAAAGTTGACTGTTGTGTTGCTTACCTTACACTGTTGACTGTTGTGTTTCTTACCTTAAATTGTTGACTGTTGTGTTTCTTACACTTTGCTATTTTTCTTCTTCCTCTTTTCCCTTCTATATCCTTTTCTTCCTCTCCACCTCTTTTTTTCATCATTACTTTTCTCCGTTCTCATCCTTTTTTTTCTCTCCCTTTTTATTCTTTTTCTCGCCTTCTTTTGTTTCTGTTTCTCCTTTCTTATCACCCTCCATTTCCATCTCCACTCCTTCCTCGTCTCACTTTCTATCCTACAGCTCCTGGTACTGACTATCTCACACATCGAGAGATATAAAAGCTATCTCACATTTGGCGAGAGATTCACCAAAGAAGAAAGCTATTTGGCCTCAAGTCTTTGATCTTACAGTATTAACCCTGCCAGTCTTTTTTATCCTCTTCTTCCTCTTATCAAGTGCATCGACTTTTTGCAGGCGGGAGAGGAGGTGAGGGAGGGGTGATGGGAAGGGAGTAGGATAAAGGTAATGTTGGAGAAAGATGGGAGAAGAGAAGTGGAGAGATAGGCTACAGTAAGCGATGTTGTGGAGATATGGATGGTTTAGAGATAGAGAGAGAGACCGACTGCGGAAGTGTGAGAGAGTAACTGTGAGAGTGTGAAAGAATGAGACACTGTGTGAGTGTGCGAGTGATTGTGTATACACACACACACATACACACATAGATAGATAGACAGATAGTTAGATATATATATATATATATTATATATATATATATATATATATATATATATATATATATATATATATATATATATATATATATATAGATAGATAGATATACAGATAGATATAGATAGACATCCGATAAATGGACGGGTGCAGGTGAAGTGGAAATGAAAAATGGCTGAGGAATTATCAATGATTTCTCCAGAGGATAAAAGAAAAATATTTTTTAGAGATTAATAATAAAAATGAGAAAACGTAGAGAGGAGATAAAGTGGGCAATTAAGAATAAGGTCTGGAGATGGTGGATAATTAGGTAGGGGAATTAGGGAAGATGGAGAGAATATCTTGAGACAATGTTGAATACAGGGCGAATACGAGTGACTGACTCCCCGTCCCCAGGATAGCGTGTCGGGAACAATGTTTCGCTCTGACGACGTGGTTAAAACTCGAGCGAAACGTCGTCCTGGTAAGAGCATATTCAGCAGCGAGTGTCTTTCTTATCCTCACAATTCAATGTTGAATTTAAAGCTGTGGGAGGAATCTAGTGCATCCGGCAGGGATTTGAGTTTTGCGAGGAGGGATGGGCCGGAAGTACGGAGGAAGTGAGGGGGAAGGGGGAGACAGTAAGTGGGACGACAGGGGAGCGAAAGCAAGTGGGAATTGTTGAAAGTGATACTGAAATGTTGAGATGGTAAGGAAGGGCGGAGAGTGCTGGAATGGTAGTTTATATTTGTTCACTGACTGGATGACGGAAGGGAAGATACGAGAAAGGAGAAGCATGCATAGTTCTTTCCCATGTGTGGAGAAAAAGTGGGCGAAATTTTCTGCAGGTGGGGGAAAGGTGGCAAGAAAGAGTGTTCGAGGGAAGGAATAATAATAATCGGATGGAGATGGATAGTGGAATAACGGGAAATGAAAACGATCGATGAAATTTTCAGAGAAACTTTACCGAGACTACTCGCCCTCTAGCGAAGCGTCTCGGTAACGTTTCTCTCTGGAAACTGGTACACACACACACACACACACACACACACACACACACACACACACACACACACACACACACACACACACACACACACACACACACACACACACACACACACACAAGTCATGGAGAAAATCATCAGGAGGAGAGTGGTGGAGCACCTGGAAAGAAATAAGCGTATAATCGACAACCAGCACGGTCTCAGGGAAGGAAAATCCTGTGTCACAAACCTACTGGAGTTTTATGACAAGGTGACAGAAGTAAGACAAGAGAGAGAGGGGTGGATAGACTGCATTTTCTTGGACTGCAAGAAGGCCTTCGACACAGTTCCTCACAAGAGGTTAATGCAAAAACTAGAGGATCAGGCACACATAACAGGAAAGGCACTGCAATGGATTAGAGAATACCTGACAAGGAGGCAACAACGAGTCATAGTACGTGACGAGGTGTCAGAGTGGGCGCCTGTGACAAGCGGGATTCCACAGGGGTCAGTCCTAGGACCTGTGCTGTTTTTCGTATATGTGAACGACATAACGGAAGGGATAGACTCAGAAGTGTCCTTGTTTACAGATAATGTGAAGTTAATGAGGAGAATCAAATCGGTCAAGAATCAGGTAGGACTACAAAGAGACCTGGACAGGCTACAAACATTGTCCAGCAACTGGCTTCTTGAGCTTAACCCCGCCAAATGCAAAGTCGTGAAGATCGGGGAAGGGCAAGGAAGACCGCATTTCGCACCGTGCACTCGACAGTGTGGACAATACGTGAAGTGTCAAAGAATTGTAGGGTAATAATTACGTGTGCAGAAAAAGGTACCAATAGAAGGCACAGAAGACACCTAGAGAAGGTACCTAGGAAAGGTGATTAGGGAAGGTAATTAGAGAAGGTACCTAGAGAAGTCACCTATTGAAGGTACTTAGAAAAGGCACCTAGAGAAGGCACCTAGAGAAGATACCTAGAGAAGGCACCTAGAAAAGACACTTAGAGAAGGCACCTAGTAAAGGTACCTGTAGAAGGCACCTAGAGAAGGTACCTAGAGAAGGCAAATAGAGAAGCCACCTAGAAAAGGTACTTAGAGAAGGCACCTAGAAAAGACACCAAGAGAAAGCACCTAGAGAAGGCACCTCGGGAATTTCTAGAGAAGGTACCTAGAAAAGGCACCTAGGGAATGTCTAGAAAAGTTACCTAGAGAAGGCACCTAGGGAATGTCTAGAAAAGTTACCTAGGAAAGGTACCTAGAAAAAGCACCAAGAGAAGGCACCTAAACATCAAAGACTTTAGGAAGCCTAGATGGGATGTCCAGACGAAGTGTTTACTCTGAAACACTAGACAACACACCCAGTTCTTCTCTACAGCAAGTATGAACACGAAGGGTAAAGCGAAGGAAAGAGTGGGTACAAAGAGGACGGGAAGAGTGGCTACCAAGAGGACGGGCTGGAAGCACCGAGTATGGCAGAACGAGCTGTGGATTTAGAGAAGGAGAGTGTGTGAAGGGCCTGGAATGCGATACAGGAAAGGCTGGTTAATTATTCTAACCTGGTTAATTGTTTCCAGTTAATGGGGCTAATTCATCTGCTCTGGTCAATTATTCCCGGTTAATGAGGTTAATTAATCCCCTATACAATTATTCTCGGCTAAGGATAATCATCCCTGGTTAATTGTTCCCTTTTAATGAGATTAATTCCTCTTCCCTTGTCAATTATTCCCCGTTAAGAAGGTTAATTCATTCATCTCCCCTAGTTAATTATTCCCTGTTAATGGGGTTATTTCATCTCCCCTAGTTAATTATTCCCTCTTAATGGGGTTATTTCATCTCCCCTAGTTAATTATCCGAGACTATGGGAGTTAACACGTCTCCTCTCGTCAATTATTCCCCGTTAATTGAGTTAATTCATCTCCCCGGGTTAATTATCCACGGTTAATGAGATCAATACGTTACTCCCCGGGTTTATTTTGGGGAGAAAATTGTAATTTGTCGGAAGTTTAGTAAGTTTAATGAGAGTTAAATTATAATATTAGAGTGAAATTTTCTTTAATGTGATTGTTTGAGTTGGGGGAGAGGGGAGGAGAGGGAGGTGGGAGAGGAGTGGGGGGAGAGGAGGGGTGGGGGGAGGTGAGGGAGGAGGGAGAGGGGAGGGAGGTGAGGGGGAAGAGGAGGAGGGGGGAGGGAGTGGGAGAGGGAGAGGTGGGAGGGGAGGTGGTGGGGGGGAGAGGGAGAGGAGGTGGAAAGGGGGAGGAGTTGGGAAGGGAGGTGGTGGGAGGGGAGAGGGGAGGGAGGTAGAGTGGAGGAGGGGAAGAGGGGGGGGGGGGGGAGGGGAGAGGGGAAGGGGGGGAGGGGAGAGGGGAGGGGGAGGGGGGGAGTGGGGGGGGGAGGGGGGGGGGAGTGGGGGGGAGATTGGGAGGGGGGTGGGGGGAGGTGATTGGGAGGGGGGTTTGGGGGGGGGGTGAGTGGGGGGGGGGTGGAGGGGGTGGGGGGGGGGGTTTGGGGGGGGGTGGGAGGGGTGAGGGGGGGAGGGTAGGAGTGGGGGGGAAGGGGGGGGGGAGAGGGGGAGTGGGAGGGGGGGAGGGGGAGGGAGGTGGGAGGGAGGGGTGGGGGGAGGGAGTGGGAGGGAGGTGAGTGGGAGAGGGAGAGTGGGAGGGGGTGAGTGGGAGAGGGAGGGGGGGGGAGGGGAGGGGGGGGGAGGGGGGGGAGGGAAATGGAGGGGAGAAGGGGGGGAGGAGTGGGGGGGGGGAGAGGGGGGGGATGGGGGAGGGGGGGGGGGGAGGGAGAGGGAAGTGGGAGGGGAGGTGGGGGAGGGAGTGGGAGAGGGAAAGGGCGTGGAGTGTTTGGGGGGTTTTGGGAGGGTGGGGGGGGTGGGGGATTTTTTTTTGGATTTTGGGGTTTTATCTTTTGTTGGGGGGTTTTTAGTGTCTAGTGGCGGATTTTGGATGGGGTGGTTTCGTTTTTTGTTGTTTGGGTTTTTTTTTTCTGGGGGATGTTTTTATTTTTAAAATTTAATTTTTTGGGGGTTAGGTTTTTTTAATTTTGGGGAGGTTTTGGGAGTGGTCCCGGGGGGGGTTTTTAATTTGGTTTATGTTGGGGATTGTTTTTAAAGGTTTTTTTTTTTTTAATTTGGGTTTTTTTTCCAGTTTTTTTTTTTTTTGATGGGCCTTTGTATTTCTTTAATGGGGTTTTTATTTTTTAAATTTTGGGGAAATTTTTAATTTTTTAAGGGTTTTTTTGGGGGTTTTTTTTTTTGGGGGTATTCTTTTTTTGGGGTTATTGTTTTGGGGGTTTTTTTTTATTGGGGGTTTTTTTAATTTTTTTTTTTCTTAATTATTTGGGGGGGGGGTTTTTTTTTTTTTTTTTTTGGGTTTTTTGGTTTTTCAAGGGTGGGTTTTGGGGAAAATGGTTTATTAAATTTTGGGGGGAAAGGGGGGTGGGGGGTTTTTTTTGTTTAGGGGTTATTTTGGGGTTTTTGGATTTATGTTTTATTAAAATTTTTTTTTTTTGGGGGTTTGGGGAGGGGGGGGGGGTTTTCTCTTTTATGATTTTTTTTTGGGAATTTTTTTTAGGGGGATGGGGGGTCTTTATGGGGGGGTTTGGGGGGGTTGGTGGGATTTTTTAAATAAAGGGTTTTTCTATTTCCTTTCTTATTCCTTTTTTTTCCTTTTCTTTTTCTTTTTTTCCCCCCCCCCCTTTTTTTTTTTTCCCTTTATTTCCTTCCTTATCTATTTCCTTTCTCATTTCTTTCCTTTCTACCCCCTTCACCCTCCCACTTTCTTTTCTATCTTTTTCTTTATTTCCTTCTTTCCCTTCCCATCTTTAATTTTTCTTTTTCTCTTTTTTTTCTTATCCCCTTTTTTACATCTATTTCTCTTTCTTTTATTTCTCTTCTATCCCTTCTCCACTTAATTCCTTCTTACCTTTCTCTTTTTACCTTCCCTTTTTCTATTTATTTTTTATCTATTTTTCTTTCCATTTTCCCTTTTTATCTCTTTCCCTTCTTTATTTCTTTCTTACTCTTTCGCCATCTTTAATTTCCCTTACTCTTTCTCTTTCTCTATTTCTTTTCTTTCTTTTCTCTTTTTTTTTTTTTCCTTTTTATCCTTTCTCTTTTTTTTTTTCTCTTCTTTTCCTTTTCCCCTCTTTAAAATTTTCTCTTTTCTCTTTCTCTATTCTTTCTTATCTTTCCTTTCTCTATTTCTTTTCTCCTTTTTTCCCTTTTTTTTCTTCTTACTCTTTCCTTTTTTTATTCTTTTCTTATCACACTCTTTTTTTTACTTCCCTTTTTATCTCCTTCTCTCCTCATTTTTTCTTTAACCCCTTCTTTTCTTTTACTTCCCCACCCCTTTTCTTTTCTTCTTTTTATCCCTTCTCATTCTTTATTCCCCCCTTACTCTTGCTCCTTCTTTTTTTTTCTCCTTTTTCCTTTCTCGGGGTTTACCCCTTTTCTCTTCTCTTTCTTTTTTTTTCTCTCCAAAACCCTTTCTTTTTTTCTTTTATCTCTTCTTTTTTTTAAAAAAAAAAAAAAAAAAAAAAAAAAAAAAAAAAACCCCCCCCCCCCCCCCCCCCCCCCCCCCCCCCCCCCCCCCCCCCCCCCCCCCCCCCCCCCCCCCCCCCCCCCTTACCTTTTAAACCGTTCTCATTCTTATTGCCCTTTTTCTCTTGCTCCTTCTTTATTTCTGAATCTTTTGGCGTTTATTTTTTCTTTGCTTCTTTTTTAGTTCTTCGCAAACCCTTATCTTTTTACTGTTTTTAAAATTTGTTTTAGACCCTTATCCTTCTCTTCTTTATCCTTCTTATCTCTTCTCCTTTTTATTTCTCTTCTTATCCTTTCCTTCGTTATTTTTTCGTATTCGGGATTTCTTTATTCATCTTCTAGTGAAAGCTCACCCCACAAACCCAGAGAATATCACCCCACAACACCCTTATAATTCTCACCCCAAAACCCTTGAAGAGCTCACCCCATCAACACATTATAGGCCCCAAACCCAGGGGATGAGAGCACCCAACACCAGTTAGAAGTCCACCACTAAACTGGTTTATTTCCCACAAAACGTGTTATGAGCCCCACTAAAACGTGGGAGCACCACTAATAACTGGTGTATGTCACCCAAATAAACTGGGATTAGACTCCACAAAAACTGGTGTTTGAGCTCCACTATAAAACTGGTGTTGTGAGCTCCACTATTAACGGTGTTGTGAGCTCCACTTTAAACTGGTGTTTGTGAGCTCCCTATTAAACGGTGTTGTGAGCTCCACTATTAAACTGGTGTTGTGAGCTCCACTATTAAACTGGTGTTTTGAGCTCCACTATTAAACTGGTGTTGTGAGCTCCACTATTAAACTGGTGTTGTGAGCTCCACTATTAAACTGGTGTTTTGAGCTCCACTATTAAACTGGTGTTGTGAGCTCCACTATTAAACTGGTGTTTTGAGCTCCACTATTAAACTGGTGTTGTGAGCTCCACTATTAAACTGGTGTTGTGAGCTCCACTATTAAGCTGGGGTTGTGAGCTCCACTATTAAACTGGTGTTGTGAGCTTCACTATTTCACTGGTGTTGTGAGCTTCACTATTCTACTGGTGTTGTGAGCTTCACTATTCTAATGGTGTTGTGAGCTCCAATATTGCACTGGTGTTGTGAACTCCACTATTGCACTGGTGTTGTGATCTCCACTATTGCACTGGTGTTGTGAGCTCCACTATTTCACTGGTGTTGTGAGCTCCACTATTAAACTGGTGTTGTGAGGTCCACTATTGCACTGGTGTTGTGAGCTCCACTATTGCACTGGTGCTGTGAGCTCCACTATTGCACTGGTGTTGTGAGCTCCACTATTGCACTGGTGCTGTGAGCTTCACTATTGCACTGGTGTTGTGATCTCCACTATTGCACTGGTGTTGTGAGCTTCACTATTGCACTGGTGTTGTGATCTCCACTATTGCACTGGTGCTGTGATCTCCACTATTGCACTGGTGTTGTGATCTCCACTATTGCACTGGTGCTGTGAGCTCCACTATTGCACTGGTGCTGTGAGCTCCACTATTGCACTGGTGCTGTGAGCTCCACTATTGCACTGGTGCTGTGAGCTCCACTATTGCACTGGTGTTGTGATCTCCACTAATGCACTGGTGCTGTGATCTCCACTATTGTACTGGTGTTGTGAGCTCCACTATTGCACTGGTGTTGTGAGCTCCACTATTGCACTGGTGCTGTGAGCTCATTCACCGTTGGTCTTAAGCTCCTCGTTATGTATCAACGTCTCATCCATGTGTCCTACCGTCTGGTCCCGTCTTCTATGTATGCATCTTTGTCCACATACCTGTATCCAGGGATGACTCCAGAATTACAGCATCAATAAAGTGTCGGGGTGGCTACTTGCCTGACAGGGAGGACTGGAGATGAGTGAGACTGTGTTTGCAGACCAAGTACACTGTTTATGCTAATAGTCTTTAAGATCCGATCTATAAAACGATAGTAATTTTTGCACATTTCTCTTCATAAGAGTAAGGACGACGTTTGTCCATTTGAAAGATGTCGGGTTCATTCTACTCTCAAATGAGAAGCTGTTGGTAACTTTAAAGTTATGGCAAAGAGGTTCCTCTCTTTTGGTTATAAATAAAGTTGTCAATGATGCCTCCAACCTTCAGACTCTGGGTTCTTTTCGAATTTGTAAGATATAACTAAGACATCAATTTGTTCTGCTGTCAATACTGCTGCTCCTCTAGTAAGTTTCTGTCAATGTCAGGCAGGAAAACCTACGTACACATGCTGCGCAATTTGCTGGTAAAGTCACACTAATGCGCTCCGTCTTATACAGATGTTTGAGAGTATCAAGGTGCAGTCTGAGTGTAGGAGTAGAATCAAGTGGAACATTGATAGTGTGACCCTCTGATTGTTGTTCTTTCAAGAGGACTTCTCACTTGATGAAGATCAACAATTAAGTGCTCCTCTTTGATGCCATAGTTAAATGCCGTCTCCAACGCCTAGATGGTGAAAGTCTACGGTAAAAGAAATCAATATTTAAGTTACTTCCTCCGCAGTCCACCAAATACACACACACACACAGCCTGACTTTTCTTTTGGTCTTCTCCGCTCTCTCTCAGCAGTGACCTGAGAATTGTTCTGGCTTCGGTATTGTGACTCATTCTTCCTCACTGTTACGTACCTGTGACCGTTTTCCTGCATTAGATGAAGGGTGATGGTGAGTGAAGGAGGATGAAGGGTGATGGTGAGTGAAGGAGGATGAAGGGTGATGGTGAGTGAAGGAGGATGAAGGGTGATGGTGAGTGAAGGAGGATGAAGGGTGATGGTGAGTGAAGGGGGGATGAAGGGTGATGGTGAGGTGAAGGGAGGGATGGAAGGGTGAGGTGAGTGAGGGAGGATGAAGGGTTATGGGAGTGAAGGAGGATAAGGGTGATGGGAGTGAAGGAGGATGAAGGGTGATGGTGAGTGAAGGAGGATGAAGGGTTATGGGAGTGAAGGAGGATGAAGGTGAGGGATGAAGGAGGATGAAGGGTATGTGAGTGAAAGGGGGATGAAGGGTGATGTGAGTGAAGGAGGATGAAGGGTGATGGTTTATGAAGGAGGATGAAGGGTTATGGTGGTGAAGGGGGGAATGAAGGGTTATGGTGAGGAAGGAGGATGAAGGTATTAGATAGGGTTTTGAGAAAAGAGTTGGGATTATAAAGAAAGGGAATTTATGAAAAGGATTAAAATTTTGGTTAGAGGAAATAAATGGTTTATAAATTATTGAATTGAAAAATTTAATTAAATTGAATAAAGGGGATAAAGGGAATTTTAAAATGGGTAAGGAGGATAAAAATTAAATCATAATTATTAGAAGGAATAAGGGGAGTTATTAAAAAAGGGTAGGTTAAGGGGGAAAGGTTTAGAGCAAAGTTGAGAGTGCAAATAATTTTATGCAAAAGGTAAGTTTAGTGGAATAAGGGGCCCCTTTTTTTTCAGGGGAAAATGTTTTTAGTGCCCTAAATGGTTTTCAGGAATGAACCCATGTTTAGGTAAGGTTTGGGGCAGAGGTAAGGTGGTGTATGCGGGTTTTAAAGGAATGTGGTGCAGGGGAATAGGGTTTGCAGACGGAAAATGGTAAATAAATAAAATAATTAATGCCCGGGGGTACAAGGGTGTCAATAGTACAATTCAAAACCTTTTTTTTTAAAACCTAAGTAGTGACCCAAACTGATTCTAAAAGCCCTCAGGATTCCCAACATTTTTAAGTACCCCAAAGCATTCCCACTAACAATTTAAACCCTAGTTTGGCAGGAGGCCGCCACAAGGGTGATCCTGAGTGAAGGGTGATGGTGAGTGAAGGAGGATGAAGGGTGATGGTGAGTGCAGGAGGATGAAGGGTGATGGTGAGTGCAGGAGGATGAAGGGTGATGGTGAGTGCAGGAGGATGAAGGGTGATGGTGAGTGCAGGAGGATGAAGGGTGATGGTGAGTGCAGGAGGATGAAGGGTGATGGTGAGTGCAGGAGGATGAAGGGTGATGGTGAGTGCAGGAGGATGAAGGGTGATGGTGAGTGCAGGAGGATGAAGGGTGATGGTGAGTGCAGGAGGATGAAGGTTGATGGTGAGTGCAGGAGGATGAAGGGTGATGGTGAGTGCAGGAGGATGAAGGGTGATGGTGAGTGCAGGAGGATAAAGGGTGATGGTGAATGCAGGAGGTACAGAGGGAGCTGTCAACCTCCACAGATTTTACTGAACCTTCAAACTTTTTTTTTTTGCTAACTTCTACAAGCTTAGTGAACCACCACCACTGTCTCTAACAAGCCTCTACAGGATCTAACCTTCAACATAATTAATGATCCTCCACAGACTTTTACCATAACTCCACAAAAATTTAGGAACTACAACAGACTTTCAGCCAGACTTTACTAATTTTCCTTTTGCAAACCTCTACGGATTTCCAGCGAACCTCTAGAGACAGAGAGACTTCACAGACTGTTGTTAGGTTGCAAAGACAGTTAACTTCCAGCAGACTTCCAGTCGACTACAACCCAGTGAGTGTTGCAACAGTCTCCTCCTTCACTCACTAATCCTGCACTGCTAAGAGACAACACACATCTTACTGCCTCGGTATAAAATATATATCAGACTTCCCGAGCATGTCAGAAAGAGTGAATTTACTGGAATTCTAACAAGGGCGCTGGTTTCTCATCTGCCTTTCAAAAGAAAAAAATACAAGATAAAACTAGAAACACAAGCAAACGGGGAGAGAGGATTCTAGCAAGACAGTTGTTACAATGAAAAAAAATAAGAACTTCCTTTCCTGGGACGGATGTTAATCCATTTAGGATTATTTCCCAGGCATCCCTACATTTCCACGGTCATAGAGAAAGTCCCGTCGCTTCCTTAAAACGTCCCTGGCTGTGGAAACGGGAGTTGTGGAACGTCCTAAATCTTGAGAAATGAAGACGATTCCTTCGGCGTCCTTTATTGTCAAGACTGAGGAGAGGCATCTCCTGAACCTGTATAAAAGTTCATGGATGTGGAGACGGGCGTCCTGGAACGTCCTAAATCTTCAGAGATATATAGACGGTTCCTACGACGTTCTTTATTGTAAAGACTGAGAGAAAGAAAGAGACACAGAGAGAGAGAAAGAGAGATCTCCTTACGCTATATAATTTTCCATGGATGTGGAGACGGGCGTCTTCTAATGTCCTGGACTTCAAGAATGAATATACGGAGTCCCATCGACACATGAAATTTCACAGGCTATATGAAGGACAATCCTGAGGTATATTTTTACCTTGGAACTCACGAGATCATCTCCGGGGTGATAAACAGTGGTTTCAGGGCCTTTTAAATTTCCGTCACTATTTCTTATACCATTTACAATTAGCAAAATATCGTAAAATACAATAACGACTAAAAAACGACTCTAAATCAACATATAAATCAATTATTTCATGTTGCAATTGTCGTCAACACTCTTCAGTTAAAAGGTACATCCCACAAAGACTAAACATCGAGCTGGCAAACAATAGCCAAGAAAAAGGCACCGCGACGGTTCTTGGTCCTAAAATTTGCGAATTTTGCGAAAAAAAAAAACATTATTGGTGATATTCAAGACTCGTCTCCCGCGATTATTGTCGGACTGACAAGCGGAATGTTTAGTGGTATGACTGACAAGTGTCAACGAAGACCAGAATCAATACTTGAAGTGATGGCTTGGCAGATATTGCTTGGAGAACCAGTCATGGGAAGCTGGCTCCTTCACCTTCCTGTGTTGCTGTGACTTGTAACTGGTCCAAGTCGGACCGAAACGTCGTCATTAGTTTCTCTCTTCTATGTGCCGGTTATTTGTTTATTGTTCCAGTCGTGGCATTGTGCTCTTTTGCTCTCAGTACATACACTGACTTACATATACATGCACGTGTTATCGTTGGATAAGGGAAGGAAGAGGAGATGCGATAACTGAAATATGTAAAGAATATGACACAATTGACAAGGAAGACATCCTAACACAGGAGGACATAAGTAGAGACTAGGTAAGAACTGGTCTTAGCACGATAGAAACCTTGCCTTTACAGTGGTAGTGCTAGATCAGTGGCACAGTTGAAGAGAGAAGATAGTCGGTCGTACTAGTACGCAGGTGGTGGTACTGTGTCCGTCGTACTAGTACGCAGGTGTGGTACTGTGTCCGACGTACTAGTACGCAGGTGGTGGTACTGTGTCCGACGTACTAGTACGCAGGTGGGGGTACTGTGTCTTGACGTTAGCTAAACGCTGCAACCACAATAGACCATTAAAATGAATACTTTACGATATATTAAATACTGAATACGGAACACCAGGAGCCTAGCACTGCTACTGTAGCTACAGATGGGCAAGCAGAAAGGTAATCTTTCACTCGATCACGCGCACACAAACACTCCCTCCAAGGAAGGATGTTGTCTTTACAGAGTGAGTCGGAGAGGGATGAGGAAGATTCAAGTCAGTAGTCTCACTTGAGTGTGATTATTGCTGCACTTGTCTCCGTGGAGAGAGAGATGGTCAATACTGACTTGTTTCAGCCTTGGAGGCAATTAATATTCTACTGTGTTGGTAATAATTGATTTGTGTGTTTGTATGTATGTAATTACCTAGTTGTGGTTGCAGGGATCGAGTCATAGCTCCTGGCCCCGCCTCTTCGCTTGTTGCTACTAGGTCCACTCTCCCTTTTCCATGAGCTTTATAGGACCTCTTTTTAAAGCTATGAATGGATCCTGCCTCCACTACATCACTCTCCAGATTGTTCCATTTCCTGATAACTCTATGACTGAAGAAATGCTTCCTAACATCCCTGTGACTCATCTAAGTTTTCAACTTCCAGTTGTGACTCCTTGTTACTGTGTCCCATCACTGAAACATTCTGTCCCTACTCACCTTGTCAGTTCCTCTCAGTATTTTATGTGTCGTTAGCATGTCCCCTCTATCCTCCCTGTCCTCCAGTGTCGTCAGAGTGATTTCCTTTAACCTCTCCTAGTAGGGCATACCCTTTAGCTCAGGGATTAGTTTTTGTTGCAAACTTATTTGACTAGGTGTGGGTTCCATACCGGTGCTGCATACTCCAATATGGGCCTAATGTACACAGTGTACAGTGTCTTTAATGACTCGTTACTTAGATGCTGAAACACTATTCTTAGGTTTGCCAGGCGCCCATATAATGCAGCAGTTATTTGGTTGACGTGCGCCTCAGGAGATATTCTCGGTATGATGCTCACCCCAAGAT
>NC_069404.1:64889217-64900052 GCF_026875155.1 Cherax quadricarinatus
AACATATGTAACCCAGACTAACATATGTAACCCAGACTAACATATGTAACCCAGACTAACATATGTAACCCAGAAAAACATATGTAACCCAGACTAACATATGTACCCAAACTAAACATATGTAACCCAGACTAACATATGTAACCCAGACTAACATATGTAACCCAGAAAACATATGTAACCCAGACTAACATATGTAACCCAAACTAACATATGTAACCAGACTAACATATGTAACCCAGACTAACATATGTAACCCAGACTAACATATGTAACCCAGAAAACATATGTAACCTTAGACTAACATATGTAACCCAAACTAACATATGTAACCCAGACTAACATATGTAACCCAGACTAACATATGTAACCCAGACTAACATATGTAACCACAGACTAACATATGTAACCCAGACTAACATATGTAACCCAGACTAACATATGTAACCCAGACTAACATATGTAACCAGAAAAACATATGTAACCCAGACTAACATATGTAACCCAAACTAACATATGTAACCCAGACTAACATATGTAACCCAGACTAACATATGTAACCAGAAAAACATATGTAACCCAGACTAACATATGTAACCCAAACTAACATATGTAACCCAGACTACATATGTAACCAGACTAACAATATGTAACCCAGACTAACATATGTAACCCAGAAAAACATATGTAACCCAGACTAACATATGTAACCCAAACTAACATATTATAACCCAGACTAACATATGTAACCCAGACTAACATATGTAACCCAGACTAACATATGTAACCCAGACTAACATATGTAACCCAGACTAACATATGTAACCCAGACTAACATATGTAACCCAGAAAAACATATGTAACCCAGACTAACATATGTAACCCAAACTAACATATGTAACCCAGACTAACATATGTAACCCAGACTAACATATGTAACCCAGACTAAAATATGTAACCCAGACTAACATATGTAACCCAGACTAACATATGTAACCCAGACTAACTTATATGTAACCCAGACTAACATATGTAACCCAGACTAACATATGTAACCCAGACTAACATATGTAACCCAGACTAACATATGTAACCCAGAAAAACATATGTAACCCAGACTAACATATGTAACCCAAACTAACATATGTAACCCAGACTAACATATGTAACCCAGACTAACATATGTAACCCAGACTAACATATGTAACCCAGACTAACATATGTAACCCAGACTAACATATGTAACCCAGACTAACATATGTAACCCAGACTTAACATATGTAACCCAGACTAACATATGTAACCAGAAAAAAATATGTAACCAGACTAACATATGTAACCCAAACTAACATATGTAACCCAGACTAACATATGTAACCAGACTAACATATGTAACCCAGACTAACATATGTAACCCAGACTAACATATGTAACCCAGACTAACATATGTAACCCAGACTAACATATGTAACCCAGACTAACATATATGTAACCCAAATTAACATATATGTAACTCAGACTAACATATATGTAACCCAGACTAGCATATGTGTAACCCAGATTAACATATATGTAACCCAGACTAACATATATGTAACCCAGACTAACATATGTAACCCAGACCAACATATATGTAACCCAGACTAACATATATGTAACCCAGACCAACATATATGTAACCCAGACTAACATATGTATCCCAGACTAACATATGTAACCCAGACCAACATAAATGTAACCCAGACTAACATATATGTAACCCAGACTAACATATATGTAACCCAGACTAACATATGTAACCCAGACTAACATATATGTAACCCAGACTAACATATATGTAAACACCAGATTAACATATTATGTAACACACATAACATATAGTAATCCAGTTAACATATATGTAACCCACACTAACATATATGTAACCCAGGTTAACATATATGTAACCCACACTAACATATATGTAACCCAAGTTAACATGTATGTAACCCAGACTAACATATATGTAACCCAGGTTAACATATATGTAACCCAGACTAACGTATATGTAACCCCGGTTAACATATATGTAACCCAGACTAACATATATGTAACCCAGACTAACATATGCAACCCACACTAACATATATGTAACCCAGACTAACATATATGTAACCCAGACTAACATATTCAACCCACACTAACATATATGTAACCCAGGTTAACATATATGTAACCCAGACTAACGTATATGTAACCCCGGTTAACATATATGTAACCCAGACTAACATATGTAACCCAGACTAACATATATGTAACCCAGACTAACATATATGTAACCCAGACTAACATATGTAACCCAGACTAACATATATGTAACCCAGACTAACATATATGTAACCCAGACTAACATATATGTAACCCAGGTTAACATATATGTAACTCACACTAACATATATGTAACCCAGACTAACATATATGTAACCCAGACTAACATATATGTAACCCAGACTAACATATGTAACCCAGACTAACATATATGTAACCCAGACTAACATATATGTAACCCAGACTAACATATGTAACCCAGACTAACATATGTAACCCAGACTAACATATGTGAACCCAGACTAACATATATGTAACCCAGATAACATATATGTAACCCAGACTAACATATATGTAACCAGACTAACATATATGTAACCCAGACTAACCATATATGTAACCCAGACTAACATATATGTAACCCAGACTAACATTATGTAACCCAGACTAACATATATGTTAACCCAGACTAACATATATGTAACCCAGACTAACATATGTAACCCAGACTAACATTATATGTAACCCAGACTAACATATGTAACCCAGACTAACATATATGTAACCCAGACTAACATATATGTAACCCAGACTAACATATGTAACCCAGACTAACATATATGTAACCCAGACTAACATATATGTAACCCAGACTAACATATATGTAACCCAGACTAACATATATGTAACCCAGACTAACATATATGTAACCCAGACTAACATATATGTAACCCAGACTAACATATATGTAACCCAGACTAACATATATGTAACCCAGACTAACATATGTAACCCAGACTAACATATATGTAACCCAGACTAACATATATGTAACCCAGACTAACATATGTAACCCAGACTAACATATATGTAACCCAGACTAACATATATGTAACCCAGACTAACATATATGTAACCCAGACTAACATATATGTAACCCAGACTAACATATGTAACCCAGGTTAACATATATGTAACTCACACTAACATATATGTAACCCAGGTTAACATATATGTAACTCACACTAACATATATGTAACTCACACTAACATATATGTAACCCAGACTAACATATATGTAACCCAGGTTAACATATATGTAACTCACACTAACATATATGTAACCCAGGTTAACATATATGTAACTCACACTAACATATATGTAACTCACACTAAATATATGTAACCAGGGCTAAACTTTATGTAAAAACCCGGTTTACTTTTTTGTAAATCACCCTAACATATATGAAACCCCGAACCCAAAAATTTTTGGGCCCCCCACTAAAATTTTATGTAAACCCCGGCTAACATATATGCCACCCCCTCTAACATTTATGTAAAATCACCTAACAATATTTTAAAACCCGCTTACATAAGTGTGTTTTATTCACAATAAAAAGGTTTTTTGGTGTTTGCACACACGACAAAAACCCGAACACGGGGGCGTGTAGCCCCGGACCTTTATGTGCTACAAGGGACGCTTTCCCCGACCTCAAAAACTTCCCACACTCCCACATGCCCTCTCCCCACAAGCAGACTCCCCACACTCCCCCACACTCCACACACTCCCCTACATTCCCCCCCACTCCCACATGCCCTCTCTCCCACAAAGCCCGACTCTCCCACACTCCCCCACTCTCCACTACACTCCCCCACACCCCACATGCCCTCTCCCCACAAGCAAATCTCCCACACTCCCCCACACCCATTACACTCCCCCACACTCCCCCACACTCCCCCACACTCCCCCACACTCCCCCACACTCCCACATGCCCTCTCCCCCACACGCAGACTCTCCCACACTCCTCCACACTCCACTACACTCCCCCACCTCCCCTACACTCCCCCACACTTCCACTGCCCTCCCCTCCCCACACGCAGAAATCTCCCACACGCAGACTCCCCACACCTCCCTCACACTCCACTACACCCCCCACACTCCCCATTCCCCCACGCTACCACATGCCCTCTCTCTCACACGCAGACTCTCCCACATTCCTCTACACTCCACCACACTCCCCCACACTCCCCCACTCCCCACCCCTACCACATGCCCTCTCTTTCCCACACGCAGACTCTCCCACACTCCCCACACTCCACTACACTTCCCCACAAACCCCCACACTCCCCCAAGCTCCCACATGCCCCCCTCTCCCACACGCAGACTCTTTCACACTCCCCCACACTCCACTACACTACCCCCCACTCCACCACCTACCCCACACTCCACCACACTCCCCACACTCCACCACACTCCACCACACTCCATCTACACTCCCCCATACTCCACACTCCCCCAAACCCCAGTCCCCCACACCACACTCCCCCACACTCCCCACACCACACTCCCCACACTCCACCAAAACTCCCCCACACCACAGTCCCGCACACAACACTCCCCCCCCACTCCCCACACCACACTCCCCACACCACACTCCCCCACACCACTCTCCCCCCAGACTCCACCACACCCCCACCAACACTCCCCCCACTCCCCCACACCACACTCCCCCACAACACACTTCCCCACACCACTACCCCAACCCAATCCCTCACACCCCTACACCACACTCCCCCACACTCACCCACCCCACATTTGCATTTCCCACACTCACCCACCCCCACAGTCGCATTTCCCACACTCACCCAACCCCACTTTCCCCTACCTCTCTCTCATCGCACTCTCCCACACCACACTCCCCACACCCACTTCCCCACACCACACTCCCCCACCCACACTCCCACACACACTCCCACCACAGCACTCCCCCACACTCACCCAAACCACACTCCCCCACAGTCCCCACACAACAACCCCACAAAACACCCACACCACACTCCCCCACAGTTCCCCACAACTCCCCCACACTCACCCCACACCACACCCCTACAATCCCCCCACAAAAACCCTCCACACTCCCCCACACCACACTCCCCCACAGTCACCCCCAAAAAACACTCCCCCCACTCACCCACACCGCACTCCCCCCCAGTCCCCCACACACACTCCCTCACCTCACCCACAACCACACTCCCCCACAGTCCCTCACACACAACACTCCCCCCCACACACACCACACCACACTCCCCCACAGTCACCCACACAACACTCCCCCACGTCTCCCACACCACACTCCCCCACAGTCACCCACACAAACACTCCCAGACACTCACCCACACCACACTCCCCCAAAAAACTCACCCACACAACACTCGCCCACACTCACCCACACCTCACTCCCCACACTCACCCACACAAACACTCCCCCACACTCACCCACCCCAACACTCGCCCACACTCACCCACACCTCACCCCCCACACTCACCCACACAACACTCCCCCACACTCACCCACACCACACTCCCCCACACTCACCCACACCACACTCCCCACACTCACCCACACCACACTCCCCCACACTCACCCACACACACCCCCACAGTCCCCCCACTCAGCTTCCTCTTCTTCCATCCAAATCCGACTCAGATTTTCCCCTTCAATTTTCTCCCCACAAGTCGGGGGCGATGGATAGATGGAGCAACCTCATAGGCTGGTTGATGGATAGATGGAGCAACCTCATAGGCTGGTTGATGGATAGATGGAGCAACCTCATGGCTGGGTTGATGGATAGATGGAAACAAACCCCATAGGCTGGTTGATGGATAGATGGAACAACCTCATAGTTGGTTGATGGATAGATGGAACAAAGTCATAGGCGATTGATGAATAGTGGGCGGTAAATATGTGGATGGATGTGTGGTGGAAGGTTGGGCGAAAGAAAATGTCAATGGGTGTGTGTTGTGTGTGTGTGTGTGTGTGTGTGTGTGGTGTGTGTGTGTGTATATACTCCATTTCCCGTTCTCTGAAGTAGATTTCATTTTTTCCCGTACAAAACAGTTTGCTTCGCTAATGGTATCCCTCAAAATCGACGTATCCGCGAACCATCCGGATTGCGAAGCAAACTCCCGGGGGAAAAAGGACAACCCCAAAAAGACGGGAAACTGCTGAACAGCCAGAAATATTATTTTTTGGAAATGAAAGAAGAGGAAAGAGAGGAGAAGGGGAAAAGAAAATGGGAAAGAAAAAAGGGAAGAATGAACAGATTGAGGGGGAAAGGGGAAGAAGGGGAAAGGGGGATGAAAAAGATAAAGGGAAGGGGGACACAATGGATTCGGATAAAAAGGGAAAAAGAAAATGATGAGAATAAGAGGAAAAGTAAAAAAAAATAAAAAAGAGGAATGGGAAGAACAAGGAAGAAAAAGAGTATTTTCAGGGAAAAAGGGAAGGGGGAAAAAGAGAGAGAAAAAATTGAAGATTAAGAGAAACATGAGGTAAAAAAAAGAAGTGAAGGAGAAAAGGGAAATGGAGGAGAAACAGGGAAGGGGGGAAACAGGGAAGTGGAGGGGAAAAAGGGAAAAGGGGAGACACAGGGAAAAATGGAGGAGAAACAGGGAAGTAAAGACACAGGGAAAGTGGAAAGGGGAAAAAAGGGGAAAAGAGGAGACACAGGGAAGTGGAGGAAAAAACAGGGAAGTGGAGAAACACAGGGGAAATGGAGGAGAAACAGGGAATGGAGGAGACACAGATAAGTGGAGGAGAAAAAAGGGGGAAAAGGAAAGGGGAACAGGGAAGGGAGGAAAAAACAGGGGGGTGGAGGGAAACAGGGAAGTGGAGGAGACACAGGGGGGAAATGGGGGAGAAACAGGGAAATGGAGGAGGGGAAAAGGGGAAATGGAAAGACCAGGGGAAATGGAGGAGAAAAAAAAGGGAAAAGGAGGAGACACAGGGGAAGTGGGGGAAAACAGGGAAGTGGAGAAGCACGGGGAAATGGAGAGGAAAAACGGGAAATGGGGGGAGACAAGTAAAGGGGGGAGGGGAAAAAGGGAAATGGGGAGCCCAAAGGGGAAATGGAAGGGAAAAGGGAAGTGGGGGGGGACACGATAAAGTGGGGGGAAACAGGGAAATGGAGGAGACACGGGAAGTGGAGGAGAAAAAAAGGGGAAGAAGGACACAGGAAGTGGAGGAGAAACAGGGGGAAATGGAGGAGACACAATAAGTGGAGGGAAACAGGGAAAAAGGAGGGAAAAAAGGGAAGTTTTGGGGGGAAAAAAAGGGAAGTGGGGAAAAATGGGAAGTGGGGGGGAAAACAGGGAAAGGAGGGAAAACAGGGAAGTGGAGGAAACGGGAAATGGAGGGGGGGGACAGGGAAAAAGTGAAAAAACAGGGGAAAGGGGTAGAAACAGGGAAGTGGGGGAGACAAGGGGGTGAGGAGAAACAGGGAACTGGAGGGAGAAACATGGAAGTGGAGGGGGACACAGGGAGTGAAGGAAAACAGGGAAATGGAGGGAGACACGGGAAAGTGGAAGGAGAAAAAAGGGAAGTGGGAAAAAGGCAAAGGGAAAGGGGAGGGGAAAGGGGAAGTGGAGGGGGGAAACAGGGGGAAGTGGAGGAGAAATTTGGGAAGTAGAGAAAAAAACAGGGAAGTGGGGGGACACAGGGGAAATGGGGAGAAGAAAAAAAGGGGAAAAGGAGGAGAGCAGGGGAATGGATGAGACACGGGGAAATGGAGGAGAAAAGGGAAGTGGAGGGGAGACACAAGAAGTGGAAAAAACAGGGGAAAAAGGGAAAACAGGGAAGTGGAGGAGAACAGGGGGAAATTGGGGAGGAGAAACAGGGAATTTGGGGGGAAAAGGAAAAAGGAGAAAAAAAGGGAAAAGGGGGAAAACAAGGGAAGTGGGGGGGAAACAGGGAAATGGGAGGGGGACACGGGAAAATGGAGGAGAACAGGAAATGGGGGAAAAAATGGAGGAAAAAACAGGGGAAGTGGAGGGGGAAACGGGAAAATTTGGAAGGAGACACAAGGAAAATGGGGGGAAAAAAGGGAAAAGGGAGGAGAAAAAAAGGGGGAAGTGGAGAAAACACGGGGGTGAGGGGAAAAAAAGGGGGAAAAAAGGGGGGGAGAACATGGGGTTTGGGGGAGAAAACAGGAAGTGAAGGGAAAGAAAAGGGAAAGGGAGGGAGGAAACGGGAAGGGGAAAAAAAGAAAAGGGGGGGGGGAAAAAAAAAAAAAAGGGGGAATGGGGGAGCACGGGAAAATGGGGGGAAAAGAAAAAAAGCCCAGGGAAGTGGAGAAAACAAGGGAAGTGGGGAGAAAAAGGGAGGTGGAGGGGGACACAGGAAGGGGAAGAAAAAACGGGAAGGGAGGGGACCAGGGAAAATGGGGGAGCGGGAAGTGGAGGAGAAAAAAAGGGGGAAGGGGACACAGGGAAGGAAGAAAAAACAGGGAAAGGGGGAGAAAATTTAAAAGGGGGGAAACAGGGAGGAGGGAAAAGGGGAATGGGGGAGGAAAGAAAGGGAAAAAGGGAATTTGGGGGAAAAAAGGGGAAATGGAAGAAAAACAGGAAGTGGAGGAGACACAAAAGGGCGGGGAAGGAGGAAAAACAGGGGGAAGTGGGGGAAAAGGGAAGGGAGGAAAAAAACGGGAAGGGGGGAGAGAAACAGGGAATGAAAGGAGACACAGGGGGTGGAGGAAAAACAGGGAAGTGGAGGAGAAAAAGGGAAAAAGGAGAAAAAAACAGGAATGGTTTTGGAAAAAGGAAAAAAACGGGAAGTGGGGGGGAAAAAAAGGGAAAACAAAGAAATTTAAAAACAGGGAAGTGGGGAGGAAATAGGGAAAGGAAGTTTTAAGGAAACAAAGGGGAAATGGAGGAACACATGGGAAATGGAGGGAAAAAAGGGGGAAAAGAGAACAGGGAAGTGGGAGAACAGGGAAATGAGGAGAGGAAAAGGAAAAGGGGGGAAGGGTGGAGGAGAAAAAGGGGAATAGGGAAACAAAGGGGAATGAAAAAACACAGGGAAGTGGGGAAAAGGGGAAATGGAGGGACACAGGGAAGTGGGGAACAAAGGGGAAATGGGGGAAAGGAAGAGGAGGAAAAAAGGGGAAATGGGAGGGAAACGGGTGGGGGGAGGGAAAAGGGGAAAGGGGGGAGAAACGGGAATTGGAGGGAAAAGGAAGAGGGGAAACGGGGGAAATGGAGGAGCAGGGAAGTAGGGAAAAAGGGACAGGGGAAGGGGGGGGGAGACCGGGGAAGTGGGAGACCAGGGAAGGGGAGAAAGGGGAAATTTGGGGGAAAGGGGAAGGGGGGGGAAAAAGGGAAAAGGAGGAAACAAGGAAGGGGGGAAAAGGGGAGGGGGTGGGGGAAAAAGGGGGGGGAGGGGAGGGGGGGGAACAGGGAAGTTGGAGAAAAGGGAATGGGGGAAAAAAAGGGGGTGGGAGAAAAGCAAGGGAGAAAAGGGGGAGGGAAGGGGAAATGGGGGAACAGGGAAGTTTGGAGGGAAAAAGGAAGTTGAGGAACCCGGGGAAATGGAGGAAAAAAGGAAAATGGGGGGAAGGGGAAAAGGGAAGGGAAGGGGAAAAAAAAGAATTTGGAGGAGAACAGGAATGGGGGGAAACAGGGAAGGAGGAGACCAATGGGAAAAAAGGGAGGGGAGAAAAGGAAGTCCGGGGGGGGGGAAAGAAGGAAGGAAGAGGGGGGGCCAAAGGGGGAAGTGGAGGAACACAGGGAAAGCGGAAGACAAGGGAAAATGGAGGAGAAGGGAAGGGGGGGAAAAACGGAATGGAGGAGGAAAACAGGGAAGTGGGGGGAAAAGGAAGAGGGGGGAGAACACAGGAAAGTGGGGGAAAAAAAAGGGAAGTGGGGGGAAGGGGAAGGAAGGGAGGAGAACAAAGGGGGGGAAAGGGGGAGGAGGAACACAGGAAGTGGAGGGGAAAAAAAGGGAAGGAAGAAGGAAAAAAAGGAAGTGGTTGGGGAAACGGGGAAGTGGGGGGGGGGAAGGGAAGGGGAAAAGGGAGGGGGAAACAGGGAAGTGGAGGGAAACGGGGGCTGAGGGAAAGGGGGGGAAGGGAGGAGAAAAAGGGAAGTGGAGAGAAGGGGAAAGGGAAAAGGGGGAAAAAAAAGAAGTGGGGGAGGAAAAAGGGAATGGAGGGAAAAGGAAGGGAGAACGGGGAGGGAGGGAAACAGGGAATGAGGAGAAAAGGGAAGGAAGGGAGGGACACAAGGAAAGGGGGAGGAGAAAGGGGGAGTGGAGGGGAAGGGGAAAGGGGGGGAGAACAGGGAAAGTGGAGGGGAAAAGGGAAAGGGAATGGTGGAGAAAAAGAAGAACAAGAATTTTGCCTCTAAAAACCCCCTTTTTTAAAAAAACCCCCTTTTTTTCCCCATTTTTCCCCCCTTAATTTTTCTTTTTCTTTTCCCTACCCTTTTCCAAAAAAAACCCTTTTCTTTTAAAGCCCTCCTTTCCTTAAAAAATTTTTTTTCCCCCTTTTTTTAAACCACTTTTTCTTTTCCTCCCCCCCTTCCCCTTTCCTCTTCTTTTCCTCCTCCCCCTTCCCCCTCTCCCCTTTTTTTTCCCCCTCCCCCTCCCCCCCTTTTCCCCCCTTCTTTCCCTTTTTCTTCTTCCCCCCTTTTTTTCCCTTCTTCCCCCCTTTTTTTTTTCCCCCTTCCTCCCCCTCTCCCCTCCCCCCTTTT
>NC_069404.1:64900552-64908052 GCF_026875155.1 Cherax quadricarinatus
ACATATTAACCCAACAACAAATAACCCAGACTAACATTTAACCCAACAAACCAAATTAACCCAGACTAACTATAAACCCCAACTAACTAGTAACCCAGACTAAAAAAATTAAACCCAGACTAAAAAATTGAACCCGACTAACATATGAAAACCCAACTAACATTAAACCCAACTAACATATCCCCAAACAACTTTAACCCAACTAACATAAAATAACCCCCGACAAACATAATAACCCAGACTAACAATATAACCCAGACTAACAATTAACCCAGATAAATAAAAAACCCCAGACTAACATATTAACCCGACAACATATAACCCAGCCCTAAAATATTAAACCCCGACAAACATTTTAAAACCCAGATAACAAAATTTAACCCAGACAAACATTTTAAACCCAACTAACATATGTAACCAGCTAAAAAATTTAAAACCCAACTAAACATTTTAAAAACCCAGACTAACATATTAACCCGAAAAAACATATTAACCCAGACAACTATTAACCCAGACTAACTTTACCCAACAAACATATTAACCCAGACTAACAAAGAAACCCCGTAACGGGAAACCCAACAAACAAAAAAAACCCAGACTAAACAATTTAACCCCGACTAAAAAATTAAACCCAGACTAACATATAAACCCAGACAAACAAAAGAACCCAACTAACAATTAACCCAGACTAACAAATTAACCCAGACTAACATATATAACCCAACAAAAAACCCCATAAATATCCCAGACAACATAATAACCCAAACTAACATATGAACCCAGATAACATATTAACCCAGCTAACATTTTAAACCCAACTAACATATGTAACCCAGACAACATATATAAAAAAACCCCCAGACTAACATAATAACCCAACTAACATATAAAACCCCAACTAACATATTAACCCAACAAACAATTTAACCCAGACAAACAAATTAACCCAGCAACAATGTAACCCAACTAACAAATAACCCAGACAAACAAAAAACCCAACTAACTATTAACCCGACAACTTTGTCCCACAACCAAAACCCCAATAAAAATTTTTAAACCCCCGACAACATTTTAAAACCAATTTAACATAGTAACCCAGACAAACATATGAAACCCAGACTAACATATGAAACCCCAACAAACATAAAAAAAAGAACCCAGACTAACTATGTAACCCAGCAACAAAACCCCCTAACATATAAACCCAACTAACATATTAACCCAGCTAACATATTAACCCAACAAACTAGTAACCCAAATAAAATTGTAACCCGACAACATAATGTAACCCCCAGATAACATATTAACCCAATAACAAAATAAACCCAAGACAACAATTAACCCAGACTAACATAAAAAAAACCCGACTAACATATTAACCCAACTAACATAAAACCCAACTAACAATAAACCCAAAACCCCATATTACCCCAAACAAACATAGAAAACCCAGACTAACAATTAACCCAGACTAAAAAAATAAACCCAGACTAACAATAAACCCAGACTAACAAATAACCCAACAACATATGAAACCCAACTAACAAGTAACCCAGACTAACATAAAACCCAGACTAACAATATAACCCAAACTAACATATGTAACCCAACTAACATATGTAACCCGACTACTTTTAAACCCCAAACAACAATTAACCCAGACTAAATATTTAACCCAACAACAAAATTAACCCAAAAACATAATAACCCAGACTAACATATGTAACCCGACTAACAAAATAACCCAAAACTAACATATAAACCCAGACTAACATTTTAAACCCAGACTAACATTTTAAACCCCAGACTAACAATGTAACCCGACTAACATTAAAAACCCAGACAACATTTTAAACCCCCAGACTAACAATTAACCCAGACTAACAATTAACCCAAAACTTTTTAAAACTAAAATGTAACCCGACAAACATATAAACCCAGACAACATATGTACCCAAACAACATATGTAACCCAAAACTAACAAATAAACCCAGACAACTTTTCCCAAAAAAATTGAACCCGACAACATTAAACCCAACTAACATATAACCCAGACAACATATGTAACCCGACTAACAATTAACCCAGACTAACTATGTAACCCAACTAACATATTAAAAACCCAACAACATATTAACCCAAACTAACATATTAACCCAGACTAACAATATAACCAGACAAACAAAATTAACCCAGACTAACAAATAAAAAAATAATAACCCGACAACATTTTTCCCCCAACAAACAAGAAACCCAGACTAACATAAAAACCCCAGACTAACATATTAACCCAGACTAACATATGTAACCCAACTAACAATGTAACCCAGACTAACAAAAACCCCCAACCAAAACCCAGACTAACATATGTAACCAGACTAACATATTTTAAACCCAACTAACATTTTAAACCCAAAACAAAACATAGTAACCAAAATAACATATATAACCCAGACTAACAAAGTAACCCAAACTAACATATGTAACCCAACAACAATAAACCCAGACAAACATATAAACCCAGAACAAAAAAAAAATATGAAACCCAGTAAAAAAGGACTAACAATAAACCCAACAACATTGTAACCCAGACTAACAAAATTAACCCGACTAAACATTTAACCCAGACTAAAATATAACCCGACTAACATATGAAACCCAAAAAAAAAACCCAGACTAACATATTAACCCAAACAACATATGTAACCCCAACTTTTAAACCCAAAAAAATAAAACCCAGATAAATATTTAACCCAGACAACAATTAACCCAGACTAACATATAAAACCCAGACTAACAAATATAAACCCAGACTAACATATAAACCCAGACAAAAAATAAAACCCAGACAACAATAAAACCCAGACAAACATATTAACCCAGAAAAACATATAAAACCCCAAAACAAAAAAAACCCAGACTAACATAATAAACCCGACTAACATATTAACCCAGACTAACATTTTAAACCCCAGACAACATATATAACCCAACTAACAATAAACCCAGAAAAACAAAAAACCCAGATAACATATATAACCCAGACTAACTATTTAACCCAGACTAACATATATGTAAACCCAGACTAACATATATGCAACCCACACTAACATATATGTAACCCACACTAACATATATGTAACCCACACTAACATATATGTAACCCAGACTAACATATATGCAACCCACACTAACATATATGTAACCCACACTAACATATATGTAACTCACACTAACATATATGTAACCCACACAAAACATATATGTAACCCACACAAACTATATGTAACCTAGACTAACATATATGCAACCCACACAAACATATATGTAACCCACACAAAACCATAAAAGGTAACCCACCTAACATGAATGTAACCCACACTAACATATATGTAAACCCACACTAACATATATGTAACCCACACTAACATATATGTAACCTAGACTAACATATATGTAACCCACACTAACATATATGTAACCCACACTAACATATATGTAACCCACACTAACATATATGTAACCCACACTAACATATATGTAACCCACACTAACCTATATGTAACCTAGACTAACATATATGTAACCCACACTAACATATATGTAACCTAGACTAACATATATGTAACCCACACTAACATATATGTAACCCACACTAACATATATGTAACCTAGACTAACATATATGTAACCCACACTAACATATATGTAACCCACACTAACATATATGTAACCCAGACTAACATATATGTAACTCACACTAACATATATGTAACCCACACTAACATATATGTAACCCAGACTAATATATATGTAACCCACACTAACATATATGTAACTCACACTAACATATATGTAACCCACACTAACATATATGTAACCCACACTAACATATATGTAACCTAGACTAACATATATGTAACCCACACTAACATATATGTAACCCACACTAACATATATGTAACCTAGACTAACATATATGTAACCCACACTAACATATATGTAACCCAGACTAACATATATGTAACCCAGACTAACATATGTGTGTTATTCACAATAAATAGGTATTTGGTGTAGACACACACGACAACACTCGGACACAGGTGCAGTGTAGCCAAGGACACTCATGTGCTACACATGTGGACGCTCCACTACCTCAACACTCTCCCCACACTCCCACATGCCCTCTCTCCCACACTCCCCCACTCTCCACTACACTCCCCCACACTCCCACATGCCCTCTCTCCCACAAGCAGACTCTCCCACACTCCCCCACACTCCACTACACTCCCCTACATTCCCCCCACACTCCCACATCCCTCTCTTCCCACAAGCAGACTCTCCCACACTCCCCCACTCTCCACTACACTCCCCCACACTCCCCACATGCCCTCTCTCCCACAAGCAGACTCTCCCACACTCCCCCACACACTCCACTACACTCCCCTACATTTCCCACACTCCCACATGCCCTCTCTCCCACATGCAGACTCTCCCACACTCCCCCACTCTCCACTACACTCCCCCACACTCCCACATGCCCTCTCTCCCACAAGCAGACTCTCCCACACTCCCCTACTCTCCACTACACTCCCCCACACTCCCACATGCCACTCTCCCACAAGCAGACTCTCCCACACTCCCCCACACTCCACTACACTCCCCTACATTCCCCCACACTCCCACATGCCCTCTCTCCCACAAGCAGACTCTCCCACACTCCCCCACTCTCCACTACACTCCCCCACACTCCCACATGCCCTCTCTCCCACAAGCAGACTCTCCCACACTCCCCCACACTCCACTACACTCCCCTACATTTCCCCACACTCCCACATGCCTCTCTCCCACATGCAGACTCTCCCACACTCCCCCACTCTCCACTACACTCCCCCACACTCCCACATGCCCTCTCTCCCACAAGCAGACTCTCCCACACTCCCCTACTCTCCACTACACTCCCCCACACTCCCACATGCCCTCTCTCCCACAAGCAGACTCTCCCACACTCCCCCACACTCCACTACACTCCCCTACATTCCCCCACACTCCCACATGCCCTCTCTCCCACAAGCAGACTCTCCCACACTCCCCCACTCTCCACTACACTCCCCCACACTCCCACATGCCCTCTCTCCCACAAGCAGACTCTCCACACTCCCCCACACTCCACTACACTCCCTACATTCCCCCACACTCCCACATGCCCTCTCTCCCACAAGCAGACTCTCCCACACTCCCCCACTCTCCACTACACTCCCCCACACTCCTTTTGCCCTCTCTCCCACAAGCAGACTCTCCCCACACTCCCCCACTCTCCACTACACTCCCCCACACTCCCACATGCCCTCTGTCCCACAAGCAGACTCCCCCACACTCCCCCACTCCCCCACGCTACCACATGCCCTCTCTCCCACACGCAGACTCTCCCACATTCCTCTACAACTCCACCACACTCCCCCACACTCCCCACACTCCCCCACGTTACCACATGCCCTCTCTCCCACACGCAGACTCTCCCACACTCCCTACACTCCACTACACTTCCCCAGAATCCCCCACACTCCCCCAAGCTCCCACATGCCCTCTCTCCCACACGCAGACTCTCCCACACTCCCCCACACTCCACTACACTACCCCACACTCCACCACACTCCCCCACACTCCACCACACTCCACCAACACTCCACTACACTCCCCCACACTCCACACTCCCCCACACCACAGTCCCCCACACCACACTCCCCCACACTCCACAACACTCCCCACACACCACACTCCCCCACACTCCCCACACCACACTCCCCCACACTCCACCACACTCCCCACACCACATCCCACACACAACACTCCCCCACACTCCCCACACCACACTCCCCACACCACACTCCCCCACACCACTCTCCCCAGACTCCACCACACCCCCACACAAACACTCCCTCAACACTCCCCCACACCACACTCCCCCACACCACACTCCCCCACACCACACTCCCCACACCATACCCCACACCACACTCCCTCACACCCTACACCACACCCCCCCACACTCACCCACCCCACAGTCGCATTTCCCACACTCCCCCCCACCCCATTTTCCCCCCCTACACTCTCTCACATCGCACTCTCCCCACCACACCCCCCCCAACACCGCATTTCCCCCAAAACCACCACCCCCCAAACCAAAACTCCCACACACCCAACTCCCCCCACAGCACCCCCCCACACCCCCCAAAACCCACTCCCCCACAGCCCCCCCACCAACACCCCCAAAAATCACCCATACCACAACCCCCGCATTTCCCCACAACACTCCCCCCCCCTCACCCACCCCACTCCCCTACAATTCCCCCCCCCAACCCCCCCCACCCCTCCCCCACACCACACTCCCCCACATTTCCCCCAAAAAAAACATTTTCCCCACACTCCCCCACACCGCACTCCCCACAGTCCCCCCAAAAAAAACCACTCCCCCACACTCCCCCACACCGCACTCCCCACAGCCCCCCACACAAAAACCTCCCTCACACTCCCCCACACCAAAACTCCCCCACAGCCCCTCACACAAAAACACCCCCCCCACCCCCACCCCCACCCACACTCCCCCACAGTCCCCCACAAACATCCCCCACACTCCCCCCCCACCACACCCCTCCACATTTCCCCCCACAACACTCCCCCACACCACCCCCACACCCCCCAAGCCCCCACAAAAAACACTCCCACCTCACCCACACAACACCCCCCTTTCACTCCCCCACATCACACTCCCCACAGCCCCCCACACCACACTCCCCCACCTCCCCCACACCACACCCCCAACCACCCACCTCCCCCAAGCCCCTCCCCCCAACCACACTCCCCCACCCCTAAACCCAAAACCACAGCCCCCCAATTTAAACCACACCAAAACCACCCACACCCCCACTTCTCCCAACCACCCCACCCCCCACCCACATTTCCCCCAGTCCCCAACCCACACCCCCCACACTCCCCCACACCACATTTCCCCCACACTAAACCCACACCCCACTCCCCCCCATTTCCCCCACACCACATCCCCCACACTCACCCACACTCACCCCCCCAAAAAAATCCCCCAAAATTCACCCCCCCAATCAACATTTCCCCCACCCCAAACACCCCCCACATACCCCCACACCAACTCCCCCAGTCTCCCACCCCCACACTCCCCCACCCCAACCACACCACACTCCCCCCACACTCACCCACCCCACACTCCCGCACAGTCCCCACACCCCAGTCCCCTACACTTACCCACACCACCCCCCCCACACTACCCACACCCCCATTTCCCCCCAAAGTCTCCCAAAACCACACCCCCCCACAGTCCCCCACCCCACACTCCCCCACAGCTCCCACCCCCAAAACTCCCCCAAAAGTCCCCCACACCACACACCCCCAAAATCCCCCAAACCCCACACCCCCCCCCCCCAAAACTCACCCACACCACACTCCCCCACACTCACCCACAAAAA
>NC_069404.1:64910552-64953052 GCF_026875155.1 Cherax quadricarinatus
GGAGAAGACACTGGGAAGTGGAGGAGAAACAGGGAAATGGAGGAGACACAGGGAAGTGGAGGAGAAACAGGAAATGGAGGAGACACAGGGAAGTGGAGGAAAAACAGGGAAGTGGAGGAGAAACAGGGAAGTGGAGGAGACACAAGGAAGTGGAGGAGAAACAGGGAAGTGGAGGAGACACAGGGAAGTGGACGAGAAACAGGGAAGTGGAGGAGACACAGGGAAGTGGAGGAGAAACAGGGAAATGGAGGAGACACAGGGAAGTGGAGGAGAAACAGGGAAATGGAGGAGACACAGATAAGTGGAGGAGAAACAGGGAAATGGAGGAGACACAGGGAAGTGGAGGAGAAACAGGGAAGTGGAGAAGACACTGGGAAGTGGAGGAGAAACAGGGAAATGGAGGAGACACAGGGAAGTGGAGGAGAAACAGGGAAATGGAGGAGACACAGGGAAGTGGAGGAAAAACAGGGAAGTGGAGGAGAAACAGGGAAGTGGAGGAGACACAAGGAAGTGGAGGAGAAACAGGGAACTGGAGGAGAAACATGGAAGTGGAGAAGACACAGGGAAGTGAAGGAGAAAAACAGGGAAATGGAGGAGACACAGGGAAGTGGAGGAGAAACAGGGAAGTGGAGAGGCAACAGGGAAATGGAGGAGACACAGGGAAGTGGAGGAGAAACAGGGAAGTGGAGGAGAAATAGGGAAGTAGAGAAGAAACAGGGAAGTGGAGGAGACACAGGGAAGTGGAGAAGAAACAGGGAAATGGAGGAGACGCAGGGAAGTGGATGAGACACAGGGAAGTGGAGAGAGACACAGGGAAGTGGAGGAGAATCAGGGAAGTGGAGAGAAACAGGGAAATGGAGGACACACAGGGAAGTGGAGGAGAAACAGGGAAGTGGAGAAGACACTGGGAAGTGGAGGAGAAACAGGGAAATGGAGGAGACACAGGGAAGTGGAGGAGAAACAGGGAAATGGAGGAGACACAGGGAAGTGGAGGAAAAACAGGGAAGTGGAGGAGAAACAGGGAAGTGGAGGAGACACAAGGAAGTGGAGGAGAAACAGGGAACTGGAGGAGAAACATGGAAGTGGAGAAGACACAGGGAAGTGAAGGAGAAACAGGGAAATGGAGGAGACACAGGGAAGTGGAGGAGAAACAGGGAAGTGGAGAGGCAACAGGGAAATGGAGGAGACACAGGGAAGTGGAGGAGAAACAGGGAAGTGGAGGAGAAATAGGGAAGTAGAGAAGAAACAGGGAAGTGGAGGAGACACAGGGAAGTGGAGAAGAAACAGGGAAATGGAGGAGACACAGATAAGTGGAGGAGAAACAGGGAAATGGAGGAGACACAGGGAAGTGGAGGAAAAACAGGAAGTGGAGGAGAACAGGGAAGTGGAGGAGACACAGGGAAGTGGAGGAGAAACAGGAAAGTGGAGGAAGAAACAGGGAAGTGGAGAAGACACAGGGAAGTGGAGGAGAAACAGGGAAATGGAGGAGACACAGGGAAGTGGAGGAGAAACAGGGAAGTGGAGAAGACACAGGGAAGTGGAGAAGAAACAGGGAAATGGAGGAGACACTGATAAGTGGAGGAGAAACAGGGAAATGGAGGAGACACAGGGAAGTGGAGGAGAAACAGGGAAGTGGGGAGACACAGATAAGTGGAGGAGAAACAGGGAAATGGAGGAGACACAGGGAAGTGGAGGAGAAACAGGGAAGTAGAGAAGACACAGGGAAGTGGAGGAGAAACAGGGAAATGGAGGAGACACAGATAAGTGGAGGAGAAACAGGGAAATGGAGGAGACACAGGGAAGTGGAGGAGAAACAGGGAAGTGGAGAAGACACTGGGAAGTGGAGGAGAAACAGGGAAATGGAGGAGACACAGGGAAGTGGAGGAGAAACAGGGAAATGGAGGAGACACAGGGAAGTGGAGGAAAAACAGGGAAGTGGAGGAGAAACAGGGAAGTGGAGGAGACACAAGGAAGTGGAGGAGAAACAGGGAACTGGAGGAGAAACATGGAAGTGGAGAAGACACAGGGAAGTGAAGGAGAAACAGGGAAATGGAGGAGACACAGGGAAGTGGAGGAGAAACAGGGAAGTGGAGAGGCAACAGGGAAATGGAGGAGACACAGGGAAGTGGAGGAGAAACAGGGAAGTGGAGGAGAAATAGGGAAGTAGAGAAGAAACAGGGAAGTGGAGGAGACACAGGGAAGTGGAGAAGAAACAGGGAAATGGAGGAGACGCAGGGAAGTGGATGAGACACAGGGAAGTGGAGGAGACACAGGGAAGTGGAGGAGAATCAGGGAAGTGGAGGAGAAACAGGGAAATGGAGGACACACAGGGAAGTGGAGGAGAAACAGGGAAGTGGAGAAGACAACTGGGAAGTGAGGAGAAACAGGGAAATGGAGGAGACACAGGGAAGTGGAGGAGAAACAGGGAAATGGAGGAGACACAGGGAAGTGGAGGAAAAACAGGGAAGTGGAGGAGAAACAGGGAAGTGGAGGAGACACAAGGAAGTGGAGGAGAAACAGGGAACTGGAGGAGAAACATGGAAGTGGAGAAGACACAGGGAAGTGAAGGAGAAACAGGGAAATGGAGGAGACACAGGGAAGTGGAGGAGAAACAGGGAAGTGGAGAGGCAACAGGGAAATGGAGGAGACACAGGGAAGTGGAGGAGAAACAGGGAAGTGGAGGAGAAATAGGGAAGTAGAGAAGAAACAGGGAAGTGGAGGAGACACAGGGAAGTGGAAGAAGAAACAGGGAAATGGAGGAGACGCAGGGAAGTGGATGAGACACAGGGAAGTGGAGGAGAAACAGGGAAGTGGAGGAGACACAGAGAAGTGGAAGAGAAACAGGGAAGTGGAGGAGACACAGGGAAGTGGAGGAGAATCAGGGAAGTGGAGGAGAAACAGGGAAGTGAAGGAGACACACAGGGAAGTGGAAGAGAAACAGGGAAGTGGAGGAGGAGACACAGGGAAGTGGAGGAGAAACAGGGAAGTGGAGGAGAAACATGGAAGTGGAGGAGGAACAGGGAAGTGGAGGAGAAACAGGGAATTGGAGGAGACACAAGGAAGTGGAGAGAAACAGGGAAGTGGAGGAGACACTGGGAAGTGGACGAGAAACAGGAATGTGGAGGAAAAACAGGGAAGTGGGGAGAAACAGGGAAGTAGAGGAGACACAGGGAAGTGGAGGAGAAATAGGGAAGTGGAGTAGAAACAGGGAAGTGGAGGAGACACAGGGAAGTGGAGGAGAAACAGGGAAGTGGAGAAGAAACAGGCAAGTGGTTGAGAAACAGGGAAGTAGAGGAGAGACAGGAAGTGGAGGAGAAAAAGAGAAGTGGAGGAGACACAGGGAAGTTGAAGAGAAACAAAGAAGTGGAGGAGACACAGGGAAGTGGAGGGAAACAGGGAAGTAGAGGAGACACGCGGAAGTGGAGGAGACACAGGGAAGTCGAGGAGAAGGAAGGAAGAGGTGGAGACACGGGGAAGTGGAGGAGACACAGGGAAGTAGCGGAGACACAGGGAAGTGGAGGAGACACAGGGAAGTGGCGGAGACACAGGGAAATGGAGGAGACACAGGGAAGTGGCGGAGACACAGGGAAGTGGAGGAGTCACAGGGAAGTGGAGGAGAAACAGGGAAGTGGAGGAGAAACATGGAAGTGGAGGAGGAACAGGGAAGTGGAGGAGAAACAGGGAATTGGAGGAGACACAAGGAAGTGGAGGAGAAACAGGGAAGTGGAGGAGACACTGGGAAGTGGAGGAGAAACAGGAATGTGGAGGAGAAACAGGGAAGTGGGGAGAAACAGGGAAGTAGAGGAGACACAGGGAAGTGGAGGAGAAATAGGGAAGTGGAGTAGAAACAGGGAAGTGGAGGAGACACAGGGAAGTGGAGGAGACACAGGGAAGTGGAGGAGACACAGGGAAGTGGAGGAGAAACAGGCAAGTGGTTGAGAAACAGGGAAGTAGAGGAGAGACAGGGAAGTGGAGGAGAAACAGGGAAGTTGAGGAGAAACAAGGAAGTTGAGGAGACGCAGGGAAGTGGAGGAGAAAAAGAGAAGTGGAGGAGACACAGGGAAGTTGAAGAGAAACAAAGAAGTGGAGGAGACACAGGGAAGACGAGGGAAACAGGGAAGTAGAGGAGACACGCGGAAGTGGAGGAGACACAGGGAAGTCGAGGAGAAGGAAGGAAGAGGTGGAGACACGGGGAAGTGGAGGAGACACAGGGAAGTAGCGGAGACACAGGGAAGTGGAGGAGACAGGGAAGTGGCGGAGACACAGGGAAGTGGAGGAGACACAGGGAAGTGGAGGAGACACAGGGAAGTGGAGGAGACACAGGGAAGTGGAGAAGACACAGGGAAGTAGCGGAGACACAGGGAAGTGGAGGAGACAGGGAAGTGGCGGAGACACAGGGAAGTGGAGGAGACAGGGAAGTGGCGGAGACACAGGGAAGTGGAGGAGACACAGGGAAGTGGAGGAGACACAGGGAAGTGGAGGAGACACAGGGAAGTGGCGGAGACACAGGGAAGTGGAGGAGACATAGGGAAGTGGAGGAGACACAGGGAAGTGGCGGAGACACAGGGAAGTGGAGGAGACATAGGGAAGTGGAGGAGAAGGAAGGAAGAGGAGGAGACACAGGAAAGTCTAGAGAGAAACAGGAAAGTGGAGGAGAAGAAAGGAAGAGGAAGAGACACAGGGAAGTAGAGGAGACACATGGAAGTGGAGGAGAAGGAAGGAAGAGGAGGAAACACAGAGAAGTGGAGGAGAAACAGGGAAGTGGAGGAGAAGGAAGAAGAGGAGGAAAACACAGAGAAGTGGAGGAGAAACAGGGAAGTGGAGGAGAAGGAAGGAAGAGGAGGAAACACAGAGAAGTGGAGGAGAAACAGGGAAGTGGAGGAGAAGGAAGGAAGAGGAGGAAACACAGAGAAGTGGAGGAGAAACAGGGAAGTGGAGGAGAAGGAAGGAAGAGGAGGAGACACAGGGAAGTGGAGGAGAAACAGGGAAGTGGAGGAGAAGGAAGGAAGAGGAGGAGACACAGGGAAGTGGAGGAGAAACAGGGAACTGGAGGAGAAGGAAGGAAGAGGAGGAGACACAAGGAAGTGGAGGAGACACAGGGGAGTGGAGGAGAAGGAAGGAAGAGGAGGAGACACAGGGAAGTGGAGGAGAAGGAAGGAATTGGAGGAGAAAACAGAAGAATCAGAGACACTTTTGCCTCTCTCCCTCTCTCTTCCCTTCTCCTCTTCTATTATACCTCCTCTCTTCTCTCTCCCCATTTCTTCTCCTCCCTTCAACTTTCTTCTTTTTCTTCTTCCCTCCCTTTTCTTTCTATTTCATTCCTTTCTTTATTATTCGTCTCCTTCATCTCTCTCCTCCTCATACAATTTCCCTCTTCCTCTCCTTCTTTTATCCTACTCTTTCTCTTCTTCCTCCTCGCCTTCCTTTTCCTCTTCTTCCTGCTGCTGCTCTTCCTCCTCCTCCTCCTGCTCCCCCTGCTCCTCCTCCTGCTCCTCCTGCTCCTCCCCTCCTGCTCCTCCTCCTGCTTCTCCTCCTGCTCCTCCTCCTGCTCCTCCTCCTGCTTCTCTCCTGCTTCTCCTCCTGCTCATCCTCTGCTCATCCTCCTGTTCTCCTCCTGCTCCTCCTCCTGCTCCTCCTCCTGCTCCTCCTCCTGCTTCTCCTCCTGCTCCTCCTCCTGCTTCTCCTCCTGCTCCTCCTCCTGCTTCTCCTCCTGCTCCTCCTCCTGCTTCTCCTCCTGCTCCTCCTCCTCCTCGCCACATGAAGGAAGTCCTGTGTTAATGGTCACCTCCGTCGTGTTGCGGTGTGAGGGGAAGACTGTGAGGGGAGATGTGTCACACTGCTGACGAGAGGGGTGGGGAAGGAGGGGATGAGACGGGTGGGAGGGGAAGGAGAGTGAAGGGAAGATATGTCAGGATAGTGACGAGAGGGAAGGGAGGTAGGGAGAGGGAAGAGAAGTAGGAAAAGGAGGGAAGGGTGGTAGGGAGGGGGAAAAGGGGAAGTAGGGGGGGGAAAAGGGAGGTTAGGGAGGGGGGAAAGGGAAAAGTAGGGAAAAGGGAAAGGGGAAAGGTAGGGAGGGGAAGGGGGGGGTGGGGGGGGGAAGGGAGGGGGGGGAGAGGGAAGGGGGGTGGGGAGGGGGAAAGGGGGGGTGGGGAGGGGGGGAAGGGGAGGTAGGGAGGGGGAAAAGGGAAAGGTGGGGAGAGGGAAGGGAGGTTGGGAAAGGGGGGGAAGGGGAGGAAAGGGAGGGGGAAAAAGGGAAAGGGTAGGGAGGGGGGAAGGGAGGTAGGAAGGGGGAAAGGGAGGTGGGGAAGGGGAAAAAGGGAGGTAGGGGGGGAAGGGGGTAGGGAGGGGGAAAGGGGGAGGTTGGGAGAGGAAGGGGGGTTTGGGGGGGGGAAAGGGGGGTTTGGGAGAGGGAAGGGGGGTTAGGGAGGGGGGAAGGGAAAGGTTTGGGAAGAGGGAAGGGGGTAGGGAGAGGGAAAGGGGGTAGGGAGGGGGAAAGGGGGAAGGGAGGGGGGGAGGGAAGGGAGGTAGGGGGGGGGGAAAGGGGAAAGGGTAGGGAGAGGGAAGGGGTGGTAGGGGGAGGGGAAGGGGGTGGGGGAAAGGGAAGGGAGGTAGGGGGGGGGAAGGGAGGTAGGGAGAGGGAAGGGGGTGGGGGGAGGGAAGGGGGGTAGGGGGGGGGGGAAGGGAGGTGGGGAAGGGAAGGGAGGTAGGGGGGGGGAAGGGGGGTTTGGGGAGAGGGAAGGGAGGTTTAGGGGGAGGGAAGGGGGGGTGGGGTGGGGGAAAGGGGAAAGGTAGGGGGGGGGAAGGGAGGTAGGGAGAGGGAAGGGAGGTAGGGAGGGGGAAAGGGGAGGTAGGGAGAGGGAAGGGGGGTAGGGGAGGGAAGGGAGGTAGGAGAGGGAAGGGGGGTTTTAGGGGGGGGAAAGGGGGAGGTAGGGAGAGGGAAGTGAGGTAGGGGAGGGAAGGGAGGGAGGGAGGGGGAAGGGAGGTAGGGAGAGGGAAGGGAGGTGGGAGGGGGAAAAGGGAGGTAGGGAGGGGAAAGGGGAAAGGTAGGGGGAGGGAAAAGGGAGGTGGGGGGGGAGGGAAGGGAAGGTGGGGAAAGGGGGGAAAGGGGGTGGGGAGGGGGAAAGGGGGGGGTTGGGAGAGGGAAGGGAGGTGGGGAGAGGGAAGTGAGGTAGGGGAGGGAAGGGGGGTAGGGGAGGGAAGGGGGTAGGGAGGGGGGAAGGGGGTGGGGAGAGGGAAGGGAGGGTAGGGGGGGAAAAGGGAGGTAGGGAGGGGGAAGGGGGGGTAGGGAGGGGAGAAGGGAGGAGGGAGAGAGAAGGGAGGTGGGGAGGGGGAAAGGGGGAGGTATGGAGGGGGAAGGGGAAGGTTTAGGGAGAGGGAAGGGGGGTGGGAGGGGGAAAGGGGAAAGGTAGGGAGGGGGAAAGGGGGGGTTGGGAAGGGGAAGGGGGGTGGGGGAGGGGGGAAGGGAGGTAGGGAGAGGGGAAGGGAAAGGTGGGGAGGGGGAAGGGGGTAGGGAGAGGGGAAGGGGGGTGGGGAGAGGAAGGGAGGTAGGGTGAGGGAAAGGGGGTAGGGAGGGGGAAGGGGGGGTAGGGAGGGAAAGGGGGGTTTAGGGAGGGGGAAAAGGGGGGTTTAGGGGGGGGAAAGGGAGGTAGGGAGAGGGAAGGGAGGTAGGGAGAGGGAAGGGAGGTAGGGAGAGAAGGTAATCGGAAAGCAGAATTAAAATTTTACGTGCTGAATTGATGGTGTGATGTGAAGAAAGGGAATGACAGGGGAGAGATGAGGAAAAACCGGGCCTTCCCCGGGGGCCCCTTCCCTTTTTGGGTCCCATTCATGCCTATTCTTTAAAAACTGTGCTTGGGGGGACCCAAACCACTCCCTCTTGATTACATCATTTAAAACTCCCTCATCACCCTCGGGACTAAATTTGTCCTAAAAACACTTGCGCTTTCAAGCTTTTCCCTTTCCCCACTTTTACCCCCCCCCTTTTCCCCTTACTCTCCCTTTTCCCCCTTGATCTTGCTTCCTCTGCGTGCAGTTTCCCCTAAAACGGGATTTTTTCCCTTTCCTATTTTTTCTCTAAACCAAAAGAGGGGAAAAAACCTAATGTTTTTATTAGCAAGTGGTCTTTAATGTTGTGTGAACCGGGAAGACAGAGGAAGACTGCACTTATTGATATCCCTAGTGTAAACTTAGACTAACTTAAATTTAACCAAACTTAAACTTAGTCTAACCTAACCTTGTCTAAACTTTACCTAGCCTAAGCTTAACCTAACCTAGAAAGGTGTTGCAGGGTGTTAATTAGAGTTTCTGGGTGTTGCGGGTAGTTGAACATGTTGCAGGATGTTGGAAAGTGTTGATGTGTGTTTACAGGTGTTGATGAGTGTTGCAGGGTGTTGAGGAGTTTTACAGAGTGTTACAAGGAGTTGCAGTGAGTTATAAGGAGTTGCAGGGTGTTGATGATGTTGCAAGGCGTTGATGAGTGTTTAATGCTATTGCAGGGTGTTGAGAAGTGTTGCAGGCTGTTGCAGGGCGTTGATGAGTGTTGCAAGCTGTTGCAGGGCGCTGAGGAGTGCTGCAGGGTGTTGATGTTGCAAGCTATTGCATGGTGTTGATGAGTGTTGCAAGGCGTTGATGAGTGTTTCAAGCTATTGCAGGGTGTTGGTGAGTATTGCAGGGTGTTGCATCAATGGTAGCAACACTGCATCACACTCTGCGGGTAAGCCACTGCAGCGGCTATCTTTATTCTTATTAATGGAGTCGTAACTTACTAGAGGGAGGGAGGGAAGGAGGAAGGGAGGGAAGCAAGGAGGGTGGGAAACAGAGAGGGAGGAGGGAAGCAGGGCGGGAAGCAGAGAGGGAAGCTGGAAGGAAGGCAGGGAGGAAAAGTGCGAGGGAAAGCGGGAGGGATGAGAGGTTTATATAAAGAGAGAGGGAGGGGGAAAAGATGGAAGAGAGGGGAGCAAAGGGAACATGGGAAAGGGTGGAAGGGAAGGAGACATAGGAGAAAAGGGAGCAAGGAAGAAAGGATATATGGAGATGGTGGGGAAAAGAAGGAGTAGGGAGTTTAGAAGGAAAAAGGGAGAGGTGTAGGAAAGCTGGGTAGAAAGCAGAAGATAAAAGTTTATCTGTGGAGGAAAAAAGAAGAATGGAGAGGATGGAATGTGAAAGTAAAAGGGGAAGGAAGAAGGGTGGGAAGGAAAGTGGAGAAGGAAGGGTGAGAGAAGGGAAAGGGTGAAAGAAGGAAGTGTGGAGGAAGGAAGGGTGAAAGAATTACAGCAACAGCATTAGTTCGAGTTTTCCCGCTGTGTGTAAAAGAGAGAGAGAAGGGGGCGGACGGGAAAGACGACAGAAGACAGACAGACAGACAGACAGGACGAAGAGACAGAAGACAGCAGACAGACAGAGAAGACGACAGACGACAGAGAGAGGGGGAACAGACAGACAGCAGACGAAGAAAACAGACAGACAAAAAAGAGAGAGAAGAGAAAGAGAGGAAGACGGAACATTTGATCAAGTATATCTTGGTTTCTTAATTTTTCTGTTGTTGTGTCCAAATTTTAAAAAACTAACGTTAAAAATGTGTAGTGGATTTAGGTCGGAAAAGGGAAGGGGGAGGGAAAAGGGAAAAGGGGAGAAAAAAAGAGGAGGGGGAGGAATTGGTTCTCCCTGAAGAGGACCTTTAAGAATTTGGCTTTTGCTTCCTTTTTCTTTTCCCAAAATTTTTCAAATTTTATTTCTTTCCTAACTGAAAAACCCCCTACCCAGTGGGCTTCAAATTTTAAAAGCTTGTGTTCGGTAACGAGGACCAAATTCTTGGAAAAATTGGCTTGTTCACGAGACCGTGTCCAGGTTGTTGTCCATCCCCAGCTCTAAAAATGGTACACAGCCCTTTCCCAAAAGTACCAGTGACGGAACTTTGAACGTTCAACAAAGCTGCCCCTAACCCAAGGCGGATGGAAGGAAACTCCAGTGTATTGGTGAAGACTGCATTATATAGAGGGAATTTTTTATTCCCCCCTTTAATCACGTTAATCATTTTTAGTTTAGTTTCAGTATTTATGTAACTCAGGATAATAGCTATTAAGCTTTGCACTAAGCTTTGTTTAATTAGAAACTTTAGATTAAGAAATACTTCCTACTATTCTCTAAATCATTTGTGTCTTAAATTTCCCAATTGGGGCTCTTTTTTTCTGTGTCCCCCCCTGGAACCCCCTGCCCTTTGTCCACCTTGCTATTCCCCCGCAGTATTTTTTATGTCGTTATAAAAGTCCCCCCCTGACCCCCCGTCCCCCGTGTCGTAAAGGCCCGTTTTCCCCTTTTTTTCTTTCTTCATAGGCACCCCCTTTAGCTCTGGAACAAACCCTTGTCGAAAAACCTTTTATTTATTTTCCTCTAGTTTCTTGACGTGCTTTATCAATTGGGGGGTTTCCCAAAACAGGTGCGGGCCTTTACTCCAGTATGGGCCTGACTACAGGGTGTACAGTGTTTTTGAATGTTTCCTTACTAAGGTTTTCGGAATGCTGTTTTCGGGTTTTGCCGGGCCCTTATGCTGCAGAAAGTTACCCTGTTTGGATGTGTGTTTCCCGGAAAAACATGCTCGGTGTTATCTCACCCCAAGATTTTCTCCTTGGTGAGGTTTGCAGTCTTTTGGACCTACCCTTATACTCTGTTGTGGTTTTCTGTGCCCTTCCCCTTTTTTCATGATTTTTGCATTTGGCGGAAATTAAAATTTCAAAGAAGCCATTTGCGGGCCCCAGGTGCCCCAGTCTGCCCAGGTCTCTTTGAAGCCCTCCCTGGTCCTAATCAGATTTAATTCTCCTCTTTAAACCCTTAAACATCATCTGCAAAAGGGACACTTCTGGTCTAACCCTTCCGTCATGTCGTTCCATATTTCCAAAAAAAAGGGCCCGGTTCCCAGGACCGACCCCCGTGGGGCCCCCCCTCGTCCAAAGGTTTCCCACTGTGATAAAATCATTACGTACCCTGCTCGTTGTTGCCTCCCTTTCAGGTATTCTCTGATCCATTGCAGTGCCCTTCCTTTTTTTATGCCCTGATGCTCTAGCTTCTCTAATAATCTTTGGAGGAAATGGTTTTCAAAGGCCTTCTTGAGTCCAAAAAAAAAAAAAAGATGGGAATCAAACCCCCCCTCCCCTCTCTTGTTTTTACTTCTGTTATTTTTATCATAAAAATCCGAAGGTTTGTGACAAAGGGTTTTTCCTTCCGTGGGAAACCGGGGGCTTGGGTTTGGATTTTTTAACCTGTTCCGTTCCAGGTGCCCCCACCATCTCCTCCTGATAATCTTCTCCAAATTTTGCATACTATCCCGTAAAAGGACACGGTTTGTGTGTGTGTGTGTTTTATGTGTGTGTGTGTGTGTGATGTGGGGGGTTTTGTGTGTGTGTATGGTGTGTGTGTTGTGTGTGGGTGTTGTGTGTGTTTTGTTTTGTGTGTGTGTGTTTTGTGTGTGTTGTGTGTGGTGTGTGTGTGTGTGGTGTGTGTGTGTGTGTTTTTGTGCCCTATTATCTGGGTGTGGAGAGTGTTGGTGGTCGTATTAAAATTTTACTGCCAGTTCATGTAAGCCGTTTAAAAAGCATTAGGGTCAGGGTTCCCCACCACCCACACACCAAAAAACACACAACACACACAAATAAACAAGTTTTGGGGACGACATACATACAGATGAGGGGAGGTGGAAGAAATGCAAAGGAAAATAGATATCAAAGGAAAATGGGACCGGACAACATCTCCCAGGGGTCCTTAGAGGGGGAAAGGGCGGGATATGTTGTGCGGGCCCCTTACCAAATTTTAAAAACACGTCCCGGGGAAAATTGGGCCCCAAAATGAGGTATGGAAGACGGCAAAATGTAGTTCCCATTTTTAAAAAAGGAAAAACAAAAAAGAGGCACAAAAACTATAAAAACCTGTGTCATTGAGGGTGTATAGTATGCAAAATTAGGGGAAAAGGATTATCAGGAGGAGATTTGGGGGAGACCTGGAACTGAAAAAGAGTAAAAAACCCAAACCAGCAGGATTCACGGAAGGAAAATTTCCTGTGTCCAAACCTTCTGGGGGTTTTATGATAAAAAACGGGAAGTAAGACACGGAGAGAGGGGGGGGTTTGGGAATTGCATCTTTTTGGGAAACTGAAAGGAAGGGCCTTTGACACAGTTCCTAAAAGGGAAAATTAGTGCAGAAGTCTTTAGAGCATCAGACCCCATAAAAAGGGAAGGACTGCAATGGATCAGAGAATACCGACAGGGAGGCAAAAAACGAGTCATGGGGACGTAATGATGTATTAAAAGTGGGCACCCGTGACGAGGGGGGGGGTTCCCAAAAAGGGGGTCGGTCTTGGACCGTGCTATTTTTGGTTTTTTTTTATGTGAAAAGACATGATGGAAAAAAGGGTTTGGGGGGAAATTTTAAAAAAGGTCCCCTTTTTCAATGGTGAAAATTAATGAGGAGAATTAAATCTGTGAGGAAGGCAAAGGGCTTCAAAAGAGCCTGGAAAGACCCGGACAAAATGGGCCAAACAAATGGCCCTTTTTCGAATTTAATTCCCGCCAAATGCAAAGTCATAAGATAGGGGGGAAAGGGGAAAAGAAGCCCCCAGGGCAGAGTATAGGCTAGGTGGCCAAAAAACTGCAAACCCCACTCAAGGGAGAAAGATCTTTGGGGGGGGTATAAAACCCCCGAGCATGTTCCCCGGGAAACACCCCATTTAACAGATAAAATGCTGCAAAATTTTGGGCGCTGGCAAAATGAGAAAAAGCATTCCGATACCCTTTGTAAGGGGAAACGTTTTAAAGGGGCACTGTCACCGTGGGATGTCTGGCCCTTTCTGGAGTATGCGCCCCCGTTTGGAACCCGCAAATTGGGTTTTAAAAAGTCGCCCCGGGGAAAGTCAAAGGTTTGCGACAAGGTTAGTTCCAGGGGAAAAAGGGGGAAAAATTTCCTTTTGAAGAAAGATTAAGGGGGAAAACGGCCCCCGACGAAGTGGAGGGGAAAAGGGGGGTCAGGGGGGGAAAGGGAAAAAAAACGACATTTAAAATAACCCGCGTGGAATAGACAAAGGTGGACAAAGACAGGATGTTCCAGGGAGGGGACACAGAAACAAGAGGCCACAATTGGAAGTTGAAGACACAAATGAGTCAGAGAGATATTAGGAAGTATTTCTTCAGTCATAGAGTTGTAAGGCAGTGGAATAGCCTAGAAAATGACGTAGTGGAGGCAGAAACCATACACAGTTTTAAGACGAGGTTTGATAAAGCTCGTGGAGCGGGGAGAGAGAGGGCCCAGTAGCAACCGGTGAAGAGGCGGGGCCAGGAGCTAAGACTCGACCCCTGCAACCACAAATAGGTGAGCAAATAGGTGAGTACACAACATAAGAAGGGAGAGTGTTGGTGGAGAGTGAGAGTAAAGTGCTCTCTCAGACCTCAGCAGATGGTAACACTGCACTTTGTTTACCTCTGAGGATAAAAGATCAACGCTGGCCTCTTACCCTGGAAGGAAGGGAGGGAGGGAATGAGGGAGGGAGGGAAGGAAGGAGGGAAGGTGGGAGGGAAAGGAGGGAGGGAGGGAAAGGATGCTAAACATTAAAATCAAAATTCTTCACTTGCGCAGATGAGATGAACTCGTCTATGGCGACACTTAGTAAGGGGCCAGTGGGGTCACAAGGGGCCACAGAGGTCACTACAATGGGCCACAAGGATCAATACAAGTGAACACAGTGGTCACTATAAGGGTCAATATTGAGGTCATCGCAGGGGCACAAGATGGTCACCACAGGGAGTCACCACAGGAGGGCTCACCACAGGGAGTCACCACAGGAGGGCTCACCACAGGGAGTCACCACAGGAGGGCTCACCACAGGGAGTCACCACAGGAGGGCTCACCACAGGGAGTCACCACAGGAGGGCTCACCACAGGGAGTCACCACAGGGGGTCCCCACAGGGGGGTCACAGGGGGACACAGCCACCGCATCCCTTTAAATTACTGTCAGGTTTTCTGGGGAGAAAATGTAGCCTTGTGTTAGACTGGTGTTGTTGATGTTATTACAATGGCCGCCTCCACCCTCCTTCTGTTCTTCCTTGTTATTGTTCTTGTTGTTTCATCCTCTTATTTGTGTCTTTCCTTTTTTTGTTGTTGTTTGTGCTTGTCTTGAGAGTTTCCTTGTTTCTTTATCAAGCCGTAACGGCTTGATAAAGCTCCTGGAGAGCGAAACGTTGCCACGATAAAATATCACATTAGTTGCACTTGTGTCCTTTTACTTTACATATTGTCGGTAATTCTACCAACATTATTACAGTCGTGTTATTTGTAATTCTCAGGTGTTGAAGGGAAACTGTTTTTAGGTCTCTCTCTCTCTCTCTCTCCTCTCTCTCTCTCTCTCTCTCTCTCTCTCTCTCTCTCTCTCTCTCTCTCTCTCTCTCTCTCTTCTCTCCCCTTCTCTCTCTCTCTCTCTCTCTCTCTCTCTCTCTCTCTCTCTCTCTCTCTCTCTCTCTTCTCTCTCTCTCTCTCTCTCTTCTCTCTCTCTCTCTCTCTCTCCTAAATAAGGTGAAGGAGAAAGTGTCAGTGGAGGGGAGAGATGAAGTGGAGAGAGGTGGGAGGAAAAAGAGAGCAGACATCCTGTCAAATCTACTCTGCTAAACAGCTGGCAGACAAGAGCCAGCTGACGGATAAGAACCAGGTGACGGATAAGAACCAGCTGGCTGACGCAAAAGCTTCTCTACACGAATGTTCGTTGTATATTCCAAAATGAGAGACTGAATAAGTACGGATCACCATCGTCAGAGTGTCCACATAACATTACTACCAGTGAATCCTGGTTAATACCCCAACAGCTTTCTGACAGCATCAAACAGCCCTGATATTTTACAAAACTCTCCCGCTTATAACAAGTGGTGGAGTGATCTTGTACACGTTAATCATGAATTGCAGGCGACTGAAATTAAAAATCGGGATGATAAAGCATGCGACTCAGCTGATGCCGATATTTAAGGCACTTAGACGGGGGGATGGGGTGAATATATGTCTGGTAATTTATCCTTAGTTTTTAAAGAGAAGTGGTTGGGTAAGCCAGTGGCAGGCCTCGCTCAGATGCCTTAAAGCTCCAGCTGCGAGTCATTCTATGTCTAAGACCCGAGTCAGGAAACACTTGTCCTGTTTCCTGACAAACCTTATCTAACCTATGCTTAGTGTGGTATATCATTGTTACTCTATATATTCCTCATTGTGAACACTATAATTCTCATTAGAAGGTTATATTTTAATACTCGCCCTCAACCAGTACAGTATAATATATGGGTATAACGTATGAACATATTTCTCGAAGTATACCTCTCTAGGTATACTTTTAAAAACAGATTTTGCACGTCTCACTTGCACGTCTCACTTGCACGTCTCACTTGCACGTCTTTGTGTTGTGCTCCCATGATATACACAGTGCAACAAGCCATCATGGTACCATGAAACTACGATACTTGTCAACACGGTTGAAGACAGCTGTCCTGTACATGTTTGCAGACCACCAGCCGTGGTAACCAGACACTGCGTCTCCTCCTGAACACTACGTAACACCGGCGCTCCACGGAAATTGTATCGAAACGGGGATTTGTAAAAAATATTTGAGCATCTTATATCGATATCTGGATATGCAAAAAATATCTGAGCATGAAGTGAATTGACTCACAGAGAGATGTTATCGAAATTAGTAAGGTAGGAAGAGAAACGAGGAATCACTGACCACAGCGTCACTCGATTAAAAGCAAATACGCACACTTTGAGATTCAAAACAGATACGCACACTTTGAGATTCAAAGACGCAAACTTTGACGAAATAACCCACGGAAGTGAGTGGGATTTGAACCCAATGGCAAGTGAGTTGTAAAATTTCCTTGCCTTGAGGGTGAAACTCCACCCGTTCCGTGGTTTGTCTGCAATTATGTTTTTTGCGATTTTGAGGAGGCGAGGCATTGTCTACGTCAACATGATCCACCTTTAAGATGAACGTAGAAATGCGTCCGTCCCTCTGTTCGCACGTCACTCCGTCCGTCCTTCCGTCTATATGTTTCACCAAATAGAAAGCACTTTTATAACTGCGCCTTACTCAGGGGAGGTGGATGAGGGAGACGGGTGAGTCTCAGTGAGGTAGTTGAGGGAGCAAAATGGATGAGTCTCAGGGAGGCAGACAAGGGAATAAGATGGATGAATCTCAGGGAAGTGAATGAAAGAGTCAGATGGATGAAAAATAGATGGATAAGTGAGTAAAATGAGTGAGACTCGAGGGAGATGGATGATGGATAGGTGGATCAGTGGGTAAGCTGAGTGAGGGGAAAATGAGTGAGGGGAGATAGAAGAGAGATTAAACAAAAGGTAGAGGAGGAAATTGACTATAAAATGAGGGGAGAGGAGCAAACCGACAAGAGAGTGGGATTAGACATAATAAATTGAGAGAGGAGAGGAGAGAGACACACACAACAAAACACACACACACACATACACACACACACACACACACACACACACACACACACACACACACACACACACACACACACACACACACACACACACACACACACACACGCACACACCATCAGTTGATTATTTATTGACAAGTTTTCTCCTGCCATTTTCTCTCTCTCGTGCCAGACCATCAGCTGATCTTTGTTGACATGGTATCAGCTGACTCGTGTTTACAAGCACAACACCGGACCTTCCCTAAGAGGCAGCAAACATCACCGCTGCCTCTCTGGTGCCAGGGACAAATGGTTGTTAGGAAAATTGTACAACCAGGATTTCCGTGTGTGTATGTACTTACCTTTATGTGGATGGAGGGGTTGAGCCACAGCTCCTAGTATGTATCACTGTGATAATGACACGTACATCTACATGCAAGTAGATGAATGGTTCAGAGAACCGACATGTTGATAAATTAGATACATGTGCAACTCTTGGGTATCTTTATTGAGGAAACGTTTCGCCACACAGTGGCTTCATCAGTCCATACGTAGGAGAAACTTGAAGAACAGGAGGAGAATGAGGTAATCAGTCCCTCAACCTTGAGTCGATGTGTTCAATCTTGAATAGAATACCTATTCAAGATTGATGGACTAAACACATCGACTCAAGGTTGAGGGACTGATTACCTCATTCTCCTCCTGTTCTTCAAGATTCTCCTTTGTATGGACTGATGAAGCCACTGTGTGGCGAAACGTTTCCTCAATAAAGATACCCAAGAGTTGCACATGTGTCTAATTTATCTACATGCAAGTAGATGAGTGAGACACATGTGTAACAGTTTAGTATCGTCACTGTCTGTGTCATCGAGACCAAGCTGAAGGACTGCCCACCTTAAAACACTTTCTTCTGTCTTTAAAATTTACCACTTTTGTATTCGAGTGAAGCAGACTAAGCGAAACGTTGCAACATTGAAGATATCTTACGGTTTCACATATGTGTGCGTGTGTGTTGTGCGTACACATGCTTGTGTACACCCCCAGCCGTGCGTGTGCACGCGCGTGCTGCAACACGACCACAGCTTTCCCCCAAGAATTGAAAGACAAGTGTGGGAATTCTGGAATGGGAATGGCAGGAGCTTTGGCTAGGATTGGTCGGGAATATATCACTGCATGTGCCCTACTTCCCCTCAGGTGCCCCCGGGGGTAAATGGCCATGGATATTTGGTGTATTTGAAGATCACCGGGAGAGAGTGATACCACCTCACTCCCTCTGTGGATCACTCACACTGTGAATCACTCCCTCTGTGGATCACTCACACTGTGGATCACTCCCTCTGTGGATCACTCACACTATGGATCAATCACACTGTGGATCACTCCCTCTGTGGATCACACACTGTGGATCACTCCCTCTGTGGATCACTCACACTGTGGATCACTGACACTGTGCATCACTCCCTCTGTGGATCACTCACACTGTGGATCACTCACACTGTGGATCACTCCCTCTGTGGATCACTCCCTCTGTGGATCACTCACACTGTGGATCACTCCCTCTGTGGATCACTCACACTGTGGATCACTCACACTGTGGATCACTCCCTCTGTGGATCACTCCCTCTGTGGATCACTCACACTGTGGATCACTCCCTCTGTGGATCACTCCCTCTGTGGATCACTCCCTCTGTGGATCACTCCTTCTGTGGATCACTCACACTGTGGATCACATCCAATGTGGATCACTGCCACTGTGGATCACTCCCACTGTGGATAACTTACACTGTGGATGACACACTGTGGATCACTTCACTTCTGGATCACTCCCACTGTGGATCACTCATACCGTGAATCACTCCATCTGTGGATCACTTCACCTGTGGATCACTTAACCTCTGGACCACTTACACTGTGGATAACTTACACTGTGAATCACCTAACCTGTGGATCACTTATTCTGTGGATCACTTACACTGTGGATCACTTACACTGTGGATCACTTACCCTGTAGATCACTTACACTGTGGATCACTTAACCAGTGGATCACTTGCACTGTGGATCACTTACACTGTGGATCACTTACCCTGTAGACCACTTACACTGTGGATCACTTAACCTGTGGCACACTCACACTGTGGATCACCTAACCTGTGGATCACTTACTCTGTGGATCACTTACACTGCGGATCACTCACACTGTGGATCGCTTACACTGTGGATCACTTGCACTGTGGATCACATACCCTGTAGATCACTTACACCGTAGATCACTTAACCTGTGGATCACTTACACTGTGGATCACTCACACTGTGGACCACTTACACTGTGCATCACTTAACCTGTGGATCACTTATTCTGTGGATCATTTATACTGTGGATCACTTACACTGTGGATCACTTGCACTGTGGATCACTTAACCTGTGGATCACTCACACTGGATCACCAGAGGATTGACAGAGGGAACAGGCTCTATCTTCTCGCAAGATGCGATAAACCAGTAAGGATGAATGGAGTCTCTCTCTCTCTCTCTCTCTCTCTCTCTCTCTCTCTCTCTCTCTCTCTCTCTCTCTCTCTCTCGCTCTCTCTCTCTCTCTCTCTCTCTCGTCTCTCTTCTCTCTCTCTCTCTCTTCTCCTCTCTCTCTCTCTCTCTAACCAGTGATGATGATGATAATGACGATGTTAGTGATAGTGACGACCACTAACCACTACCACCACTACCACTACAACCACCCCTACCACCATTACCGCTACTACCACCACCTACTACCACTACAACCAGCACTACCACCACTACTACCACTACCACCACCACGACTACCACCACCACGACCACAACTACCACAACAACCACTATCACAACTATCACGACTACCACAACTACCACCACTACCACCAACACAACTACCACCACCACCACCACTACCACAGCTATCACCACTACCACCACCATAACTACCACATCTACCACAACTACCACCACCACAACTACCACTACCACAACTACCACCACTAGCACAACTATCACTCACCCACACCACAACTACCACAACTACCACAACTGCCACCACCAAAACTAACACAACTACCACCACTACCACTACCACAACTACCACCACTACCACTACCGTACTTGCCACAAGTACCACCACTACCACTACCACAACTACCACCACCTCCACTACCACAACTACCACAACACAACTACCACTACCACAACTACCACCATTACCACTACCAAAAACTACCACTACCACAACTACCACCACTACCACCACCACAACTACCAAAACTACCACCACTACCACCACTACCAACCCCTTACCACCACCAACCATACCACAACTACCACAACTAAAACTACCACTACCACAAAATACCACCATTACCTCTACCACAACTACCACTACCACAACTACCACCACTACCACCACCACAACTACCACCACTACCACAACTACCACAACTACCACAACTACCACAACTACCACCACTACCACAACTACCACAACTACCACTACCACAACTACCACCACTACCACCACTACCATCACCACAACTACCACCACTACCACAACTACCACCACTACCACAACTACCACCACTACCACCACTTCCACAACCACAACTACCACCACTACCACAACTACCACAACTACCACAACTACCACCACTACCACAACTACCACTACCACAACTACCACCACTACCACCACTACCACCACCACAACTACCACCACTACCACAACTACCACAACTACCACAACTACCACCACTACCACAACTACCACATCTACCACAGCTACCACCACTACCACCACCACAACTACCACCACTACCACAACTACCACAACTACCACAGCTACCACCACTACCACCACTACCACCACCACAACTACCACAACTACCACAACTACCACCACTACCACAACTACCACAAACTACCACCACTACCACAACTACCACAACTACCACAACTACCACAACTACAACTACCACTACCACAACTACCACAACTACCACCTTACCTCTACACACAACTACCACTACCACAACTACCACCACTACCACCACCACAACTACCACCACTACCACAACAACCACAACTACCACAACTACCACAACTACCACAACTACCACTACCACAACTACCACCACTACCACACTAACCACCACCACAACTACCACCACTACCACAACTACCACCACTTACCACAACTACCACCACTACCACCACTTCCACAACCACAACTACCACCACTACCACAACTACCACAACTACCACAACTACCACAACTACCACCACTACCACAACTACCACTACCACAACTACCACCACTACTCACCACTACCACCATCACAACTACCACCACTACCACAACTACCACAACTACCACAACTACCACCACTACCACAACTACCACAACTACCACAGCTACCACCAACTACCACCACTACGACCACCAAAAACTACCAATACACACTACCACAACTACCACAGCTACCACACTACCACCACAAACCACCACCTACCAAAACCCCACAACAACCCCAAAAAAAACCCCAACCCCCCACCCCCCACTACCCAACTACCACAATACCACCACTACCACAACTCCACAACTACCACAACCCCCCAAAAAAAAAACCCCCCCCTTTGGGGGTAAAAAAAAAAAACCCAAAAAAAAAAACCCAAAAAAGGAAAAAAAAAAGGGGAAAAAAAAAAAAAAAAAAATTTTTTGGGGGTTTTAAAAAAAACCCCCAAAGGGGGTTTTGGGGGGGTTTTTGGGGGGGGGGGGAAAAAAAAAAACCCCAAATTTAAAAGGGGAAAAAACCCCGGGGGGGGGAAAAACCCCTTTTTTCCCGGGAAAAAAAACCCCCAAAAATCCCCCCAAAAAAAAAACCTAATTTAAACCCCCAAAAAAAAAGGGGCCCCAAAAAGGGGGCCCCCCAAAAAAAAAAAAAAATTTTTAAAAAGGGGGCCCCTTTTTTTCCCCCAAAATTTTAAAGGGGGAACCAAAAAACCCCCCAAAAAAAAAAAAAACCCCCCCCAAATTTTAAAAAAAAAATTTTTAAAAATTTTAAAAAAAAAAAAAAATTTAATGAAAACCCGGTTTTTCCCCCCTAAAAATTCCCCCCCCCAAAAAAATTTTAAAAAATAAAAACCCCGGGAAAAAGGGGGGGGGAAAAGGGGGAAAAAACCCCGAATTTAAAAAAAAAAAAAAAAGGGAAAACCCCCAAAAATTAAAAGGGGGGGAAAAAAAAAAAACCCCCAAAAATTAAAAAAAAAGGGGAAAAAAATTTTTTAAAAAAAAGAAAAAAAAAAAACCCCCCAAAAAAAAAAAACCCCCCCCCTTTTAAAAAGGGGGAAAAAAACCCCCGGCCCCCGGGGGGGGAAAAAAAAAAAAAAGGGGAAAAAAAAAGGGGGGGGGGGGGCCCCCCCCCTTTTTTTTCCCAAAAAAAAACCCCCCCCCAAAAAAAAAAAGGGGGGGAAAAAAACCCCCCCCAAAATTTTAAAAAAAAACCCCCCCAAAAAAAAAAGGGGCCCCAAAAAGGGGGGAAAAAAAGGGGAAATTAAACCCCGGAAAAAAACCCAAAAAATTTGTTTTGGGGGCCCCCCCAAAAAAAAAAAAACAAAAAAAAACCCCCCCTTTTTTTTAAAAAAAAAGGCCCCCCCCCAAAAAAAAAAGGGGGGGGGCCCCCGGCCCCATGTTGGGGGAAAAAAACCCCGGGGGGACCCCAAAAAGGGGTTTTGGGGGTTTTTGGGGGCCCCAAAGGTTTGGGAAAACCCCGGAAAAAAAAAAAAAGGGGGGGGGGAAAAAAATTGGGGCCCCCCGGAAAATGGGGGGGGAAAAAGAAAAAGGGCCCCCCGGGGGGAAAAAAAAAAAAAAAAAAAAAAAGGGGAAATTAAAAGGGGGGGAAACCCAAAAAAACCCCCCCTTTTTGGGGGTTTAAAAACCCCAAAAAAGGGGTCCAAAAAAAAGGGGGAAAAAAAAAAAAGGGGGGCCCTTTTTTTGGGGGGGGGTTTTTTAAACCCCAAAAAAAAAAAAGGGGGGGAAAAAGGGGAACCCCCCGGGGGGGAAAAAAAACCCGAATTTAAAAGGGGGAAAAAAGGGGGCCCCAAAAAGGGGTTTTTGGGGGGAACCCCAAAGAAAAAATTTTTTTTGGGGGGAAAAAAAAAACCCCCCAAAAAAGGGGGGGCCCCCCAAATTTAAAAACCCCCCCCGGGGGGGGAAAAACCCCCCCCAAAAAAAACCCCCCGGGGAAAAATTTTGGGGGGAAAAAAAAAGGGGGAAAAAAAAACCCCCCCCCCAAAAAAAACCAAAAAAAAGGGGGGGAAAAAATTTGGGTTTCCCCCAAAAAGGGGGGAAAAGGGGGTTTTAAAAAAAAAGGGGGGGGGTTTGAAAAAAAAAAAACCCCCCCTTAAAAAAAAAAAAAAGGGGGGGCCCCCCCCCCCCAAAAAAAGGGTTTTAAACCAAAAAAAAAGGGGAAAATTTAAAAAAAAAGGGGAATTTTTTTAAAAAAGGGGCCCCCCAAAAAAAAAAAAAAAAATTTTTTTTTTACCATGATGGGGGAAAACCAAAAAAAACCCCCTTTGGTTAAAACCCTTTTTCCCCCCCAAAAAAGGGGAAAAAAAAAAACCCCCCCCAAAAAAATTTTAAAAAGGGGGAAAAACCCCGAATAAAATTTTAAAAGAAAACCAAAAATTTAAACCCCCAACCTGATAGGGGGGGGGGTTTTAAAACCCCCCCAATTTAAGGGGGGAAATTAAAACCCCCCTTACCATAAAAAAAAAAAAAAACCCCCCCCTTTAAAAAAGGGGGGGGGGGCCCCCAAAATTTTTTTTTAAAAAAAAAAAACCCCCCCCAACCATAATTAGGGGGGGAAAAAATTAAAACCCCCCCCAAAAGGGGAAAAACCAGGGGGAAAAAACCCCCCCCAAAAAAAAAAAAAAAACCCCAAAAAAAAAAGGGGGAAAAAAAAAAAAAAAGGGGGAAAAAAAAAAGGGGGGGGCCCCCAAAAATTTTTTTTTTTTTTCCCCCTTTTAAATTTTTGGGTACTTTTTTTTTTGGGGGAAAAAACCCTTTTTTTTAAAAACCCCCCCAAAAAACAAAACAAAACCCCGGTTTTTTTTTCCCCCCCCAAAAATTTTTTTTAAAAAAAAATTTTTTTTTAAAAAATTTTTTAAAAAAAAAAAACCCCCAAATTTTAAATTTTTAACCCCTTTTTTCCAAAAAAAAAAAAACCCCAAAATTTTTAAAATTTTAAAAAGGGGAAAAAAATTTTTTTTTTTTTAAAAAAAAGGGCCCAAAAAAAAAAAAAAAGGGGGGCCCCAAAAAAAAAAAAAATTTTTTCCGGGGGGGGGAAAAAAAAAAAAAAAAACCCCCAAAACCCCCCAAAAAAAAATTTTGGGGGAAAATTTTTTGACAAAAAATTTTTTGGGAAAACCCCCGGGGGGGGGCCCCCCCTTTTTTTTTTTTTCCCCCAATTTTAAAAACCCAAACCCCAAAGGGGGTTTTCCAAAAAAAAGGGGGTTTTTTTTTTTAAAAAAAAAAAAAAAAAAAGGGATTAATTTTTTTTGGGGGGGGAAAAAAAATTTTTTTTTTGGGGAAAACCCAAAAAAAAAAAAAAGGGGGGGGGGGGCCCCCGGGGGGTGCCAGGGGCCAGGGGGGCCAGGGTGCCGGGGGTGCCAGGGTCCCGGGGGTGCCGGGAGGGCCAGGGTCCGGGGTCCCAAAGGGTGCCAGGGTGGCCAGGGTGCCAGGGGCCCGGGGGTGCGAGGGCCAGGGGCCGGGGGGTTGCCAGGGTGCCAAGGTGCCAGGGGGGCCAAAGGGGGAGGGGAATGTGGCGCCGTCTCTTAACTGATGCCCAATTTTGGGTCCCTTTAATACTTCTGTCAAAATACGGGGATATGAAATTATTTTTTTTTATTTTTTATTATTTTTTTTATTTAAAATTATTATTTTTAAAAATTTTTATTATTATTATTATTACAATTATTTTTTATTATTTTTAATTATTATTTTTTTTTTTTATTATTATTAATTATTTTTATTATTTTCATTATTATTACTTTAAATTAAAATTTTTTAAATTATTATTATTTTTAATTATTATTATATTTTTTAAAATTTTATTATTTTTTATTATTTTTAAATTTTAAAAATTTTTTTAATTTTTTAATTATTATTATTTTCATTATTAAAAATCTTTTTAAAATTATTAAAATTATTATTTTATTATTATTATTATTATTTTTAAATTATTTTTATTTTTTTTATTTTTAATTTATTGTTTTTAATTTTTATTATTATTTTTTTAAATTACTTTTTATTTATTTTTAAAATATTGATAGTATTATTATTCAAAATTTTTAAAAATTGTTGGTAGAAAATGTGGTGATAGCAGCAAAAGTAAAAAAAGCCCGGACCTAAAATGAAGGTGATAGCAGCACAGTAGTGTAAAGGGGCCCGGACCTACCATGATAGGGGTGAAACCCAGCAGCAGAATAGTTTTAAGCCCGGACCAAACCTAAAAGTGGGATAGCAGCAGCAAAAAGGTAAAAATAACCCCGGACCTCCCCATGATAGTGGGATAGCAGCACATGGGTATAAAAGCCCGGACCTACCATGATAGGTTGATAGAAAAAAACATTAGAAATAACCCCCCCAAACCTTTACCATGATAGGGGTTGATAGCAGCAGCAGTAGTATTTAATAACCCGGACCTACCATGATATGGGTTTAGCACAGCAAAAGTATATAACCCGGACCAAACCAAATAATAGTGGTGATAGCACAGCAGTAGTAGTATAACCCCGGACCTACCTGATAGTGGTGAAAGAAAGCAGCAAAAGTATAACCCCCCCGACCAAACCCTTTGATTTGGTGATAACACAGCAGTAGTAGTATAAGCCCCCCCGAACCTACCCATGATAGTGGGGGGTAGCACACAGAAGTAGAATAAGCCCGGACCTACCATGTAGTGGTGATAGCACAGAATAGTATAACCCGGGGACCTACCTTTATAGGGGTGATAGCAGCAGCAAAAGTAGTATAAGCCCGGCCCTACCATGAAAAGGTGTACCCAAACAGCAGTTTTAGTATAAGCCCGGACCTCCCAAAGATAGGGGAAGCGGGAATTAGTAAATAAGCCCGGCCCCAAAACCAAAGATAGTGGTGATAGCACAGAAATATAGTAAAACCCGGGAAACCTACCTTTATATGGTGAAACAGCGGGCAGAAATTAGTATAAGCCCGGACCAAACCAAAGATATGGGGATAGCCCCAGCAGTAGTAAAAACCCCGGGGCCCTACCATGATAGGGGGTGATACCCGAAAGCAAATAAAACCCCGGGACCTCCCCATGAAAGTGGTGATAGCAGCAGCAGAAAGAAAAGCCCGGACCAACCTTTGAAAGTGGTATACAGCAGCAGTAGTAAAAGCCCGGACCTCCCATGAAAATTTGGGATAGCAGCACAGTATATATAACCCGGACCTCCCATAATAGGGGTGATAGCAGAAAGCAGTAGAATAACCCGGACCTACCTTTGAAAAGTGGTGATACAGCAGCAGAAGTAAAACCCGGACCTACCATAAATGGGTGGTGATAGCACAGTAGTAGAAAAAACCCCGGAAAAAACCAGGGATAGGGGTTTGTAGCAGCAGTAGTAGTATAAGCCCGGACCTACCATGATAGTGGTGAAAGCAGCAGTAGTAGTATGGGCCCGGCCCTTTACCATGAAGGGTGATAGCACACGGGAAGTAAAAAACCCCGGGACCTACCATGATGTGGTGATAGAAAAGCAGCAGAGAAAGTATAACCCAAACCAAACCCAAAGAAAAGTGGGTAAATAGCAGCAGCATAGTAAAAGGGCCCGGGGACCAAACCATGAAGGGGGGATAGCAGCAGCAGTATAGTATAACCCCCGGACCTACCATGATAGGGGTTTGATAGCAGCAGCGGGTAGTAGTAATAAACCCGGGACCTACCATGAAAAGTGGTGATAGCACAGCAAAGTAGAATAACCCCGGGACCTACCATGATAGGGGTTTGAAAGCAGCAGTATAGTTTTAACCCCGACCTACCAGGGATAGGGTAACAGCAAGCAGTAGTATAAAACCCCCCGGACCAAAACCATGATAGGGGGTGTAGCAGCAGCAGTGGGAAATAACCCCCCGGACCTACAATTAATATTGGGATAGCAGCAGCAAAAAACCCCGGGGACCTACCAGAAAGTGGTGATAGCACAGAGTAGTAGTAAAACCCCCGGCCCCTCCCATGTTAGGGGTAAATAGAGAAAGCAGCAGTGGGAAAGCCCGGACCTACCATGTAGGGGTGATACGGGCAGCAGTAGTAAAAGCCCGCCCCAAAACCAGAAAAGGTGGTGAAAAGCACAGTATAAGTATAAGCCCGGACCAAACCCCTATAGGGGTTTAATAGCAGAAACATTATTATTATAACCCGGACCTACCAGGGTTTATGGTGATAGCACAGCAGTAGTAGTTTTAACCCCCGACCTACCATGATAGTGGTGATAGCGCAGCAGTAGAAATAAAGCCCGGCCTACCATGATAGTGGTGTTTTAGCACAGCAGTAGTATAAGCCCGGACCTACCATAAAAAAGGGGATGCACACACCCATAGTATAAACCCCCGGCCCTACCATAATGTGGTGAAAAGCAGCAGCAGTAGTAAAAACCCCCGGCCCCAAACCAAATAGTTTATCAGAAAGTAGTATAAACCCCGGGGACCTCCCTGATATTGGTGATAGCACAGCAGAAAGTATAAGCCCGGCCAAACCAAATTATAGTGGTGAAAGCCCAGTAGTAGTATAACCCCCGGACCTACCATAAAAAGTGGGGATAGCACACAGAAAGTAAAAACCCCGGACCTACCATGAAAGGGTGATAGCACAGCAGTAGAAATTTATAAGCCCCAAACCTACCATGAAATTTGGTAAATAGCAGCGGGCAGCAGTAGTATAACCCCGGGAAACCTACCATGATAGGGGTGATAGCACACCCAGCATTAGAAAAACCCGGGACCTACCAAAATAGTGGTGATAGCACCCAGTAGTTTTAAAACCCCGACCTACCAGTTTAGTGGTGATACCAGAAAGCTAGTATAAACCCCGCCCTTACCAGGTTTATTTGTGTTTCGAGCAGCACAGAAAAATAACCCCGGGACCTCCCAAATAATAGGGGTTGATAGCAGCGCATTTTAGTAAAAGCCCGGACCTCCCATGATAGTTTTTTAAATACAGCAGCAGAAAGTAGAAAAACCCGGACCTCCCAAAATATTGGTGATAGCAGCAGAAGAAGTAAAAGCCCCGCCCCTACCATGAAAGTGGTTTTGCAGCAGCAGTAGTATAAGCCCCACCTACCATGATAGTGGTGAAAGAAACACAGTAGATAAGCCCCGCCCCTACCATATAGGGGTTTGATAGCAGCAGCAGTGGGAAAACCCCCACCCCCATGATAGTGGGGGATAGCAGCAGCAGTAGTATAAGCCCCGACCTACCATGAAGGGGTTGATAGCACGGGCAGTAGTAAAAGGGCCCCCGCCCCAACCATAAATAGTGGTAAATAGAAAGCAGCATATAGTAAAAAGCCCCCCGACCTACCATAAGGGTGAAGCAGCAGCAGTATATTATAAGCCCGGACCTACCGGGGAATAGTGGTGATAGCAGCGGGCAGAAGTATAAAGCCCCGACCTACCATGTTTGGGTATAGCACAGAAAGTAGTATAACCCCCCGACCTCCCAAGAAAAGGGGTTGATAGCACATTAGTTTTTAAAACCCCGGGACCTCCCAAGAAAGGGGTTTATAGCAGCATTAGTAGTATAACCCACCTCCCATGATGTGGTGATAGCAGCAGCTTTAAGAAAGTAAAAGGGCCCGGGACCTACCATGATAGTGGTGATAGCACAGCATTAGAAAGATAAAGCCCGGACCTACCATAAAAGTGGTGAAGAAGCAGCATTATTATAAAAAACCCCGGGCCCCTCCCAAAGATAGTGGTTTGAAAGGGGAAACCCAGTAGTATAAAACCCCCGGCCCTACCATGATATGGTGATAGCAGCAGCAGAAAATTAAAAAAAGCCCCGACCAACCATGATAGTGGTGATAGCACACAGCATAGTATAAGCCCGGACCTACCATGATAGTGGTGATAGCAGCAGCAGTAGTAGTATAACCCCGACCTACCATGATAGTGGTGATAGCAGCAGCAGTAGTAGTAGACCGGCCCCAAACCATAAATATTGGTGATAGCAGCAGCAGTAGTAGTATAAGCCCCGACCTACCATGATAGTGGTGATAGCAGCAGCAGCAGTAGTATAAGCCCCGACCTACCATGATAGTGGTGATAGCAGCAGCAGTAGTAGTATAAGCCCCGACCTACCATGATAGTGGTGATAGCAGCAGCAGTAGTAGTATAAGCCCGGACCTACCATGATAGTGGTGATAGCAGCAGCACAGTAGTATAACCCCGGACCAAACCTTTATAGGGGTGAAAAGCAGCGGGTAGTAGTAAAAGCCCCGCCCTACCATGAAATTGGTATAGAGCATCGGGTAGTAGAAAAACCCCCGGGACCTACCATGAAAAGTGGTGATAGCAGCAGCATAAAATTATAACCCCCCTTTCCATGATAGTGGTGAAAGCAGCACAGCAGTAGTAAAACCCGGACCAAACCAGGATAGGGGTAAATACCCAGCAGAAATTAGTATAACCCCGGGACCAAACCATGATAGTGGGGGATACAGCACAGTAAAAATAACCCCCCGACCTACCAGATAGTGGTGATAGCACGGGCATAGTAGTATAACCCCGGCCCAAACCTTTATAGGGGTATACCCGCAGCAGTAGTAAATAAACCCGGGGGGGGAACCAACCATGATAGGGGTGATAGCACAGCACATTAGTATAACCCCGGGAATTTCCCCATAAAATTTTGGGTGAAAGCAGCAGCATAGTAAAGCCCGGACCTACCATGAAGGGTGATAGCGGGCAGCAAAATATAACCCACCTACCAATAGTGGTGATAGCACCGCAGTAGTATAAGCCCCGCCCTACCAGGGAATAGTGGGATACACACCCAAAAGTAGTATAAGCCCGGCCTCCCTTTATAGTGGGGGATAAAAGAAAGCAGTAGAAAGTAAAAGCCCGGACCTACCATGATAGGGGTGATGGGCAGCAGCAGCATTAGTAAAACCCCCGGAACTACCATGATAGGGTGATACAGCAGCAGTAGTATAAGCCCGGACCTACCAAGTTGGGGGTAAATAGCAGCAGCAGAAAGTAAAACCCCACCTACCATAAATAGTGGGATACAGCAGCATTAGTAGTAAAGCCCGGACCTCCCAAAGATAGTGGGATAGCACAGCCGTAGTATTATAAAAGCCCCAAACCTACCATGATAGGGGGTGTTTAGCACACCCATAGTAGTATAACCCGGGCCTACCATGATAGTGGTGATAGCAGCGGGCAGTATAGTTTTAAGCCCGGACCCCCCCATGATATTGGTGAAAGCAGCAGCAGTAAAATATAACCCCGACCTCCCATGTTTGGTTGGTGATAGCACAGAAAGTAGTATTAAAACCCGGGAAAACCTACCATGAAAAGGGTTTGATAGAAACAGCATTTAGTAGTATAAGCCCCCGCCTACCATGATAGGGGTTGATAGCAGCAGCAGCAGTAAAATAACCCCGGGACCTACCATGATGTGGGATAGCAGCAGCAGCAGAAAGAAAATAACCCCAAACCTACCATAAGTGGGATAGCAGCAGCAGTAGTAGTAAAAAACCCCGGGACCAAACCAGATAGTGGGGGATAGCAGCAGTAGTTTTATAAGCCCCGACCTCCATGATAGGGGGTTGATAGCAGCAGCGTAGTAGTATAAGCCCGGACCAAACCATATAGTGGTGATAGCAGCAGCAGAGAAGTAAAAGGGCCCGGCCCTACCATGAAAAGGGGAAATAGCATCACCCGTAGTATAAAAGCCCCCCTCCAGAAAATTTTTTTGGATAGCAGCAGAAAGTAAAATTATAAGTCCCCGACCTACCAGGGGAAAAAATTGGTGAAGCAGCGGGCATAGTAGTATAAGCCCGGCCTACCAGGGTTTTTTTGGTGATAGCAGCAAAATATAGTTTTAACCCGGCCCTTTACCATGATAGGGGGTGAAAGCAGCACAGAAAGTGGGGAATAAGCCCCGCCCTCCCATGAAAGTGGTGAAAGCAGAAAGCAGCAGAAGTATAAGCCCGGACCTACCATGATGTGGTGATAGCCCAGCACAGTATATAACCCCCCGACCTACCCATTAGTTTGGATAGCAAAAGCATTAGAAAGTAAAGCCCGGACCTACCATGATAGGGGTGAACACAGCAGTAGTAAAAGCCCGGCCCTTTACCGGGATAGTGGGATACAGCAGCAGAAGAAATTTATAAGCCCCGGGACCTCCCCAATGATATGGGATAGCAGCAGAAAGTAGAAATAACCCCCGGACCTCCCAAATATAGTGGTGATAGAGCAGCCAGTAGTATAAGCCCGGACCTACCATGATATTTGGTGATAGCAGCATTAGATTAAAAGCCCGGACCACCATGATAGGGGGTTGTAGCAGCAGAAGTATTAAAAAGGGCCCCGACCAAACCATAAATATTGGTGATACACATCATTTGTAGTTAAGCCCGGACCTACCATGATAGGGGGTGATAGCAGCACAGTAGAGAAAAACCCCGGGACCTACCTGATAGGGTGATGGGAAAGCAGCATCAGTGTATAAGCCCCGACCTCCCATGATGGGTGTGATAGCAGCAGCAGCAGTATAAAAAACCCGGACCTCCCAAAGATATGGTGATGGGCAAAAACAGTAGTATTTTAACCCCCGGCCCTTTCCATAAAAAGTGGTGATAGCACAGCAGCATAGTATAACCCCGGGACCTACCATGATAGTGGGTTTAGCGCAGCACAGTATATAACCCGGGGACCTACCATGATAGGGGTGATAGCAGCAGCATTAGTAGTATAACCCCGACCTACCATGATAGGTGATAGCAGCAGAAGTAAAAAACCCCCGACCAACCATGAAAGGGTTTGAAAACCCGCAGCATTTATAGTAAAAAAGCCCGGACCAAACCATGAAAAGGGGGAAAAGCAGCAGCATTATATATAACCCGCCCTACCATAAAAGGGGTGATAGCAGCAGCAGTAAGTTAAACCCCCCGCCCCTCCATAAAAAGTGGTGATAGCAGCACAGCAGTATTATAACCCCGGCCCTACCATGATATGGATAGCACAGCAGCAGTAGTATAACCCCCCAAACCTACCATGAAAAGTTTTTATAGCGGGCAGCAGTATAGTAAAAACCCCGGGACCTACCATGATAGTGGGATAGCACAGTAGTATTAAAAGCCCGACCTACCATGAAAGGGGGGATAGCAGCAGCAGTAGTAGTATAACCCCCGGGACCCACCATGAAGTGGTGATAGCAGCAGCAGCGGGAAAGTATAACCCCCGGCCCTCCCAAAGATGTGGTGATAGCGGCAGTAGTATAAACCCCCGGACCCCTCCCAAAGATAGGGTGATAGAGCAGCGTAGTAGTATAACCCCCGACCTCCCAGGATAGTGGGATACAAAAGCAAAAGTATATAACCCCGGGACCAAACCATGATAGGGGGTTGATAGCAGCAGCAGTAGGGGAAAAAGGGCCCCCGACCAAACCATGATAGGGGGTGTTTGCACAGCAGCAGTAGTAAAAGCCCCGACCCCCAAAGATAGGTGATACAGCACATAAAAGTATAAACCCCGGGACCTACCATAAATAGTGGGATAGAAACACAGTATAGTAAAAACCCCGGACCTACCATGAAAGTGGTGATAGCAGCAGCAGAAGTAGTATAACCCCGGACCTACCAAAAATAGGGATAGCACACAAAAAAGTAGTATAACCCGGACCTCCCATGATAGTGGAAAAAGCAGCAGCAGCAGTATAAAAGGGCCCCGACCAAACCATGATAGGGTGTTTAGCAGCACCCAGTGAAGTTTTTAAACCCGGGCCCTACCATGAAAGTGGGATAGCAGCAGCATTAGTATTAAAGCCCCGCCCCTACCATGATAGGGGTGATAGCAGCACCCGAGTAATAAGCCCCGACCTACCATGATATGGTGATAGCACAGCAGTAGTATAAAACCCCGACCTCCCATGATATTTGGTGATAGCAGCAGAAACATTAGTATAACCCCGGGACCTCCCAAAGGAAGTGGTGATAGAAAGCAGCAGAGTAAAAAAGCCCCAAAACCTTTACCATGATAGGGGTTGATAGCACAGCACAGAAATTAAAAACCCCCGACCTACCATGATAGTGGTGATAGAAAGTCAGCAGTAGTAAAAGCCCCCGACCTACCATGATAGGGGTTTGATACACAGCTTTAAGTATAAGCCCCACCTACCATGAAAGTGGTGTTAGCGGGCAGCAGCATTAGAAAATAAGCCCCGACCTACCTTTATAGTGGTGATAGCCGCGCAGCAGTGGGTATAACCCCGGGACCTCCCAAAGATATGGTAAATAGCAGCACAGAAAGTTTTAAAAAGCCCGGACCTACCTTTAAGGGAGATAGAAAACAGCAGTAGTAGTAAAAAAGGGCCCCCCGCCTCCCATGAAGTGTGTTTAGCACAGCAGCTTTAGTAAAACCCCGGGCCCTCCCAAAGATAGTGGTGAATCAGCGGGGCAGCAGTAGTATAAGCCCCGACCTCCCAAATAAATAGGGGATAGCAGCAGCAGCAGTAGTATAAGCCCGGACCTACCATGATAGTGGTGATAGCAGCAGCAGTAGTAGTATAAGCCCGGACCTACCATGATAGTGGTGATAGCAGCAGCAGCAGTAGTATAAGCCCGGACCTACCATGATAGTGGTGATAGCAGCAGCAGTAGTAGTATAACCCCGGGGCCCTCCCAAAGAAGGGGTGATAGCAGCAGCATAGTAGAATAACCCCCGGGGACCTACCAAGAAAGGGGTGATAGAAAGCACAGTAGTAAAATAACCCCCGACCAAACCAAATAGTGGTGATGGGCAGCAGAAATAAGTAGAAAAAGGGCCCGGGACCTCCCATGATAGTGGTGATAGCCAGCTTTAGTATAACCCCCGGAAAAACCCCAAACCAAAGATAGGGGTGAAAGCGCAGCAGTAGTAGTATAACCCGGACCAACCATGAAAAGGGTGAAAGCAGCAGCAGTATAGTAAAACCCCGGGAAACCTCCCATGATATGGTGATAGCAGCAGAAGTAATAGTAAAAAAGCCCGGACCTCCCATGAAGTGGTAAATGCAGCACAGTATTAAAAGGGCCCGGCCCCCCCCTGATATGGTGATAGCAGCAGCAGTAGAAAGTATAACCCGGCCCCTACCAGTATATGGGAAGCAGCAGCAGAAGTATATAACCCGGGACCTCCCATGTTTGGGGTAAAATTAGCGCAGCAAAAGTATATAAGCCCGGACTACCATAAAATGGTGATAGCAGCGGGCCAGTAGTAGTAAAAAGGCCCCGACCAAACCATAAAAAGTGGTGATAGCAGCACATAGAAAGTATAACCCCCGGACCTACCATGAAAGTTTTATAGCAGCAGCATTTGAATTATAAGCCCCGACCTCCCAAAGATAGGGGTGATAGCAGCAGCAGTAGTAGTATAACCCCGGGACCTCCCATGATAGTGGTAAATAGCACACAGAAAATAAGCCCCGCCCTTTACCATGATAGGGATAGCACAGCAAAAGTGTAAAGCCCGGACCTACCAGATAGTTTAAATAGCAGCAGCAGTAGTATTTATAACCCCGGGCCCAACCATGATAGTGGTGATACCAGCGCATAGTATTATAAGCCCGGACCTCCCAAAGAAATTTGGTGATAGCAGCAGCAAAATTATTAAAGCCCGGACCTACCAATAGTGGGAAAAGCGGCGAAAGTAGTATAACCCCCGACCTCCCATGATAGGGGGAATAGCAGCAGCAGTATTATAAAACCCGGAAAACCAAACCATAAGTGGGGGATAGAAAGAAACCCGGGAATAAAATAAGCCCGGACCTACCAAATAGGGTGATAGCAGCAGCAAAAGTAGAATAACCCCGCCCCAACCATGATAGGGTGATAGCAGCAGCATAGTAAAACCCCAAACCAAACCATGATAGTGGTGATAGCAGAAAGCAGTAGTATAAGCCCGGCCAAAACCCTTTAAAAAGGGGTGATAGAAACAGCATTTTTGTATAAGCCCGCCCCTACCAGATAGTGGTATAGCAGCAGCAGAAATAGTAAACCCGGACCTACCATGATAGGGTGATAGCAGCAGCAGTAGAAAGTTTTGGCCCCGGGACCTCCCAAGATAGTGGTAAATAGCAGCAGCATGTAAAAACCCCCGACCAACCCCATGATAGTGGTGATAGCAGCAGCATTAGAATAACCCCCCGGACCAAACCAAATGATATGGTATAGCAGCAGCAGAAGTAGTAAACCCGGACCTACCTTAAAGGGGTTTGATAAAAGCATAGTAAAATAACCCCGGCCCTACCATGATAGGGGTGATAGCACACAGAAAGTATAACCCCGACCACCATGATGGGTGATACCCAGCAGCAGCAGTATATAACCCCGGGACCTACCATGATAGTGGTGATAGCAGCAGCAGTAGTATAACCCCGGACCTACCATGATAGTGGTGATAGCAGCAGCAGTAGTAGTATAAGCCCGGACCTACCATGATAGTGGTGATAGCAGCAGCAGTAGTATAAGCCCCGACCTACCATGATAGGGGGTGAAAAGCCAGCATGTATATAACCCCCGGGCCCCCAAACCATAAAGTGGTGATAGCGCAGCAGTAGAAGTATAAGCCCCGACCTTCCAAATGATAGGGGGGTTTTAGCAGAAACAGTAGTATAAAACCCCGGACCCCCAAAGATATTTGTGATAGAAAGCAGCAAGTAGTATAAAGCCCGGACCTACCATGATAGGGGTGATAGCAGCAAGTATAGTTTTAACCCGGACCCCCCATGATAGGGTGTTTTGCACCCAGCAGTAGAATAAGCCCCGACCTACCATGATAGTGGTGATACAGCGAAGGGGTATAACCCCGGGACCACCATGAAGTGGGAAAAAGCAGCAGCAGCATTAGTAAAAACCCCGGGAACCTACCATGATAGGGGGTGATAGCAGCACAGCAGTATTATAACCCCCGGACCTCCCAAAAGATAGGGGTGATGGGCCAGCAGCAGTAAAAGTATAAGCCCGGCCCTACCATGATAGTGGGATAGCAGAAAGCACATTAGAATAAGCCCGGACCTACCATGATAGGGGTGATAGCAGAACCCAGCATAGTAAACCCCCGGGACCTCCCAGAAGTGGGTGATAGAAACCCCAGCAGTAGTAAAAAGCCCGGCCCTACCATGATAGTGGTGATAAAAGCAGCATAGTAGTATAACCCCGGACCTACCATGAAAGTGGTGATAGCAGCAGTATTAGTATAAGCCCGGACCTCCCCAAGATAGTGGGGTTTAGCAGCAGTATAAAATAACCCCGGACCTCCCATATAGGGTGATACCAAGCAGTAGTATATAACCCCCGGACCTACCATGATAGTGTAAAGCAGCAGTATTAGTAAAAACCCCCGGACCTACCAAAAATTAAGGGGGTGATAGCAAGCAGCAAAAAGAGTATAACCCGGGGGAACCTACCATGATAGGGGTAAATTAGCAGCAGCATTAGAGAATAACCCCGGGCCCTACCAGGGATAGGGGGTAAAAGCAGCAGCGGGTATTAGTAAAACCCGGACCTACCATGATAGGGGTGTAGCAGCATTATTAGAAAACCCGGACCTCCCAATATAGGGTGAAAGAAAGCAGCGTAGTAGTAAAAGCCCGAACCTACCCCATAAATAGTGGGGGAGAGCAGAAGAAAAGTAAAAACCCGGACCTACCTTAAATAGGGGTTTGTAGCAGCAGCAGTAGTAGTAAAGCCCGGACCTACCATGAAAAGGGGTGATAGCACGGGCAGAAAGTAGTATAACCCCGGGACCTACCATGATGGGTTTTGTTTGGCAGAAACATTTAATTTTACCCCGGAAACCTCCCAAATGATATGGTGATAAAAGCACATTTGTAGAAAAAACCCCCGGCCCCAAACCATGAAGTGTATAGCAGCACATTAGAAGAATAACCCCGGGACCTCCCCTTGATAGTTTTTGATAGCAGCACAGTAGTAGAAACCCCGGGACCTCCCATGATAGGGGTGTTTAGCAGCAGCAGTAAAAGGGATAGCCCGGACCTCCCTGATAGGGGTGATAGCACAGCAGTAGTATTTAAAACCCGGACCTACCATGATAGGGGTGAATACACAGAGTAGAAAAAAAGGGCCCGGGACCTACCATGAAAGGGGTGATGGGCAGCAGCAGTATTTAGTATAACCCGGACCAAACCATGATAGTGGTGATAGCAGCAGCAGTAGTAGTATAAGCCCGGACCTACCATGATAGTGGTGATAGCAGCAGCAGTAGTAGTATAAGCCCGGACCTACCATGATAGTGGTGATAGCAGCAGCAGTAGTAGTATAAGCCCGGACCTACCATGATAGTGGTGATAGCAGCAGCAGTAGAGTATAACCCGGGAAACCTACCATGTAGGGGTGATACCAGAAAGCAGAAAGGAAAATAAGCCCGGCCCTACCATGATATGGTGATAGCAGCACAGAAATAGTATAACCCCGGGGACCAAACCAGAAGTGGTGATAGAACGGGCAGTAGTAGTAAAAAGGGGCCCGACCTACCATGATAGTGGTGAAAGCAGCAGCAAAAGTAAAAAAGGCCCCAACCTACCATGATAGTGGGGATAGCAGCACAGTAGTATAACCCCCGGACCTCCCAAAGATAGGGGGTGAAAGCACAGCAGTATTAAAAACCCCCGGACCTACCATGATTGGTGATAGCACAGCATTTGTAAAGCCCGACCTCCCATGATATTTGGGATAACAGCAGCATAGTATAAGCCCCGACCTACCATGATAGTGGTGATAGCAGCAGCAGCAGTAGTATAAGCCCGGACCTACCATGATAGTGGTGATAGCAGCAGCAGTAGTAGTATAAGCCCGGACCTACCATGATAGTGGTGATACGGGGCACCCCAAGTAGTAAAAAGCCCGGCCTACCATGAAAAAGTGGTGAATGCACAGCATAGTATAACCCCCGACCTCCCAAATGATAGTGGTAAAAGGGCCAGCAGCAGCAGTAGTATAACCCGGGACCTACCAGGGGGAAAAAAAATTTGGTGATAGCAGGCAGCAGTAGAATAACCCCCGGAACCTCCCATGATAGGGTGTAGAAAGCAGCAGTATTTTAAAAGCCCGGACCCTTCCCAATGAAGGGGTGATAGCACAGCACAGTATTAAAAGCCCGGCCCTACCATGATATGGTGATAGCAGAGCAGAGAAAGTAAAAGCCCCGCCCTACCATGATAGTGGGGGAAAAGCAGCAGCAGCGTTTTAAAACCCCCACCTCCCAAATTAATGGGGATAGCAGCAAAAGTAGTAAAAGCCCGGACCTCCCAAAGATAGTGGTGATAGCACCCGAAAGAAGTATAAGCCCGGACCTACCATGAAGTTGGTTAGCAGCAGCAGTAGTATAAGCCCCGCCCCTTCCCATGATAGGGGTGATAGCCAGCACAGTAGAAATAACCCCGGGACCCCCAAAAGGGTAAATACCCGCAGAAAGTAAGATAACCCCCCGACCTACCATGAAAGGGTGATAGAAAGCAGCAGCAGTATAAAAACCCCGGGGACCTACCATGAAAGGGGGTGATAGCAGAAGCAGCAGTAGTATAAGCCCCACCTACCATAAATTTTGGGATAGCACAGCAGTAGTAGTATAAGCCCGGACCTCCCATGATAGGGGGGGTTTGATACAGCATTAAAAATAAAGGGCCCGGGCCCCTCCCATGATAAGGGGATGAAGCAGCATAGTAGTATTAAACCCCGGGGACCCCCAGATAGTGGGGATAGCAGGCATAAAAGAAAGAAATAACCCGGGACCTACCAGGGTAGTGGTGATAGCAGCAAAAGTAGTATAAGCCCGACCTACCATGAAAGGGGTGATAGCACCCAGTATAGAAAAAGCCCGGACCAAAACCATGATAGGGGTTTTAAAACCCAACAGCAGTATTATAACCCCGACCTACCATGATAGGGGTGATGCAGCATTAAAAGTATAACCCCGGACCTACCATGAAAATGGTGATAGAGAAATAGTAGTATAACCCGGGGACCTACCATGATAGTGGGGGATAGCAGCACAGTAGTAGTATAACCCGGGAATTTCCCAAAGATAGGGTAAAGCACAGTATATTTATAACCCCGGAAACCTACCATAAAAAGTGGGATAGCAGCAGCAGCAGAAAGTTTTAACCCCCGGACCTACCATGATAGTGGGATACACAGCACAGTAGTTAAGCCCCCAAACCTACCATGATGGGTTGGTGAAAGCAGCAGCAGAAAGAAGTAAAACCCCGGGCCCAACCATGATAGTGGGTACAGCAGCGGGTAAGTATAACCCGACCTACCATGATAGTGGTGATAGCGCATAGTAGAAACCCGCCCCTACCATGAAGTGGTGATACAGCACAGTAAAAGTAAAAGGGCCCGGCCCTTTCCCTGAAAAGTGGTGATAGCAGCACAGTAGTAGATAAGCCCCGACCACCATATATGGTGATGCACGCAGCAGTAGTAAAAACCCCCCGACCAACCATAAATTAGTGGTGATATCAGCAGCAGCATAAAAAAAAGCCCCGACCTACCATAAATAGTGGTGATAGCAGCAGCAGTTTTAAAAACCCCGGGACCAACCCAGGAAAAGTGGTAAATAGCAGCACAGTAGTAGTATAAGCCCCGCCCTCCCTTTATATGGTGATAGAAAGCAGCAGCAGTATTTATAAGGCCCCAAACCAACTATAATTTCTCAAGGCACAGAATATAAGAAATGAGGAACACGGGAAAGTTTTAAATGTTAGTACATGAAAGGGGTAGCTGATACGGCATTTGTTAGGTACTATTTCTAAGGCATTTCTGGGTACAAAATGCAACACATATTAGGTCCCAACAACAAGCGCATGCTGGGGTACTGTTTACTGGCCCCTTTCTAGGAGTTTACTGCAGCAAGTTTTTGGGTTTAGCTCCCTACCAAAACCATGGAAGGTAGCACAAATTAGCACATGTTGGGTAGTTTACTCCGGGCCGGGCCTTTCTAGGCATTTTACTACTGCCTTTATGTTTAGGTAGCTTGTAACTGGCACATCCCTATTAGATTACAGAGTAGCAAAACCACCTACTCTTTTTTCAAACCCAAAAAGGGGGATAATAACCTACTTTTCACTGTTTATAATCTGCTTTAAAGTTGTTTTGGAACGATTTGATCCCCGATCTGAAACCCTTTTAAAAACTGAACCCGAAATGATAGAATGGATAATACACTAATGGACAAAATTTTTCCTTTGTGCAAAAATTACGGGGGTTTAGTTTTGTGGCTACTGTGCAAAATGCGCCGAAAGAACATAAACAGTACACCGTATTCATGACATAACCTTGATAACAGAGACAACATAAGTACTCATGGTGGGAGGACGATATGAGAAATTCATGTACTCTCTGCAGAAGCAGCGAGAACCAGATGATGAATTTCTCAGCGGCAAGATTTATGTTGACAATCAGCAGTGTGAGAGCCACTCTCAGGACATTTTCTCAAAGCCGTGGATCGTTCATTCTGAAGTCTTGACGAGGTTCAGTCTGTCTTTCTCTCGTGACACTGTTATCACCCAACCTCTGCTACAAGGTTGGCTACTCCACAAGGAACAGCGTTCATTCACCTCATGAGTCTAACCATTAGAAATTGATAAAATCCCTGATTAATGAAATGTTTTTCTTAATAATATACTGCGGCTTATACATTTTATCATATTTATTACCAAAGAATAAAAATTCATAATACCGTGCCTGGAACACTTCACTACAAACCCGCACTTAGAGTAGATTTATAACGACGTTTCGGTCTGTCATGGATCACGGTCAGATAACAGGTGTGACTGGGCAACGATCCAGGACGATAAAAGGCGTTAAATTTGAAGAGAAACTATGCTGCGATACGTTTATAATTACAACTTCCAACACCATCGTGCAAAACCAGGGCAGCCGCCGGGTGGCCAGACCCATAGCAATATAGTTGCTGATCCAAGTATAACATAGAGAGCAATAGTCAAGCTGAAATACTGTATCCTACTTCTATTCTCTCCTGACTTCACTTTCTTGCTTACATAATCTTTTAACCACGCATATTCTATCAGCAATCTGTCATTATTTCTTAACAGCTGTCTGCATACATGATTCATTTTCATTTTGTTTTATGTATAAATTATGATCTGAGTGTGCAGATTACAAGTAACAATAACCTGGGTGATCACACAGTCACCAGGAGACTGTGACCACAGGGTGAGCTGTGGGAGTAGAAAACATTGTGAATACCAGCCACAGACATGTCACAGACATGTCACAGACCTGTCACAGACATGCCACAGACATGTCATAAATATTACATGATGTACTAGAGTAACGAGATTATCTAAAAGATGACACTTTTGTTATGTGTTCATAGTTGATTCTGTGGAGGATCAGAAGCATTTTTGATGTGTAGTAGCTTACTGTAGTGGCTTACTGTAGTGGCTTACTGTAGTGGCTTACTGTAGTGGCTTACTGTAGTGGCTTACTGTAGTGGCTTACTGTAGTGGCTTACTGTAGTGGCTTACTGTAGTGGCTTACTGTAGTGGCTTACTGTAGTGGCTTACTGTAGTGGCTTACTGTAGTGGCTTACTGTAGTGGTTTACTGTATGGCTTACTGTAGTGGCTTACTGTAGTGGCTTACTGTAGTGGTTACTGTAGTGGTTACTGTAGTGGCTTACTGTAGTGGTTTACTGTAGTGGCTTACTGTAGTGGTTTACTGTAGTGGCTTACTGTAGTGGCTTTACTTGTAGTGGCTTACTGTAGTGGTTTACTGTAGTGGCTTACTGTAGTGGCTTACTGTAGTGGTTTACTGTAGTGGCTTACTGTAGTGGCTTACTGTAGTGGCTTACTGTAGTGGCTTACTGTAGTGGCTTACTGTAGTGGTTACTGTAGTGGCTTACTGTAGTGGCTTACTGTAGTGGCTTACTGTAGTGGCTTACTGTAGTGGCTTACTGTAGTGGTTACTGTATGGCTTACTGTAGTGGCTTACTGTAGTGGCTTACTGTAGTGGCTTACTGTAGTGGTTTACTGTAGTGGCTTACTGTAGTGGCTTACTGTAGTGGCTTACTGTAGTGGCTTACTGTAGTGGCTTACTGTAGTGGCTTACTGTAGTGGCTTACTGTAGTGGTTACTGTAGTGGTTACTGTAGTGGCTTACTGTAGTGGCTTACTGTAGTGGTTTACTGTAGTGGCTTACTGTAGTGGCTTACTGTAGTGGTTACTGTAGTGGCTTACTGTAGTGGTTTACTGTAGTGGCTTACTGTAGTGGCTTACTGTAGTGGTTTACTGTAGTGGCTTACTGTAGTGGCTTACTGTAGTGGTTACTGTAGTGGCTTACTGTAGTGGTTTACTGTAGTGGCTTACTGTAGTGGCTTACTGTAGTGGTTTCTGTAGTGGCTTACTGTAGTGGCTTACTGTAGTGGTTTACTGTAGTGGCTTACTGTAGTGGTTTACTGTAGTGGCTTACTGTAGTGTTACTGTAGTGGCTTACTGTAGTGGCTTACTGTAGTGGTTTACTGTAGTGGCTTACTGTAGTGGCTTACTGTAGTGGTTTACTGTAGTGGCTTACTGTAGTGGTTTACTGTAGTGGCTTACTGTAGTGGCTTACTGTAGTGGCTTACTGTAGTGGCTTACTGTAGTGGTTTACTGTAGTGGCTTACTGTAGTGGCTTACTGTAGTGGCTTACTGTAGTGGTTTACTGTAGTGGTCTTACTGTAGTGGCTTACTGTAGTGGTTTACTGTAGTGGCTTACT